>OY821750.1:18163655-19380246 GCA_963682055.1 Primula veris | reverse complement strand
GGTCGATCCACCCCTAACCTAATGTTGGGGGCTCTAGGGTACCAACAACGAATTACCCTGATCAAGGACACCGTCTACTTAAAATAAAGCTTTGTAATGGTATAAAAGTTTTATAAAAACGTTTTTTTTGTAAGTTTTTAGGGACTGCCGCGGTAAGATGAGTAAACGTAAATACATTTTAAAATCTAAGTACATCATGCAAATTGTACAATATTATTTCTCCCTAAATTGTTTTGAATGAAATGATTCCCTAAATTAATATAAGTATTTTTTTTTCGATTTTCAAATTATCGCCACGTGTTCACGTGTAAGAGTTGGTTTCCTAAATAATAGACCCAAACAAATAGTTTTTTTTTCATGCAATATGTGACTCATACAATCCTAACAAAATATTTACATGTATTAGAAGGATAGCCTAAAATACGTAAAATATATACAAAAGAGTAAATACGGAGTTTATAGAGTTAATACACCTGTTGTGTGATGTCGTGCAAATGTGATCAGAAAAATTTACAGAAATTTGCAAATTTCTGGTATCTCTCGGTCCTGACCGGTAACAGTGACCGGTCAGGTCTGCTGCTACTGTGGTTTCCAATTAATTCTCCATTTTCCTTGCGGCTGTCTAATCAAAGCACTAAACTAAAATATAAAACGCAAGTGTGGCAGAAAATCGTATAGAATCTATAACTCCTAAAAATTCTCTCAAGTGAGAAAAAAAAATAAAGACTCAAATATATTTTTGGTTTTTTTCAATTTTTTAGATTTTATGTTTTATCTATATTTTTTTTTCAAACTTTTTATAGAAAGAAAAATAAATGGGGGTTTTAACTAAGTAAAAATACTAAAAATCATTTTTTAAAAAAAAATTCACCCCATTTCCGTGAGAACCAACGATGATGTATGCTCTCCCCCAACTAAAACTGACAGTGTACTCACCACCGTTGGGAAAAGATAAATAATATCGGAGTTGAAAACTCAAATAGACTCCATGTGGACTAAAAATGCAAATATATATATATACAAAAATAAATCGGAATATATACAGATGGAAGTTATGGTGGATATGTGATGGGACTAGAACAGAGCAGGAGGACCTTCATCCTTTCCTGCCTCATCACTCATGGTGGCTAATGCAAGATCAGAAGAGAACCTACTACTTAAAGAAGAGATGGAAGGAGGTGGGGGTTGAGGATGAGGACTTTAGACTCTTGGAAAGAACATGGCCTTCCGCATTCTGTCGCCCTCCGTCGAGTGATGGTTTTTCCATGCAAGAGTGGATCGGTTGTCAGATGTCTCCTTCCTGGCGTCATCACATATCTTTTGCATCTCGAGGGTGCTGAAGGTTTGAGTGAAGGATTGGGAACCCAATGTCATTCCCATGTTGATATCAACACTCTTGTTTTGGCAATCGAGAGTGACCCTATTTGTTATGAAGTTAAGCACGACTTTGGACGTGGCGAGAAAATGAGTTCCTAAAAGAACCGAATTAATGTGGCTAGAGGATTGCTAGAGTTGTATGTCGTAGACCACGAAATCAAGAGTATAGATGAAGTCCACTATGCGACATCTTATCCCCTCATCTTTCCCTAGAGTCGTAACTGACAGTGACCCGTCAGCTAGACACATTGAGACATCATAAGGGACAAGTTTGGACATTCCAAGTCCACAATAGATACTATAAGGCATAATATTACTTGATGCCCTATTATCTATCAAAACTCTGTCCAATACGCAATCACTGACAATCATATTGACAGTTGCGAACTCAGCTTGGGTTACCTTTGGTGGTTGCTTGAGCTTAGTGAATTTCCGCATATAGGAAGGTAGATGAAGAGGAAGACCATTTTCCTTTAAGGCTGGAGAGTTAGAAAGGTAGGGACCTAGTGGTGTGTTTGGCAAGGGCTTACCAATTTCTAGGCTTTTTGATAAGTCTCGCTCGGGAACTCTCTACACAAAAGGATAAAGATGGTCGATGGAAGTAGTAGAATTGATACGGGAGATAGGTTCGGGAAAACCTGGAGGATAAGGAGGCCATTTATGCTCATGAGGTAGGAGTGGTATGTTGCTAGTGCAAACGACCACCGCATCCTCGGGAGTAAAATATAACTCATCTACAATTTCATCTCTACGTCTCTCCCACATTCTCTCTCTCCTCTCTCTCTTCGGCTGTATCTAATGGTAAGTAAGGTACACTCCCCCACTCTTCCTGACTTTCTCCTAAACCTATAGACATACACTCATTCACATGACCATAATCAGAACCATCACAGAGATTATCAGAAGGTATAGATGGGCTAATATGATGAAACTCATCTCTCCCTTTGTTCTTAAAAATAGCGGTCATGGCATCACAATCCAACGATACTCTCACAGTCCTGAGAAAAGTGTGTCCTAAGATGATTGGAGCTACATAAGCATCATTCTTCCTGGTCATATCCATAACCATAAAGTCAACTAAATAGCGAAAACTACTCACATTCCTTACTATCCCCCTAGCTTTTTTTTGTACGATTCATCACCGAAGTACAATTTCATGGAAAAAACTTCTAGCGGTCTGTACTTCTTATAATACTCAGAGCTAGACATCAAGTTAGCGTCACCCCCGGAATCAAGAAAACCCTGATGAGTCGCAAATCCAACCTCACCTTCCCTATATTGGATAATGAAATCCAATATGGGTTGTCTAGGATCAGACTCTTGAACAATAGGAGCGAAATCATCGAAAACATCAATGGTAGAGTCCAAATCAGAATACACTGTAGTGCGTTCGTCGTATTTGTCATACACCGCCTCCTCAACTGGGTTGGTCTTAGGAAACATATTCCTAAGCCCTTTGTCCATGAACGAGAATCCATGTCCTATAGTTGAGTTAGATGATTCTCGGGGAGAACCATCGCTTGAGGCATCGCTAGGAGTGGTGTGGTGTAATGTTATCAACAGGTGACAAACATTACACCCACTTTTAAAGAATGGAAGGGGGAGAATATCCGGGGTACGACAAAGATCAGGAATTACCTATGTGTACTCCAAAGTCTCCACCAGAGTAGATGAAATGTCCTCACTAGTGCTCTCGGCTAAGGATGTGGAGTCGACTTGCTCCTCAATTCGGACACCCCCCTTTCGGTTGTGAACATGTCATCAATTAAATCAAAGATCTCATTAGAGGAGGAATCACGGAAAGTGGCAGGCCATGTTTCGTTGATAAGATTTTTGAGTGGTTGAGGAGCTGAGGTATAGAATGGTCGATGTTACCCCTACGGTAAGGGCTAGAGTTTGGAAGTATTGATTGGTGCGATTGGAATCAAAACTAATTTTGCTAAGGCGGAAATGGTTCTCTACACGCTGACGTTCAGCATGAAGATCAGAAAGAGTTGGGTTGAGTACTTCCAGGTCATTGGAACCTGGATGTTGAAAATTGGAAAAACTGGAAAGTCTCGGGTTGACCGGTCATTATGAACGGTTGGGTTTGCGCACCTGTCGATCCACCCCTAACCTAATGTTGGGGCTCTAGGGTACCAACACCGAATTATCTAAATCAAGGACACCGTCTACTATTTATAAAGCTTTATAAATAGTATGAAAGTTTTATTAAAACGGGTTTTGCAAGTTTTTAGGGACTGTTATGAGAAAATGACTAAACGTAAATACATTTTAAACTCTAGGTATAACATGCAACTAGTACAATATTATCTCGTCCTAAATTGGCTTGAGTGAAATGATTAAGGACAAAACAAACTTATCTAAAGATTTAACACCCTAGATTAATACAAGTATTCTTTTCCAATTTCAAATTATCGCCACATGTTCACGTATAAGTGCAGATTTCCTAAATATTAAACCAAAACAATCTAAGTTTTTTTTTTTTCATTTTATGTTTTTCTCATTCAATAGTAACACAAGTATTTACAATGCCAACATGATAGGCTAAACACGAAAAGTATGTATAAAAATAATATATGTAGGAATTTATAGAATGAATACACTTTTAGTGCGATGCCGCGAGAGATCTCAGCTACTTGTCGGAATATGGCTAATGGCCACCACGTCATACTCCAAATAATGCTCATATGTTCACGGTCTCGATTACTTCTCCACTACTTGCACCTATCTAATCAAAGCACTAAATTAAACATAAAATACAAGTGGGGAAGAAATCGTAATATATTATAATAAGCTCCATAAAAACTCTATGAAGTGAGAGAATACAAATAGAGACTCAAAATTTTTCTTCTTTTCTTTTTTTTTTTCGATTTTCTTGGTTTTATAAAAATAAAAATTAATGGGCATTTTAATTAACTAAAAATACATATATTAACAAAAAAATTTGAAAAATTCTCACCATTTTCACATGCATTCAACGGTGATATACATCTCTTCCCAACTAAATCTCACAGTGACCTCACTGTTGGCAAGATTGGAAAACAATAAATGTTGAGTGCATGCAAAGACCACCTACACTGGACTAAACAATATTTACAACTGATTTTTTTTTTCGTTTTTTTTAAGGTGGCCCTTTATTTTATATATTAATATTTTTAAGGCCACTATTTTTGCTTACCTTGATTTCGTGGGTGTCCAATCAGACCTTTCAACCATTTTGGTTTAAACTTTGATTGGTGGGAGGTTTTACAAATAACCACTCGCTTAAACTTTGGTATTTTTAGGTTACGTCTGAGGTTATTGAAATATTTTCTATGTTTATGTCTCCATCGGCGCTTACCTCTCCGACAACACTGCTTACTTCTCTTCCTCCCCGAGAATATTCGGAGATTAATTTCCCTCCTTTCATTAGATAAGAATTTTTGATTAATTTTAGAGTTGGGATTAAGTTGCTCAAGATATAGTGATGAGTACTCTGGACCTACTCCCATCGCCTTGCGATATCTAAGGAATCTTGTGCAAGGGTGATCACAATTTATAAGATTATGCTTTTGCATATAAGTTCCTACCCTTCCAGTAACATTAATGATGACTTGAAGAAGCTCCACTTATTCCAACCCAATGCTCGATAAATCGAATATTGATGGATGTCAAAATTAAACAGGAATGGGTCGTGATATGCACCTACATTAGATTTCGTAGGTGTTACTTCCCTCTCATCTCGACACTCTATCAGCTCACTCTTCTTACACTCCTGCTCAACACTATCACTATGATCCACCAACCTATAAAAAGTAATTAGCTCACAAGTTTTCATTTCAGGATTTGTGACCATCACTTCCTCCATTTGGTTACCAATGTCACAACCTTTGTTTTCATTTAAGTTTAACCTAGTATCCATCATTAGTTTATTAGGTTCATTTTTAGGGGGTGTGATCATCACCATCTCCACTTGTTTACCGATATATACCTCCCTTTTGGGTTATGTGACCATCACCTGCTTCTTAGTTTCTTTACAAATCTCACAAATCTCAGTTTTATTACCATGCATTCTCTCATTTAGTTTTAACTTCCCAACTCTTTTATGAGTTGGAGTGTAAGAATTAATTGATTTAGGTGACGTAATTATTTCCCTTTTAGACTCTAAGATTGGCTGAGGAACACGTTTTGGCATGACTGTCATTACCGTGGGGGTCACTTCTTTAATTTTAAAATCACTATTGGTTACCGGTGGTAATTTAATTGCCTCCTTAATGGGGATTCCCCACTCCTTTTCAGTCAAAAAGGTCCCCCCAATGAGGGAAAATATTTCGTCAGGGGTTAAGTCAATGAAGTTCGAGGTCCATTTAACATCTATCATGTACCTAAGTGGTTTTGGTGCGGCCTTATAGAATATCTCTGTATCACCCATAGGATAGTATGATTGTGAGCGGAAGAACATATTGTTCTTATTGGCATTAAAGTTTATCCTACTCATTTTAAAAAAATTCTTTATCTTCTCGCGTTCAGCAAGAATGACATAGTTGGTGTTTGAACTAAGAGTTTCGATTGGCGATTGAGTGATGGTTTGGTGGTCTATTGGAGGTTATGGAGGATACTGTTGAGTTTTCTCATCATTTAGAGTGTTATCAGTTGTAGATTGACCTTTAAAGTTGGCATCATGTTGTGTCGGCGATCGACTGTTTTCGCTCACTCAAAGTTGGAACTTGGAACTTGGTGAAGGAGTCGGTGATCAAACTACCCAATTGGTCTTCCAGACTTCTCAACTCGGTCATCATCACTAGGAGTGGTCTTTTTGTACCGATTTGTACCAACCGACCGATTTTCGAACCGAACCAAACAAGTGGGTACCGAAAGTTCGGAATACCGACTTTTCAGTATGGTACAACCAAACCAAACTTGTATCCATTTTGTATGTTTGGTATATACCGAACCAAACCAAACATTAAAATTATAAAATATATAGAAATTTACATATAGTCATAACTTACAAATAAATTGTTCTATATTTTAGTTTAATTTTCCTTACGACTTATTTTTCTATTTACGAAGTTAAATACAATAATTTCATGTTTCTTTATTTTCTTTTCTAATATTTTAAAAGAATTCTTATTTTATTAGTGTTTACTATTTTAATCAAGTTCACAATATAACAAAAATAAGAATAGTTGTATGCATATTTCTTTTTACAAACTTTTTTGCTATTTTATTGTTATCAAGAATTGTCTTTTAATAATAATAATGATTCGGTATAAAACGGAAAACCGAACCGTACCAACCAAAATAGTCGGTATACCGAACATTCGGTATACGGAATTTTTCGGTTCGGTTATGGTATAAATTTTTTCAAACCAAACAAGTTATGTTTGGTATTGGTATATGGTTAAAAAAATCGGTACTGTACCAAAGCCACCCCTAATCGTCACCTGAAAGTCGTTAGGTCTCGACGTCCATTGAGATGTCTGACTTTGAGGTTGAGACTGATTTTTGTTCATTTGTTGAGCGTTTTGAGTTTTAGACTCGGATGGTCGAGACCATTCAAGATTTAAGAATTGCGGTTGTTGGTTATTTTGACAATCGGGACTTTGACTATGAAAGTCATTTAGTCATTCTATCCCCACCAGATAACGTTTATGCGGGTGATAAATGAAGGTCATTTTTTTAAAACTAATTATTTGGTAATTAATTCAAAACTAATCACTCCAAAATAATTAATATTTTTCTCTTTTAGAGAATTGATTCTTTAAACCAGAGAAATAATTTTCTAGATGTTTTGAGTTTTCTTAAATTAATTTAAATTAATTCAAATTAATTAATTAAAAATAATTAATAATTTTTTTCTTTTAAGAATCTGTTTCTTCAAACCAGAGAATTAATCAGGGATTTTTTAAGTTTTTCTTTTGTTTTAATTATTTTATTAAATTAAATAATAATTAAATTAATTAATTAAATTAATTAATTAAATTAATTAATTAAATTAATTAATTAAATAATAATTAAATTAATTAATTAAATAATAATTAAATTAAACAATTAATAATTAAATTTATTTTTCAATTTTTTCTAAATTTTTCTGATTCCTGAAATCTGATAAATAATTTTTTTAAGATTTTTTAATTTAAAATAAATTAATGCCGAAAATAATAATTAATATTTTTTTAAATTGCAGTTAGGTTTTAAATTTCGAAAGATAAAGTTTTTTAGATTTTGTGGATAAATGTTTCCTTTTCCCCCCAGATCAGGGGACACTTTTTTCATTATTATTTTTTAGAACTTTTCTGCCCCTAACACTTTAGACAGAGAGAAGAGAGAAAACAAACACAAACTTTGGGGGTTTTGTGCACGAATCCTTCATAATCGATTTGGTTTTGTGAATTAATTCATTATCTTTCATTATGTCGTGTTTTCTAGTATTTGTCTTGTTTTTACTGCATGTTTACACAAGTTTACATAGGTTTAAACATTAATCTCATATCTTTCGCATGCTTAACTAGTTAAATCACGTTAATAACGCCAAAACATTAGTTATTGCACGTCTTAATGTCGCATGTTTAGTGATCTAGGTTGATATAAACTGAAAATAACATCCAAACACTCTTAATTAACTCGTTAGTAAGTAGTTAAACACTCGAGGAACGTGTTGTTGGATTGACCACCCAACCGTTAACGTTCTCCTCATTACTAGCTAATTGACAACTAGTTAGTAAACCCCTCATAAAACTATCTAGGATAACATCCAAACGGTTCTACGGACGATAACCTTGGTGTGCTTCCCAAGGAAAATACTACTGCTACGCTTGTGCTCATGTGAGGCCTTTTAGTGCGTAGGGAAAAAGTACGTACCGAAAGGGCAGACAGTCAATTATTCTTAGCTAATAACTTGCAATATCCCGTAGGGTTTCGATAGTTTCATTGCTATGCTAACAAAACAAATATAAATATGCAAGATCACAAGTTGTCACACCCTATAATCTCAGCACTTTATAATTAATAAATAAAACTAAATTATTATTAGAACGAAAGAGCGATAATTAAATAAACACTAACAACAAAGATAAATTATACGATTTCAATTCAAACATGTGCAAAGAGGCAAACATGAATTTATATCAAAAGTATTGTAAAATTATAGCAAAATAATAGTTTAGAGGGTATCATAATTCGCCTAAAAGCAATCGAAGGATTAAAGGGTTGAAAGAAACAAAGGCCAAAAGATCGAATAAAAATGAAGAAAGAAAGAAAGAAAAGAGGCTGTTAAGGCCGTCTTTAGGTCTGAGTCTAAAAGAGAGAAACTCCTCTTTTTCTGTTATAAAATTGTTTAAAAAGGCCTCTGCCCGAAAACCTAATTTTTGTGACTGATTCGAATCAGGGCCTCTGATTCAAATCAGAACTATTGTTGACAAATGGTTGACTGTAACGTCATTCAAACTAAGGCAGTGCTGACTTTTCTCTGATTCGAATCAGCCTGTCTGATCTGAATATGCTCCACAGATTCCTTTTAGTCCGAATGTTTACTTTGATCTCTAATTTGGTCTCTTCTTCTTCGTAATCTATTTCTTTACTCAAATATCTGATCTTCCAGTATTGTTTAACAACTCAGTTACACATTGTAGCTTCCTTATTTGCTAAAGTCTCTTTTTTTGGATAAATCCGCATAAAACTGCAGGTTTTAACACAACTAATTATCCTAAACGAAACACAACTTTTGCATCTATATAAGCATTTTATATTAATTTTCAATTATAAAATGCAACAAAAGTGATCAAACATCGACCATATTATAACACTTTATGGGTCTAATCACAAGAGATACAAGCTTAATGATGAATATGATGTAAACAAGAGTAAATATTCACAAACAATCAGTAGAGATACTAAAAACACGATATTGTAATGAAAAGGTTGAATTAAACTCACTAAACGAAGTCGATGTTGAAGGATTCGTGTACAAAACCCTAAGATTTGTGTTTATTTATCTCTTCTCTCTCTCTAGGTCGAAAATATATGAAAAGATGTTTGTATACTGGTGGAAAAACGTTGTTTATGTTGTGAGTCTTATTAATACAGTATACATATAGACACAGAAGTACAGAGAGGGAGAACAATAATATTATTGATGAATGAAGGTTTTAAGATACAAGACCTCTAACCCTCTTTATATAGATAAAGGGGTAGGGTTACAACTCCACTTGGACCCAACTAAAGCCCATAAAGCCCAAGACCAACCCTAATAGTTTAATAATATCCTACAACACTCCCCCTTTGCACGTCTTGATTTATTCGTCTTCATGCAGTCGATCTGAGTTGAGTTCATTCATAGTGCTAAACACATAAAAACCTTAGGGCCGGAAAACCCAGTGTGGGACAAAACCAGTACCTAGGAGAAACTGTGTAGCCAAATTCCATGTAAGTAACTAATCAGAAAACAATGTGCCTCAGCAAAACCTTACCAGAGCAAACCCAATGGGAAAATCTCTGATCGAAAGAAAAAGAGTGCAACAGTGATAGTAGTAGGGGATCAACCACATAACATGTGCCTCATCAAAATCTTGCTAGAGTAAACCCAGTGGAAATAACCTCTAGTCGAAGGACAAAAGAGTACACAGTGGTAAGAACCATACAACAGGATACTCCCCTAATTTCGGCAATCTTAAGTGAGATATTATGGGACGTGTCTAGCTAAAAATCTTACCAAGGAAAACCCAATGGGAAAAACCATGGTCTAAGGGAAAAAAGAGTACACGAGCATGCGACTGGATGCTCCTCCTCACTTGCACACGACAGGGTGCGAGAATTTCGACTAAGTAGCAATTAGTGCAATAAGCATTCACGTGGATGCTCCCCCTCACTTGCACACGACTGGGTCAAAGGATTTCATATTTCAAGAAAAAGTATGAGCATTCGACTGGATGCTTCATTTACTTGCACACAACTAGATGCAATAAAATCTAACGTGGAAAAGAATGAACATTTGATAAGATGCCCCTAAACTTCATATGTGAAGATTTATTTCGATGATAAATGCTAAATAGCATAATGTAGTCATGTCTCTCTTGATCGATAACAACAAGTTGTCCTCAAATAAGACAAGTGTTTTATCTGGATCATGAGACAGAGCATATGTAATTTAAATACGGCTAATACTAGCTCAAAGCCATATACACTCTCTAGTTGTCAAGCACGAGTAGATCAGAGTGATTCGTTTGGGGTCATTCCAAGACCTCTAAGATATCTCCTTATTCCTAATGGTAAAAACGTACCATGTTAGGAAAATCCTTTATGCGGGTCTGATAAGTAACCAGCATCGGTATAACCAAAATAGGGTAGCGTTAATTCGAGTACCAAAGGGGATAGGTACACTCAATGATGCAAACAGGATAAACTATCCCACTTCCAAAATTACCATAAGGTAATGGAATATGTTTTTAGCGCCATTTCGGTGGCAGTGTGTTAGCGCGATGCTGTGTCGAGCTATACCATTCACAGCAGACGAGATGTTCATCCTAGCACATAAGACCAAATACAATGATGTGCTTATTGTACTTAGATATGAACATAATGGTTCAATATCTCTTCATCGTCTCATCAGGGACGGACCAGGTCTATATCAATGTCTAGTGATCGAACGATAATTAGAAAATCTGACGAATTAGCGTCATGATGACTAAAATGTCATAACACCTTCTAGGTGTAGTATGAATCATGGACTTAGATTTAATCTTTGCGGGATTCGATCATCAGGCCGAGTCAGTACCGTGTCTTCTCAAGATCCTTCATCTCGAAGGCAAATCCAAAAGTGGATCGCGTAATAAAACACGCAAGGGTGTAAAACGTGTCTTTAACTAAATCCCCACAGAGATAAAATTGTGACCACAATCATATGTTGCATACTCAGTTTTTCGAAGACTACTAAACTGATAAAGTAGGAGACCGTTATAACGTCCATTACGAGGAAATAAACCATCTCATAATCAATTCCAAGATGTGATAGAAGCCTTGCGCTACTAGGCGAGCACTGATACAGTCTCATTATTCTCATAACTATTCCTTACGAATAACCAAATAAACGAACTCATTTAACATTGGTGGTGTTGGAGCTACAGGTCCGAACACACTTCGCTAAGGAGTACTTGGATTGCAAGTTTCCATTAGGCCAGTCTATTCTACGTTGACTTCAGGCAACGGTACATGGTTCCCTGTCATAATTTATTCATATTATCAGTCGTAACCAAATATATAAACAAATAATCATTGACAGTATCGTTTCCCTTTAATATTTCTAAGATATCATGATCGAAAGATATTTCAAGATTCTCAGGATGAGGAGTAATTACACATCTCCTTGATCCTTTATAATCTCATGTGACAAAAAAGTTTCAGTTCACCTCTCTAGAGACTGAACGAATTAAGAACCGGTCAACTTCCTTGTATCTTGGGAAGGACGACAAACTAGACAGCCGACAATAGCGTCCTTTCTTAGGCGGGTTCGGCCAAAGCAACATGTCACAACAGGAACACGGCGTTCGACAGAGACGTCTTTCCTTGCAAGCATATTTTGCAGCCGGTATAAATTATCTCGTAACATCTCACAAAGTTATTAAATCCGCCTGACATTTAGTTAAACTTGGGGGAGTCTATGCACTTACTTATCACTAAGTGCAGTTTTGGGGTCAAGCTAAGACTAAGTGTGTTATGCCACATTACTTCATGTCATTTCTTATCAACGGTAACATGCAAATCTCCCCCTAACGATGGAGAGAATAGTCTTAGTGATGTCACTTTCGCATATCATGCGGTAAAGAGATCGCTTGCCAAGGTTACTCTATCAAAAGATAGGAAGGGGATTAATAATTGACATATGTCCCCGATTTCTAGAGGTCCATACTTTGAACGCTTTAGCGGCTCAATCAAAATATCAAGCACTCAAACACGCGTTCATATGAGATGTCTGGCTCATAACTAGTAACCAACTAGCATGCAAATAGTGTTTTGAGTGTCTATGGGAATCATAATGGACCAATGAAGCAGTACATCATAACCCTACACGGAAATAACAATCTTGGTGCGCAAGACTAAGAAGTGCGTGCAATCATTTGCAGTCGCATCATCAAACTTTCCATGAGTCCATTTGGGTCTGAACATAATCGATAGGATGTTCAATTTCAATTCCCAAACTCAAATAATACACATCAAAATTTCGCTGTTTACTCTTCGTTATTATCAAGTCACTAAGCTTTTTTAGGATAATCCGAATCACGAGCCATCAATTTAATGATAAGGCTAAGAGTTAGGAAGTGTTGCATTTATGTGGACAACAATACACATGTGACCGTGTTGTCGATACATTAACCATAACCATATATTTAATGGTCCGTCTTATGCTTGAATAAGTCCACAGTAACTTATTCAATTCTTGACAAGAATTCTATGAGGCCATTTTTGTAATCTTTACATATACTAGTCTTCCAAAGAGAGCATTAGTGGCATGAATTTCGGATTAATCATGAAATATATCCTCAAAGAGAATCCGAATGCGATTCGAGTATAAATCAAGCGTCGTCTTTTGGCCTGAGAATATCTCATCCGGTCAATGCCACAATATCAAAATTCTCTTATCAATCAATGACACTCGAATGATAGTACAAACAATCGTGTCTTAGCATCTAAATCCTTTATCAATCGACAATAGGCGAAATGATAAGGCAACTTTAAATGCTTTAAAAAAATATGGTAGCAACCACTTGAAAGACATTTCAACTCCTCTAAATACGCTTTTGGTCGTATTGAGTGGAGGCTATGTTAAGAAATTTCAATTCTTTCATGAGCTATTACCAGATAACACTGGTTTTCTCGAAAATTTTATAACTCAACAAGGTACGACAGGACCTACATGAGTATAAGACCTCATATTTGACAAATCAAATTGGTTTTACCAAAGATTTCGATTTGGAATGACATGTCCATAATCATTATCACAAAAGACTCTTTAGGCAAGTAGTTGGTGAAATTATGTGGTACACTGTTACCCATTATTTTCAGACAACCAACTACCCCACATGTATTGCCATAAAGATTGATAATTTAAAGTTTGGTCACATTTTGAAAGGAATTTACTCAAAATAGTTTGGTCACATTTTGAAAGGAATTTACTCAAAACACTCTAAATTATTTCGAGAAATGTCGTAAATAGGCAAACCATAATCCAAAATGATCCAAATGGAAAAACATAATCCAGATGAGTGAAAAATCGGCTCAATGATTTATCAAAATCAATAAGGAAAGATACCAAACTCATTTGAGCCATAAAATTGGGGGTCTCAAGAGTTTCCTTTTAGTTAGTTTTAACCACATTAGCTTCGGATTTTCTACCCTCATGATAGTTTTGATCTATTTAAGGAGTATCCAAGAATGACATCAATCATTTATAGCAGAGAATTGGCTCATATTGTCTCTTGCTTTGGGACAACGGGCCATATTGTTCCTTTCAAGGACTGTCTTGGAGCCACAGGTCTTCGGTTTTAACGATTGTCTAAAACTCGCTTGGTTAGGCGAGCAGTATGCTCATGATAGTTTAGACAAATAACCCTTGTCTTGGTTCTCAATTCGAGGAAAAATGTCTACGAAGAGCATTAGTATCAGGCAAACAATTTGCCAGTGACCCAATAGGATTAAAACTGTTCATCGGGACAATTTTCTTATCCAATAACAGATGGACGATGAAAAAACATGGTGAATATAAATTCACGTTACTGCTTATGAAATACATTTTCCAAGCTAGTATTTTGGTGAAAGATCACTCCATTGTGTCAATTTAAGACATTTGTTCACCATAGACGTCATCACGTCTCAAATGTGGCAGCGGATTAAAATCAACGCCTTAGCCTTCATTTCGTGAGTAATAAAAAAACTCATGTTTTACTCATCGAAGATGGCATCCAAAAAAATTGGGCATCACATTTTCACACATCAGGGTGACTAACATGTGGTGACGGAATAAGATCAACGTTTAAACTGTCATTTCACAAGTATGTTTTGTGATTTTTCTCATCATAGATGGCATCCAACATGTGTTGGGAGTTTGGATTAGTTATCATATAAAATGACTGGTTTATATGTTAATGGTTTGCATAAACACAAACTTTTTTTTCGTAACGACAGGTTAGGAAACACTAGTTTTGCTTTTCAAGTGAACTGGTTCTCATTGATTGAACGACAGCTCAATACTGAGACACCAATTCGGCAAAAATATACATCACTATATAAACACACTCGGGGAAAATATTATTTAGTCAACCCTTTTCCGTAACTTTACTTGAACACGACCAGGAAAGACGGTGAGGGTGGAGGACACGAATGCCACTTAAAATCCGACCTCATTAGGATATCGACTTCCGCCTATATCTTTCATAGACATCGTATCCAAATAGGTGAGCCTAGTTGGGGACGGTTCATAACTTTTCCAACTTAAATGTGAAAATATATGATTTCGTAGATTTTATTATTGAATATCGAAATGGTCCGGTCGATATCAATATATTTGATTGGATTAAACCTCACAATTAATTATGTTTGGTCATACATACAAAATATCAACAAGCAATGATTATTAACATGACAATTCATAAATTAATTCAATTAACATTCAATGTTATTTACTAGCCCATTAAACAATTATCATTTATGTATTTATGTAGATTTGAGTTGATTTTACACACATGCAAACACATATACAGTTTTAATATAAGATACATACTACATTGATTAGTACTGTAATTTGATTAAACTACATTCATTTTACATAAACGGTGCATAAGTATTAGTGATTTGCAGTATGGTCCCTACTGTTTTCGAACTAACAGATTTTGTTGTACAAGTTTATACTACTGGCAATTCAAATCGCATAGTCGTCAAAATTCATATGTAACAATTAAACATGCAGAACCTACGCCTTTACTAATGTATACAACTAATTTCAATATATAGTAACACGCATGGGGTCATGGGACAGACTATTTAACAATATCACATGGAATTCAATCTAGTATTGAACAATTCCTATCAATACATAGTTAATGGTGACGCATGCAATTGTACTACTATAGGGTTTGATTTTTATAGACAAGGCATGGCATATTACTGATGATGCAATTTTTTATGGTGACGAAAGAAACCGGTTTATCATGCAGTTTCTATTCTAATTGCAATAAAATTAATTTTATTTATGTGTGGGTAGATTTTTACGCGGTCATAGCTATGATTAAATAAATATTATTTACCGTACTCCTGTTATGTTGGGGAAGACCGATATAAAAAAAAATCAAAGTTTGGCCATATATTTATATCCCAATTTTTGATTTTAAACCCTCGTATTCGAACAAAATACCCCAATCTCCTTGCTTTTACTGCATTCTTTGCGAGCAAAAGTGCTGATAACGTGTTGTGAGTTTTATTAGCTCAGTATAGCTATAGAGACAGAAGTAGAGAGAGGGAGAACAATAGTATTATTGATGAATGAATGTCTTAAGATACAAGATCCCTAACCCTCTTTATATAGATAGAGGGGTAGGGTTATAAGCCCACTTGGACCCAACTAAAGCTCATAAAGTCCAAACTCAATAGTCCAATAATATCTTATAACAATTTACAAATAAAACACTTTGGTATTTATAGGTCTAGCGAATTTAACCTAATTTTAATTAATCAGCCATAACTTGACCTGTAAAAGTGATCGGTCAGGCCTGACCGGTAAGGGTGACCGGTCAGGTCTGCTTTCAGAATGTTATTCAAGTTGATTTTTTTTTGTCTCCATTTTGGTCAACTCTTGAGTTCTCTTGAGGGTCCTTTGACTTCTGATTTCTTCACTTTTGGTCATTCAATTGGCCTTGTTGCGTCCTTATTTCATTTTTATGCTAATTTCATGCGGTTTCCTATAAAAATATAGAAATGTGGAAATAAACCGGGAAAAAATGGAAAAGCACTAAATATGGCCTAAATAAGCTGAAATAGCCATGAAAGTACGCTATATTAACCAATAAAAACGAGCATTTCGTGGTCTAATCACATACCAATCTATTTGTTCTTTGGAGATAAATCTTAGGGGGTGTGAATATGTTTATAAAATATTTTGCGGAAAACCCCAATCTACTTTGTTTCTAATTCTTTACTCTATAAATAAATTGTTGTCCAGAAATAAAATAATTTCTACGGAAAGAAATGGAGAAACAACATAAAATAATTTCCTCAGAACAATAAGTATCGTAAACATACTGTAACATTTAAACATAATGAAAATGGTACGATAAGCCATTTGGATTAAATCCTAAACCCGATTCGCCCAGGCATCTCTTAAGATTTCTGGATTTGAAGGACGCCAGATTCCAAGTTAAAATGCCTACCAACTTTGCCACAACTTGGGGCACATTTTGGGATTATAGTGAGGTATCTGAGCAAAGAGGAAGTGGTTGATGAGCCAGCGATTGACGAGGAAGATTTAATGAGCTCATAGGACCATATACTTCTACTAATTATGCGACTTATATTAGCTCTCTTCGGGAAAATTACAATTTAGTGCCATGTGTTTACAATTTTTTTCGATTTAGTGACATGTGGTCTCCTATTTTTGAATGAGTGACCGGGTTTTGAGGTTTTTTTTTTATTTAGTGTACTGACGTTATGTTTTCGTCAAAAAAATTACCACGTGACAGCTCACGACCTATTTAAAGAGTAAAATGACAGGAATACCCTCAAATTTGAAGGGAAAAACTTTATTAGAAATGGCGCCTAACTTGCTATGTATCTAATATATATATGTGTACACATCCTTCTCTACCTTGTATCTCTCTCTCTCTCACCTGTCTATATCTCTCTCCTTTACAAATGTATTGCTACTGTAGCAACAAAACTGCTACTTCAACATCATGGAGCAAACATAATCCAGGTCGAAGGTTTGCACAATGTAAAGATAAAAGATGCAAGTTTTGGGAGTGTGTATACCCCACCTATGTGTGCAAGAGCTACAGAAATAATACATCGGTTGTTTAGAACAAAAAATGAGTTGGAGATGGAAATAGCTACATTGTGGAGTGAAAAGAGTAAAAAGATGAAGAAAATTTCTGAAATGGAAAAAAAATTGAAACTTTATAATCGGAAGTCATTAAGCCTTTGAAGGACAAAAAAACATCACATGGAGAGGTTCAAAAGCTATTTTTTTCTGTTTGTGTTAGCCCAATTGTTAATTTGGGTCAATTTAGGAAAAGAGGAAGATGGAAAAAGGGTTGAACTCTAAAGAGTTGTACCGAATGTGTTTGGTTAGTAAAAAAAAAATGTAGTGTTTGGTTTGGTTTGTGTTTTCTATGTGCTATTTTTGTAGAAGTAATAAAGATTCTGATCTTGTTCTAATCGTACTCTTAAATTTGTCATCATTTCAGTTCACCATTCCCACAACACAACACACTATATGCACATAAACAAAGAAAAAAAGAATACTGAAATGGTCATATAACATGTTTAGCAATATTGATGCGACCAAAATACGATCAAATGGGCATCATTTCTCTTTTTTTTTATATTAATGGTTGGGAAAACCCACTTTTTTATTCATTGATGAGAATAAAAGGTGGGGGAAAAACCCCATAACAATAAAACAGAGTATCAATAGTGCAGTAAAAAAAATATTGGGGCTTAGAAATATAAATTAAAACTTTAAATTAACAAAAACAAAATCGTGTATAATCTCGTAGTCTTCTTGGAACTTTGGGGACTAAATATGTAATAGGCATACATCTCATACACTCCACCTCTTCGCCTAGACCAGACAATTCAATCTCAGATCAAATAGATATATATAGAGAGAGAGTCTCCTCTCTCTTCCTCCATCTTGCTGCTTATACTACTCTTAATGTCGAAACCGTAAATATGGTAACACTTTCTTTTCCAGATCTATGTTACTTTTCAGTCTTGATGGAAAGTCAGTGAGGTTGCTAGAGATTTTCAAACCAAGCAAACAGCCTAGATTTGCTAACAAATCAGCACCAGAATTGGCTTCTCTAGGCACAAAGCAAATCAGATAAGTACCATTTTTAATTAGATCTTTAATTTCGTTGATGATGTGTCTGATTTTCCAAAAACATTTTTTATTGTTCTTCAAAATGGTAACCAAAATTAGAGAGTCACTTTCAATAATTACTTTACTATAATTTGTTATTTTTAACCTCATTAAGATCGCTAAGGCTTCAACTTCAATACTGAATTTGTCCTGGCTAGGTGATGAAAAGCCTTTGACATAAGTTCCCTTTGAGTCTCTTTTCTACAACACAATAAAGCCACAAAAAATACAAATTATGGCCAGCAACAAGATCAGACCAACATGGTCATCATTTCATTCATATAAACCACCTTCACATACATGAAAACTAAACACATAAATCGCATAAAAGTACAAATTTACAAACACATAAACCAAACAGACCTTATAAGGTCAACATAAACCAAAACAAAAGAATTTTCATATTATTTAGCCATTAACATTAAGTACAACTCTCACAAACACATCATTATCCGAACCAGATCACAAATCATTATCCAAACAAGATAACAATAATTTCCAAAACAAAATTACCCTTAATTGTCAAGTCATTACTTACCAAGAGGGCAATTACCAAAAAAAGAAGAAGTAACTACTAGCTTAATCATTTCTTTAAATTCTTTTTGACCTGCTTCTCTTTTTTTTTTCTTTGGCCATTTCAGCTTGAAAAACAAGCATGGTGTAGAAAACCTTACCTCTTCTCTTAATTTGTCCTGAAGGCAAGTTCTTATTTCAAGTAAATCAGTAGCAAAATATGAGTCAACCCTTTTAAAATAAAGTTTGCTCACCCCAAATGTCCCTGCTTTAGCAGCCATTTCAATTATACTAACACAAGACATTTTATATGGACCACAGTAATCAATGAAATCTATTTTTCCATTTAAATATCTAGGATTTATACCCCACTCAAAATAACCACCATGATTTAATTCTATTGTAAACTAGAGATTTTCCGAAGCAGCAAAAACATACAATGTGAAACATAAACTAAAATCAGTTATATGGAGTATCAATAAAAACAACAAAACAAACGAGTTAATTAGTAAAAAAAACTTACAGTAATTTGGGGAAACATTCAATTCTGCAGAATCACGCAAGGCCCAACCCATTATGTCAACTCTCAGTCTTCGATCGAGTCTTAATCGTACAAATTAGGGCCACATATGATATGTCTCACAGTGATATGTCTCTTTCTTGTTGTTTCTCTCTCTATATATCTTGTATATATCTGTATTTTATGTTTGTATAAGCCCTAGAAGTTGACAAGAAACTGTATCAATGATTAAGTGTGAAAATTCATTTTTACCCTTCAATATAATAAATAGTAAACAGTCACATGAACTGTCAGGTGGTACTTTTTTTTATGGAAACATAACGTCAGTACATTAAATCGAAAAAAAACCTAAAACCCATATCACTAATTCAAAAAAAGTTGTAAACACATGACAATAAACTGTAATTTTCCCGCTCTCTTCAGGATGACTCCGATGAGGATTGATGATGATTATACCCCCCCTCTATCTTTTACTTTATGTCTCTTTTATGCTTTCATACATTTTTACATTGTTTATTTTTGTAATACTTTGTGCAATTGGAAATTTTTTATTTTTTTGTATTATGTGAAGGATGCTTTTCTTGGTAGATTACTACCTTGAAAAACTATGTTCGAGAGTTTAGATATTTCTTAGTATTAGACTACCATAACTATGACTTGCTATCATGATTGAGTAGGTGACTTTTATGTGCTTTGTGTTTTTACATGCCTTCGTGCTTATGATTATGCCTGCTTATGGATGTTCATGCTGTATTATTATGACAAGAATGATTTGTATACAAAACTACGCACTTAGTGTTTATGTGCATTAAGATACTAACGAGTAGCCTATGTATGATGAAATTCCTATCCGATATTTTAGTTACTGTTACGCAGTTAGGTTACAACTATAGTTGAAACCACAGTTGCAATCACAAGTATAATGATGGATAGAACTGAAAGTTTAATGTACTTGAAAGAATTCACAAGCACATTGAACAACAGTGAAGTTCACCCAACTGGGATATGTCTCCGGGGCACTCACCCAGATTAGTGATATTATAAAAACTCACAATATAGGATCTAAGTCTTAGTGAAAAATTCTCAGACCGCTCTATATTTTTCTACCTATCTTTATATTGCTCCTACTATATAACTATCACTCAAAACATTAATGGCATCCCACCATTAGTTTTTTTTTAAAAAAAGTCCACTCGTGTGTCTCTCTAAGGATAGTTCTTTATAGTTTAGAAAACACAATTTTTACAAGCTATATTATCAACTATTTATAAAGACAGAATTACAATCTTCTAAGATCTTAAAATCTTTATTCTTCAAGATCTTCTTGATTGTTTTTAAGTCTTCAATTAGATCCAATAATGCAGCAATCCCACGCTTCTAATTGAGCTCAACTTACTTTGATACACACGAGATAGAGCTTGCTTGTAGTTATGAGATTTTGTTGACTTTAAAAAGATCATGTGAAATAATATCTTCTAGATAAAATTTTACTTACAATGTAAACCTTATCTCCAAGTTAATTTCAATCTATACGAAATATATAAAATATTCTGAATCAATTAAGATTGAAATAATGATAAAGAGTTGAATAAGAATAGAAGATTTAGTTAGAACAAAATATGGAACAAGATAATATCGATACTAAATCTTTCGAAACTAAACTCCCTAATTCTATAAGAAACATTTCATTTTTTATCACTTAAATATTCTCAACATATATAAGTCAAATCTCTGTAAACATATGAGAATATATCCTGTATATTTTATTCAAATAATTAACTTAAAGATCAGTAATGCAGTAAGACAGAATAAGACAGAATCCTGCGTATTGACAGCTTAGAACTAAGGTTATAATCGAGGTTGCAACTTCGCTTGTAAATATAAACTGTCTCAATTCTTAATAATTCAACTTAGATTAATTTTCTCAAAGCAATTGACAACTAAGAGTTACGAGGTCAGAAATATGGTTCTAACAAATGACTTTCTTGATCAATTGCCTACACATGACAAATGAATATTTGTGCTTATGATTATATACTTTGAGTGTTTAGCTATTGTTGAACCAATACTATTGTTTATCGATATATTATATGTATTTCAATCTTTCAAATTTGTAAAGTTGTGTTTATTGCCTAAAACGGTTTCTATTTCAAAAAACTCAACACCTGCTTTACAAATGAGAATTTTAAAACTCAAGTCTTATTTACATTAAACATTTATATTGATATGAACAATCTTTCTTATGAATCTTAAATTCCTAATAGTTTTGTCATTATAAAAAAGGAGACATCTTTAAAATAATCTTTAATTGAGTTAGGATCGTAATATATTTTAATGACAACAAACGAGCATTTTGATTAAAAAACAAGTATCGTTGTACTAACATTAACAAATATTTTATTAAAGATCAATAAAAATTTGTATTGGTAGATACAATATGAATACTAAACAAGGAAATCAAGAAATTGACTAAAGTGTTACATTGCTGGATTTACATAATGTAACCAGTAAACTCGAAAGTAACCAATTAAGTGTTATAACCAATTGAACCAGAAGTAATATGTTATACACTAGTCAATTTGGAAAGTGCAAATAAACCTCAATGCCATTTTTGAAGCTATGGAAATGATTGAAAATGCTTTCCAAAAATGAAAGTGGATGTCAGAGGATATTGTATAACAATTATGCAACATATCTAATTATCTCATTCACTTAAAGCAATATTTAGACCCACAGATAATCGTTTTAGAAAGTATTAACTCGACAAGCCTAAAAGCCTATCAGTTACATTGAATGATATTTTAAAATTCTAATTTGGAGCTCAAGCAACAACTATGTCATCCTTCACCACTATAAATATTGCTAGTCAAAGTTTTCGTTTTGTCATGTTACAAGTGAGACCACAGTTTTAGCACATTTTCGGTTTAGTGACCTACTTTTTCCCTAGATTTGTTTGTGACGTACGTTTTGGACAAGTTCTGATGTACTGACCCAATGTCAAAATTTGGATGGAAAACGACCCATTTTCCATCGCATGACTGTTTAAATTGTAATATTATCAAAATACCCTGTATTTTGGAGCAAAATCTCAGTTTTCTATCCCCTCATTACACACGAATGACGATACTACGGTTATATATATCTATACTTACATATCTCTGTTTGGAGCTTAATTAAAAGATCAGTTCCATTGAATTGTCGGTGACACATACTCTCTCTCTCTATAGAGGTGGAAGAAGAAGATGGAGGAGGCCTTGAAGCGACAACATATGTATATACAGTCTATATGTATGTATCTTCTCTATCTCTCTTACATATATCTCACCCTATCTTTGTTAGACCTATCTCTCTCTCTTATACATATATATATATATATATATATATCTCCCTCCCAGACCTATCTCTCTCTCCGCGACGAACCAATTCCTCGTTATCTATCTCTCACACCAATTTGGGGTTAGTTATGTAAACCTAAAAAAATTGGGGGCGGCCTAAAGTCGTTGTATTTAGTTTAATAGGAAAATGATAATTTTATCCTTAACAGTATCAAAATACAGACACGTGTAATGCCCTTCATCCATATTTTTGACGTCATGTCACTAAATCAAAACTTGTCCAAAACATAGGTCATAAAACGAATCCAGTGAAAACGTAGGTCACTAAACCGAAAAGGTACCAAAACACAGGTCATTAAACCGTAATTGACCCCATCTTATAGAGGAAAAAAACTAACAATGCTCTGCTACAACTTTTACGATTATCCAACGCCATGTTTTTCGAAATCATTCGAGAAAATTTTCTGCAACTGCATAGGAAGTAAATAAGGGTAGTTTCTCAGAAGAATTCTTTGCTTCATAGTTGTAGCAATCCAATGAGTGGCTTCATTGGCGGACCTTGGGCACTCACATTGAAGTCAGCAAAAGATACTCTTAAATTGTTGATTTCAGACTTTTAGTAAATAAATTGAAGATTTGCCAATTTGAGTTTTCTTTTCAATTAATGGAGTCGACTACAAATTTTGCATTGGATTCAACAATAACTTTATCCGGCCCTATAATATATGATAAAGAAACATCTTTGTGCACCATGACGACTTCGCCTTCTAAAGGGGTTAAGAAAGACTGTTTGAAGCAATAGTTAAGTAGAACTCTACCCATATCATCTCTAACAATAACTCTGACATAGCTGATTTTTTTTGTTCGAAGCATAAGCACAATCACAATTAATTCTCATAGTTCCAATATGGGGAGGAGACCATCGTTCAACTTTTCCAACATGAGAATGGTCCTATATGCCATCCAACTTTCTCCGTATTACTAGCCCCTCTTGCATTTTTCACATCAAAAGCTTATGACTTGTTTGAATTACCTTGTCTGGTCTTGGAGGTTTGTTTTCAAATATGAAGATATTTCGTTCCGTCCAAATGAGCCAAAATATTGTAAACAACCAAAAAGACTTGGTTTCGAAAGTTTCTTGGTCATTCCCAAGTGAATGGAAGAGTCATTTATCGAATCGTTGGATGGACAGGAGGATCTATAAATACGGAGTGACAATGGTGTCTCTTTCCGTACTTTTTTAGTCCACAGGCAAAGGAGAAAAAGGTGTTCAATAGTTTTGGGTTCTTTGTGGCAAATAGAAGTAGTACAAGTATTCTTCAACTTTCTATGAAAATTGTTCTCATTTGTCGGAAGAGCATTTTTACATGCTTTCCAAATGAAAATTCTGATTTTTGGAATGGTGTTAATGTCACGCCCCAAAATCCATAGAACACGGATATCGAGTCATAACCTTTTTAAACAAAAGGAAATAGAAACTTGCTGGTACAAAATTTAAAATTTTAAAAGAAAACACTAGCGAGCTAAAAGAACAATTAAATAATTTAATAAAAGTGTTTGCCAAACGCGGCTACGAGACGAGATAAAATAAATGAATGTAAATTTCCCGTAGGCTACAACCTCAACATATAAAATAAATGAAAAGAAAGCGGAAGCCACAAACCCATAATGTTGCAAAGCAACAACTCTTATCCAAACATGCCAACCTATGTGGTACCTGAAATACAAAATTGTAATGGTAAGTCCCACGCACATAACTAGACGGGACGGCACCACAAACACCGTCACTCCATCCTATAAATGCAAGAGCTCACAAATTCTACAACAACGATAATCGACGTATAAAAATAAATATAATAACATTCTACAACTGGATAAATTAAATAAATTAAATAAGTTCAACACACATCTATAGCATGCATGGACCTCTCACGCCACCTACCCCAGTCCGTAAGGTAGGTCATTCTCTATCCCTTCGGCCGTCTTATGTCCCCGGAATTAGAGAGAGACATAGACCATTGCTAACATAAAAGTAAATAGAGTGCACACTAGGACCTCTCACGCCACTCGTCCCAGTCCGTAAGACGAGTCATTCCCTATCCCCTCGGCCGTCTTCGGTCCCCGGAATTAGGGAGAGACAGAGACCATTGTCACTACAGCTAAATCACAAGGCCTCGGCCAATAATATAAAATCATCCAATTAACACAATTTCATACTTATAAATATTAATGCCTCGGCCAATAATATTATACTATTCAAATAACACCATCTCATACGTCACTTAACGTAATACAACATAACACATATCCACATGTACTAAATTCACAACTTAGCCAAACGCTTTAACAGCATAAAATCACTTTTAGGCATTTTAACAAACACCTTGTATGCATAAACTACAATTCACCATTATTCAACATAAATTTATCCAATTTCATCAATAATTATATAATCACATAATCAACGCATAAAACATGCAAACTCATCCATAATCTCATTAATCCGAAATTAATATAGCTAACTCATCAATTTCTCCCATTCAAATAAGTGAATAAAACATACAACAAATAAACTCAATTAACAAATTAAGAACATATTTAAGATAAAAGGCAAAAACCCCCAATTTAAAATAACTGTAAGACCTAATCCTAACATACACCCTCGTCTAGTCGCAATGGATAACCCTCGTTACCTTAGCGCGTAGAGGAGATGCTTCCGGTATGAACCCGCTAACGGTGGTTTCCTCTTCTTTTTCTTCTTCTTCTTTTTTTTCTCTCTTTTCTCTCTTTTCTCTCTTCTTACTTGTTTTTACTGATTTTAGCTTTTGAAAAGTGACTGGAAAGTGTTTAGAAAAAACTGTTTTGAGATAATTTGTGATAACGAACTATTTGGTCCTCAAATTTCTAAAAACTAACTCTTAATCCAAAAATATTGTTTTACTACTCAAAAATAACAAATCTTTAGAAACAAATCTATTGGTTCATTTTTATTAGTAAAATTACACTATAAAAAAATACCCAAATAGCGACGGGATTAGTAACGGTATTTTTTGTTACGAGTTTATTAGAGACGGTTTTTGTGACGGCTTTGTAACAGTTTAGTCAATTTGCGACAGATTTGTGACAGCTTTTTAAATTAGCGACAGGCTTGTGACAGCTTTTGACTCTCACTAAATCAACCATTATTTTGTAGTGTTAGTAACAGGTTTATTAGTAAAATGTCCTTAAATTAAAATTAATATTGGTAACAGGTTTATTAGTAAAATGTCCTTAAAATGTCAAACAGGTTTATTAGTAAAATGTCCTTAAAATGTCACTTAGATGTCACCATTAAACTAGCCAAACCATTGTGGAAGAGAGGAAACGTAATCATGTTCATCGAAGCTAAATATTGGAACACACCATTAAGAATGAAAATGACCAAAAAAACAAAAGAAAAACATCAAGAACGAACTCTGCTGTAGGAATAAAATAAAATAAAAAGAGAGAGGAAGCATCATTATATTCACTTCCAAAACAACACAAAAAAAACACAGCAATTTTGAACTACTGGAAATGAAACAACAGAATCCGCTCCCAAAAATGGGAGTTACATATATAAAATGCTAACAATTTTCGAGCAATTTAATAACTTCGTGTATCGAAATGATGGAACTCAGTATACGAGACTTTTGTCATTGTTATAATCACATGACTTATCACCAACTTTAAATAAAACCACAAAACTTTTAAATGATTTAAACTAGTACCAGATGCAGATTCTAGTAAATATAGTAAAGCACCTCCTAATAAGTTAGAAGGGACATTTCCCAAAGTATTCGATTGATAATTTAGTAATATTAATTTTAATTTAAGGACATTTTGGTCCTCCTTTCTTGGTCTTCCAATTGTTGTAGCATGAACACTTGGCTTTGTTGCCTGAGTAGCCCGGGGGAACACAGAGACATTTTTTACAACATTTGGAACAGTAAAAGAAGCATGGCCTCTTTTTAGCTTTGGTGCATCTCCTCTTACATTCCCTGGGACATTCTGTTTAACAAACATAACCTTGTTTTAGAGAAAAATAGCAGTTTCTCATCTAGGGAAAAAAGTTGAATCGATATAGTATACAACTTCTACCTTCTTCTATTAGAGAAATGGCAAAATGTTTAAGCTTTACCCTATAGCTTGGATTTATAATTATCTTTAAAAGGTTTTAGGAAATGAATTGGCACCATATTACTATTTTGAGTAAATGCAAGAGCTTGTGAACCTAATTTATTTATGTTAATGTTAGTATCAAGAAAGGCGATCACTTACGGGAGGGCTTCAATTTTTTTGGTCCGTAACTTGCCTGCAAAAAAATATTATAATGTCAGAAAGGGGTGTTAATGTAACGAAATAGTAGAATATGACACACTCTAAGAGGGGTAAATATTTTACTAATAATGACAAACATTTATATTTTGCTGTAACAAGTTTTCGATTATATATTATATATCATCAGATAATAAAATGACCCTGTAAAAATTGTCCTTAGACGAAGGAAGAAAAGGGAGGTTTTCTCCACAAATGACTGAGAAAATTGTCCTTAGACGAAAAATGACTTAGATATATATTAGTTTAACATGAAGTGTGCATTTAACAAGAAAAAAATTATATCAGTAGTTACCAAGATCATGAGATTTTCATCTCATACGGTTCCTTGAGGATCCCAGATAAATCTAAAAACCTGTTTTATCTTCTTTAAGTTTTAATATGTTTGTACGATAGATAAACAAACTAAAAAGTAAAAATCTATTCTAAGGTTCCAAATTAGATCAATGTAATTCTGTCTTCTACCAGCTCATCAGTTTTTATTATTACTAATTACAGTTTATATGATATAAAAGTGTTATATGTCTTTGTTTACTTAACATAACAATAAAGTTTAGTATTCGATATACAGTTACTAATAGTAATACTACTTAATTTCTAATGCACCCCTGTACTTATCTATTTGTAATACATTGTTTGAGGAAAGCCAGGATATAAAAGCATCAAAGTGAAAAACAAAAATGTTGAGAACTCACAGTGATAGCAACTATGGAAATGACAATAAGTAGAAGAAGAAACAGACCAGCAAGCTTAGCCATGGCTATTTTAGGACAAATGGAGTACCGTTGAAAGTTGCAGAGAGTGTGATTGTTTCCAAGTGATCAATATTGGGGACTTATATAGACCATTGCCTCACCATTTCACCATATAAATATTGTTTATTAAAGTTTAAATCTTGTCCCAAAAATATGTGTGGACATTTCTTCAGGTTACATTCATCAGGTTTTCACAAGTTTATCGGCTTTTTCAAGTGTATTGCTAATTGTTTTTTTATTTTATTTTTTAAATCAACGTTATATATTATTTATAAAGTGTTTGTTTAAAAAAATCTGTAAAATTTGACTTTTTATATATATTTTTTGATATTTAATTGTTTGTTTGGAAATTTATATGTTATTAATTAATATTAATAAATACATAAAATGTCAAAATTTATAGATTTTTTGGAACGGACACTTTATAAATAATATAGAACGTCGATTTAAAAAATAACATTAAAAAATAATTACGAATACACTTGAAAAAATCGATTACCTGATAAAAACGTTATGAATGTAACTTGAGCAAATGTGCACCCAAACAATATAGTCATTCTCATGGCACGATAATTATGTTGTTTTGTTACAAGTCTATATTCTGTTTCAGGTCATAAAAAATAAAATAAATGGTAAAGAGGTGGGAATATTTTAAAGGGGGGGTACATGTAAAAAAAACACATTAGGTATATCAAGTGAAGTGAAACGAGTGTGGGAGATAGTGCGATTTATGGAGCATGTGCTCTTAGCCCATAAGCACATGACACTAGTTTTTCTTCCGGCAAACCTTAGTATGCGCCTAAAATAGCTGCACAAACCCAGGTCGATAATGGGCTGTTAATACTTTTTGAATGGAGTAAAAGAACTTGAGATCGTCGATCTTTTTTTTAAAGATTGAGATGAGTCGATGTCGGTCGCTGGTGTGAAAAAACTTCTTGATGTCGCATTCCAAAAACTAGCGAGAAGTTCCCCACTTTATTCCTGATGTCGAATTAGGTTTTGGCAAACTTATTGGACTTTAGCAACCTATGCTTGCAAAATTAGGATTAAGGAATGAATTTTGAGAAATGTTTTAAAACGCTAAATCATCGTCGAAGCATTTTCATGAGAGTTTTAGTAAAACATAAGCGTCGAAGTAAAAAGCGTAAGTTTTACTAAAAAAAAATATTAATACATGAATATAATAGGTCTTAAAACATTACAAATAATTATTATTTACGTAGTTTTATCACAAAATTTGTTTAATATAACAAGTTACATTTTAATACGCAATTTGTGATTATTTTTTAGTACAAAATTGTATTTATAGGCATTTTGACTATAAAATAACGGTTCATATAGTTTCGTTTGCGTTTGTACCAATTTTTGAGATTACATTTGTAACATTCCGTATTTTTATAAATGGTTTTATTTATGATTTAATTTATCCAAAATCGTTTTATACAAATTTTAACAAAAACCGGTCACTCGACTAATTTTTAGCCAAAAACCGAAACTCTTCCGAAAAACTTTATTTTAAAAACCTGTTACTAATTTTATAAACAAAAAGAACCCAATAAATTTGTTTCTAAATATTTGTTATTTTTGAGTAGGAAAGTAATATTTTTGGATCATGAGTTAACTTTTAAAACTTTGGGTACCAAATAGTTCGCTTCCACAAACTCTCTCAAAACAGTTTTGAACATCTTCAATTCAGCCCACTTTCAAAACAAAAACGAACAAAACAAGAGAGAAAAGAGAGAATTCAAACCCTAGGAGGAGGAGGAGGAGGAAGAAGAAGAAGAAGAAGAAGAAGAAACCACCATTAGCGGGTTCTTACCGGAAGCATCTCATCTACACTTCAAGGTAACGGGGGTTATCTATTGTGACTAGACGAGTGTGTATGTTAGGATTAGGTCTTGCATTTATTTTAAATTGGGGGTTTTTGCTTTTTATCTTAATTATGTTCTTAAATTGTTAATTGAGTTTTATTTATTGCACTTTTAATTCCATTATTTGAATTGTAGAGGTTGAGACCTTAGACATATTAATTTCGAATTAATGAGATTATGGATGGGTTTGCGTGTTTTATGAGTTGATTATGTGATATTATGTTTGTTGATGAAATTGGGTAAAATTATGTTGAATATAGATGAATTGTAGTTTATGCATACAAGGTGTTCGTTAAAATGCCTTAATGAGATTTATATTGTTGGACTTGTTTGCCTAGTTGTGAATCTAGTAACTATGCTTATGTGTTAGGTTGAATTACGTTAAAGTGACGTATGAGAATGTGAATATTGAATGGTTTTATATTATTGGCCGAGGCCTTGTGATTTAGATTAGTGGCAATGGTCTCTGTCTCTTCCTATACCGGGGACAATAGACGGCCGTGGGGATAGGGAATGACTCGTCTTACGGACTGGGGCGAGTGGCGTGAGAGGTGTTAATATGCACTTTATTTATTTTATTGTTAGCAATGGTCTATGTCTCTTCCTAATTCCGGGGACATAAGACGGCCGTGGGGATAGGGAATGACTCGTCTTACGGACTGGACGAGTGGCGTGAGAGGTCCAAATGCGCACTTTAAATCTACTTTCTGTTAGCAATGGTCTATGTCTCTTTCTATACCGGGGACATAAGACGGCCGAGGAGTATAGGGAATGACCTACATTACGGACTGGGATATGTGGCGTGAGAGTTCCATGTTTGCTATAGATGTGCGTTGAACTTATTTAATTTATTTCGTTGTACGATGTTATTATATTTCTTTTTATTCGTTGTTTATCGTAGTTGTTGTTTGTGAGTTCTCGCATTTATGGGATGGAGTGACGGTATTTTATGGTGCCGTCCCGTCTATGTATGTGCGTGGGATTCACCGTTACAGTTTTGTCTTTCAGGTACAACTTAGGTCGAGGTGTTTGGTTAGGAGGATTAGTGAGGTAGCACATGGGTTCGGGGCTTCTTGAATCGTTTTATTTTCTTAGACTAATTTCGAGGTTGTAGCCTACGGGCAAATTCATTCGTTTATTTCTTTTTACATAATTTTGTTAAAACCATTTTATCATGTAGCCGCGTTTGACAAACAGTTTTATTTATCCGTTTAATTGTTCTTTTAGCTCGCAAGTTATTTCTTTTAAAATTTAAATTTTGTACCAACAGGTTTCTTTTTCCTTTTGTTTAAAAAAGTCACGCCTTGATGTCTGTGTTTTACGGATTTTGGGGAGTGACAACATTAAAAAAAAATTTGTTAACTAAAGATTAAGCTTTTTAAGTTTTGAGGCTAGTTTTTTTTATCATTGACGCATATACGTGCTAGTTTTAACGCGTTTTAAGACGAGTTTTTTAATACACTGATTTTGTGAGTGGTTATGGTTTTAGGGGAAGTATATAGAGAATAAATATCTATTCCATATGTTTTCTTCCGCTCTATAAGTATACTCCTATTTCCATTTCACTTGCTCTACCACGATACCTCTCATTCGGATTAGTGTTTTCTAAGGTTTAAGTTGCAAAAAATTTGGGATTAGTTGTTCATATATGTAGTTTCATGCAGAATTTTGTAAGCCTCTGGTTAGAGACGTATTGTTTTTATTTCAATTCTCTTTCTTCTCTCTATTCTTTTCCCTTCGGTTTCTATTATTTCTTGCTTCCATGTACACTTTTTTTCGATCTTTGTTTTTAAAAAAATATTGTGATTCTTCATCTCCTTTACTTTGCCCACTCACGTATCCGATTCGTCCCTTTCTATATAGTTTAAGTATTTCACTTCTCTACTATTTTAATTTATTTTTATCTAAATTATCTGGACAAATAATAAGGGGCGGATTCAGAAATTTTGTTTTTTTTTTGGGTGGGGGCACAATAATAAAATAATTTTAAAAATGCGCAATATTGTAGATGAGGTTTCGTATCATTCAAAAAAATACACGTGGCATTAAAGAAAACGCCAAAATTCTCGAGTATCTGTTTATTTAAGTTAAAGCTAAAACGACCATAATTATATTAGTGAAAACGGTAGATGAAACAATTGAATATGAAGTAATCGGTGTAAAATGAATATGAAGTAAGTGAGTGGGTGTAAAACACTACTACAAGATATTTTTTTGCAGTTTATACAACACACCAGTGGCATTATAGTAATTGTTTTTTAGACGCTTTGAGGGATCATGTGCCACCACATGCCCCTATCTACATCCGCTCTCGCGTACAATCAACGAAAAAAAAAAAACTGAGAACTTTGCTATTGGGTTTTGCTTGTGTGCATACTAGTTTAGGACAAAAACTATCAACAAAATCAAAGGCGCAAGTAGTATCGAATTAGAACTCAATGTAGAAAATTCAAATCACGTTTAAATAATTTTACTAATATCTCTGTAGACAATATGATATTTACCAGAAAAAATATTATGGAGAATGGCCAATAACTTACTATTTCTCAACTTATTGTCAACAAGAAAGCATTTCAAAACTTTAGTTTTTCACAAAGTCACTTTTAATTTCATTGATTACATGTAATAAAAAAATGATTACATGTAATAACCATCAAAAACTTTAGAACCCCATTAATTTTTTTTCTATTGTATTTCTTGAAATAGTTTTTTAGCAGTTATTGACAATTATTTGTGATACAATTGCATTCAGTTAAGAATTTCGAGAGTACATGGTTGATGAGAGTTGTTAATGGTGCATGGAGGTTCTTCTAACAAAGCAGCGTATCACATATGCATTACACATTCAGGTCTGTTATATCTATAAACTTAAAATTTAATTTTTTCAAATATTTTAAGTGCGTTTCGAATGTATTTTCTTTTTAGTTTTACACCTTCTTCATAAGTGTTGGGTTTGACTTGGATTTCATAAACTAAAATCTTTTCGATTAAGTCTATCCAAACCCTTGCACTAGTCTCGTAGTTGCATAGTCCTAGTACGGGATACACTTTTTAGCCTAGATTATTTAGTTTCCTCCTTTATGTATGTTAGGTCCGAAATAAAAGATTCTTGTAAGCTCTTTGTTTGTCACCATTATGTCAAAAATAGATTGAGTAAACTTATATTAAACTCTAATTATGTAAACAGTTAATGCGTAACGTTTTTGTCAAGTTGTGATTAAGTTCAGGAACAATTTACAGCAGTCAGTTGCAACCGAATGCAACAACTGACTGATGCTGTAAAGATTTAGTGAAGATTCGGTCAAAGACTTTTGATGATGCAAAAACATAGTGACCAAGTAAAAAGATATCTGGAGCAATTTTCGAAGATTGAAGAACAAAGAAAGAGAACGTTTCCTAATTGAATGCTAGCAGATATTCAAATAGAAGACTTGTGAAGGAAGGAAACATCAAGAAAGGAAAGACTTCCTATTTGGTCATGAATTAAGACTTCTTTGTAAGGCTATAAATAAAGGAATTTAGAATAATTATTTCATGTCTCTCATACAACATAATATACACAGGAAAGAGAGAAAGAGAGCCACGAAATAGTTGAGAAAAAAAAAACTTGAGAGAAATCATGACATGATGTCATTGATATATTGATACTCTATGAGTAGGAGCGATAGTTTGATAGGCATATACTAGTGAGTGAGTCATTATGTATTGTAAATATCAAGTCAGCCATCGTAGGCTTTTTCAATATCAATAAATACTTGGTGAGTGCCTCGAAGACGTAGACTTGGTGAGCGGTTCAAAATTCGTTAAAAAACGCAACATGCCTTTTATTGTTATTTTGCCAGTTACAATTCTCAATTGCAACCGATTCTGCAACTGACTCCAATTAAAACATGTAATTTCTTTCGGAACTTAGGAAAACAAAATTTCATTTGGTATCATTGCCTCACACCGTTGTTTGAAGGAAGTTCGAACTATGGAACTTGGAAGGTGATGATGAGAGCGTACATCAAATTTAAATATGAAAAGGTTTGGAAATCAGTTTTAAACGGTTGGGAAGCACAGATGGTCGCCGATAAAGAAAGAGAAGAATATCCAGCACCCGAAGAAAAGTTGTCTGACGAAGAAGAGAAGGATTCTAATACAAATGCAAAGGCCATTCAGGTGATATTTAGTGCAGTTCATCCTAATTTATTCAAGTTAGTATCTATGTGTGAAGTCGTTAAACAAGCTTGTGATATTTTAAGAATCACATATGAGGGTACGAGCTAAGTCAAAGCGTCTAGACTTCAATAACTCCCAACCAAGTTCGAAAATCTAAAAATGGAGGAACACGAAACCATAGAGGAATGCTATTCTAATTTATGTGAGATTTCTACTGAATCTCATGCTCTTGGAAAAAAAATTCCCAAGTCGAAGTTGGTAAAGAAAACCTTGAGATCTCTACCTCAGTGGTTCGAAATAAAAGTGACGGTCATCAAAGAGTATAACAACATCGAAACTATGAAGATGAATGATCTTATGAGTAATCTCGGAACATATGAGATGAAATCCAAGTCACCAAAATGTTCTGAAAAGGAGAAGCTTTTCATGCTAAAAAGAATCTAGTTACAAAGCCAGTTGCAATTGACTATAAAACTGAGACAAATGATGAATAATTTGTTCTATTTGCCAAAAAGTTATATAAAAAGTTTTTTAAAAAGAAAATTGGTGATAGAGAAGCTAGTTAACTGTTTCAGAAAAAGGAGTTCAAATAAAAAAATTATGAGGGGAAACAACCAGAAAGAAAGTGGAAATCTAGTGACTCTAAAACGAAGGGAATTTAATGTAGAAAATGTATGGGATATGGACACATTCAAGGTGAATGTGCGAATACACTTAAGAAGAACAAGAATACAAGGGTAGCTACCTTTAGTAATTCATTTGAATCTGGTGATGATAGCAAAGATGGAATGGAAAGAAACTATACAAGCTTTATGGTGATCTCGAAAACCAAAACGAAAAGTGCAAAAAACTTGAAAAATGTCTCAGTTGCACCCTTTATTACAACATACGCTGAAACTAAAGTAAGTTATCATGATTCTGATAGTAGTGTTGATGAAGCTACTACTATTGCTAAATTAGAAGAGCAATATTTAAAGCTTTTTAAGAGGTTTACAACCGTGTCCCAAAGGGTTAAAGTATTGGAAGTTTGAAATATGGGGTTAAAAAATGAACTTGAATAGAAAGGTGTTCAACATGAAGAGACTCAAAGGGGGATAAAGCGTCTCAACAATGGGACAGGAAAATTGGACAAACTGCTTTCGTATCAAAGGTATGTAAATGATAATATGGGATTGGGATATTTTGGATCTAATGGAGGTGGAAAGACTGTGATCGTAAAAGCTACAACAAGCAAAGCTACACCACAACCCAATGTATGTACAAGGAGGTATTCAGTTGCAACTGGCACTGCAATTGAGAACAATATGTTGTAAGTTGCAACTAAGGCTGCAACTGGAGATTACTTGAAGGTATGTTATTTTGTAATAAACCTGGACACATTTGGGATTTTTGCAATAAAAGGTTTTTAAGCTATCAAAAACGTTTTCCCGTAGTTAATAAACAAACACCCAAGTGGGGTTGGAGAGTTAAAACGAAAAGTGAGATAATTAATTATAATAAAACTAGTTTAACCTCCTTGAATGTTGTTGTTCCTACTTCTTGGTATTTTGATAATGCTTGTTGCTTGTTCTAAACATAAGACTAGTAATGCTAAATTGTTAAAAAAAATAGGAACATATATGGTAATTCTATTGTTTTTGGAAGTGGTGACAAAGGTCTTGTGATAGGGAAATGGACTTTAAATATTGCTAGCATGCCTGAGTTTAAAAGTGTACTATTGGTTAAAGGTTTAACATCTAATTTGCTTAGTGTTGCCCAATTGTGTGAGGATTCTATGCATGTTAAGTTTAATACGGGTAAATGTCTTGTCATTGATAATAACAAGGACTTAATCATGATGTGAATAAGATCTAGTGAAAATTTCTATGTGTTTGATAAGTCAGTTGTAACCTTACCTATAGTTAGTTGCAACCGAAGTGCTGCAACCAGTAATCCTGAAATTAAAACAAAACTCTTGGTAAAATTTATAATTCTGGACTATTTAGAGGAATTCTTAAACTTATAGTAAAACCTCTAGGCACATGTGGTGATTGCATTAAGGGAAAGCAAACTAAGAATTTACATAAGAATACTTTTCGAGAGGGTTTTTACTTTGATAGTGGTTGTACTCATTTTTTATGGATGAAATTGATGCTTGATGATTATAATGTTAAACAAGAGATATTTATTTCATATTGTGATGATAAAAGTGAATTTGATTTAGCTAATAATCTGGTTCAACACTTTAGAAAAAATCATATAGACTTAAGAATCTAAGATATCATTTTATTAGAAAACTTGTCGAAGAAAAATGTCTAGCTCTAGAACATGTTGCAACAGAAAAACAATTGGCAGATATATTTATAAAAGCATTCGATGTTAAAATGTTTGAGTCCCTAAGAAGTGATATTGGGGTGAGTTATTATTAATCTATCTAAGTAAAGAAATTAATGTTTAGTATGAGAATAATTAGTTACAAACACTTGAATAAATCTGCATGAGCTGCCTATGATTTTTCTGAAAATGAGTGAAGTTTTGCTTAATAAAAAGGATATTGACACTAGTAAATTGCTGATACTTATGTGGAATCACTTGATAATTGAATAAATTGTGCTAATAATGAATAAATGAGTTTATCATTTTTATCGGTTGAATAGTCAAATGTAACTAAGCCTGCAACTGAGACTTCATGCAAAAAGATGATTAATTGGTTAAAATATTGATAATTGGTTAATGGATGGTAATCTGATCTATAAAGTATCAATTTATTAAGAGTAAGGTTGATCAATTTTTCTTTGAAGAAGTAATTGTGTGTTTTTTATTCCAATAAAATTTCAAGTGTTAGTTGTAACTGAGATGCAACTCAAATGAACAGAAAATTTATTTTTACTTGATAAATTGGTTATTTGATTAAAATTGAAAAAACTCATTGTTTTCTTTTGAAAAATGTTCTGTACAATAGAGTGGAAGGTCAACAATTTTTATTATGTTAAAAACTTAAGTTTCACGGTTATAAAGTGTTGAATTGGATTAATAGTTATAACTGGTTTTTGGTTCTTTCGTTTGAAAATTTTCTTCCTTGTGTAAAATTATATGCTCTTAAACTCTGTTTGCTCACTTAAAAGATGAGTTACAACTCATTAAGCCTTAATGATTGTTTGAATATTTGGTTAATGAAGAATCTTGTGAGTTATCTAAGGATATTGGTGAGGGATAATCTGACTTTGGTTGTTTGATATGAGAGTATTCTTGGTGATTCTGATGAAGGTGTGATTCTGACCTTGTCAATATTTGTTACAAAAGTGGGAAATAGATTTATGAGTTGTGAGAGAGCATGAGAGTGATAGCTTTTGAGGTTGATTGTTTATATTTCTTGCTCTGATTGTTTGATTTGATGATGCGTTAAAAGGTTTATCTTTCTAATGTGCAAAAATGGTTTATCTTTATAATATGCATAAAGTGTGGAATTGTTTTATATATTTTTGAGATGTGATTTTCAGGAGGAGATTGAAATACGCTATGTGCTTAAATGATTGATTTTGTTATTTTAACTGTATTGATAATTTTATGGGGGAATTTTTTGTTCAAAGATTTTACAACTTAATGTTTTTGCCAAAATAATGACAAAGGGTGAGATTGTTAGGTCTGAAGTACAAGGTTCTTGTAACCTCTTTATTTGTCACCATTATGTCAAAAATATATTGAGTAAACTTACATTGTACACTAATTATACAAACAGTTAATGCGTAACGTTTTGGTCAAGTTGTGATTAAGTTCATGAACAAATTGCAAGAGTCAGTTGGAACCGAAGGCAACAACTGACATATGTTGTAAAGATTTTGTGAAGATTCGGTCAAACACTTTTGATGATGCAAAAACATGATGACCAAGTAAAAAGAGATCTGGAGCAATTTTGAAAGATTGAAAAAACAAAGAAAGAGATCTTTTCCTGATTGGATTGAACACTAGAAGATATTCAAACAGAAGACTTGTCAAATAAGGAAACATCAAGAAAGTAAATACTTCATATTTAGTCATGAATTAGGGATTTTTTGTAAGGTTATAAATAAAGTCATTAGACTCATTATTTCGTTCCTCTCATACAACATAATATACATAGCAACGAGAGAAAGAGAGACATGAAATTATTAAGAAAATTTTTTTTATTCTTGAGAGAAATCATGATGGGATGTCCTTGATATATGGTTTAGTGCCTAATAAGTACCACTTTTAAACTTATATGGTTCGTGATCCATTTATACGACTCTCCCTCTCTCTATCTCTTCTTTTCCCAATACCATCAAAACCCTATCCCCAATTCACCCCGGATCATCTCCGATCTCTTTCTCTCTCCGTCACCACCACATAAACCCAAGATCGCAGTGGAGATCCGTCAGAGATGCAGCGAATATCGCAGCGGATATACATTGCATATCTGGTTTTCGATGAGGATGAACATATTTTCCGTCGAGTGATGTAAGGCATAATCCGACGAACACGAAGATGGTAACATGGAGCGATTTTCGGAAAGGGAGGTCATACTTGATGTCATCACGGTGCCAAAGGTTACCATCATATAGTCCATATTACATACAGATTGCAATTAAATTGATTTTACAATTTGATAGATTTAAGCTAGGTTAATTCCAATTGGGGATTTTATAGTACGTGTGTGTTTCTTTTGTATATCCGTATGCAATTTACAGATTTGATGTTTCTGGAACTCATAAAAATGTTTTTTAGTCCCATTAGTCATTACTAAGCGAATACTAGCTGGTAAAAAATTGTGAAATCAACTACTAAAAAAAAATAGAGACTGAAACGGAGCTCATTCCATGGCCAGCTCGTTCCATGGAAGAAAAAAATGTTTCTGTATTATCCTTTTGTATGAAAAAAAATTCCAGTTTTGTTTTATATTTTGTAAATTCGTTGTTACATTTACGATTATTGTTTTGTTTTTCCTGATTTATACTCGAATCCAAATAACTAGCAATATGATTTTTTTCAACTTTATTGGGACGGTTTTGTAGTGGTTTTCGGAATTTAAACTTTAATTCTGTGAGGAACGCCTTTTTTTTTTTTTGATAACAAAACTTTATTCTAAATTAAATGAAAGAGAGAATTATAATAAAAGTTGGATACGAATAAACATACTTCATTCTTTCATAATAAAAGTGGAAACTTTATTTGGAAATTATTTTACAAGTGTTTCTTTCATAAACAAGTCAAAAAAAAAACTTAATGTCTCCGCTCCTCGACCCTTGCTAGATTTGCTTCGTCACTACCGATATCTGAAATGAAATTATATAAGCAATGGGATGAGTATTTCCTAGAGAAAAATATATAATCAATATGATGCATGTTCATAATTATTCTTCTAATAATGCATAAGTGTCATGTCCTTGAGCCCAAGTTGGTTGTGTAAGGTCTATCCCATTACACGTGGTACCAAAAGTCATGCCCCACTCTAGGCAGACCAAACATTGCGAAAAAGGTCATACCCCACTTCAGGTGGACATAGTCGCAGAAAAGTCATACCCCACTCTAGGTAGACAAGTCGCACCCCATCCCGGATGGACAAAACCTCTCCCAAACCGGGAGGATCAATGCATATGTCATGCCATGATATATCAAATAAGCGAAACACATTCCATAAAGTTTCAGATATGAATCGTTATATGCATTTGTTTAATAATAAAACATACCTCAAGTTCGATAATGTAACGCAAAAGGATATTAAGGCAATATTATAATAACTTTAAGGTTTCGAACCCACCTCTAACCGCTAACTGAGCTTGGCTATGTCCTTCGTCACACCCCGACTTACGCTTTTATCACCCACTAAATATAGTATTCTTTCTCTTTCTCTTTCTATATATAGTGTTTATATCTTATGATTATAATACTTTAGCATAAAGAAACTTTGTAATCTCAATATAATATTATAATCTCTATATAAGGTTATAGGTTTTTGAAGTATGATGAAGTGTCAGGGGGTGTAGGGGTATATATAGTGTTGGAAAAGTGACTATGTGTCTTGTGCATTAAATGTGCTGAATTTTGTTTTCAGGACATCTGTCCACTAAAAGCTTCCTAGAGAATTCGATATGTTTCCAAATGGAGCATATGATATATGTCTGAACCGATAAGAGAAAGCTCTACAAGTTTCATGTTTTGCACATTTCCTAATTCGCAACAAAAGTCGGTCTAAATTGTCCTACAAGATGACACATATGCTGTTCTGTAATTTTCAGGATACCTGTCCACTAAAATATTCACAGAGAACTCAATACGTGTCCAAATGGAGCATATGATATATGTATGAAACGAAAAGAGAAAGATATACAAGTTTCATGTTTTGCACATTTCCTAATTCGCAACAGAAGTCGGTCTAAATTGTCCTACAAGATGACACATATGCTGTTCTGGAATTTTGAGGATACCTGTCCACTAAAATATTCACAGAGAACTCAATACGTGTCTAAATGGAGCATATGATATATTTCTGAACCGACAAGAGAAAGATCTACAAGTTTCATGCTTTGTACATTTCCTAATTCACAACATAAGTCGGTATAAATTGCCTTACAATGTGACACATATACTGTTCTGGAATATTCTGATATCATGTTACTAGAATAGCCACAAATATTCTTATGCAAGTCCAAATGACTTGAATTTTATATATTTGGAAAGATAAAACATAGGTCTAGACTTGTCATTTATATTATAAGCTCAAATTTTGAGAAAATAGAATCCAAAATGGTAGATCAATCCCGCTTGTCTGCTGTGTTCCTAACTATTTGAACTAAAGTACTTAAAAACTCATATTTACTATAATCGGAATCCAAATATAGTAAAATCTATATCTTATTTTAATCTAATATTAATTATAGAATTTTGAGTGTGTTACAAATTCCCACTAGATACATATTATAATTTGCATTTCACTTAGGTACCACTTTTTCATACTATATAAATTAAAAAAAATCTAATTTCATAAAAAAAAAAATATCTCTCTTTCTCTACCTCATAAATGAAAAAAATCATAAAAAATGAAAAAAATCACAAAAAATTATAAAAAATTACAAAATATCAAAAAAATCAAAAAAAAAATCAAAAAAAAAATCAAAAAAAAATCAAAAAAAAATATAAAAAATCACAAAAATCACAAAAAATTATAAAAAATGACAAAAAAGTTATAAAAAATAAAAAAATCACAAAAATTATAAAAATCACAAAAGAATTATAAAATATAATAAAATTGTCAATATACCACTTTTTACACCGAAAAAGCGTTTTTTCATAAAAAAAAAACACTTTTTCATTAAAAAGTGAATTTTATGTATTTAACTTTCGTTTGACTCATTTCAATGCTTATTAAAGTTTGAATTGCCTTTTTAGAAACTAATTTTAGTAACTAATTTTATATCCCTAAGCTCAAATTGGTAAGAGTGCTTGCACCCAACACCAATGTTCAAGAGCTTGGTGGTTCGAATCCACCCAGTTTTTTTTAACTTTAAAGTAAAATATATGCACCTTTTGTGCTGTAATATATGCCATTTTATTGAACTGTATGTACTTTCGACTGTACTAGATGCACTTTCGTCTGAACTAGATGCACTTTCAGCTAAACTATATGCACTTTCAGCTGAACCTGATGCAATTTTAGCTGAATCAGATGCACCTTTTACAGAACTATATGTATTTTTATTGAACTATATGTACTTTTGGCTGAACCATATGCACTTTCAGCTGAACCATATGCACTTTCAGCTGAACCATATGCACTTTTAGCTGAATGAGATGCATTTTTGACAGAACTATATGCACTTTTATTTAACTATATGCACTTTCGACTGAACTATATTCATTTTCGACTACACTATATGCACTTTTGACTTAACTATATGCACTTTCGACTTAACTATATTCATTTTCGACTACACTATATGCACTTTTGACTTAACTATATGTACTTTCGACTAAATTAGATGCATTTTAAGCTGAACCAGATGCACTTTTAGCTGAACTATATGCACTTTTAGCTGAACTATATGCATACTCATTTTTATTGAACTATATTTACTTTCGACTGAATTGTATGCACTTTCAACGGAACTAGATGTACTTTTAGCTCAATTGAATACAATTTCGACTCAATTTTATGCACTTTTGACTAACTATATGCACTTTCGACTGAACTATATGCACTTTTATTGAACTATATATGCTTTTGACTAAACTATACGTACTTTCGACTGAACTAGATGCACTTTCAGCTCATTTAGATTAAAAAAAGGCACATTTTCATGTAAAAACCACTTTTTTTTTATAAAAAAATCACTCTTTGATGGAAAAAGTGTTTTTTTTTATGAAAAAACATATTTTTCGGTATAAAAAGTGTTATATTGACAAAAAAAATTATATATTTTTTTGTAATTTTTTAAAAAGTTTGTGATTTTTTTCATTTTTATGATTTTTTCATTTTTTATAATTCTTTTTTTTTTTGTGATATTTTGTGGTTTTTATAATTTTTTATATTTTTTTTGTGATTTTTTATATTTTTTATAATTTTTTTGTGTTTTTTTTTTTTTTTTTTTTGTAATTTAAAACTATTTTTTTGGGTTTGTAAAAAGATAAAATCTGTCTATTATATTTTGGTTTGTAATACTCTTTAGTAAATAAACTAAATAATTAAAAAGTGCTATTTACGAAGAATGTGAACTTATCAAGATATGTAGGAGTAATATAAGTTGGTATGAGATAGTTATAGGAAATTCCCCCGTTAAACTATTGGTAAAATAGATATTAATTTCCCGAGAGAGACTCTAAATCTAAGAGTTGTATATTATCAATGATAAATCACTGGGAGGTTATATCAGATATATAAAAATGTATTCATAATTGTAACATATGTACTATTTTTTAATTTCACCATATTTTTTAGATCTCAATTTATATGTGTGTGGGCAGGTGTGCGTGCGTGTGTATGTGTTGGAGTAATATCATTATTTGAATTAAATAGTGAGTTGTTAAAAAGTTATAACCAAAGTCATTTTGTAACTTAAGTGGTCAATTTTGATTTTTCATTAAAAGTTGTCATAAGTTGTATTTTGTAACATAAGATTAATATTGATGCTTCTTATAAACTAGCTAGTGAATGGACCGGGGGAGGAGTTATCGTACGTGATAAGTTTGGAGATTTTGTCGACTTATGCGATGACGGCTTTAAGTGGTCTTGTCCAATTATAGTTGAAGGTTTGTTACTTAGAACGGCTTGTTATTTTGCAAAAGAAAAGGGGTGAGCAAATGTTGAGTTCAAGAATCGAGATAGACAACATAAATCTTGTAATTAATACAAGACACCACATAGGAAATTGATGTTAGGACCCACATACTCTGTTTAACAAAATACATGAATTGGAGTATGATTGGTTTCGGAGATTTTTTAATAAGACGGTAAACCATTTATCCACATATGTTAGATCTAGTTCTAGTGAGTCTAGATTACAATTTATGTCCGATCGTTTGTTGTCCTATTTGTATGACGATTTATTTTAACGAAAATTGATTTACTCAAAAAAAAAACTCATACGTATGTGAACTTTTTCATTAAACTCATACGATTTAACAACATAAAAAATATTTTTCATTAAATAATATTTTTATTCAGCGACAACTTAGCAACTCAACTACAACACAATTGTGAACTTTTTTAATTAGTCAAAACATAAACTAGCGACATAACACATACAAGATAGCAATACAATAAATAAATTTGTAAATATAATATCACATTTAGCAACATAATAGCAACATAAGAAAGAAAATATAAAAATAGAACCAAAAATATTTATATAATTTATAGCAACACTTACTTTATGTTGCAAAAAGTGTCACTGTTTAAGACCAAAACTTGAGAATTTACTGACAACAATTTATGTTGCTATTATGTTGTTGATTTTTTTCTTTGTAAGTATTTATGTTGCCAAATTTAGCCACAAGGATTTTACCAAGATAAATTTTTATTTTTCTATTATGTTAGTAAATCAATATTAGCAACATAAATCTTTATTTAGCATCATAATTTTGTGTTAGCAATGAGACTTTTTTTTTGTGGTGTACTGATGTTAACTTATGTAAACTCTCAAAAATATAAATTATAAGTACCGGATATGGGTATAGTAGTTGTACGACATTTGAACTACCCGGTATATCATTTAAAGTACCATTGATTTTTCTAGTTCTTTAACCACTCCCATAATTCTCCGGTACGGCGTCGGTACGACAAACTGTTGGAAAAACCTTTGGTTTTGTTTTGTTTTGAATGCAATTAAGTTGTGAAAGTTTCAAAACATTTATATCCCCATATTGATGGCTTTCATGAGTTACAAAATTTGCATAAATATGATGGTCTTTCATCATTTTTATAAGCTTTTTATGAGAAATAAAATACATGACATATACACATGCACACATTCACATATGCATACATATATAGAGAGAGTACTGCACCACCAACGGTCCGACCGTGGCTCGGTGTCGTTTCTGCCGAGTCACATGATACCGAAATGCTTGCAGTTACCTCGTCGCGGACTTTAGTCCATTTCGGTATCATTTACATTATTTTATGTTAAATCTTGTATTTGATATTTAAATATTTGAGAAAACCATTTTCTGTTTATTTGTCCATTTCTTTTTCGTATAAATTATTGTGTTTATTTACAACGTACCCAACAATCTTAAACGATATTTTTTATGTTTCGTACGTTAATACAATAATTTTGGTGTTTGGATAAACAGAAAATTATTTCCGTGGCTAAGACGATTCTTTGGAAAATCATTTTCTAACAAAATTTGGTTTTAATAATTTGGTGTTTCCGGTTGAATTGTCGAAATTGGTTTTCGTTGTTTTACCTTGTTTGGGATGTTGTATAAATCCCTTTTACGGTTTTAAACCATCCATTATGCATAATGCGTATGTATTTTTTGTATAATTATGTACAAACATGCTTAGATATATCTTATGTTAAATATATGTTGTTGAGCTTTGCATGTTTCCGTTGGTTGTTTTTATCGAACCTTCAAACCAGTTCTTCATTCATCTTGTTTTATTTATATAAGTTGAGATCATGATTTCATTTGCTGATAACCATGGATTATGTCAGTTGCTTGTATGATCCTTTGAAACATGTATTTTAGGTGTTTTGGTCCACCATATATATATATATTAGATAAATGGGTGGACAAGGAGTTGATTCATTGTTGGTGTCATGGCATTGAAAATCTTTTCAGTAACGTTGAATATCCATGTTATTTTGGTTTAGAGAATCAACTTTTGAGGTTAAGTAATCATGTTTATGATTATTACTGTTAATGAATTTGTTTGACATGAATAGTATATGTAAACGTTACTTTGATAAACCTTTGAGCTACACTATAATTTTATATTCTGAATACGACGGAAATTGTTGTGATTTGATAATATGTTCATCATCATTTGGATTTTGAGTAAATATGTAACTTGTTTGGTAATGGTAGTGATTAAGTGGTTAATCATGAATTTTGAATTTATCATGATGGTGTTATAATTTAATTGTCTCTTATGTGCATATAGTGTTTTGTAATGTATGTATGCCATTACATTATTATGTTAAGATTACATTATTGCATGTCCAGTGGCTTGTTTACTACTTATATAAATTGTAGTACGATGATGTAATTGTTTAGGTACCATGTCAGCATTTGTGAAATCTGACTGTGAGGTCCACGGTTAAGAAAAAAAAAACATGCAGTGTACATGGTTTGATACTATAGGTAATGATAACTTCTAGTGATTTGTGAGTAACGGTTGGATATTGCTATTGATATGCTAGTAATTATTTGTTGTTAATATATCTTGTATTTGTCGTTACACTTTGTTTTTTACAGTAGCAAGTGTGTGTATGAATTGTCGTACAGGACTATATATAATACATAATTGTTGTTTATTTTAATAGGTGTGAGTTGCTAATTATATTTGACAAACCGTTTTTGAATGGGTAGTGTGTATGTTTGTGAATATGTCGGTTTTGAACTTAATCTATTTCCTAGAGTTTTGGAAATTTAATTACGAACAATCTGATTAGATATTAGATTATATTGTTAGTAGATTTATACATGTTTATTGTTTTTCATGTTAATAAAGGACTAACAATTTCAAATGAGTTTTGTGTAGACATGGATCTCTACCATGGAATTGAAGAATTGGTGATTATTCGAAATAGTTCTATTAAAAGTCATTAAATTAGGGATTACGACAAAGTGGTTTCGAAATAGTTCTTGTAAAACTATTTTCTGATTTTCAGAATTTGGGGTTTACGACAGAACTTGTTCAAATTCTGAGATTGTTTTTTGTAAAATCAGATTTATCTGGTATTTACGGCTGAATAAATCTTTCAGAACTTGATAATTTTTTTCGGAATGAATTAGAATACTCTTACAAAATCAGTTTCTTGAAATCATTCGTGGTTATAGAAATTTGGTGTTTGTGAAGGAGGAGTTTTAGTTTCATTTTCGGAAATTAGATTTTGCGTGTTTGTTATTTGAGATAACAAACAGTTTCCTACGGGAAATGTCCGGAACACAGTGGGTGCTGGAACTGACAAAAACATTGTAGGTGCCGGTGTAACTCTTATTAATTTTGCATGAATGCATATTAATGACGAGGTTACAAATTCAAAATCACCATTATTAAAGGCACTAAATGTGGTGATATAATGAGTGATATCCTTATTAATTGTGATTTATTACAATTTAATTTGGAGGATTACAAAATTTGTAACGGTGATCATTAATGAGATTAATGACTATTATTTATAACTTCTTATTAATTGTGACTAATCGCAATTTAATTTGGAGAGTTATAAATTATTGTAACGACAGTCATTGTTGGCATTTATGGAGAGTTTTATTAGCTACCTACGAATTGCATTGACGAGTCGGTTAGATATTTGGATGAAAGTTTATTTAATAACAAAATTTGTTCATCCAAGAGCAAATAATTTGATGATAGACAAATTATAAATGGCCGTTGAGTTTTATTTTAAGAATAAACAAATATCGGCTATTTTATTATTTGTTGAATTAACATCTTATTTATTTGTTGGAAAAACATTTAATAATTTGTTGAAATAACGTATTATTAATTTGTTAGTAAAACATATTTTGAATATGTTGAGTTTGCTATTATTGAAAATAGTAATTTAGTAATATTATATTACTATTATTGGGAGAGAACTCCAAGGGTCCCACAAATATGGGGGTAACCCGTCGATCCTGTAGATCAAGAATCTAAACGTACCCCAAATCGCCTATGGGCAAGTGGGAGAATATCTAACGGTTTAGTGGTATGGGCTTAAAACGTCTGAAATAAATGCTACAGTTTCATTTAGCACATTGAAATCGATTAATTTTCTCCATGATAGTATGCATGTCCTGAGTGAGGACAAAGAGAATGTATGAACTGTGGGGGCGTTAATGTGTGGAAACGTTTTAAACGTTTAGAAATCCACTAACAAGTGCAAGCATACAAATCAAAATCATGACTAGTGGTTTTTGAAACCTAAAGGGCAGTAGCCTTTCGATTGCTAAAACACTAGGATTAAATTGTGATAAGTTTGCTTGTTTGTGGCAATAAACGAGTGACTATTTGTTCAAAATGAGCATTTCAGTCGATACTCTTGTGGTCAATAATGACATGTTGAGTTATTCAACTAAGTCACTGATTTGACATGATATAGTAGGTCATGAAAATATAAAACCATAAATGTTTTATTTTTCTAAATCTATTATTTAAATTGAAACACAAATATGAGTTTGTGTTCGAAGCAATGTATTGCTAAGTCTTCATTTTGAAGTTTCGAACGGAGTACATAATCTAATGGTTTGATGCATTTGAGATGCGTGCAAATCAAGAAGGGATTAAAAGCTATTTCCTCATTCTATTGATGGTTGTACTAAACATTGATATGTCTACTTGATGAGAAGTAAAGATAAATCAGTCGAGATATTCATTCAAGTAAGAATGAATACATGAATTCTATTGTTGAGGATTAAGGCTTGTCTGAAAACATGTTTAATCATGGATGTTCTGTTGTGATAACCTACCAACTTTAATCTAATGATTAAGTGTTAATCATTAAATGAAAGACTATTCTTGGACGTGTTAGATATTGTCTAACTAGTTCTGAAACGGTATATACACATGAACATGAATACATGGTCAGTGTAAATGAAACAGGAATATGAGTCGCCATTCACACAATTGTATTGTTGGAATTACACCAATCGTTAAACAACGACTTATTATGCTCTTGAGCAAAATTGTAATTCTTAAACGATGAATATCATGTTGATAAGTTCATGTTAAAAACTCTGAATTTATGTGGGAAGTGAGCTTTCCGCAAGCTATGTGTTGAACAAACTACTGCTTAGGAAGTTGGACCAAACAGTCAGAATTATAGAAGGCATGGTGCCTGACTTTAAGTTGGTAAAAGTTTGGTGCTAGCTAAGAAATGTTGCAATCTTGCTCCTTGAAGGACTTGGATATGATCGAAAACGGTAGATTGTTTGTTCATCGGATAAGCACAAAATATAGTGCTGATCGGTTTCTAGTGCATAAGTCAGATGACTTTAAGGTGCATATAGAGTTCTATGTCCGAGAAGCATATTTTCTAAAAGATAAGCTTTCCTGCAAAACTCTAACGCCTGGTGAGTGTGATTAATATGTTGAGGATTCAAAGCATTACGCTATCCAAGACAAGTGAACACTCAAACGGTGCTGGAAAAGTGGGGCAAGTGATACTTGTAAGGAAGATGAAGTGCCTCGGCGTAGTAAAGGGTGAGAAAATAAACTTTATTCAACCCTTGACCTTCATGAGTAAAGGTAAATCGATGACATTGAAATAATCAATATTATCCATATAATGTGTATATGGGAAGAGACCATCAACAATGAAGTTGATAGGCGCGTGAGACATATAGTCAATGATTTTAAGTAAATTGATGATGTTGATAATTTCAATAGTTATACTCCAGTCTCATGGAGGTTTTTGTATAGACCTGCATAGTTGGAGAAACTGTAGAGTTAGAATTCATAACGTTAAATCAAGCTACAGAAGAGGTAGATTGGCTGAGAAGTCTTGGAAGGTATTTCAAGTGGCCAAAATCTGTTCCTGCAATAAACGTGCACTGCTGCAATAATTCGTATAATAGAAAGACCCGACAAAGTCATGACATATTCGTCGGAGACACAAATTCGTAAGAGGAATTGCTAGTAAAAATTGTGGTATCCATAGACTTTGCAAGGTCTAAGGATAATAATGCGGATCCATATACAAAATGTTTGACTCGTGGAGGAGTCGGAGCATTATCGAGGGAAATGGGGTTTGAAGCCCAATAAATTGGAAACCTTCACATAAGCTATCCAACCTGTACTGGAAACTTCAGTCTCAGGTTCAAAGGGAAAACTAAAATGTGCAGGTTACTGAACAAAGCACTCGAGAACATAAGTTTTCAGCCCATTTCTATGATGAAAGAGTGATAGACATGTACCATTGTAAGGGTGAGCTTGAGGCTCTTAATGAATCAAGTATCTCGAAGATCGAGTAGGGGGAGTCAGGACACCCTTGACTTGAAAATCACCTATAACGAGTGTCTATGGCCGATACTATGTGATGAGCTAGGGCTAAATCACTAGAGCACTCGGTTGAATTTGTCAAGGCAGTCCAGGGCCAAATATGGACAACAACTAAAGAGCCTAGTAAGTGGTGTAGAGAAGACAATATGCGGCTATTATTTTGGTATACACAAAACGTTAAGGGTTCAAAGTATTACGCTACCTAAGGCAAGTATATCCGAATGTATTTCGCTATGGCAGGTTCAAGGCGCGCACTACCTGTCCTTATGCAGTGAATTCTCGTGGTTCTCTCGATTGCATTTAGTTGCACTTTGCATGTTTAATGATTGCATTCATGTGGGTGATTGTTGGAAAAACCTTTGGTTTTGTTTTGTTTTGAATGCAATTAAGTTGTGGAAGTTTCAAAACATTTATATCCCCATATTGATGGCTTTCATGAGTTACAAAATTTACATAAATATGATGGTCTTTCATCATTTTTATAAGCTTTTTATGAGAAATAAAATACACGACATAAACAGATGCACACATTCACATATGCATACATATATATAGAGAGTATCGCACCACCAACGGCCCGACCGTATTTCGGTGCCATTTCTGCTGAGTCACATGTGATAGACGTTGTACCTTGAGAACGAAGTGCCCCATTTAGCCAGAAGCAGAGATGGCGGGGCAAATATCGTTTAAGGAAAACTGCTTGCAGTTATCTCGTCTCGGACTTTAGTCCATTTCGGTATCATTTACATTATTTTGTGTTAAATCTTGTATTTGATATTTATATATTTGAGAAACCATTTTCTGTTTATTTGTCTATTTTTTTTTTCCGTAGAAATTATTGTGTTTATTTACAACGTAACCATCACAAACAATATTAAAGCATTTTTTTTATTTCTAAAAATAAAATAAAAGTTAAATTTAATATATGTATATATATATATATATATATATATATATATATATATTATAATCTACTTATAGAATTGTTTTAGTTTATATTTTATTTATTAGTGATAACTTATAAGGGTTTGATAATTTAATTATCTAAACTAAATAATTTAAAATTAAAATATTAGTTACGCATAAAATGCATCAATAATCAATCATCACTTATGACCCAATTATTTACTAAAGTTTAAAATGCATTATATTTTCTTTAATCTTATTTATAAATAATGTTTTTTAGTAAACTTAGTAAGTCTATTAATATATATATATATATATATATATATAATAAAAATATAAAAAATTGAGGTACACAAAATGTACCGTATCCTATCTTTTATAAAAATCTCGTATCGTCGTACCCGTATCATACCGGCTCTACTGGATAGAACCTGTACCCGTGCAATATTTTTGTAAACACTATAACTGCTATATATGTGTATATGTGATAAAAAGAAAAAAAAAAAAAAAACGACGGAAGCGGCAAGACACTATCACACGATATAATCACCCATTACTAAATTCACAAAAAATTAAGAAGTGTTTGTTTTAAGTTTTCTTTTGTTCGCTCAATTTTTGGTTAAATATACACTAGAACTAGAATTTTGTTTATCAATATCGGTAGTTCAATAAAAACCATTTGTGTTGATACTTTTACATGCATAACGTTTGGGACACTAAGGTTATCCCTAGCTATCAAAGAATCGGGTCAAGTGTGGTGTTTAGATTACTCCGTTTCTTGGCCGTCGACCGCCATAGGAAAAGTTAATTAATGTTACTTAATCTCACTATCTTTTATTGTATGCAAAATATTTGGTCCATATAATGCAAAGCAAACAAAGACTAATTTAATTTCTGCTGCGTTTTCTTTTACGTTTGCTAGCATTTGGATCTATTAAACTTATTGAACTGTGGGTAGCAAACTGAATAGGGTCCAAAATAGAAGGACGTTTATTGTTTTGCTCTCTTTTCTTGATGAATGAAGGGTGGAGGTACATAGTTTCCTTATCTTCTTCTCTTAATTTTGTGTAAAAGTACAACATATGATATTCAAATGATACTGTTTCTCTAACATTATCCATTTTATTCCATTTAGCCTATTTTTACTAATGGCTGAAGCCATTAAAAGCTTTACACTTATTAAACCAAGCATCAAGAACTATGTTCATTTATCAAAAATGGACCTGAACACCTCAACAAAGCGAGTAATTATTATTCCATCATTTTTATTATACTTTGATAAATGTCATATTAAACTTTGCATTGGTCTTAGTTTTTCTTCATTGATTTGCAGCTTTGGCAATTCTCCAGCTGCAGCTTTGGCAATGGAGGTTACCAGGTACCAAATTAATTATAGCAAGTATTTACCAGTGTCATATAAAAATATGATTTCATTGCGAATTAACAAAACCAAAATCTTTGCAAGACTTGAAGAATAAAATTTTGGTGTGTTCCATTTGAAGCTTTGAGAACCAAATAAAATTTGATACCACTAGTGGAATTCATGCATGGTAAGTGGTAACACTGTTTTAAAAAGTGCGATTCGTAGTGAAAAAACTCGATTCAAAGCATAAAAAAACTTAAAAGGCTCGGTTTTTCACTTTTTAGCATCTCTCTCAAAAAAAACACTTTAGATAAGATTTCGCTTTTTAAAACACTGCATGGTAAAGAGCTTACAATGGGAAGAGGAGATAATCTTAATTTTTCTGTTGAAAAAAAAAGAACAAAGTTACAACCAATAGTAAGAAACATTAAAATTGCTCATTAGTTTTTCTTTCTGCAAATTTTACATTAGAGCATAGGTGCAAGGGACAAGAGAGGGAGTTCGATAAAAGTTAAAGCTTTACCAGATTGGCCTTTAATGGCAGTTCTAGTAGAACATTTGGAAGGACAACGAGACCTCATTACACATAAATCCATTTGGCACCTCAATAATGTGACTATTAAGAATGTTTGTAAGTTTTTGACCATTCTTTTTACAATTAATTTCTGGTCCCAAACAAGATTTTTCATAATTAAGAAATCCATTTTGATCATCTTCTTTTGGTGATGTAGACGCGTTTTATATCATGTTCACGGTATGGGGATGTTGCGTCTTTGGTTCCTTAAAGGTCAGTATATGCTCACTAAAATTGAATATTAAAAGTTTCCCAAATGTTTTCGTTTCTTTCTTAATTTGATGCTAACTTTTTTTCAAAATAGGATCCATACTATGACTCTGAATACTACAGAAAGGATGGAGGAGATGGTACTGGTCATTGGGTATATGAGAAGGTACTTTCTACTAGCCCCATTTTTTTACTTACTATACTAAATACTAGTATAGTAGCATATTAAGGTGGATATATACTTGCTTAGTTTTTTGAGTGAGCAGTATATACTATATATCACTATCTTAAAAAACCGCGTTATATTGCGTAACATTTTGTGATATAGCGGTTTTCGGAAAAAAAAATTGCCTATGCTAAAAGCGCAAAATTTTATACCAAAAGCGTAAATAGCGAGTTAGGAAAAAAAAAAAACAGCGGATCTAAATAATTAATATATATTGTGTAATTTTCATAAAAGAATGTTTAGTTTAGATGGTTGTGATACTGCATTCTCTCCCATGAGACCCATGTCGGAGACTCAATCACCAACATAACTATACACTTTATCTTTTGTTGCTACGTATTCTAAAGTTTAATGTATATTTAGGCAATAAAAAGTACACTACAAAACGCTATGTAGCAACGTTATTTGCGATTTTAGCGTTTCTTTCGAAAAAATACTATGCTAGCGATAACGCTATTTAAAACATAGGTATATATTAAAGTTGCTAGTATTGTTTTAAATTCTCTATACCTAGGGACCAAATACTTCGGTATTTAGTGACATAAACTTTTTTGCTAATTTAGTCGAGCCCAAAAGAAATAAATCCAACGAAAAGTACAAATATATAGATGTAAGCCATAAAAAGCTTTCAAGTATTTAATAATATTGTCCATAAAATGTCTAGACAGTAATTTTTTTCTACATTTCTATGGCACTAAAGCACATCTGCATTATGGTAACTAATTAAAAAACAGCAAGAAAATATTGAAGAAAATGCAAGAGCAGAGCTGTGGCGCGAGGAGTTGATTGAGGAGATCGAGCAAAAGGTCGGAGGACTGAGAGAGTTGGAAGAGGCTACCAAGAAAGAGGAACAGCTTGTTAAATAATCATATACGGAAAAATCTTGTTTCGGTGATCATATATATATTCTCATACTGCTTATCTATTTACGCAGAACTATTATCAAGCTACTACATAATCGACAATTCTGTTGTAGTATATAACTGTGTACAGAGTTTTCAAGCAAGCAAATTAACTTCTTAAGTTTGAAATATGTTGTAAACTAAAGAAGTGAATAAACTGAAAGAAAGGTTTAATTGCATAAAGGGACTAAACTGGAGCTGGAAATGAAATTACAGCAGGAAATCTTTTACATAAAGTAAAAGACAGAAAATAAAAATTGTAGAGAACTGAAAGGTTTGAATTACTAAATAGAATTTCTGTAACACATTGGCTTTGATCAATTGAACAATATTTCCCTAATCCCATCTATGCCAAGACTAGGGAAAAGTTAAGACTTCTCACAGTGAATTGGGAAAAAGAAACTCTAAAAAATGACAGTTAGTAGTAGTATATATGAATAGATAAAACTGTAAATTATAAGGGGGTGAAAGCAAAATGAAAAAAAAAATGATAGAGTTTTGCTAGAATAATATTGTAAAATATCAAAATAAATGCGTATATTAAACACATTGGTGTCAAAGCATTTTGTTAGAAAAAAGGTAGAAATTTCAATAATAGTCTAGCCTTGTTAATCTGCAAGTACAAGTTTCAAGCAGGTAAATTCACCAACTTAAAATTGGAGTTTAGTAGTAACCTGTGTTCAATACGGTAGAGTTCAAAAAAAAGTTAGAAAGAAGGTGGTATGAGGGGCTAGTTAGATAACATAAGTAATGCGTAGATATTGAAAAGGTTGTTAACGATGAGGAGAGACCGACAGGGTGCCTTGTCGGCCTTTAAGCTCGTACATCACTGCGCTGTTATTCTATCCTATTTCAATATCACATCCCTACCATGATCCATCTACACTGCATTCCTAGTGTTGTGTGTGAGTTTGATAAAGAATCTAGGTGTGTTCAACATGTCAGTTTTTTTAGTTTTTAAAAAAAGATAGCTTTTTGGACTTGAATTTTTATAAAAATTCAAAAAAAATTCGAAAGCAGAGAAGATGGGAATTTGGGTATATTTTACATTTTCCATACTAATCATTTCTAACAATAAAAACATTCTAATAATAGAATGTGTTCGTATATTCAATAACATATAGTATGTTTCAATGGGTTATCATTAAAAATAAGTTACAAGTCTCTTATAAGTAAGTTACACTGGTGCCAAATAGGGGTGGACAAAAAAAACTGAAAACCAAACTGTAACGGAAACGCTCGGTTATTAATGTGATAATGTAAAAACTAGAGGTGGGCAAAAAATCCGCAAACCCAACCCGTGCGGATTATGGCGGGTTAGGACGGGTTGAGTGTCTAAATAAAATCAATCTGCCCCGCACCAATCTGTTATATATTGGCCTTGTTTGGTAAACAAAAGAAAGCATACTTATTATCACTTTTTACTTATTAATAAATAGTTTGTTTGGTTGTCATTTAAAAAGTAAGTTTTTGGTTTAAGTAAAGTCTATTTTTTATAAGTACCATCTCCTATACTTTTCAACCAAAAGTAAATTTTGAGCACCGTTCATGCACTTGATAAATTCCAAGCTATTCTTTAATTTGCACTATATCTTTTCATCTGTTCTCAAAATTTACCCAATTTACCACTAATCTGACATTATTTTAGAACATAACTCACTTCAATTTGTTTTAGGGCCTTTTTTTATGTAGTCCATTGCTTCATTATTTTGCTAATTCTCAATTGAATGAGTTTTGGGCCGGTACCACTACATAATACCTTATTAAACATTATGAGCATCACGAAAATAGTAATTGCAAATCAGTACTATCACGCTAATTACCTAACTATCCCATATTATATTAGGACACGCGTCCTCCACGTCACCAAATCAGACTCACGCTTTTCGCCTCTCTCTCTTAAACAGCGAAACCCCCTCACCAAAACAAACTTCTATACATTATCTAATGGTTTATTAACGTCCATATTGTAATTTTTTAATGACAATTTAATATATAATACATATTGTTAAATAACAGAGGTCGCAACAAATTGTTAAATAAAAATAAAAACAACAAAAAGTAATAAAACTTCTATACATTAACTACAAAACAAACTTTGATTGGAGGTTCACAAGAAACACCCCCCAATCAGAAACATAAACACATAAAATAAAAATATATAAATAACTTAAAATAAAAACATAAAAACAGGGGCCACTCCCCTCTACGTCGGAGCTTTTAACTCGGCAAGCTCTTTCTCGAGTTCCGTAACTCGAGCAGTGAGCATGGCAATTTCTGCCAGTTTCTTTTCTTTCTCCCTTTCAGGGTAAGAATAACCTCATAGGCCTCGTCGACCTTTTATTTCTTTGAGTGCTCCTCTTTCTCCAACTTTTCTTGTATGTTTGAGACTTTGTGCTTCAGTTCTGATACTTGTTAGCCCTATCAACAAATTCCTCCCCTTATTGATACTCTTTCTCATCAATGTATAAGTTCTCTTCCTCACCACTTTTCGGAGGAATGTGAGGTAGTGTCTGAATTGTACCCTTTCCTTTTTTAGATAATTTCTTTTTGATAAATGTAAAAGAATTGTATAAGTGATGAATGTAAAAGAAATATATGAGAATATGAACAAATGTATTTTTACTGGTTAATTAAAAAAAATAATTGACAGTTCAGATTCTCAGAAGATGAAAGGTTTTCCACTTAAATTTTATACAAACTCAAGGTTTTTTTTTAGAAATTGTTTTATAACAAATAAATCGTTGTTTGGTAAAAACATCAACATGTATAGAAACTTAAGATTAAGTCACTTTTGTACCTTCTGTTTGTAATAAAAATGCAATTTCTACCCCATATTTCAAAAAACTTTGATTTAGTACCCCAATTATGTTAAATTCACTTAATTAAATGATCGGGTCGCAAATTAGACTTAATTTAAGACCAGAGACAGACATTAAAATGTGAAAATCTCTTTTGCCCTTATCTTTTAAGGAAAATTTAAACACTCATTTAAAACTTCTCTCTCCCCTGCTCACCTCCTTTGCTCCGTATATATTTCTCTATATCTACATCCCTTTCTCCAACATTAAGTAAAAACTTAAAACATATCCAAACAACTTTTTTGTGAACCCATACAAAAAACCACTTTCTCAGTTAAGTAACCAATAAACTGAGATTGGATTTTTTTTTTAATTACTGATTTATTAAACAAAAAAAGTATTTTCTAAGATACAAATGAAAAAAAAATATTGATTTACACCAAATAGAGGGTCAACACAAAACTAAGCTCTTGAGTTTTTTTTTTTTTTTTTTGTAATCAAACTAAGCTCTTGAGCTAGTTCCAACAAATGAAAAAGAAAAAAAAAACGTAAACTACTCCACAGAAATGAGAAAAAAGAGCTTATAAAATTGTAACCAAACAAGGGCTAAATCTAAAAAGTGAGTACCATTTATGAGAAGTGGTGTACGATAAAAAAAAAAGAAGTGAATTCAGCTCGTTTTGATCTATTTAGAAACTAAAGTCGCAGACACCTTTCCCTCAGCCACCCGTTTGCCTCCATCTCCATCACCGTCGTTGTGACCTTCAACATCTCCGCCAACTTCTCCTCGATCACGACATTATTTGTTTTGGTGTTCTCAATAATGATAGTATAGTGTATGCGGAGAGGGAAGGTGTTTAGGATTTTGGCTCGATAGATTTCGACATCTTTTTCTTCATCTTCAATTTATTCTTCGGATTCGTCGTCGATTTGTATGTATATCTATGCGTATGTATGTATATATGTTGGATAAACATAGCATGGGTCGGATTGTTGAATTCATATTCATTTTGTATATCTATACATATGTATATATTTACGTGTTTGGAAAGATATAATCAGATATCATACTACAGTTAAACCTCGATAAATGAATGCTCTTGGGACCAGCAAAAAATATTCGTTTAATGAGTTTATTTACTTATCGATAAATGAATATATTATTCATTTATCGATAAATGAATTTTTATTCATTTAGATAGTATTTTTACATTTTTATTTTTTCGTATGATTATTTATTTTACATCTAATGTACAAATACGTATATAGACTATGTACATGCATCATGTACTTATAAGATTCTATGTATGGAATACTTAGAGTCTAAATACATGCAACATGTATTAATAATAATATTCTATGTTTGGAATACTTAGAGACTAAGACAATGTACCTAATCTACCTACAAACTAATATATATATTTTTCTAGAGTCTTGGTTTGGTAAATAATTCATTCTAATCTTTCTTAATATTCAGTCTGATGGCTTCCGATCACCAGTCAAAACCAACAACAAAATCAACTTTGACCGACCAGATAAGGAGGGCCATATGTGAGCATAAGAAAAAACAACCAAGTCTTACGCAAAAGGATATGCAAGCATGGGTGAAGGAAAAGTTTGATTTGGATACCAGCCAAACTACAATATCAAATACACTCAAAAGATCAGCAGTGTATTTGTCAGAGGAGATGAAAAATAGCGATGCTAAGAGGCACAAGTCAGCTAAGTACCCCGATTTAGAGAAAGTTTTATATGAATGGATTCTTCAAAGACAAGAAAAAGTGAATATGTCAGGAGAAATGATCCAAAGCAAAGCAAAAGAGTTTTTTCAAAAAATGTATGGTGAAACAAATCAAGAATTCAGCTTTTCGAGTGGATGGTTAGAACGTTTCAAGGCAAGATATTCAATCAAGTCCTACCGACGATTCGGTGAAAGCGGTTCCGTAAACATGGAGGACATTGAAAATGCTTTACCTGAAATACGGTCAAAATTAGACCAATTTCAGTTGAAAGATATTTACAATATGGATGAAACTGGATTATTTTATCGGTTAGAAGCTGACCATTCACTTGCCACAAAGCAGCTTGAAGGACGAAAGAAAGACAAGGAGAGAATCACTGTTGCGGTTTGCTGTAATGGTGATGGATCCGACAAAGTACCCCTTTGGGTTATTGGTAAGTATGCAAAACCTAGATGCTTTAAAAATGTGAACATGAACAATCTTAGTTGCGAGTATCGGTTCAACAAGAAAGCTTGGATGACTGGTTTGCTTTTTCAAGAATTTTGCCATTGGTTTGATAAGAGAATGAATGACAGAAAGGTTCTCTTGTTAGTAGATAATTGCCCAGCTCATCCAAAGGTTGTTGAAAGATTGAATAATGTAGAGTTATTTTTCTTGCCCCCTAACACAACGTCTAAAATTCAACCATGTGATGCTGGGATTATTCGGGCATTCAAACTTCATTATCGACGTCGTTATTATTCTAGCATCTTACAGAGCCTTGAAGTTGACTCATCAAATCTTGAAAAGATTAACATTTTGGATGCTATTAATTTTGCTACCATGGCTTGGAGATTTGATGTAAAGGAAAAAACAATTGCAAATTGTTTCCGGCATTGCAAGATACGGTCTGAAGATATTGATGTTCCCGAAGAAGAAGTTGATCAACTAGAAGAAGATATCCAAGGATTAACGAATGTCATTTCTAATTTACGCTACAGAAATGTGATGGACGTCGAACATCTTTTGAACTATCCTAACGAGAATAATGCAGTTATGGAATTGCCTACAGACGAAGAAATTATCGACTCCGTACTAAATGATGAGAATGATCCAGAACCAGATGATAGTGGCGTCACACTAAATGTGTCATCAAAAGAAGCCTTTCAAGCAGTAATCACCCTACGAAACTATTTGCTACAGCATGAGCAGAATATTCCAGAAGTTGTGTTTGCACTAGAAAAAGTCGCAGATGTGATGCATTTTGGTGGAAGGAAAAAACAAACAACTTTAGACGCTTTTTTTTGTGAAGAAATGACTTCTTGTATGAACATTGTTGATTGGAAGAAATATTTTTGTTTTTAGGATAAATATATATATATATATATATATATCTTATGAATTTTAATGATTATTCATTTATATTTACATGGAGTCTTTAAGGATTCAAAAAAAATTATTCGTTAATGCATTTAGCGAGGTTATTCATTTAGCCTATTTGCCCAAGTCGGGACCGGAGAAAATTATTCATTTGGCGAGGTTATTCGTTTATCAGACATTCATTTATCGAGGTTTAACTGTATTAATATCGTACTACTAATATAAGCAAACCCAAAAAAAGTTGAGTCTGTCAAATTTTTCCCAATTTTTCTAAAAATACTCTCACTCTATTTTAATAATTATCAATATATATAATCTAATTAATTAACTATTTGTTCTCACTATATTATCCTAATTACAGATATAGCCTAAATTAATTAACAATTCGTTTTAACCTCCATAACTATAATAAATTATACCAAATCTGAATATTATGTTAAAAATAAAATATATTACAAGATTTATATCATTACGCGTCTCACACGCACTTTTTTGGCTTCTTCTTTCACTTTCATTTCCAAATCCGACAGTTTTCCGAAACCTAACTAAATGGAATTTTTAAAGCGTAGGGGCCTCTTTGTCTTTGATGGAGGGGGACGAAGACAATGTTGACCCTACCATTAGCCCAGACATTACGCGTCTCACACACAATGCGTGAATAACTTTTACTAATACTATTAATATAAGCCAATCCAAATATTTTGAGTCTGCCCAATTTTACCCAAATTTTCCAAAAATACCTTCACTCTAAATTGTAATTACTCTTAAATATCATCACTCAATTCAAATATATAAATAACTTAGAAAATGTTATTTTTCACACATTTATATTTCAAACAAAATCGTTGTGTATTTTTTATAAGAGTAAAATATTATGTTACTCTTTATATATGATTGTTAATTAATTATATTTAATCACTCGATATTTCAATTTTGAAAAAATATTAAGTTTATTTGTCGGGATCATATCTATGTCACTACGTATCGCACACGTAACGCGTGGACAACGATTACTAGTATATGTATATGTTTGTATATATAAAGAAAGAGAAAGTTAGGTTTGGGATTTTTCTCTAAAAATAAGGGTAAAAGGGTCTTTTTATCCCTAAATAACAGTTTTCGGCATCAAATTAGGTGTGATTTGCGACCATGTCACTAAATCAAGTCAATTTAACATATTTGGGGTACTAAATCAAGTTTTGAAAATATGGGATAACAATTGCATTTTTGTTACAAACACATGGTACTAAAGTGACTTAATCTCATAAAAACTTTAACTAACACGTTTCTTCTTTCATAAACGCACTTGTAAAAATTTATAAATTTTGAACCTATAAACTCATAGAATTAGAAGTATACAAGATATTATAAATTATTTTTAATAAGATAGATATATACGTTAAAGAATATTGACTTTTTCAGCGTTTTCAAATTTTCTTGTGTTTTTATAGATTTTCTAGTTGTTTTTTTTCATTTTTTTGTTATTTTTTAGAATTTCTCCTATTTTACGTATTTTTTTCTTATTGGTTAATTAGATGAAATTGGACTAACTATTAAATAATTTTCAAAGAATAAACCTATAATTAATAGTAGTTACAATACTAGTGTTAGAAAAAATATAGAGAGAGGTTCCGTAAACCGTTTATAACTTTATTTGACCGGTAATCGTTTTCTCCAATTTTACTGAATTTGTAGAAAAAAATTTCCGAAAAAAAATATTTTACATAAATCAATCACCCGAAAAATCTATCTTTATACCAAAACAAATTGAGCCTTAATAAAAAAAATGTGCAATTTTACTTGTAGAAAATGAATGTAGTTGGCAAATTCTGAATTTACTATTAGGCATTAAACTATGAGTTTTTAATGACAGAAGGTCAAAGGTTTCCCACTTAATAAAAATATGTGCACTTTTGCTTGAAGAAATGAATGTAATTGAAAATTTCTGAAGTTAATATTTGTGTATTAGATTGTCAATTCTCTGTTAGTAGTCTTACCAAAATTATGAACGTTAATACACTATTAGATTGTCAATTGAGAATTAATTTATCAAGTTATTTTGAAATTAATTTTTGTGTATTAGACATTAAAGTGTGAATTTTTTATGACAAAAATCAATCATTAATGTATAATAGAGATCAACAATAACAAATTGTTAAATAAAAATTATAACAAAAATAATATGGTATTACATGGTCTAATAATTAGTTCTGGTATTGGATTGTCAAATAGATTGCCCATGTTGAAATTATTATCAATTATATTTCCGGTTACCATTTTATTGATTCTAAACAATTGTTTAAGTTAAAAACTCTATTAGATTGTTAGTGCAAATTGTTATGATTTATATGCTATTAGATAACCAATTAGATTGTACATTACATTGTCAATTAGATTGTCAGCCTTCACTTGAATTTCATATATCATTAGATAGTCAATGGTTAATACTTGCTAAGTTTATTACATAAATAACTTCTCATCTACATATACAATTATACATGGCCAGTAGACTTTTATTGAAATTTATATAGACATTCTGCAACTTGAATCAGTCAATCGGACATATGGTTAATGAGTTGTAACTTTTTAAAGTTAGCTCTATATTTCGACTCTCTTTTATTTGGACAGATTTAGTACCGTCCGGGATAACAATATTTTCATATATTATAAAGTTGTGTATGAGACGTTTAAGAAGACTTTCCATCTTAAATAGCCTTATTGGGAGATACGGATAAAGTATTATATGTTTTCAAGGTGGTCAATTTTTTGCATACGTATGACATCTTTTACAAGGAAATCTTTCAAGTTGTACAATACTTTTTGCCTATGATTGAGGCCCGAAACGATGCGTTTGATTTTGTTTATATATATTGGTCGTTCGTTGATGGATGGCAAGGTTCATTAGGCAATACAAAAGATCACGGCCAACTGAATCGTAAACAAAAGGTTTATTTTTCTGGGAGATGTCGAGTCCATATATATTCATGTTAATATTATGTCGCAACTATTGAGATGGGGCCGTCATTGGTTATAATTTTATGGATGTTTTCCAAATTTATTATCGGGTTCTTTACATAAGGGTTTGTTTGATTCTTATCATGGAGATGCAATTGGGGGTGTTGTCACGGGAGAATTGATCAAAGATATGCACGTTGCATTTGGTTATATTGGGGAGTGGTCATATTTTTGTGTAGATCTTATTTGTGAGGAAGTATTTCATTGTTTTTTCGAGACGGGGATTCTTGAAGAGAACTTTTATTTGACACATCACATGCGTTTTCGGTGGCAACTTATTTCTACGCAACATATTGTTGAGTTTGCTGTATCGCGTATGCGAACCCCGTGAACTAGAAATGGAAGTGACAAAGAAGGACCTTCAGGGCAAGGTCAATCTCGAAGAGAAGGCGAGTGATGGAGACGTGGCCAGACCATAGCGGGCTCTATTATGTTATTTGATGCATTTATTATTTGCTAGACTATAGCTCTTGTTTTATGGATCAAGTTGTCGTATTTTCATTTAAGTATTCTATTTTGTTATGACTGAAAGTAGATAGGGCCTACGGGTGTTTTCCTATTTACTTATTGGTCTTTCTCATATTTATGAGTAGGGTTAACCCCTTTGAGACATTCATTCAGTAATATATTTTCAAGAGCTTAATCTTTCTCTCTCTATTATGTGTGCCTTTTGGTGCTTAGCAGAACGAGTTTTTGTCAACTAACGTAGGAAGTTGCCCGAGGTTTTCTAGTTTGCACCATACTTGATGAACAAGTTAGGCTGGATTAGTCCATCATAGCGGTTCTGTGAAAAATGGCAGAGCAGAACAAATATGGTACAAGTAAGGGACAGACAGAGGGAAATTTTCAACTCGGGCTAGAGCTAGAAAAGAAAGAACCGACGATAATTTTGAAACGTTGAAGCTTATGAAGTCGAGATTGTCTTTTGGATAATATTTACATCTACATGGTTTAACACCGCCAGTTGCTAGAACTACTCAAAACCTAATTAGATTATCAAGTAGATTGCCGGTTTCATGTAATAAAAATTAATGATAGATATATGTTATTAGATTGTCAGCTGTCTGTAATAAAAATTTCCATTTCTCTAATTGGTTTTTTCAAACAATTATGGAGGATAAAACATCATTAAAATGTTATTTATACTTTTTTTCCCAAGTTGTAAGATATTAGATTGTCAGTTTCTTAATTAGATTGTCAGTTCCTTAATTATATTTTAATTTCCTGAATTGGATTGTCAATTTCATGTAATATAGATTAATAATACATATATGCTATTAGATTTGTCAGCTGCATGTAATAATAATTGCCCGTTGGCTATTAGATTGTCAATTCCTTAATATTGGGATTAAGCTTGGTTTTCGTTATTTAATGAGAGATTGAACATGAGAACAGTAAATTAAAGACATACTTGGATTATTTGAAAGATTGTTTTAGAGATCAACAAGAAAAATATAGCCACGGGATGTTTGAAAGATTGGCTTAAGGTCTAGCACATGATCAAACACAGGAATATAAGTATCAATAGCAGATGGAGCAGTACATGGAGAGTACGTGTGGAGAACTATGGTCGATCATAACCAGAGTGAAAAATCGAACAAATAGAAAATCAAAAGATCCTTACACACCAACTTAGCTAACAATTCCCATAACTGCCGACGAGCCTCAGAAAGGCGTTCGGAAGAGGAAACAGATCGGCAAAGCACAATCGGGCTTGAATTCAAAAGACCAAGGCGCGGGGATGCAGTATCAAGGTTTGAAAATCCAAGAAGTGAGGTTGTTGAGGATAAACAGAAACAAGACCAAGAAAAAATGTCGAAGAAGAACAGGAACAACAAGTACAAGAGGAAAGAAAAAGACCGATAACCCGAGCAAAAGGGAAACAACCTGTGCAGAAGAAGAAGGCTATTTCAAAGACCGATGTTACACCAGAGGCTGCAATAAAAGAAATAAATGCTGAGAAAATGTTGAGGGGACAGGAAGAGTATTTTGCACAACTGAAACAAGACGGAAAAATAGTTCCTACCGAAGATGGATTCCCAGAAGTTATAAACTACATAGAGCTGACGGATGAGGTCTCGATGAAAGGAAAATAGAAAGCATAGAAGCTCATTACCAAAAAGAATTCAACCGAGGTCACGTCAAAAATGAGTCAAGAATGCTTCGACCACTTGATGGCCATACATCTCGAACACGGGCATGGTAATGTTGTATTAAATTACAAACATGCTAATGCTTGTGAATGACATCACTGTTAAAATGCTGAAAATGTTGTTTTAATTAAATAAAATGTCTGTGCAGGGCATCACTGCTATTTAACCTATGTAAAGCTACATCAAACTATCATTTTGATCTGAATAACGTCTACAAGATCATAGATGAATAAGAGGTTTGGAACAACATAAGTGCTAAAAAACTACAAATGTTGGGTTAATTATGGTTTGGTGACCAGTATTTTGGCCAATTTTAGGATTGGTGACCTAACTTTTTACAATCTCGTTTTAGTGACCGAAGTTTATAGTTTGAGTTGTTTTAGTGACCCGCCGTTACATTTTTTGGATGAAAACTGTTTTAAAGTTTCAATTTAGTCCGTACAATTTAAAAATTTACGATAAATGCTTAAAATTTATAAAAATTACACACATATAAAAACACTTATATGAAATCTTATAAAACTATCAAATGCAAATTACATCTTCATATGTAAATTGAAAAAAAAAATAATTTTTGTTAATGCAAATTTAAAAATGATATAAAACTATCAAATAACATGCTATAAATTAATTAATATAAGCTAAATCATTTTTTTTCCTTCATATTATGTAAGTTCATTATTAAACTTTTTAAAGACTAATAAATTTTTTGAATGATGAGTCTTATGCTAAAATAAAATAAGAGTCTAATTAGATTTTAACCATTACATTGAAATTGAGTTGTTAGTGAGTATACTTTCAAATCAATGGCTTTATAAATATATATTTATATCGTCCCAACTAATATAGTTAATATATTGTTCGATACTTGTATGTATTTTATTTACTAATTGTGTAACTCATTTAAACGCATGTTTTATATAAGTGTGTAATTTAAGTGAACTTATATAAGTGTGTAATATTTACAATTTTTAAGCGTTTATCGTTAACTTTTAAACTATACGGACTAAATTGAAACTTTAAAACGGTTTTCATCTAAAAAATATAACGGCGGGTCACTAAAACAAGTCAAACTATAAATTTAGGTCACTAAAACGAGATTGTAAAAAGTTAGGTCAGCAATCCTAAAATTGGCCAAAACAGAGGTCGCTAAACCTTAATTAACCCACAAATGTTGGTATACAAGGTTAATAATTGATATTTTTACCAACATTACAGTTTCTTGTAGGTCATAAACGGATACGAATATATGTTGGAGATGGCATATAATACAAAACAGAACCACGAATTCAAGATTTTCGATGGTTGTTGCTGGGTAAGCAAACTGTCAACTTTATCACTTGATAATAGTTATTTATGAATTCTCTTGTTAATTAGATTGTAAGTTTTCAATTTAATTTTTAAGTCATATGGTTTTAGGTTGTGAGTCTTCAATTTAATTATTCCCATACAATTCTGAAGGTTAATACTCAATTGGTAGATTGTCAGATATCAATTGTTAGATTGTCAGTTAGATTTTCAATTACAATGTTAGTTAAAAGTGTGTGTATGACATGTGTGTTCATTTTTTACCACAGTCATATATAGTGAATCATATCTTCAAATATTCCCTGCAAAAAAAGGTAGACAAACCACGGGCGAAGAATTGTGTAAACCCATACAAAATTCTACTTTTCTCAATTAACTCGAACATGGGCCAGGATATTAGCGTAGATCCCAATCACTGGACTCCGCTTGTTCTCTTTGTAGAGGAAAAAGAATGGCGATTCTACAACAGAAACCATCCATGAGGAAGAGAAGATATATTCGATCACTATATGGGTGACGCAATAAAAGTGGTAAGCTATTCGTAGCGACTTTTTCCCACATTTTGTAAGCTTTTAAAAAATACGTAATGTTCCTTTTTAATTGTAGGCGCATTATGTGGAGTCGAAATCCTTGAACCAGATTCTTAGCCTTCATTCGAGCATGAACCAATACTGAAATTTACTTTTCGGCGCATGACCGATGTTCCAAATTAGGGACAACGTAAGTAAAAAATATTTATTTGGTTACCAATTAGATTGTCTATTAGATTTTTTTGTGAATTGTAATCGGTTAATGACAATATTTGTTGTGTTTTTCTTACTACTAGTTCGTCATTTGTAGGGTTGATTGTAAGATATACGTCAGCTTATTCATTCACACTGTCGTCAAAAGAGTATCACTCACAAAGAACATCCCTCGTCCTTTTATTATAGATTTCAAACTAGATATGATACGAATGGTGTTTGAAAACTTCACTAGACACCTGGCAGAAACGAAGCACCTGGAGTTACCTATAAAGAAAATATTGATAGAAGATACACTACAAAAAACTGCTAAAAATGAGGCAACTCGAATATTGATATAAGATACACCACAAAAAACTGCTGAAAACGAGGGAACTCCCATAGCAGAGATAAATCAGATTCCAGAGCACAGTGCTACTGAAATGGAGGCCTCTCCGCTTGCTGATAAAGAGCAGATTGTAGAGGAAAGTGCAACTAAAAATGAGACCATTCCGAATGCTACTTGAAAATGTGTAGTGTTTTATAAAGATAGTATGATGAACAAATATTATTGTGTATGTTTCAATTGTGTAAAATTGCTAATGTGGAAGCTTATGTTTTAGATTGTTAGATATTATTGTGTAAGTTTCAGTTCCGTACAATTAGATTGTTTACCTAATGCATTAGATGGTATCATATATGTTTTATTAGTTTAAATGTATGTTTATTTACTTGAATGTCTTCATTTTATTTGTCTAATTATGGTGCAAAATTATGTCGTTACACAAGAATAATAATATAAACTGGTGTTATTACATTTATAGTCTATTAGATTGACAAAATTGCTCCGTTGAAATGTCTGTCAAATGGAGGTTATTACTTCCTTAGATTGTCATTTATAAATTAGTGTACAAGTTATTTCTATTAGATTGCCAGTTCTAAATTTGCCTTTGTCAAAGTTAAAAATTCATTAAATTGTTAATTAAATTATAAATTTTCTCTATTACATTGTCATTTGTAATTTTTATGACAATTTAATATAATTTTTTTGACAACCTAAAATAACTTTTTTGACAATCTAATAGACAATCTTATACAATTTTTTTGATAATCTAATACAATTTTGTAACAATCTAATGGACAATCTAAATACGAATTTTTTATGAACTAATAGACAATCTAATACAATTTTTTTGGTAATTTAATACAATTTTGTTGGCAATCTTATACAATTTTTTGACAATCAAATACAAAAATTTAGAGGAAAAATTGTAGGAAACACAGAAAAATTGATGTGCCCAGGATGCTAAGATGTCGGTAAGTCACTGAATTTTAGGAGAACTCAAGAGAGAAACCAACTCTTCGTGTTTGATAAGCCGAAGGCGCCACAAACAAGATGGGTTGGGGTTCTAATGAAACAAGCTTGATAAGCCCAAAGGCGCCACAAACAAGTTCCGTTAGGATGATTCACCACACTCCGGAGAGAGAAAAAGGGGAGTGATAAGAATCGGGGTTTAACTCGCCACTAACAATCTGAATTCCACAAATTGCAAGATAAGAGAAAAGGATAAACAAGCAAAAAGCTTAATTCTTTATATCACTCCAGATGCCTTATAACTTGATACATGTGGCTTTATATAGAGCCAAAAATGTCATATTTAAGATAGGATAAGATCAACAACTTAGATTACATGAATCTAGTTAGATACATGCATAGAAACCCTTTACACTTATCTATAATATTATTTAATGACTTTGACCACTTAGAATCAATGAAAGTGTAGATTCATGGATCGGATTATTGCGCTTCTCGAAATAGCCAAGATTCGACGTATTGGTAAAGCTGTTGTTCAAAGCTATTAAATGAGCTATTTCCTTTGTCATTAGCAGCTCATTACCTACTTCGAGCTTCTTAGATTTTGAACGAGTAACCAGACCCATATGAGGAATATTTAGCTTAGCATCTGAATCTAACACAACATGATGCACATCATCTCCTCCGGGTTGATTAGGATTTGCCCTCAAATCCATATTTTCATTGTCTTCAATGTATGGAGTCAAATCCCGAACATTGAAAGTGTTTGATCCTTGGTATCCTTCAGGTAGTTCAATCTTATATGCGTTATCATTGACTTTAGTCAATATCCGAAAAGGACCATCGGCCCTTGGCATAAGCTTTGATTTCCGCAGGTTTGGAAACCGCTCTTTCTTCAAATGCACCCAAACTAGATCGCTTGGTTCGAAAACAACCCGTTTTCGACTTTTATTCGTCACTCGCTCATTGATTTCATTTTGTTTCTCAATCCGTTCTTTCACCTTCTTATGTATCTCTTTAACCAACTCGGCTTTCTTTTCTTCATCCGTACTAACCCTCTCGCTGATAGGTAACGGGGATAAATCCAAAGGTGTAATAGGATTAAAACCATAAACAATCTCAAACGGGCTGAGTTTCGTAACCATATGCACACTACGATTATAAGCAAACTCGGCCATTGCTAGAGCCTCATCCCATGATTTCAGATTTTTACCAATAAGACTTTGAAGTAAAGTAGACAAAGTTCGGTTTACTACCTCGGTCTGTCCATCGGTTTGCGGATGACATGCTGTACTAAATAGAAGTTTAGTACCCAATTTCTTCCACAACGTCTTCCAAAAGTAACTCAAGAACTTGACATCTTGATCCAACACGATTGTTTTCGGAATACCATGTAGTTTCACAACTTCTCGAAAGAATAAGTCCGCAATATGTGATGCATCGTCCGTCTTGTGACACGGGATGAAATGAGCCATTTTTGAAAAACGATCGACTACCACAAAGATCGAATCCATACCCCGCTGTGTTTTTGGTAATGCCAATATGAAATCCATACTCACATCAACCCAAGGTTGATTCGGTACGGGTAATGGCATGTATAACCCTTGATTTGCTTCTTTGCTCTTGGACTTTTTACAAACTACACATTTCTCAACAACCCGATGTACGTCTTTAATCATAGCAGGCCAATAAAAATGTTCTTTGACCATTTCCAAAGTCTTCTTTTTCCCAAAGTGTCCTGCCAGACCACCACTATGAGCCTCTCGAACTAACAATTGCCGAACCGAACAATTCGGAATTACAAGCTTTTCCATCCGAAAGAGATATCCCTCGTGGCGATAGAACCCATTCACGGCCTCTTTCTCACATGCCAAATAGATAGAGGACAATTTTGGATCTTCTGAGTACTGATTCTTGATGAGTTCGAATCCAAGCAAGTTCGCACTCATGATCGATATAAGAGCATGTCTTCGAGAAAGAGCATCGGAAACAACATTCGAATTTCCTTTCTTGAATTTGATAACATATGGGAATACTTCCATAAACTCGACCCACTTCGCATGTCTTCGGTTCAGTTTTGCTTGTCCCTTCAAATATTTTAAAGACTCATGGTCGGTGTGTATTACAAATTCCTTTGGAAGTACATAATGATGCCACACTTCCAAGGCTCGTATCAAGGAATAGAACTCATTGTCATAGGTGGAATAGTTGAGTCGAGAGCCACCCAACTTCTCACTAAAATAAGCAATTGGTCTCTTGTCTTGTATGAGGACAGCCCCTATGCCTACCCCGGATGCATCACACTCGATTTCGAAAGTTTTCGAAAAGTCGGGCAGAGCCAAAATTGGAGCCGAGCATAATTTCTCCTTTACTATCTCAAAACTCTTACGAGCAGCCTTATCAAATTTAAACGCACCATTAACTTTAGTACACTCAGTTAGAGGGGCTAACAAAGTGCTAAAGTTTTTCACAAAACGTCTATAAAATGATGCTAATCCATGAAAACTTTGAACCTCCGAAACACTAGTCGGCTCAGGCCATTCCTTGATTGCTTTTACTTTCTTCTCATCAACTCCAACACCCCTTTCTGAAACCACAAAACCGAGGAAGATGACGTGGTCTTGGCAAAAGTCAGATTTCTTCAAATTCCCAAAAAGCTTTTCTCGACGTAGAACGTCGAGGACCAGTCGTAGATGCTCCAAATGTTTGGCAAAGGACTTGCTATAGATAAGTATGTCGTCGAAATAAACAACAACAAACTGCCCAATAAACTTACGTAAGGCATGATTCATCAAATGCAGAAAGGTGCTCGGTGCATTTGACAAACCGAATGGCATAACCAGCCATTCAAACAACCCTTGCTTTGTTTTGAAAGCGGTCTTCCACTCGTCACCTTCTTTCATACGGATTTGATGGTATCCACTCTTAAAATCAACTTTTGAAAAATATATTGAACCATGCAATTCGTCGAGCATATCATCAAGGCGTGGTATTGGATAGTGATACTTTACAGTAATTTTGTTGATAGCCCGACTATCAACACACATACGCATGCTACCATCCTTCTTCGGTACGAGTAATGCCAAAACCGAACAAGGACTCATCGATTCCCGAACATACCCACGCTCTATCAACTCTGACACTTGGCGATGCAGTTCTTTGGCTTCCTCGGGATTACAACGATAGGCTGGTCGGTTAGGTAAAACAGCACTGGGAATGAGATCGATTTGATGTTCGATTCCCCGAATCAGTGGCAAACCAGGTGGTAATTCCTCGGGAAACACATCCTCGAATTCCTCCAAAAGTTTTACAACTTGCGGTGGGAGTGAGGACTTGTCGGTAAGCATAATTTCCCGCATGAGGAACACAAAAATCTGATCCTTGGTACTCAAGGCTCGCTCAACTTCTCTGCGACTAACAACCAGATTTTCTCGCTTCGTTTTGCCTAAAATATCATTTCGAATTTGCGCCGGTGTAAGTGGCGCAAGAGTATGCTTCCTTCCATTCTTTTCAAATGAATAAGTATTCTTGAATCCGTCATGAATCACCCTCCGGTCATACTGCCATGGCCGGCCTAAGAGTAAATGACTAGCACTCATAGGTACAACGTCACAAAGAACTTCGTCGGTGTATCGGCCAATAGTGAAAGGAACCTTTACTTGCTCGGAGACCCGAATATCACCCACCTCGTTAAGCCAACACAGTTTGTACGGGCAAGGATGCTTCATCATAGCCAATCCCAATTTCTCCACCAGCGTAGTGGATGCCACGTTTGTACAACTCCCTCCATCGATGATAACTCCGCACACCTTTTCACTCACTTTGCATCGAGTGTGAAATATGCTATCTCGTTGTTCATCGGTAGTGATGGGCTATAAGTTAAGAACGCGCCGAACAACGAGGACCTCTCCATCTTCAGCCACATCTAAAGAATCCTCATCGTACTTTTGAACTTCCTCCTCGACTTCTTCTTCGCCCTCAATTTCAGATTTTCGGATAATCATAACTTTCCGATTTGGACATTCCGAAGCGATATGACCATGTCCTTGACAACGAAAGCATTTCAAGTCCCGATGCCTCGGGTTAGGTCTTGAAACCTCATCTTTTTTTGGTGCAGCCATGGGTGCTTTCCCCATGTCAACCCGTCCAATACGGTTGGTGGTCGGGACAGTCTTCCCTTCAGTCATAGCGTCGTTTGTGTATTTCCCACCACTTGGCCGAGAGGAGTATGGCCGGGTGGTGACCTTTCGTTTTCTTTGACGCTCCACTTTCAACGCCAATTTAATCATTTCCTCCAAGAAAACAAATGATTGCAACTCCACTGTATCCGCTATATCATCATTGAGACTCCGTAAGAACCGAGCGATGGTTTGCTCTTGCGGCTCTTGAAGGTTACACCTCATCTTTGCAGTTTCGAAATTCTTAACATACTCCTCTATGCTCATAGCTCCTTGCCGAAGAGATTGTAAATGTAGGTACAACTCTTGGCGGTAGTACTCCGGTACAAAACGACGTTGCATAAGCCGTTTCATGATCCTCCAACCTCGGACTTCCTCCTCTCCATCCCGACGCCTCTGCCCTTTCAAATTCTCCCACCACAAATGAGCATATTCGGTGAACTCAAGTGCGGCCAAGCGAACTTTCCTCTCCTCGGGTACATCATAGAATTCAAAAAGTTTTTCAACACGCTGCTCCCATTCGAGGTAATCTTCGGGCGAGCTATTACCCTTGAATAGAGGCATTTTGATGTTCACGTTACGACCGGGATTGTCATAACACCTTTGTTGATGTCTAGGTGCCCCTTCATATTCTTCTTCGGCATAGTCACTCAAGTCACCGGTATGACCTTGGTGACTACGATCATCTTGCTCATATGGTGGTGGTTGTTGTTTTTGGTTTTGGAGACGCATCTCCGCCATCTCCGCTTGCATGGTCTCAATTTGGCGCTCAAGCCGATAGATTTTGGCTTGGTCGAGCATCATGACTCTTGGAATTCGAGCTACATTTTCATCGGACTGGTGTGACTTGGTCGACATTCTTGCTCTGATACCAATATGATGTGCCCGGGATGCTAAGATGTCGGTAAGTCACTGAATTTTAGGAGAACTCGAGAGAGAAACCAACTCTTCATGTTGATAAGCCAAAGGCGCCACAAACAAGATGGGTTGGGGTTCTAATGAAACAAGCTTGATAAGCCCAAAGGATCCACAAACAAGTTCCGTTAGGATGATTCATCACACTCCGGAGAGAGAAGAAGGGGAGTGATAAGAATCAGGGTTTAACTCGCCACTAACAATCTGAATTCCACAAATTGCAAGATAAGAGAAAAGGATAAACCAGCAAAAAGCTTAATTCTTTATATCACTCCAGATGTCTTATAACTTGATACATGTGGCTTTATATAGAGTCAAAAATGTCATACTTAAGATAGGATAAGATCAACAACTTAGATTACATGAATCTAGTTAGATACATGCATAGAAACCCTTTACACTTATCTATAATATTATTCAATGACTTTGACCACTTAGAATCAATGAATGTGTAGATTCATGGATAGGATTATTGCGCTTCTCGAAATAGCCAAGATTCGACGTATTGGTAAAGCTGTTGTTCAAAGCTATTAAATGAGCTATTTCCTTTGTCATTAGCAGCTCATTACCTACTTCGAGCTTCTTAGATTTTGAACGAGTAACCGGACCCATATGAGGAATATTTAGCTTAGCATCTGAATCTAACACAACATGATGCACATCAAAAATGTATTAAAAAAACAAAATATAACATAAAATTGTAATAACATCTAAACATAAATGAGACACATAAATTGACAATCTAATTGTATATATCCAAGAAAACAGGTATCGTCAAATACAATTTAATGTCAAATATAAAAGGAATAAAAGCATATTTAAAAACCCCAGACAATCTAATAACGACTGTTGGCTCTACATTTACGCCTATTATGACCAGAATATTTACATTTACCACATCGTACAGTCACCTTTTCATTACCAACAATTAGTTCTGGACATTTACGCCTATTATGACCCATCCTCTTATAATTAACACACCGAATAATTGGCTTATTCAAACTCACAGTCTCTGCAATTGTCATTTGACGTTTATTCTCTGGAGGCCTCCCCTTCTAATTCTCAACTTCTGGTGGAAGAATCTTTGAATTAACAGCAATTTTAGAATCACGCCACATAGAAGTAGGAACTGGGTTAATATAAAATTCATATGATTTCCTCTGCCCATAACCATTTCTCCACATATTTCTTAATTGGCAAATTTTCCCTCACAATGAAAATGATGGCATGACAACAAGGGAACACCTCAAACTTCCACTTGTGACATGAACATTTCTTCTCAATCAAATCGACGCTGTCTGAAGGGTTCGATAAAAGCTCAAACTTAAAAGAGATGGATCTCAAACAGTCTATTTGACAATCGAATAGAAAATACAGATAAAATAAATAAGTTTCATCAAACCACGTCATAAGTTTCATCCTCAAATTATCAAGTATCTCAATAATAGACATGCCTCTAGCATCCAATATCTATCCAGTAAAAGTTTCGACTACATTTGATGTAGTCTCTCCGTACCGACAAACTTTACCATATGTCTCAGTCCACCTGTCTAGATCTATACTATCAATAAAATCTTCCATCTTTTTATCACCCAACATAGATAGTTTAGAAATATTGTATTCAAGCAGCGGTACTGTTGGAGCAGTAGCACATGATTGAAGCAAATCGACAATATCTCCTTTGCATACATTTGTGCCACTAAATATTATCTTCAAATTTGCATTTAAATATTGCACACAAAAGCAGTGAACAACATCCGAAAACACATGAGCCATTCCCTCCAATAAACCAGCGTGCATGTCCGAGAGAAAAGTCGACCGCAGATCGTTTTCAACTGTCACCTTTAATTCCATCAGAAACCATTTCCAACTAGCAATATTCTTCACATCAACGATTGCAAATGCAAGAGGATAGAGACCTATCTTTCAATTTTTTTTGCAACCACAGAAAGCAATGTACACTTGAATTTTCCTTTAAAAAAATTGCCGTCTATAAAAAGTAAAGGGCGGACATGTTTAAAACCTTTGATACAGGCATTCGAAAGTATAAAGACGTTACAATAAGGATCTAAAAGATCCATCGCTAAACAAATCCATCCATCATAAATAAATAATAAGTGTACTCATCCATTTCAAGAGTTGGCTGAAATTTAACTTAGCTATATCATTATGATGGCATAAATATAATGATAAAAGGCACTAATTTTTTATCATATGGCATACTAACAGGTAACGACAACTAGAATAACTACTCCATCCTATCCAAGGTTTCCCATGTTTTATGCTTCTCAGGCTTGCCATAAGATTCTTTTCTTTACGATATCACTTCATGGATCCCCTACAAATTAGACAAGTAAAATTAGCAACTTCGAAATGTTGTGCAAAAGTTCAAACAAATGGCAGGAAACAATAAATAATAAATAAAGAACGCTCAAAAGAAACGAACAAGAAAATACAAGGATTTAACGTGGTCTCCTAGGGGTTATGGTGTGTAAACCCCTAGACTAATCCACGGAGGAAAAAAGAAAATATATTACTATAATAGTTGAGGAATTACAAAGGTAGTAAAACTCACTGCTATTTGGTGTAAGAAATAATGAAGGCATATGAGGTTATTTATAACTCCTAGCCTAGACACATTCCTTCATATTACCAATATGGGATAAACCCACACAACAAATATGAATTAAAGCGAACTTTCAACAAATCTCCACCTTGGCTTCAATTCTGCAACATCATTCCATCAATAAATAATAATCCAAATGCCAAATCCCCGAACCTCTGCAACACGTGCCATTCGGCACTTCACATGTTGTATGAACTTGACCCAAAACGAATCCCACATATCACTAAGATCACCTTCCATGCCCAACCGAAATTTTGTAACCTTCTCAATGCTCATTCTCATAGTAGAATGATGCCAAATGATATATCGTTTCACGCAATCATCTCTCCAAAATACAAAACTATAATACAATAGTAGTTGACTCCACCGAAGAACAAACTCCTTCTCACTAACCAAGAAACCACTTGTATCTGCAAACAGAACTCGAGCCACTAACTGCATCCCCTTATCAGTGTTGAGAGATAAAACAACACTAAGGGTTAATTGGAGCCAAAAGAATACCTACTACTCGATTCCTATAAGTCTCTTTCCCAAATATTTTCCAAGTCTCACATATGGTCTTCGTCTTGAAGTAAACCGACAAGCGCAACTCCACCTCACTACTATAAGCTATCATGGCATAAACGTATCTAAGCAAGCTAGACAAACCAACTCTTGAGAAGTAAAACAATACACCAAATAATCCAACATGCTCTCATTGAACCAATGCTCCACCACAAACTGCACAAACATCCCGTCGGACTTTGCCAGTACACGGATCCTTAACCAATCGTCAACAGTAACAAACCACTCGAGTTGAGCCAAGTAAAATCCCAAAACAAAACCAAGCAAAGAAGATGTCACAATATCAAGCTCTACCAACTCGATATACCAATATGCTACCAAGGGTAAACAAATTGACAAATGCCTAACAAATAAAGATAATACCTCCTTGAAGCAACTATCTTTCAATTGTTCAATCCACCTTGTCCGAAAAAACACCATGTAGTCAAACAAGTCTTCACTAGGAACCCCCAAATCCCTCTTGAAAACCCAATTGCTAATAACACCTTCTAAGTCAGAGAACTCCACCAAGAAGCAAGTATGCTCCTTCATAAAGGAACTCTCTTCGTCTTCGATTTCTCTCAAAACAAATGAACCATCCCAACACTTTCGAGTCTCTGAATATGATACAGGAATACTCATATCCACTAATTGAAGTGCACAACTAAACAAACCGGTGAGCCTCGTAGATTCCCTAACCAAACAAGCGGGTCTGCACTTTCAAAATGAATCATCAACATGATTGTCAATGCTAATCGAATCTACCCTTGCTACACCCCAAAATGAGTCATCATGTACACACGAACCAACTAGATCCATCGGTGATGAAGTACCATCAACTTGCATCCCAAGTCCATTAACTATTGTCGTTGTCCCACATTGATCGACTCTCCAATTTTCTCCAACTACCCATGTTCCATAATAGTTTTCGATGAACTATCAACTACAGGAAAAGAACTTGCAACTGATCTACCCTCAAGATAATACAAGTTGGCTTTTCTAACTCCCCTCAAAACCGCAACCCCGCCCTTGCACACTTTAAGAACTATACCCTCCATTGTAACTGAGTAGTCTTTAGCTTCTAAAATTCCCAAGGAGATCACATTCTTCTTCAAGTCTGGCACAAAACGCACATCGCCTAATACTTTGATAGTCTCATCACCTAACTTCATACGAACTCTCCCTATCCCCTCTATCTTACAAGTATCGCCATTACCTAACATAACGACACCACCATCTAACTCGTAAAAATTAGAATATATTTCCTTGTAAGAACACACGTGATAGGAGCAACCCGTATCAAATACCTATTCATCGCAACCAATAGGCACCTCCGGGCTAACCAAAACATAATCGTCCAAATCATCTCCATCATTAGCAATATTCGCATCTTCTAAAAAAGGACATTCTGATTTCCAATGTCCCCTCTTATGGCAGTAAGAACACTTGTCACGAGCAAGTTTCTGTCCCTTATCACGTGAACTATTCTTTGACTTATGACTTTGAACCATAATAGTCAATGCCTCGTTGTCATACTCATGACCCATTACATCCATCTTCCTGTTTTCATTATTTACGAGTGCATTTGACACGTCTGTAAATTTTACCGAATCCTTACTATACAACAAAGTAGTGGTAAGTTGCTCATATTTTTTCAGAAATGAATTTAGCAACAATAAGGCTTTATCCTCATCTCCAATCTCAACATCCAAATTTTACAAATCAGCTAAAATTTTATTGTACCTATTGAGATGCTCGTTCAATGAGATACCTTGCTCATACCCGAAACGGAAAAGCTTCTTCTTCATGTACAGCCAATTTTAGATATTTTTCGTCATATACTTGTCTTCAAGCATCTTCCACAGTACTTGAGCATCCATCTCTTTCATTACCAAGTATTTGACCGCCTTAGTCAAAAACAACCTTATCGTCCCACATGCCGACTTATTCTTCTTCTTCCTCTCCTCATCCGTCATCTTTTCGGGCTTCTTCTCAAATAAAAGATCTAGATCTTGCTGATTAAGCACATCTAGAACCTCACACTGCCACATTCCGAAGTTGTTAATTCCATCTTGCTGATTAAGCACATCTAGAACCTCACACTGCCACATTCCGAAGTTGTTAATTCCATCGAACTTCTCTACTTCGAACTTCATGTTTCCGGCCATCCTCCCAATCATAATCGGGCTCTGATACCAATTTGTTGTGTGGAAGTTCAAACAAATGGCAAGAAACAATAAATAATAAATAAAGAACACTCAAAAGAAGGACACACACGAACAAGAAAAGACAAGGATTTAACGGGGTCTCCTAGGGGTTACGGTGTGTAAACCCCTAGACTAATCCACGGAGGAAAAGAGAAAATATATTACTATAATTGTTGAGGAATTACAAAGGTAGTAAAATCCACTGCTATTTGATGTAAGAAATAATGAAGGCATATGAGGTTATTTATAACTCCTAGCCTAGACACATTCCTTCACATTACCAATGTGGGATAAACCCACAAAACAAATATGAATTAAAGCGAACTTTCAACACGAAGGACGGTAAAAACAAATTTTAATATTGATACTCGTGCAAATAATAAAATAGTTAGATGAACATCTTAATTCTTTACTCTGTACGAACGAAGATATAGCAAGGAAAGGGTGTGATACTTGTGTAAATAATAAAATAGAACATCTCAGTTTTTTTCAACTTAGTTTCCTCTTTTCTCATTGAGAACTAAGTTACTTATCCTCATGTCTATCACAACCATGCACAATAAGATAGTTCACTGAAAGTTAAGTTGCTTGATTGTAGAGACGAGCTGCTCACAACTTCTCGTGGTGACATACACAAGCGGGTTAAAGCCAGGATAGTTGATATTGAGACGTTCGATTTCCGAATACAAACCACTGGTGACTTTGTTAACACTAAGATTTTCATCAACTGAGACACCCTAAATAAAAGTTATAATTTAGTATCAACCGGAAGGTAAACCAAAAGAGATATCCTTATATTAAGGCGGCCCGACAAGTTTAAACTGAATTTACTCAAATGTTGGTCCCCATCAAACCGAAATTCTGAAAAATTAGCCGCTCTAAGCTCAACTTGTGACATATCCTCACAAAAGTGAAGTGTAATACTCTTGAGACAAGCCATTTCAATAGTTGGATTAAATTCACTTGATTTATCAAGTTACGAATTATCAGACTCATGATATCAGGGAAAATATTTTCCAAAATTTCCAAATCTTTATTGTCAACAACAACCAAAGAGCTCTAAGCCTCGAATTCTTTTACATACGACGGGAACTGCAGTGCAAGTTAGTACACTCCTATGAAAAGAGTAAAAGAGAAACTATTTAAATGAATAAATGTTTCACAAAACTTTGAAAGCTAAATGTTATCTGCATTCACATACACGCTAATAAAGGTGTGACTTACTTTACTAGTTCATAAAAAAAATACCTTATTTTACACAGAAATGACAACAAGGGGAATAAGAGAGTCATTAATTAAATGAACAACCAAGGTGATTTAAATTCTGTTAAGTGTAAAATGCACTCACATACTCTTGAATGCAATCTCACGAATGAAATAAAAACAATCTGATGGTCTAAATTAATTCATATTATAACAATCACATTCAAACAATAAAAAAGTTTTTTTATGCACTCACATGAATGAATTAACATTGTAGATTTTTTTATGAATACGTAGCCGAAGCCAAAAATCACAAACGTGGTCGCATAATTTTAAACAAAATAGAAGTGAAAAAAAATTATGAGTATTTGAACAATTGAACAAGTTTAATTTTTTCGATGGACATTCAAACAATAAAAAAGTTTTTTTTATGCACTCACATGAATGAAGTAACATTGTAGATTTCTTTATGAATACGTAGCCGAAGCCAAAAATCACAAACATGGTCGCATAATTTTAAACAAAATAGAAGTGAAAAAAAATTATGAGTATTTGAACAATTGAACAAGTTTAATTTTTTCGATGGAAAACATTTAACTTGACTTTACAAGTTTCAAACGTCTAAAATCCGGTCCCCATAGTTTAGAAATTAACAATTCAACCACAAAATTGATGAAAATGCTAAAATGAACCCTTTTTGGAAAAAAAATGTTTTTAATTCACATGTTCAATTTAGCAACTTTTCTTATAAAATTATGATGTTTTTTTCAACAAAATGTGAGTTTTTTTTTAAATAAAAGGTTAGTTTATGATTAAAAAATGTATTTTGTAAGTACGTCGATTTCCGACTTTATTTGTAAGTACGTTCGCTGTTCTTTCAATATTGTTTAGTTTTTCTCTCGACTGCCATATTTACTTGTGTGATTCCATTTTCTAGTAATACAAACGTTAAATCTTGTTCTATATTGCCTTTTTAATTGAGAAACAAATTTATTTGACTAATAATTAAAGTTAATACAATAGTATTTATTTTATGCTAAAACGTTCAAAAAGTTAATTAAGTTAAATTCCAGCCCTTTGAAAATAGAGGAATCGAGTCGTTCGATTGACAACTTAATTGCGGCCGCCTTTCGGTACTATTACTTCACACATAATCAACCAAACCCAAATAAAACAATGTTTATGCTAAATGCCTCGCTTTCCTGGATTCAATCTTCGGTATCTTACACATTTTTTATACTAGAACTGTGATTGGACCACGAAATAGTCATTTTTAGGTGCAAAATAGATTTGAATTAGCGTAGTTTTGTTGACATTTCGACTTGTTTAAGCCATGTTTTGTGTTTTTATGCATTTTTCCGGTTTATTTGCATTGTTTAATATTTTTGCTGGAAAAAGCATAGAATTAGCACAAAAACGAGACAATGGCGCTAGAAGACCAAATAAATGACCAAAATATGATAAAACAGAAGTTAAAGGACTTCAAAATCAACCCAAGAAGTTGCAAAACAGAACCAAGTCATGGTAGAGCCAAAGAAACATTCTAGAAGCTCACCTGACATGTCAACCTGGCTGGTCAAGTCAGCTTAGAATTTAAAATTTGATTAGATAAGTTTGTTAGTTTTTGAATAAATACTCCCCTTAATCTCCGAAAAATAGACACAATTTCAGTATTATCATTTTCCCGAGCTCATTTGAGTCTCTTAACACCTCTCTCTCTCTCTCTAAATATTTTCCCTTTTACATATATTTTGGAATAGTTTGTCGAATTCAGTAATTACCGCTTGCAAGATAAGTTTTTTTTTAGGAACTTTGTTATCATTTTTATTGCTTGTTTGCTGGTTTTTATCATCTATTTGACCATTGTTTTAGTTATTACTTGTTTATATATTTTTGCATGTTAGGAATTGACGACTTCTATATTACGATATATAATTGTTAGGAAAGCTCCCTTAATTGTAGTTTGCTAGATCTAAACGTGTTAGGATTGACGACCTTCGCAAGTTATTTACTAAATTGGTTTAGTTAGTAGAAATATAGTGGTGGATTATTTGATAAAAAGAGAGATTAAAAACCCAAAATCTAGTTAAATAAAAAGACTAATATTGAACTTGTTGGTTCTCCATGGAACGAACTCGTACTTCCGAAAATTATATTGCAATTGCACTCATACTCTTGCGAGGCCTTTTTATGCGTAAAAATTACATAGTACTTAAAGGCCTTTTTGTGGTCGAATTACGCTTGATCGGATACAACTTAAGTTGTTCCCCTTTTTTTTGAAAGAAAATGCCTTAGAATGGTACAAAAATCTACCAAAGAATTTGATTAGATCTTGGAATGCTATGGTAGAATCCTTTCTTAAGTACTTCTACCCATCATCTCGTCTAGCTAATGCTCGTAACCAAATCCAAAACTTTGTTCCAGAACCTTTTGAAGCGTATCAGGAAGCATGGTATAGATTTAATAAACTCCTTAGAGATTGTCCTTCTCATTAATTTCCTCTGGGAATGATGTTAAGAATCTTCTATACCTCTCTTAAACATGAATGGAGACAAATGGTAGATACCTTCACCCTAGGTTAGTTTACCTCTCGAAGTCTAAGTGAAGGAATATAAAAGTTTGGCTTAGTCGCTCAAATGAGTCCATATTGAGAACAGCCAAAGGAGCCAGAACTACCAAAAGACCCAATCACTCAAGTACATGAAATCTCAAACATCGAAAATCATCGAATTTCTTTCTCACCTCTTAACTCTGAACCAAGTAATTCAACCCATAAGCGACATGATGAATCTAAAGAAAATAATTTTAATAAAAACTTGGAAGAGGAAACTTGATCAAACTATTGGATAGTCTATTGCTCGTTTTGCGGGACAGTAGGTACCCCTACACTTTTTAAAAATAGAAAGAGGAAAGATAAGAAAAGATGGGATAAAAATGAGAAGAAATGGATTAAACAAAAAGTGAGTGAAACATTTGTTGTTAATCTAAGAAGTGGACGGAATATTAATCAATTTACTCACACCCGTAAAAGAATACAATCTCAACAAACTAACGTGACGGGGATTGCTAACCCTGTTGAGGATGAAAAAGAGAACGAGAATGATAATGCTCAAAATTCTAAGATAATAGTCTCACCTCCATTTCCGCAACTCTTAGGAAAGCCTAAAAACCAAGCTAAAGAAGAGTTAATTAAGACAAGAGTACAGGAAATAACCATCCACGTCCCACTAAAATAAGCCATTAAAGAAATCCCTTGGGTCGCGAAACATTTCAAAAACCTTTATCTCAACCAAGGTGAATCAAATTTTGCAAGAACACATTCTTCACTGAGCATATTGGTACCTTTAATAAGGTCATCATAGAAACTGGTGAATCGTCGTTGGCGAGCGATAAGGATTCAACAGAAGAAGAGGTAACCTATGGGATATCATCACTTAGGGTAAAACCCAGTTCTAAACAAAACTTAGAGCTTAAACCACAAGCAATCACCCTTCATAAAGCAACGAATCCTTACACTCTACCTCATAAAAAATCCCACAAAATAAAACTAAATGATAAAATAGGTGGTGATAGAACTGAGGATAGTGACATTGGTAAAGAAATTAAGGAGAAGGTGATGGCCACACAGCCCAAAACCGATGTGTGTGATATTGGTGAAAATAAATTGGAGGAAGTGATGATCGCATAACCTAAACGTGCATCTAATGAACTAATTGTTGTAACTAGATTGAACTTAAATGATAATAAGGTTTGTGACATTGGTAAACGAATGGAGGAGGTGATGGTCACATAGGCTAAAAGCATAACTTGCAAGCTAATTAACTTTGATTGGCTAGTGGAACAAGGAAAGAGTGAGTTTACCGATCGTCTAAAGAAGAGAGGATTTAAACTTATAAATCATAATGTAGGGGAATATCACGACCCATTTCTAGTTAATTTTGATATGGGTTGGAATAAGTGGGCATTTCTCCAACTTATTATTGATGTCATTGGAAGGATAGTAACTTATATGCAAAAATATAATCTTTTAAACTGTGATTACCCCTGCACAAAATTCCTTAGATATCGCCAAGCGATAGAAATAGATCGAGACTTCCCATCAACTTCTTTTGAGCAACAACCTTCTAAAACCAGCCAATCAATTCCTTCTAAGAAAAGGCGGGCGAGTGAACTTAAAGTTCAAACAAAGTTTTCATGGAGAAAGCGAAGTAAGAGGTGTTGTCATAGAGGAAAGCGTCAAGGGAGATATAAACATAATTAGAATATTTATAACCTCGACCGCATCTGAGAAAGAGCCACCTGAAAAAAAAAATAAAAAAAAAATAGAAGAAGATCTCTCGAATCCCGAGAAGGATTTTGCATTAGTCACAAAGAGTGACAAGGCAGAAAAGGACGAAGGTCCTCCTGCACCTTCCTCATTCCACCACCATTCCGCCATCACTTCCATATGTATATATCCGCCATTTATTTATGTGTATATTGTTTTGCATATAGTCCACATGGAGTCTATTTGGGAAGACCAACTCCGATGTGGTTTACTTTTCCCAACATTGAGTACACCGTCAGTTTTAGTTGGGAAGAGTGGATACATCATCGTTGGTTTCTCACGGAAATGGGAAAAATTTTCAAAAAAAATCTGTATATATGTGTTTCTATTAGTTTAAAGAACCCCCATTTGTTTTTTTTATATATATGAAAATTCCCAAAAAATAGAAAAACGAAAAAAATACAAAAATATTTTGAGTCTTTCTTTTTTTCTTCTACTTTGGATCATTTTTAGGAGTTTTAGAGTTTTATGTAAGATTTTCTGTCACCCTTGCATTTTATATGGTTCATTAGTGTATATGTTAGACAGCCACAAGGATATTTGGAAGAATTAATCATAATTGAGGCATTGCGGACCTGGCCGGTCAAGCTGACCGATCAACCTACTGCAGATTTGGATCGAAGCTGATTTTCTCGAATTCAGCCATTCACTCTGCCTCATTACCGCACAAATGGTGTATCTACTCTATAACTCCGCTTTTTGTTAATTTTGTGAATATTTTACGTGTCTCATTCATGACTTGTGAATATTATGTTAGGATTGCATGAGAAAAGAAAAAAGAAATGAAATGAAAAGGAAAAAAAAAGAATTTTTTTTTTGGTTTATCTGTTAGGAAACACTCTTATACGTGAACATATGACGATAATTTGAAAACTGGAAAAGAATACTTATCTTAATTTAGGGTGTTAAATCTTTAGATAAGTTTGTTTTGTCCCTAATTATTTCCCTCAAGGCAATTTAGGACAAGATGATATTGTACAAGTTGCATGCAATACCTAGAGTTTAAAATGTATTTACGTTTACTCATCTTACTACGGCAGTCCCGAAAAACTTACAAAAGAACGTTTTTATAAACTTTCATACTATATACAGAACTCTATTTTAAATAGACGGTGTCATTGATCTGGGTAATTTGTTGTTGGTACCCTAGAGCCCCATCATTAGTTAAGGGGTAGATCGACTGGTGCGTACACCCACCGTTCTCTAAGAGAACCTGTCTTGCCTTACGGCATATATATTTATAATTCGGCTAGTTTAGAAATCCGAAGCATGCCCAATAAGTCTTCACTTACACACAAGTGTAAGCAAAGATTGAGTGAACATTTTTCTAGACTTAGTACTGTCACATGCGTCCCTATTCATTGATATGGTTGAATATCCTACCAGCGATGTCAAAAGGCAGGTAAACGGGAGGGGGATATAAATATCATTAGGCCTTGACAGGATAGATGGGAAAAGTCCGGAATAATAAATGGGTAAAAAGGCCCGATGAGATAAGGAGGAGCAAGGTAGGGTGAACAAAGGAGCAAAAGAAGTCGAAGGTTCAAATGTGCAAAAAGAAAAAAAATTTTGAAAATGAAAAGGTGAGCTCCTATTATATGAAAAAAAATGAGAGATGTTGTGAGTAAACTAGCATGAAGATTATGCAATAGTATATATTTTTATTGTATAACCTTTTGATTTTCTAGTTAAGTTTAGTAAAAATGATGAATTGCAAGATGATTTCTCTCGATCAACTGTCGAATTTCGGGCTAACAGTATACACTAATCATAAAGCATGTACAATATTAGAATAAGCTATTTTGGAGCGAGGGACACTTTTAACGACAAACCTTATGTATTTTCAGAGGTCTTACCCTGTTTTAATATGACTATCAGTAATTTTCATCTACTTGCATCCATGTGAGTTCGTAAAAGTGGGGGACTTAATTGGTAGATTTAAAACAGAATCCGTTTGTGGGTTTGCTTTAATAAACCTTCTCGAGACCAAACTCATCCTTTTATGCATAAAAGATTTAACATCTTGTTGTATACGCTAAATGCAATCGTGCTCTCTACGACAGTGGTTTATCATGTACGTTATTAGTTTTAACCTAGTTAGTGCACCAAACCCAAAAGGAAAATGGATTTTTTATAGAAACCAAATGAATTTGTCTTCTTTGTTATCGCTTCCAACGCTCGAAACGAGGATTGAGTTAGTTGGGGGTATAATTGGAACACAAAATGTTTATTTTTAGGTGTAAAAATGATATGAATTAGCGTAGTTCTGGAGAATCCGAGTTGTGAATTTAAATAAAAGTGTTTTAAAAGAAAAGAAAACTAAACATACATTACACAACATTTTAAGGAACAACTAAACCAAAACATAAAGGACGCTAGCCGAATTATGAGTACTTTATAAAAACATAGTCAAAACGTTTGAAGAAATACTACACATTTGATGATCGTATGACCTAAGGATAGCCATCGATCATCAACGTGAAATAAATGAGTTATAAAACCAATAAACAATGAATAGAAATTTTGGCATGACCTTTACGTTTTAATTTATTTCCATCAAACAAAACCTGATCATAGAAACCATTCAACCATAAGAGATTCGCCAACGTGATTTCATAAAATCCCAACAATGGAAAAACCGTCTTTGTACATAACAATCCGCAAGATACAAATCCAATATCAATAATTGATTCAAATGAAACAAGTAACACTAAGTTGTCTAAAATACAATACATAACGTACTCAAAGTTAAGGGTGTATACATATTAACCAATCTCATGAGCAAGCAACACTAAGCGTCTTCACATGTAGGTGCACCTATATATCGATACGAAACAAAATTTACAAAAAAGTAAAGGAGTTAAGAAAACAATATTCACTTTAAATAAATGGGCATATACACAACCTATCAAAACTATATATAACAAAGTGTAATAAATAAGTATTATAACCAACTGCAAATAATATCACCAGCCAACATGCAAACAATCAATGGTAATAACTGAAATCACTTAATCGCCACAACAAGAAATACCGTCATTAAATACATGTCAAATTTATCATCACTAATTCATAAGCCTAACGTATAAGCGATATTTAATAAAAAAAACACTCACTTCACCAACACACACTTCGGACAAAGCACCGCGTCACAAGACCTCTTTGTGCAATGAGACCATCACCCACTTAGACGGAGCACCACGTCTAATTGGGGTCGGCTTGAGAGGGAGCTACCCTAAAGGTAACGGATGTTCTTCTTGCGCAAGTTCACACTATAGGTAACACACGTCTACATCTCACCATAGATAATACACGTCTACATCTCACCATAGATAACACACGTCTACGGTACACACACACGTACAATTGCAGAAACCTCATCTATAATTCACCACAGGAACCCCATCTAAAGTTTACTCACTCACTCACACACTCACACGTGCATACACACATTCATCTTAACACTAAAAATAAATATAAATCAATTAATCGCCACATAACACTTTATGTCAACCCATCAATATTAACACATTCATTTTCCAATTCAATTCAAAAGCAATAAAATCACATCAACATCAATAAAACAACAGTCACCAGCACAGCAAGATGCATTAGGTACATAAACACATAATCCACTTTTTAAAATAAAATCAATTTTATTCAATAACACATTCGCTCAAACAACTTGTCAATTATCTATATACATAACATAATAATATTACCATGACAACACTCGTATAACCCGAGCCGAAAACCCCCCAAAACAAACTACCAGATCTAGACAGCAACTACACGATGCTTAAACAGTCCCTAAACAAAATTAAAACGAGCCACGGATTAATAAAACTTATATAAATTCGGATTATTAAAAAAAATCCTAAAAATGGGTTTTTATAAAGTAAAAATCAAAAGAGCAGGCTTATACCAGTAGATAGATATCGAAAAGTGGGTTAAGAAAACATATTTAATTGTCAAAAACGGACACCCGATGACCTCGTAATAACCCCTCAAAGCCACAACCTTAAAACCTGAAACCACACCCACTACCGTCACCTACCACCTCAGCCTAACCAGACTGGTCACCGGCCTAAACATTGGAGTTCTGCTCTCTCTCATGTCTGGACTCTCTGTGTATATCTCTGTATGTGCGGCGCATATGTATGTGTACTGTGTATGTATGTAACGTATGTGTATACAATGATGTGTGTGTGTGTGTGTGTGTGTATATATATATATATGTATATATTTATATATGGTAGGTTTAGTTTTAGGTTGTAGGTTTAATTAAATCGATAGTTTATCCCACGAAGTCACTAATTATTACAAATACCATACAATATTGTTATACACTTGTAAAATAATATAATTAATAGTTAAACACATACGCATAAGCACACCATAAACTAAAATTACAATTACAAACACTGAAATTTCCGAGTCGTTACATTCTCTCCAACTTAAAAAAATTTCGTCCCAAAATTAGCAAACACTACTATCGCTAAAACAAACCCGGTCCAAACATATTATTATAAAGATGGTAAAACAATATAAACATGTATTCGCTAACAAAATATAATCACATTCTCATACATGGAGTCCTATATCATATCACAAATGTTTCATCCAAACCAAACAAAACCGTACAATTTTTAAAATACTCAATAAGCAAAACTTCCAAATCTGAACAGGCACTAATAAGTAAATTCAACCAATTCTAAACACATCCTATATGAATAACATTGAACAGATAAGAAAGTCAATCAAGTACGAACACACAAAATGGGGACTGTATACATAAACTATTAGATGCCCAAACACTATTCATTTAGTTTAATATAAATAACATAATGCAATATCTAACTCACGAATTTTGAACAGAAAAGAAATGTTATTTTCGATGTACACCGCACCATGTCCAACTGCAAATTATATATATATATACCCCTTTTTTTTAAACATCACAAATTTTATCTTTTCAGCAATACTATAAATAGATTTACCAAACGACAACAAAAATTAAAGTAAATACACCAATTCCATATTTTACAAGGATAGATTAAAAGCACACATGTAGTCTGGTTATAGTTCCACCACACAATGATCACCATTACAGTAATGTACATACAACTATCATACCTATATTCAAATACACGTTACGAAAACTCATCGTAATATTATTAGCATAGTCCTTACATCATCATATGCATATAGCCCCATAAAAAAAACATAAAAATCATCAATATAAAACGCATTAAAATTACTAGAAAGAGATTCTCACAACACTTCTTTTCTCAAATAAAATAATAATAAAATAAAACTATATCAACACACCTAAGAAGACCGGTAGCTAATCGGTACCTCGTTTGTCCATCGATATAAAAACAAAGGAAACCTTTCATCTGAAAGTTTTGTCCCATCTGACTAACTCGCAAATAACTTTTTTTTCGTTTTAAAATCCACTTATATATATTTATATATAGATAACACGTCTCAAGAATATTTTAAGAAAAAAGAAAAATATGGTACTTTTGATCAAGTCAAAACCATGATAACTAACTCCACCGCACGCAAAATTTACATACACGTGTTTAATATTTACAATTAAAATAAATAAATAAAAATAAAATGAGTTATGAAAATAGTATCACTAAGATAAATGCAAAGCTCATACACCTTTCTTAATCATGACATGCGTCTCTTATATACATATCGAAGAATTATATAACAAATATAGATTTTACGGTCTATCCATAAGAATGCACCAAATGGTAGGTTCGTATATTCCCAATCAACTCTCACAAACATATATTACACACATGTTATTACATTAAAGCTTTCAACCAATAATATTATCATAAACAATTAAAGTACTAGTAACAAATACAACGTACCAAAAATATAACACACACCTATCACTTTTCACACCACTCGATCCTAAATAGTAAGTTTTTAATTACATCTTTAATATAGCACACTTAGATCCTATTTCTGCTTGTTTCAATAAATTAATCGGCACGGATCATCACATAAAAACACACATTAAACACAAGGGTGGCGTGATCAAAGTTAAACAATCCATCAAAATCCATCCGAAAGAAAATTAACTAGATATAAGGTTAACATCTCCACAAATAAGGCCCTTGTTTATTAAACGAAATTTTCTTACATAGAAATCAAACTCTAAAATACAAATCATTGACGCAGCTCACCAAAACGTAACTATTGTTAGTCAACAATTTTCAATTCGACATATATAAGGGATTACAAAATTACAACGTCGTATCAGAACCAAGTATTTAAACATCTCGTCGCGTTTGGTGCAACCTCACAAAGCCCAGAAGAGGCATAGAAGGTATAAGCATCTTTTGTTCGTTGACTGTTGTTTTAAATCCTTACGCTTTTTATCCGCATTTTTCTTATATTAATGATAACTTATTATGTTCTCCAAAATGAGTAGATCTAATTCTTCTAGTAATTTTTCTAGAGGAAGCTATACTTCCAATTCTAATAAAAATTCTACTAATATGAGACAAGAAGAATGTCAATATAATGATATTCCTGAAATGGCTAACTTTGAAGAACAGTTAGCAAATTGGCACCTTCCTAAGGTTAAGCCTTCTGAAATATATTCTATTGGTATGTTTGATTTTAAAATAGCTATGACCATTAAAACGATAGAACAGACTATCCCTGTAGAAAGGGATATGGAAACTATTCAGTTGCTTCATAAGGAAGAACTACGTAGGTATTTTGATAAATACAAATATGTCCATCTAGGTATGGTACAAGTAGCTGTTAAACCCCTCACAGCTCAAGGATTAAATACATCAGTCCTTATTGCATTACGCGGTTGTCGTCATCTAGAATTTAAAGATTCCTTATTAGGCATTATTCAAACCAGTTTATGTAATGGTCCAGTTTACTTTAATTGTTTCCCAAACTTCTCTGTTTCTTTAACAGATAAAAATATTTTAGATGTTCTTACTTTGAATGTCAAAACTCATGGTTATAAACTCAAAGAAGGAACTGAACCTTTAAACATTACTTATAGAGTTCATTACAAAGCTATGACTACTCTTAGTCCTCGGGCTAAGATATTTGATACAAAGGGCAAAACTGTTTTAATAGAAACAAATTTGTTAAATCGGATGTCCAGACTCCTCAAACTATTAAATGGGAAGATATTGAAACTCCCACTGAATGGAATCTATTGTCAGCTAGCCCAGCTGAACCTGTAGAAAATAAAATTATTGAAGATATTATTCAAACCAAAGAAGGACATGTTTTCGTTAAATTTGACAAAGGAAAAAGACTAGCTTCTAGAAGTTCTTTTTCAGATTACGAAAGTTCTTTTAAACAAAGTCAATCTGCCAGGTTTTATACTCTAAACCCTTCTTTAGCATCTTTCAAAACTTCTAATTTAGTTTTTGATGGTGTTTCTAATACTCAACAAAGTATTCCTCGTGCTATTTATCACGAAGAGAAAAATGAACCAGAAACTTTATCCGAGTTTGATAATATTTCTGCTATTAATATGTTATCTATTCCTTTTACATATGATAGACAAGATTGTGTAAACAATCTCAACCAAGAGAAATATACTTCTTTTAGAACATGGTTTTTCTCTACTTACAATAAAGTAGAACAACAAACTTATAAAACTTTATTTTATAATCATATTGATTATATTCAACAATTAGTTTCTTTTCCTATATGGTTTATTGATCAGGCAACTGTTGAACAAAGTCCTTTTTTAAATGTTTTAAAAACTTTCCAAAGAAATTGGACTACTGCCAAAGGAGAAGTTATTTCTGTTGTTCATCCTTCTTTTGAACATTTAAAAGTTCGTGCTGGTGAGGCTATTATTGAGTCCGTTGCTTTTTCAAAAGATGAAAAACAACTCAATTTTACTAATCTAACCCTCCAAACTATTTGTTCACAACTCAGACGTATAGAAGACAAGGGTACTATTATAGTTCATAAGGAAACACCAGATGTAGCTAGTTCGTCTACTACACATCATCAAACGGTTATTGAACCAACTATTTTAAAACCAAGCATTGATATCACCATTTCTAATCAAAATACTGATATTATTACCTTGTTAACCCAATAATTAGAAAGCCTTAATATTGGAAAAGGTAAACAAATAGCTACTTTATCAGAAATTCCTACTGATATAGAAATTATAAATAATTTTGAAAAAGAGCTTTTAGCCATGGATAATAATCCAGATAAACAGGCTAGTATTAATCAAAATGTTTTTGGTAAATCAACTGCTTTTGGACGAAAACTGTCCCAACTGCTCCCATGAAACATTACTATTCTCGACCTAGTCCACAAGATCTTCTCTATGAAGAAAAAAGTGCTAATCTTACTGCTAGTTTTAGTGCTAGAACCATCTATGAATGGAATATAGACGGTATGACTGAATATCAGATTATGGTTATGTTACATAGAATGACTATGTACTCTACGGTATGTCTCGGTGCTAATAACACCGATTACCAAATTGCTGAATTTATCGTAGCAGGTTTTGCCGGCCAACTACGAGGTTGGTGGGACAATATTTTAACCCCTGGTCAACAGAGAATGATTCTAACTGCCACTAAAATTGTTAGGAATCCTATTAAGAATGAACAGGGCGTAGATGTGTATACAGACACTGTCTTACCCAACGCGGTATATACTCTTTTAACGGCTATAGTACAAGCGTTTATTGGTTCTAATCCCGTTACTATTGAAAGAAACAAAGATTTATTAATCAATCTTAAATGCCCAAGTTTAACCCACTTTCGGTGGTATAAGGATGTTTTCCTTACCAAAATTATGTTACGACCTGATGCAAATGCTGATTTTTGGAAAGAAAAATTTATTGCAGGTCTCCCTAATCTTTTTGCCCAAAAAGTTAAAGATAGGATTTTACGTAAAACGGGGAATACAACTATCCCATATCATAAATTTACCTATGGTCAACTTATTAGTGAGTGTGTTGGTGAAGGGCTATCCCTTTGTAATGACATAAAGCTTAGAGCCCAATTAAAAAGTCAAAATTTGATAAGAAGAAAAGAAATAGGTACTTTCTCTGACCAATTTGGATTTGATCTTCAAATCCCTCAAAATTCTCATGACAAAGTTTATTCTAAGAAAAAACATTTTTCTAAATCTAAAAGATTTTCTAAAAAATCCTCCAAAACAAGAAGAGACAACCACCAGGCTGGTTCATACCGACCTAAGTCTTATAGACCTAAACCAAGCCAAAATATGCTTCCATTACTTGTCGAAAATGTGGCAAGACAGGTCATTATGCCAACAAGTGTTGGACAAAAAAGAGATTGAATGAAATCTCTGATGAAGGTCTGAAGAAACAACTTATAGCTGTCATGTTATATTCGTCTGAAGAAGAATCAGATACGAATAAAATAGAAGTTTATAACAGTAGTGAGTCTGAACAATATAATAGTTCATCATCCTCTTCCGACTGTGAATGTAAGTATAATAATTATAAAGCTATGCTTGATATGAATGGCTTAAGTATTAATGTTCTTACTTCTCAAGAACGATCAATATTAGATCTTATTAATGAAATTGATAATTCTGAGGTAAAGAAAAAAATGATTGAACATTATTTAGATGTTCTTACAAAAGGTAAGCAAAAGGAAACTCCTTATATTCCTAAGGAATCTTATTCTTTAAAACATGTTTTTCAAGGACTCCAATCTCCTCCTTCTAAACAGTTTTCTCTTGATAAAATTCTTACAGAGGTAAAAACTCTTAAAGAGGATATTAACATTCTCAAAATAAAAGATATTTCTATTTCTGATTTACATAGTGAAATTCATATATTAAAATATGAAGTTAAATTTCTTAAAATTTTTATTCAAACCGAAAAGACTTTCTTTTAAAGAAGATGAAAAAGATATTTCTAATGACACTTTTCTGAATATTATTGATAAAATTACATATCAAAAATGGCATTCTTATGTCACTATAGTAATAAACAAAGAGTTTACTTTCTCTGGTCCAGCCCTTATTGATAGTGGGGCTGATTTAAATTGTATTTGTGAAGGATTAATTCCTACACACTATTATGATAAAACTACGCAGTCTTTAAATACTGCAGATGGGTCGCGTATGAAGATCCATTATAAACTTTCTAATGCTTATATTTGTAATTCTGGCATATGTTTCCAGACAACTTTTGTTATGGTTAAAGGCCTTACCCAACAAATCATTTTGGGTACTCCTTTTTTAAATTTAATTGAACCTTTCACGGTTACATCAAAAGGCATTATTTTCGAAACAAATGGTCAAAATATTATGTTTGATTTTATTTCTAAACCACAAACTAGAGAAATTGATATGATAAAAGAAACTTTAATTTATAAAGAAAATCAGATCAATTTTTTACGCAAAGATTTAAAACTTATGAATATTTCTAAACAACTTATTTCTCAAAAAGATAAAATTAGCTTTCTTACAAATCTTATCAAAAGAGAAATTTGTAGTGATATGCCTACAGATTTTTGGGATAGGAAAAAACATATTGTCACCCTTCCCTATGTGGAAGATTTTAAAGATACTGATATTACTACTATGGCTCGGCCTGCCCAAATGGGTCCCGACCTTATTGATTATTGTAAAGAAGAAATCAACTCTTTATTAAATAAAAAATTTATTCGTAAATCCTATTCACCTTGGAGTTGTACTGCTTTTTATGCATATAAAAATGCTGAAATTGAACGCGGTGCTCCTAGATTAGTAATTAACTACAAACCTTTAAACAAGGTTTTAAAATGGATTAGATACCCTATTCCTAACAAAAAGGATTTATTAACTAGAATCCAGTCTGCCAATATATTTTCCAAATTTGATTTAAAATCAGGCTACTGGCAAATTGAGATTGATGAAAAAGACAGATATAAAACTGCTTTTGTTGTTCCTATGGGACACTATGAATGGAAACTTATATCTTTCGGTTTAAAAAATGCTCTTTCTGAATTCCAGAATATTATGAATGATATTTTTTATCCTTATTCTTCATTCAGTATTGTTTATATTGATGACATTCTCATTTTTTCTAATGATCTAGACCAACATTTTAAACATATTCATATTTTTATAAAATTAATAAGAAATGCTGGCTTAGTGGTTTCTGCTAGTAAAATGTCTTTATTTCAGACACACATTCGCTTTTTAGGTCAGGAAATAGACCACGGGAAAATTATTCCTATTGATAGAGCAATTCAATTTGCGGACAAATTCCCTGATATTTTACAGGAAAAAACCCAATTACAGCGATTTTTGGGGAGTCTCAATTATATTGCTGACTATTACAAAAACCTTTCTATTGATAGTTCTCCCTTGTATGAAAGGCTAAAAAAGAATCCACCTATGTGGAGTGATATTCATACTAATGCGGTACGACTTATTAAGTCAAAAGTTAAAAACCTACCTTGTTTAGCTCTTATTTCCCCCTCTAGTTTTAAAATTGTTGAAACCGATGCATCTGATATTGGTTATGGTGGTATCTTAAAACAAAAATTTCCATCAAAAAACAAAGAGATATTGTCTCGATATACTTCCGGTAAATGGAATAGTGCACAGCAAAACTATTCAACTATTAAGAAAGAAATTCTTTCCATAGTAAATTGTATTACCAAATTCCAGGATGATTTATTAAATCAAAAATTCTTGCTACGAATTGATTGTAAAGCAGCTAAAGATGTTTTAGAAAAGGATGTCAAAAATTTGGCTTCCAAACAAATATTTGCTAGATGCCAATCTATTTTGTCTATTTTTGATTTCGATATTGAATATATTAAAGGAGAAAATAATTCTCTTCCTGATTTTCTGACCAGGGAATATATTCTTGGCCATATTAGCTCCACATGAGCCAGTCCAGTCATGGACGAATGGGACTTTCCTCTTCACATGATCGACATGAGTATGACAAGAAGAGATATTCCTCTTCCCAATCTATTGCCGGCTCTAGCTCCTCTAAGAGCTCTGCTGCTCACTCCAAAAAGGAGCCTGCTGATTATGAGGATTATTTATCCTCTGGTAAAACTCAAGAAAGCTTCCTTGAAGCCCTCAAAGAACCAGTTCTTCCTGGTATAAAAAAGGTTGAAGAAGAAATAATTATTCTTCTCCACAAAGGAGATGAGAGGTTATTTACCTCCCCCAATACTTTGGCCAAACGTTATTTTGATACTGAGGTGAATTTCCCTCTTATTGATAATAAAGACTTGAAATATTTTCGATAATAAAGACTTGAAATATTTTCAGTCTATTCGCATTGAAACGGGTTCAGTGGTTTTCAACCATATGAATCAAAATAAACACACTGTGGATATTTCCTTTAGCAAAGCCTTCATCAAAAAGGTCATCTCTATTACTGAGTGGGTTTAAACCCAAATAAGCCTATGCAGCTTAAATTTTCCCATCAAAATTTTAATTATTGAGATTATATCTCTGCCTGGCGGCATGCCTTTTATTACCAAAATAGGGCCGAAAAACATACTTGGTTCATCCCTTTCCAGTAACCTAAAAATTCGGGGGTGAAAGTGGTTAAAGAAAGTAACTTCGTTTTCTTACCAAGTTCAGTTTACCTTGGATTTAGCAATGGTCTTTTGCCATTAAATCAACTGAAATCGGCATTATGGCCTTATCTAGGCAATCCTATTATAAATGGTGGGCTAAGTTTGATTACAAACTAGTCCTCATAAAAATTCAGGAGGTTATTGAATCCTTCAATAAAATGGAACGGGAATATGCTCCCGAGAAAAAGACTGTGGGTATACCATCAATGTCTGACTTTAAAAAGTTATTTCCTTTAGCTTCCAATATTGAGCTCAAAGAAAAATTATTAGAGTTTATTCAACAACAGTTAAATGTTGATTTTTCTGATTGTTTCCAAGACAATTCTTCCAAATCCGGGTCTCTTATGGAAGAAGATGCCGAAACAGATAATGAGGATATGGAGGTCTATTTAGATAACCTCACCACTCTGTGCAGCCCTCTCAATATTGAAGAGAAAGATATTGCGAAAAAAGATAAAGGCAAAGCTAAGGCTTAATTATGTAATTTTTATTTATTTTATTCTATAAAGACAGATTCCTTCAATTACTACCACTTTTTCACGTGTTCGATGGGGCCCAATGAGCACCCGGCGTGATTCATGGAAAAGCTGAGAATCTATGCTTTATATGGGCCAGTATGTTGGCCATTATTTTCCACTAGCCGCCCATGTTTTGGCGTTTTGTTCTAAGTGCGCTTTCGTGCGCTTTCCTTTATGTTTATCGCTTTAGTGAGCTGATAGTGCGCTTTAGTGCGTTCTACTTTTCTTTAATTCTGAGCCTATATAAGAGATGTTAGGTGACTTCTCAAAGGGCAAGCAATTACTAAGTGTGTAACTCTCTCTCTCTCTAATTGTAAAAATTGCTCAAGTTTGAATAATATAAGATTTCTGTTTTAATATAAGGTTAACATCTCCACAAATAAGGCCCTTGTTTACTAAACGAAATTTCCTTACATAGAAATACAAATCATTGACGCAGCTCACCAAAACGTAACTATTGTTAGTCAACAATTTTCAATTCGACATATATAAGGGATTACAAAATTACAACGTCATCCACTTGAACACCGTAGAAAACAAAAAATGTAATGCTAACCACCTAAAATTATATGTTGATAACAACTGAGTACAAAGTTTTAAAACAAATCACCATCTTTATTTTGCAAACTTGAATTACTAACCAATTCGCATTCCTAGAAAAAAAAGTTAACTATTAAACAATTTTATTCAACCGCAAAAAGCCAAAAGAAAACTTCAAATATTGATTACGCACACACTCAATACCACACTACAACTAACACTAACAAGCATGAACAAAATCATAATTTGTATTTAATAAACTACACTAAGAATTTATTTATTTATTTTTTCACAAACTGTTAAGACATCACCAACCCATTTGTGTAATCATACAACATTTATTATAAACACTTATCGTGAACACAACAACAAACAAAATGACCCAAGATTAAACTATATCCTTTAACCACGCAAAATTATATAAATCATGTTTTTTATTAAAAGAAAAGATACCCACAGTTTTTAATGTTTCATATTAACTTCAATTACTAATGTATGAAATACTCATGTAAGAAAAGGTGAAGCACAAAAATATCTGTTTACACTATCCTCCGACAAGAATCGATAAATGGTCAACCAAGCAGCACAACATAATTAAGTCGTGTAAAAACAGAATACGTCATTCGATAAATATACAAATTAACTAAAATATAATAAAAAATTGACACCTTTTACCTACTCCAATAATACTTAGCCTTGAGACCATGACAACAATACAATAGTCACATACACCAAACTAAATCAGTCAAAGAAAGCGTTTTCCAAATTTAGAAAAGTAAATAACCATCCTTATCACTAAATTATGTTAAAAACTTGATCACAAATTAGATATGACATGTCAACTTAAGCAACTATTCAACGCGATTCCATAATACTCACATCATCTATAAATAAAAATTCGACTATAGTTTAGAAAAACAAAGATTGCATGCTCAAATTAAAACAACTGCTCATATTCACCTGACAGGGTTTCATCACAAAACACAATCACATCATATAATATTCCAAAGATTCGGAAGGATAACAGTAAACCACTACCACATTGAAAGGATAACAATAAACCACCATACCACATAAACGACACTTAGGGTGTTAGCTTATAAGAAAATTTTATTTGAACCAAACAACTCATACTTAACTTAATGTAATTACATTTCAATTTCTAGCGATTATTCATTAACAATCACTTCAAAACACCACCAAAATATTCAATCAATACACATAGCACATAAACAATATTTATATATAAAAACGCCACGAGTAACGCCACACTGATGTCAAGATGTCCACTTTTTAAACAATGCAAATTATTATTGTAACCAAGCACATAAATATTGAATACGGAAAATAAATACAAAGCATCTCAAATTACCAAAAGAAAAAAGCAAGCGTACCACTCCAGCGTTAATAACCAACTAACCACACATACATACAAATGCAAACAGGATATGCAGATTTTCATGAAAAGCCATGCATCACGTAACCTAAGTCACAAACACCCATTTCCGTGTGGGCATATACTATCCAACGCCCCAGATTCTGGAGAATCCGAGTTGTGAATTTAAATAAAAGTGTGTTAAAAGAAAAGGAAACTAAACATACATTACACAACATTTTAAGAAACAACTAAACCAAAACATAAAAGAGTCTAGCCGAATCATGAGTTATTTATAAAAACTTAGTCAAAACATTTGAAGAGAAACTACACATTTGATGTTCGTATGACCTAAGGGTAGCCATCGATCATCAATGTGAAATAAATGAGTTATAAAACCAATAAACAACAAACAGAAATTTCGGCATGACCTTTACGTTTTAATTTATTTCCATCAAACAAAACTTGATCATAGAAACCATTCAACCAAAAGAGATTCGCCAACCTGATTTCATAAAACCCCAACAATGGAAAAAAGGTCTTTGTTACATAACAATCCGCAAGATACAAATCCAATATCAATAATTAATTCAAATGAAATAAGTAACACTTAATTGTCTAAAATACAAAACATAACGTGCTCAAAGTTAAGGGTATATACGCATTAACCAATCTCATGAGCAAGCAACTCGAAGCGTCTTCACAGTTAGGTGCACATGTACATCGATACGGAACAAAATGTATAAAAAATAAAGGAGGTAAGAAAACAATATTCACTTTAAATAAATGGGCATATACACAACCTATCAACTATATATATAATGAAGTGTAACAAATAAGTATTATAACCAACTGCAAATAATATCATCAGCCAACGCGCAAACAATCAATGATAATAACCGAAATCACTACATCGCCACAACAAGAAATACCGTCATTAACTACATGTCAAAGTTATCATCACTAATTCACAAGGCTAACGTATAAACAATATTTAAAAAAAAACACTCACACTTCACCAACACACACTTTGGATGGAGCAACGCGTCACAGGACCTCACAACGAGACCCTCACCCACTTAGAGGGAGCACCACGTCTAATTGGGGTCAGCTTCAGAAGGAGCTACCCTCAAGGTAACAGATATTCTTCTTACACAAGTTCACACTATAGGTAACACACGTCTACATCTCACCATAGATAACACACGTGTACATCTCACCGTAGGTAACACACGTCAACGGTACATACACACACACAATTTTAGGAACCTCATCTACAATTCACCATAGGAACCCCATCTAAAATTTACACACTCATTCACACATACACACGCGTATACACACATTCATCTTAACACTAAAAATAAATATAAATCAATTAATCGCCACATAACACTTTATGTCAACCCATCAATATTAACATATTCATTTTCCAATTCAATTCAAAAGTAATAAAATTTCACATCAACATCAATAAAACAACGGTCAGCACCACAGTAAGATGCATTAGGTACATAAACACATAATCCACTTTTTAGACGGTCACCGGCACACATAATCCACTTTTTAGACGGTCACCGGCCTGAACATCAGAATTCTGGTCTCTTTCATGTCTGGACTCTCTGTGTATATCTCTTTATGTGCGGCGCATATGTATGTGTATTGTGTGTATGTATGTAACATATGTATATACAATGATGTGTATATATATATATATACGGTAAGTTTAGTCTTAGGTTTTAGCTTTAATTAAATCACTAGTTTACCCCACCAAGTCACTAATTATTACAAATACCATCCAATACTATTATACCCTTGTAACGTAATATAATTAATAGTTAAACACATACGCATAAGCACACCATAAACTAAAATTACAATTACAAACACTGAAATTATACGTGAGATTATTTATTAATGATTTTACGATTTCTCTATTCGATGATTTAATACTTGACCTTTTTCAAAAACAGATAATGTATATTTCAGGACTTAAAATGATAGATAAAATAATAATGAAGTCAATGGTTCGAACGGAAGTCGATTCGAAGTCCGAACGAGTAAATTAGTGATAACCCACCCATGGGTCTAACAGACCCACCCGTGGGTCAAGTGGATAGAACAAATAGGAATTTTCTCAGGTACCACCCACCAATGGGTTATACAGAACCCACAAGTGGGTCAAAGTTCCAAAACCAACTAAGTTTTCACCCATCAATGGGTCAAAAGACACCCATCGGTGGGTCAAAGTGCAGATTATAAAAAACAACATTTTAGATTTTTCAAAAAAATCTCCTTAACCATTGGATAAAACCTTTAACCATCCCAAACGGTCATTACACATCCAATAGACAATTTGGCTCTTCAAATACACCACAATCCCTCTCCACAACACACTAATCACACACCCAATCTTAATAGTAAGTCAATCCAAGATCAAAGCAAAAAAAAGCTTTATACTACATATTTCTCACTTGTGTTCATATAAATTCTTGAGTGTAATTTTATTGTAATCATATACACACCAAGATTTTATTTGTTAGTGAGCGATACACTTTCGATTCAAATTGTAGAGTGAATTATAAACTCATTTGTGAGCGAGTGATCGGGTAGAGACTTTGTAAGCAAGTGTAGCTTAAAAGATCTAGCTATTTTCATTCGGGATACTCATAGAATGAGAGGGAGCTTAATCAATTGATTAGCTCATTAGGTGGTAGTCTTGGGAAGAAGATTATAATAAAATACTCGATAGTGTGAATACTGAGCAGAGGACTAGGTGGGTTTGCCGAACCTCTATATATCGTGGTATCAATCTCTTCGCTTACTCTTAATTTCCGCACTTATATTATTTCTTAATTGATTGTTTGTCTTAAGTTCACGTAATATTTGTCGTTGCTTCTCGTTAAGTTTATAATCTCGCTAATTGGGTTGGTTTTTGCTCTAATCTTTTAGTACCCGAAAATCGTACGTAAACCTTATTCACCCCACTCTAAGGTTTAGCCGCTTACGAGCCAACAATTGGTATCAGAGCCGAGACTCTTGCTTATAGAAATCTAATGATTTAAGAGTTAAGATCCTGATGCCTAACGTACTTAATTTCGCCTCCGGTATAGCTTCATCCCCCAACACTCCGCCATTTTTTGATGGGATAAATTATTCTTATTGGAAGGATAGGATGAGTATGTATTTGCAAAGTTATGACGTTAAACTTTGGATGACCATAAAAGTAGGATATTCCATGCCTACATCCAAAAATAGTGAGAACCCAATACTTGTTGAGTACTTAGATGACACTCAACTAGAAGCCTACTCTACTAACGCCAAAGTGACGTACGCTATTGTTTGTGCCCTTTCTCCTAACGAGTACAACAAAATCTCCTCTTGTAAAACAACTAAGGGTATGTGGGATAAGTTAGTAGTCAGGCATGAAGGCACGGACCAAGTTAAGGACTTCAAACTCCAAATTTTAGTGCACGAGTACGAGCTGTTTAAAATGAGTGAGGGAGAAACTATTTTCGATATGCTTGCTAGATTTACCACTATTACTAACGGACTAATTTCTCTTGGTAAGTCTTTGTTTGGTAAGGAAATAGTATCAAAGATGATTCGGAGCTTACCGAAAGAATGGGAACCAAAGGTCACCGCAATTCAAGAGGCGCCCGACATGAACACATATACTCTTGATACATTGATGGGTTCACTCATTACTCACGAGATCACCCTCAATAGTCGCAAGCCAATCTCGAAAAATAAGGAGATAGCTTTCAAAGGAACAACTTGTGACAAAAGTGATGAGCTATCCGATGATGACTAAAATCAAATGGAAATCATTAAAATTGTCAAGGAAGTACTCAAGCTAAAAGGCCAATGCATAAATAAAGGTAAATCGTCAAATAATTCAATTATTATAAATGATTTTGTTGGTTATACTTGTGGTAAGGAAGGCCACATGGCAAGAGATTGCGCCAAATATAACAAGAGCAAACAAAGGAAGAAGAATCCAAAAATATTCACTTCAAACTCTAGTAATAGTTCCGACCAAGACGAACTCGGTCATCTTGCTTGCTATATGGCCATGGCAGACAACAATGAATTTAACCAATCGTCTTCAAATGAAAGTGAAACCGGTGAGGTAAATGATCTATCCTACGATGATTTACTTCATATATGTGATGTTTACTTGAAATTTTTCCTAAACTTTCGGAAAAAGTTGAATCTCTTAAAAGGATAAATTCTTCTCTCAATTAAGAAATAAGATCATTGAAAAGACATTACATTGAACATAAGTCTAGTCCGAAATCGTCATTTTCTTTACATGACGTAGATGACGGAAAGGAAGAATTGAAAGATAAAAACAATGATATCGTTGTTCAAAACAAGTTTATGCAAACCGAGATCAACTTTCTTAAAAATGAAGTCTCTAGACTTGCTAAAACTCTTTCAAAATCACCTTATTTAGATTGTGATTTAGTAGAAAATTTTGAAGAGTTAAAAAATTCTTTATATAAAGTTACAAGCAAAAGCAAGGTTTTGATTTCTCATGCTTCTAACTTAAATGACAAGCTCAAGTCTAGTCCGAAATCGTCGTTTTCTTTACATGGCGTAGATGATGAAAAAGAATAATTGAAAGATAAAAACAACGATTTCGTTGTTCAAAATGAGTTTATACAAACCGAGATCAACTTTCTTAAAAATGAAGTCTCTAGACTTGCTAAAACTCTTTCAAAATCACATTATTTAGATTGTGATTTATTAGAAAATTTTGAAGAGTTAAAAAATTCTTTCAATAAAGTTACAAGCAAAACAATGTTTTGAGTTCTCATGCTTCTAACTTAAGTGACAACTCAAGGTTTTAGAAACCGAGAATGACACTTTGAAAAATAAAAACGACGAGCTTGTCGTTTCTATTGAAAAACTTAATTTAACGATCTCAATGTTTTCTAAAGGTAAAACCGTTTTAGACGAGATTTTGAGTTGTCAAAAAGATGTTAATGACAAAAGTTGTTTAGGTTATCATTGCATTAGTTATATTTCAAACAAAACCCGCTCCGTCAAAGCCTCTAACATTTCTAAAACTCCTTCTCCGCCTAAACAAGAGGTTGCTTTTACTAAATGGAGTGCTTCCAAGACTTTTCAAAAATCTTTTCACGATAGAAAAGGTTAAGGTTTTCAAAACAAATTGGATACTCCGAAAAACTTTTCAAAAACTTTGTATAGTTCTCATTATGCAAAAAAAATCTATGCATTGTGTACATTGTAGTAGAAATGAGCATATTTCTTCTAGATGTTCTTATCGTTTTCGTGTGAATAGAACCGATTTGAAATGGGTAGTAAAGACCCATGTCACTAACAATGTCGGACCCAAAAGATATTGGGGACCGAAGGACAAAACAAGTGTTGTACGTATCTCCGTTCAAAAGGAGAAAATCAACAAATGGTTGGCAACACCGGAAAAAATCAGGGAAGTCAAGAAAATCGACTCCAACATAAAGAATGAAGTTCCATACATTGACAAAAGTGGACCATTGATCGACAAAAGTGGAAAGCATACCAACAAATGGTACCATGTACTCTGACTTGGAAACGCTCAATGCAAATGCCATTATAGAGCAGACTCGACATCAAATATTCGATACACTCTACTCTATAATCTTTACATATATGTGATTAGTTGGGTCATGCATCATGATAACATTTTTCATATATTGTTATTTCTTTGAAAACCCTCCACAAAACCTCAAAAAAAATTTATTGCATTTTGATAATGCCGAAGGGGAGAAAAATAATATTTAGAAAAATGTGATTTGTTAAACTGGATGAGATATATTTTATACTTGTAAAATCATTAATATTTTTTCATAATCAAAATGGGGGAGATTGTTGAACCATGAGTTCAATAATTGATTTTGATTATACGTGATTATGTATTAATAATTTTACGATTTCTCTATTCGATGATTTAATACTTGAACTTTTTCCAAAAAGAGAGAATGTATATTTCATGGCTTAAAATGATAGAGCAATTAATAACAAAGTCAATGGTTCGAACGGAAGTCGATTCGGAGTCCGAACGAATAAATTAGGTCTAACTCACCCATGGGTGTTACAAACCCATATGTGGGTCAAGTGGACAGAATAAAAAGTATTTTTCTCAGGTACCAGCCACTAGTGGGTTATACAGAACCCACCAGTGGGTCAAAATTTCATAACCAAGCAAATTTTCACTAACTAATGGGTCAGAAGACACCCACCGGTGGGTCAAAGTGCAGATCACAAAAAACTGCAATTTAACTTTTTCAAAAAGTTACTTTAACCATTGGATAAAATCTGTAACCACCCCAAACATTCCTTACACATCCAATGGACAATTTGGCACTTCAAATACACCACAATCACTCTCCAAAACACACTAACCAAACACCCAATCTCAATAGCAATTCAATACAAGATCAAAGCAAGAAAAGACTTTATACTACATATTTCTCACTTGTATTCATATAAATTTTTGAGTGTAATATTATTGTAATCATATAAACACCAAGATATTATTTTTTAGTGAGCAATACACTTTCGATTCAAATTGTGGAGTCGATTATAAACTCATTTGTGAGCGAGTGATCGGGTAGAGGATTTGTAAGCAAGTGTAGCTTAAAATATCTAGTTCTTTTCATTCGGGATACTTATAGAGTGAAGGGGAGCTTAATCGTTCGATTAGCTCATTAGGTTGTAATCTTGGGAAGAAAATTATAGTGAAATACTCGGTAGTGTGAATACTGAGGAGATGACTAGGTGGGTTTACCGAATGTCTATATATCGTGGTGTCAATCTCTTCCGTTACTCTTTATTTCTGCAGTTATATTATTGATTAATTATATCTTGCGAGGACTTTTTGTGCCTAAAAATTACACAATTAAAGGGCAATCAAATTGCTCTCATGCTCCTGCAAGACCTCTCGACGTAGAAAAAAACACGTTCAGAGGGCATTCACATAGGAATGGACAATCTGGTTAAGACAATGAACTTAAGTTGTTAAAAAGTGATGACTTAATTAAAAAACGTTGTTGCAAAGGTATCTCAATTTGAAGTTGTTATTTAATTTTAGTTTTTTTTTTGTTTGTTAAGAGATGTTGCATCAGTAATGTTTTAAAGAAATGCCATTGATATTTTACATTTATAATGTTAATGATTGATTTCTAATTTAGTTATCTCATGTTTATATGTTCTGGTTACCCTGCAAGTCATAATAATCCACAAAAATTAGAATTCTATACGTTTTTCATGGAAAATTTCCTTCGCCCCAAACGTCCAAAAATAAACGGTAAGCACAAACGTCCAATCAATTCCTTCTAAGGAAAGGCGAGCGGGCAAACTTAAAGTTAAGACAAAGTTTTCAGGTAGAAACTAAAGTAAGAGATTTTGTCGTAGAGGTAAGCATCGAGTGAGACATAAACATAATTAGAATATTTATAATCTTGACTGCATCTGAGACAGAGCCACCCGGAAAAAGAAAAAGAAAAAAAAAAGATCTCTCGAAACCTGAGAAGGATTTTACCTGAGGCAGGAGAGGACGAAGGTACTCCTGCACCTTCCTCGTTCCACCATCATTCCACCATCACTTCCATCTGTAAATATCCACCATTTTTTTTTTAGATACATTGTTTTGCATATAGTCCACATTGGTTGCTCACGGAAATGGGGAGAATTTTTCAAAAATTGTGAATATTTTTTTTTCTTAGTTATTTAAAACCTCCATTTATTTATTTTTATATATACAAAAAAATCCAAAAAAAATAGAAAAACCAAAAAAATACAAAAATATTTTGAGTCTTTCTTTTTATCTCTACTTTTGAGAGTTTTTAGGAGTTTTAGAATTTTATAGAGATTTTCTGCCACCCTTGCATTTTATGTGGTTCTTTAGTGATTGTGTTAGACAGCAAGTATTTTTGGAAGAATTATTCAGAATTGAGGCATTGCGTACCTGACCGGTCAGCCTATTGCATTTTTGGATCGAAGCTGATTTTCTCAAAATTCAGCCATTCACTCCACCTCATTACCGTACAAAAAGGTGTATCTACTCTACAACTCCGCTTTTTATTAATCTTGTACATATTTTTCGTGTTGCATTCGTAAATTGTGAATATCGTGTTAGGATTGCATGAGAAAAGAAATAAAAAAAAATGTTTTGGTTTATCTGTTAGGAAATCAGCTCTTATACGTGAACATGTGACTATAATTTGAAAGTGAAAAAATAAGTTGTATTAATCTAGGATGTTAAATTTTTAGATAAGTTTGGATTGTCCTTGATCATTTCACTCAAGCCAATTTAGGGCGAGATAATATTGTACAAGTTGCATGTTATTCCTAAAGTTTAAAGTGTATTTATGTTTACTCATTTTTCCGCGACAATACCTAAAACTTGCAAAAACCGTTTTTATAAAACTTTCATACTGTATACAAAGCTCTATTTTAAGTAGACGGTATCCTTGATCTGGGTAATTCATTATTAGTACCCTAGAGCCCCAGCATTAGGTTAGGGGTGGATCAACAGATGCGTACACCCACTGTTCTCTAATAGAACAAGTCTAGCCTTACGGCATATAAATTTATAATTTCGCTAATTTAGGAATCCGCAGCATGCCCAATAGTCTTCACTTATACACAAATGTAAGCAGAGATGGTGGAAACATTTTTCTAGACTTAGTACTGTCACATGCGTGCATGTTCATTGAGATGCTTGAATACCCTCCCAGCGATGTCAAAAGACATGTAAACGGGAGGGGGATATAAGTGTCATCAGGCCTTGACAGGACGGATGGGAAAAGTCCGGAAGAATAAATGGGTAAAAAGACCTGATGAAATAAGGAGAAGCGGTGTAGGATGGAAAAAAAAGGACGAAAAAAAGTTGAAGGCTCAAATGTACAAAAAAATAAAAATAAAAATAATTGAAAATGAAAAAAAGTGAGCTCCAATTATATGAAAAAAAAATGAGAGATATTGTGAGTAAGATAGCATGCAGATTATGCAATAGTATATATTTTTATTGTATAAGCTTTTGGTTTTCTAGTTAATTTTAGTAAAAATAATGAGTTGCAAGGTGTTTTTCTCGATCAACTGTCGAACTTCGAGCTAACAGTATACGCTAATCATAAATCATGTACAATATTAAATCAAACTATTTTGGGGCGAGTGACATTTTTAACGACAACCTTTGAGTATCTTCAGAGGTCTTATCTTATTTTAATATGATTATAATTATTTTTCATCTAGTTGCATCTGTGTGAGTTCGTAAGGGTGGGAGACTTAATTTGTACATTTAATACATAATCTGTTTGTGGATGTTCTTCAGTAAATCATCACGAGACAAAACTCGTCCTTTTATGCTTTCAAGGTTTAACGGGTTGTTGCATACGCTAAATGCAATCGTGCTCCCTACAACAATGGTTTATCTTGTATATTATTAGTTTTAGCCTAATTAGTGCACCAAACCCAAAAGGAAAAGGGAATTTTTAAAGAAAACCAAATGAACTTTACTTTTTTGTTATCGCTTCCAACGCTCGAGACGAGCATTGAGCTAGTATGGGGTATGATTGTACCACGAAAGGGTCATTTTCATGTGTTAAAATGGTGTATATTAGCGTTGTTTTGTTGACATTTTGGCTTGTTTAAGCCATGTTTTGTGTTTTTCTGCATTTTCCTGGTTTATTCGTGCATTTCTATATTTTTGTAGGAAATCGAATGGAATTAGCGCAAAAATGAGACAATGGCGCAAGAAGACCAATTGAAGGACCAAAAGTGAATAAATAGGAATTCAAAGGACTCCCACGACAAGTCTAGAGTTGACCAGAATGGAGATCAAAACGAGATAAACATCAGGAACATTCTGGAACCTGACCTGTCAAGTCAATTCTGATTTTAAGTTTTAGATAAGATAAATTTGTTGGGTTTTGATATATATATATATATATCCATATAATTCCTAATTCTAACAAACATTATGAGTATTCTGTTTTTCAAAAAGCCTCTTTAGGCTCAAAAAGCTCTCCCTTCTCTCTAAAAATATTTCATTTGTAATATATTTTGGGATGCTTTTGTCATCACGCATTATTACCGTAAGTTTTCAAGCTAAGTACTTTCCTTTGATATTTACTATCATTTTTGAGTATATGTTTATGGTTTTTATCATGTGATTGGATATTTGTTTAATCTAGTACTAATTTATTTATTATTGCATGTTTGTGAATTGATGACTCCTTATTTGCATAATTTATATTCTTAGGAAAAATCTCTTAATCGAACACATACCCACAATTTGCTTGATTATATTTGTTAGGATTGACAACCGTTGCATGTTATTTAGTAAATTGGTAGTAGGAAATATATTGGTGGATTATTTAGAAAAAAAAAAGTAAAAACCCAAATCTAGGTAATCAAAAGAACTAATATTGAACTTGTTGATTGATTCTCCGTGGATCGAACCTGTACTTACGGGAAATATATTGCAATTGCACTCATACTCTTGCGAAGCCCTTTTGTTTTTAAAAATTACACACTTAAGGGGCAGTCATCACTGTATATTTATATGGGTCATTAGACAGTGACATTTATTTGAAAATCCCTGAAGGTTTTAAATTGCCTGAAGCAAAAGAGAGGAGTTTACACTCGATTAAACTCCGAAGATCATTATACGGTTTAAAGCAGTCGGAACGCATGTGGTACAATCGGCTAAGCAATTACTTCCTAAAGGAGGGTTATGTTAATTGTCCGATATGTCCATGCATTTTTATTAAAAAGTCGAATTATGGATTCGCTATTATCATTGTGTATGTTGATGATATAAATATAATTGTGACTGCTGAAGAGATCTCAAATGCTGCTAATTACCTGAAGTGGAATTTGAGATGAAATATTTTGGGAAAATAAATTATTGTCTCGGTTTACAAATCGAGCATACATCTAAGGGTATATTCGTTCATCGGTCCAACTATACTGAGAAAGTACTTCGTCAATTTTATATGGACAAAGTACAGCCGCTAAGTTCCCATATGGTTGTTCGCTCACTCGATATCAAAAAAGATTTCTTTCGTCCAAAAGACAAAGAATATGGTTTATTAGGCCCTGAAGTGTCTTAAGTGCAATCGGTGCTCTTATGTAACTTGCAAATTGCACTAGACCAGACATTGCATTCTCTGTCAATCTACTTGCAATATATAGTTCAGCACCAACTTGAAGGCATTGGGATGGTGTTAAACATATTTTACGATATTTACAAGGAATCAGCGACTTAGGATTATTTTACTCAAATAATGAAAATGGGGAGTCAGTTGGATATGCGGACGCTGGCTATTTTTCTGATTCACATAATGCTATATCACAAACCGGATATTATGGTGGCAATGCAATCTCTTGGCGTTCTATGAAGCAAACGTTAACCGCAACTCCTTTGAATCCTTTAGAAATACTCGCAATTCATGAAGTAAATCGAGAATGTATATGGCTAATATCAATGATGCATTACATACAAGAACAGTCATGCTTGACTTCGATAAAAACTCAGCCAACAATATTGCATGAAGATAATACAGCTTGTATTACACAAATTAGAGTAAGATACATTAAAGGGGATCGAACGAAGCATATATCTCCCAAATTCTTCTATACTCCCGATCTTCAAAAGTGATGAAATAGACGTTTGCCAAAAAATTCAATCAACGAATAATTTGGCCGACCTATTTACTAGATTTTTTCCTCCAACAACCTTTATGAAATTGGTACACAATATTAGAATGAGAAATCTGAAAAAAGTTTTTAAACAGTCACTTCAAGTTCTGATAATTAGGGGGAGACTTGTAATATGATCATCAAAAGCGAAATCAAGTTGTGATCATTAAATGGGAGTGTTATGAGTCACCAGCCTAAACAATAGGGTAATGCCACACAACTTGCCACATGGCAACAAAACACAAGCCAAGAGGGTAACTAATAATGAGTCTATTACACGGCTATTGATGGATGTAGAAAAGGAAAAGAAAATAACAGTGTAATTCCGATTATTGACCGTGTACTTTCTCATTTTTATATATATACAAAGGCAAATGATCTTTTTTCTTGTAATAGGGCTCAACCCCGAAGTGTTGAGACATCGAATCACGTTATATCTCGTGTTTATTTTATTTTTATATTTACAATACTTATATTATTATATTATTGATCTATTAGTGTCGATTTTATAAAAAAAAATGCTACATTATAAAAAATAAATAGAGGTGACCACCAACTTGGTACAGGTATAAACTCTGATTTAGGAGTGGACTTGTTTAGAAGATAGTTTGTGTGACGTGGTCTCCTCCCTATCTTTAATAAAATATCCTTTTCTATCACTTTGTCATTGCACTTTTTTCTCTTTCCTTCCACGTCCCCACTCCTGTTATCAAGTGCCGCGTACCACAACTTACTCTAATCATCCTCATTTTTTGGTGTCTTACAAATAAACATATTTAAACACCGTTCATGTAATTGATGTTTACTCATTCCATACCTCAAAAAGTCAAATGACATTTGGTTAACAATTTGTAAAGAAATATATCATTTTCAAGATTTGATGTTACTGAGTAAAGTTGAGGGTTCGGGTCTTGTTCAGTCACTTTGTTAGACAGAAAACCGATCCCGTTAATTCACCCACCATTATATTAGAGTTTTCAATTAGATGAAGGGTCAAATGGTTCCTTCTTTATATCTAATTTTCTTTTTTCTATTTTAGTTAACTTGAAAGCAAACTTTAATTTAGTAAATCAAAAACTAACCTTACAACATAATAAAAGCCCAATTAAAAATGAAAAACTCTAATTGAATATATTCTAAACTTAAATATTAATTAAAATAATAAAATTGAATGATTTTAATCGATTTTATCATGACTAGACATTGACCAGTCTAACACTATGATTATATGACTGCACAAAACAAAACACAGTGGTTCAAGTGTTTTGACACTTTATTTTAATATACCGTGTTCAACATACATGTTCGAATCCTTAAACCCACAAAATACGTTACCTCCACACTGCGGCTTAATGATTATCGAAAAGAAAATTGTTTAATTTTACTTTAAGATGAAATATTAGAGAATTTAACTATGAATCGGGTGACTCTTGTGTCGGTCCTTAATGAACTTTAACTGAATATGATTTTTTCCAAACAACGATTTGCTTGAGCTCATTCTAAATTAAACTAGAGTTGTTGAAGCTTCTGTAGAAGTTGTTGGATTATCATCCGAGTATCGAGATAATTTGAGATTAAAAAAATGTTAAAACTATAATATCTTACCGTTTAATTTTCGTACGGCGCTCCAAATAGGAACTTTAATGGTTGAAGTTCGGAATGAACTTCAGCAACTTCCTTCTTGATACGACATAAAAATAAGACCCGATAAGTGATATTCGGCAATGACCCGACCCATATAACTTTAATGAGTATCCATCGCCTCAAACATAGGAAGCATAATTAATATAATTACATAATGGTCTTTTCCTTTATAAAATAGGGAACAAATTGGAGCAAAAAACAGCACAATGAGATAATTTGACTTTCCAGCAGAAAAAGAGATATCAGTACAGAGACTTTTCAGAGCTTATCTCACTATAAAATACACACATACAAGAAGTCAAGTCGAACACCGAAAATCTATACCGAATATTAGATAATTTAAGATTATTGTAGCAAAAGTACTTTATAATTTACTCAATCAATCAATAAAGATATCCACTCGTCCAAACTATTACTGTCGACCGTTTAAATAATTATTATTGTAAAACACGACTTAACCAACCAAATTCCATTCTTTTATCACTTCTCTTTTCCCCCCCAAAAGTTTGCATTCTTCATATTGAAATTTTTCACCACCTTATATCAGTGATAGAATACTGTAAAGATAGAATTGGGATCTTATTATATAGTACATCAAATAACACTTGGGCAAGATAAAGTGCTAATAAGGTTAATTGTTGTGACATATAAAATATATTTGTTTGACTACATAACTTAACATTATGGAGACTGCTATACAGATACAAATAGAAAATTATATATTATCGAGTATGTGTTTTGAGTCCAAAATCCCCCAATACTTACTACAAGCTAGCTAGCTAGCTACATGTTAAAATATACCACATAATTCATCGAGTATCCAAATATTGTCCCTTGATTGTTTGTTTCACGTACTATATAGTTCTTCGTACCGGAAACATTTGCAAGAAGATACAAGTTGGAATATGTGAAACGCAACAAAAGTGAAAAGAATCAAAGATTTACATGTATGATACTAAGAAAGATGGAATAGGGAATGGAGCAACACATTTCTTACAAGAACAAACGATTCTTTAGATAACGAAGTCACACTCTCTATTATATCCACTTCATTTTCTTTATGGCCATTCTAATATAAAAAATTACCACAAACAAATTTAAAACATTACAATGTTAAGATTTCAGCAAGGAAACAGAAAACTTGAAATTTGGTTTCGATTTAGATGGATAGCCGAGTGTGGTATTTTGTAGGGGTGGCGACAATACGGATAGAGGCGGATTAAGTTTAATTCTAACTCAATCCACAAAATAAATTACGGGACGGATTGAGTCGGGTTGAGAAAATGTAAATCTCATCCCAACTCAACCAAACCTGTAACAATTAAACCTCCAACCCACCCTGTAAAATAAATTACAGATTTGGACGGATTGGTTTCAAATTGATTCTTAAATTTTATTTTGTTCCTTTATTTTTCAATATAGTTTGCATAAACAAGCTAGATTTTAAATAAATCGGATCTTTCAAAAAAAATATAAATTAAAATCAATTAAATACGTTTAGAAAAATTACAAACAACTAATGAAACTAAACTATAAGAATATTAAAGAGTGGTTATCTTAAAATATACACCATCAGGGACGGATCCGGTAGATGTTAAGTGGGGGCTAAAGCCCCTGTTGGATTTTAAACTATTAGTATTTTTTGTGTAATATCTAAGTAAAATTCTTTGTAGTGTAGTGGTTGAGTATTGGGTTTTAAAGTTATCCCTTTGAACATGAGTTCAAATCACTTGCTAACAAATTTTGTGTCTTTTTTGGCTGAATTTATATTTTTTAGCTTTCAAAAAAATCTTAAAATAAAAATCGAAACTATTTGATCCTTACATTTCCTAATGAATTTCTTCTTTATATAACATTTCTTTTTAATTAACATTTTACTTTTACATTTTAACAATAAAATAATTGTTCTAAAAATATTTTATAACTTTTAAAAAAACGCGAGACTTCCATTTAATTAATTGTACTAAATATAAGTAAAGTTTATATTTTTTAGCTTTCAAAAAAATCTTAAAATAAAAATCGAAACTATTTGATCCTTACATTTCCTAATGAATTTCTTCTTTATATAACATTTCTTTTTAATTAACATTTTACTTTTACATTTTAACAATAAAATAATTGTTCTAAAAATATTTTATAACTTTTAAAAAAACGCGAGACTTCCATTTAATTAATTGTACTAAATATAAGTAAAGTATATTGTCTGAATTTATCAATACGCGATTGAAAAAAACCCGTCATATATGCATAAGATAATCAATTAATAGAGGTTGTTGAAGAGTAGAAAACATCGTTTTGTAATACGCTTATTATAATCAGAAAAATAAGATATATATGTACATTTTTAAATGGACGTTTTGTGCTCCGCTCAATCGAAATTCTGGATCAGCCCCTATATATTGTGTATATATAAATAGATATATATTATAAGTCGATACGGATTGATTTTTTTTTTTTGAATAGTCAACATTTCCAAAAAAATTTCCCATCCCTGGTATTATGTGTGAAATGTGGACGATAGGATGGTGAAACAATAATAGTTCTAAAACGTTAGGGGTGTAATGTATAATTAAATCTAAATTGAACGTGTGTAGATGGTTTCCAAGAGTCCCATCACACCGATAGCTATTGAGCGATAGATATTATCTTAAAATAAAACACACACACACACAAAAAAAAAAGAAAAAAAGAAAAAAAAAGATTAGATATATCTAAAATATCTTTTGGAGAGAGAGACAAGGTAAGAGAGAGAAAGAGAAAAAGAAAAGAGAAGAGAGACGACCCAGACAAAAAATAGAACAGTGTGTTTAATGTGTGTGTAATGAAGATATAAGAGTTGGGAGTTAATTAAAAAAGTAAAAGAATAGATGTTGAAAATGGAAATAGGAGGGTGTAGTGGAAGTGATAGTAATAAAGATGGGTTTATAGATAGGAGCAGAGTTAGAATTTTGTTGTGTGATAATAATCATCTTAGCTCCCAACACGCTTTCACTCTCTTGTCTCAACATTGCTCTTATCAAGGTTAACCTTCATTACTTACTTACACACACACACACACACACACACACTCTTTTATTTCTTTCTATTTATTTTTCCCCTTTTCTTACTCCTTTCATTTATTGTACTCAAAGTGATCAATTATTTTGGGACCTCCCTAAATTGTTTTGTTTTCTATTATTATTTAGGGACCGATCCACTAATATTCTTCCATTATTGCCCCTAATTTAGTTTTTACCTGTGAAGTTTGTGCAATATTATTCAAATTCTTTTAATCTTGCTGTTATATACACTAAACCATGTTAAATGATTCTAAATTCCCATGTTAATTGATAGGGCCAAGGAATTTTTTTGGTTATATATGAAACTAGACCGTTACCTTGGGACAGAGTCAAAACCTAACTTGGACCATTATTATGGGACGGAGGGATTATTTATATATATATAGCCACTTTCTTGCTGCTATATTGTTGGTGGTGGTTTTGTTTGGTATAGGAAATGCTAAAATTCATCTAGTTTTTTTTTTCTTGTATGGGGTGCTCAAAGTCTAAAAATAGTTACTTTTTTTTTCCTGATTGATTCTTTGCCTTGAAACCTCTCTGATTGTTCTGGGTTTGTTTTAGTTTTGCTAAATTGAGTGGTCAAAGTTAATTTCTTATTGCTAATTCGTGTATCACACCACCATAGTAGCACGAAACGAGAGTTCAAATGGGAGTGAGAACGAGAACAGGACCGGGATCAACAGAATAGTATCTCGAGAGCATCAGGAACGTCTAGTTAGATTTCTAGGAAATTCTCAATAATAAGTGACATTTAAAATTAACTTAGTATATTGAGTTACGGAATGATAGTTTAAGTTACGTCTAGACAATATTAATAGGCTAATGAAAAGTTTTCATTACAAATAGTATTTAAACCAACTTTTAGTATTTAGCGGGTAATAAATAAGTCGACAATAAGTTAGGTGCAGCAGTGAGCCAAGTGATGCTGATGTTAAGATGGATGTGTGGAAAGATCTGGAAAAATAAGATCAAGAATGAGGATATCCATTCCAATATAGGAGTCGCTGTGCTCAGTGGCGGAGCTAGGCATCCGTCACAGCGGGGGCACAAATTTGCCAATCGGACTAGCCAAACATGCCAAAGAATCAATATTTAGTGTTTAAAGGGGATAAATTTATGAATCTTAGTAAAATATGCAATACAAACTGTCAATGTTTTCTAATTTACAGGACTTATTTTACATATTTCTCATTAGTGTTTAAAGGGGTTAAATTAATGAATCTTAGTAAAGTATGCAAAACAAACTATCATTTTTTCTTCTTCTAATTTATAGGACTAATTTTACATATATCTCATTAATAACGTAAGAAAAATTTGCACTAAATCAAGTATTTGAATGGAGCATCATTGATTATAATTAATAACTAGCCATATTAAGGTTCATTACTAAGATACTATGAGTAATAGTATTTGAAGATGACAATTAAGCATAAGAAAATGACAAGATTTTGGCCCTATAAAAGTTATACAGGAATTTTTAAGCACAGACCCCTAAATACAAACAATTATTTTTAAGTAATCAAACTGTTATAGATTTATATAATCAAGAATCATGGTACTTCAAAACTCATTAAAAAATAGGAAATAGGCAGTTGGGGAGTGGAAGAGTGAAAGCATAAAATGAACCAGGGCAATGAGAAATTTGGCCATAGAGGTATAATAGCAATTTCATTTTAAATTTCCAGCGGGGTGCAGTGACCCCACTGGACGCTTGTTGGCTCTGCCTATGGCTGTGCTTGAGAATAAGTTGAGGGAGAGGCGGTTAAGATGGTTTGCTAATTTAACAAGGAGAACTATATGGCATCTTGGAAAGAGTTGAGGTATTAGTATAGAAAATCAAAGGAAAACCAGAGGCAGGTCGTTAAACACTTGAAAGTTAATGATTCGTAATAATATGAGTATCAGGTAATTCAATGAACAGATAGCATCAGATAGGACGGAATGGTGAAGGAATATTCACACCGGGAGAAATTGAGATTTCTCATATGGTTTCATAAAACTGACCTGTATTGATAGAATTAAATCTTAGTTTGATGATGATTATGGTGACTAAGTGCAAATTGAAAACGTCAATACCTATCTGTGTATTTGGTAATTAGCACTTTAAACCTTATGCAAAAGAAAATTCATCACAGTAAGTGACGCCATTTACCAACTTGTAATGTATAGTACTTCAACTCCTAATACTTTTATAATTTGTTTGTCAGTTACTAAATTTTAGTAATTTCGTTTCTATAATTCGGCAAGATATTACCTAACTCAACATATTTACATATTTTGATACCCATCAATATTCAATATTTGCTGAATATGGAAACAAATTATTATTCAGTAACTTGTGTGAAGTCAGCAAGACAAGTGATTGATGCGCTAAATGCTGAGGGGCCTGATATTGATATCATTTTGTCTGAGGTTGACCTTCCAATGGCCAAAGGAATGAAAATGCTGAAGTATATTATGAGAGATAACAATTTGCGACGCATTCCTGTGATCAGTAAGTTTGACTAGCCTTGTATATCTAACCAAATTGTCTACAAATACTATCTGCATAATAAGTTATGAACTTATTCGGTGTTTCTCCTGTCTTTTCTTTTTTCCTTTTTTTAAGTGATGTCTGCACAGGATGAGGTCTCTATTGTTGTTAAGTGTTTAAGGCTTGGAGCAGCGGACTATCTTGTCAAGCCTTTACGCACAAATGAACTATTAAACTTGTGGACTCACATGTGGAGGAGAAGGCGTATGGTATATTGCCCACACCACCCTTCTTCTGCCCCTTGAAAATCTTGAATTCAATCTGATGACCCATGTTTGTTTTTATTTTGTTTTTGTGAAAATGAAACTTGAGATGTTGTGGAGAAATTTTAATTATGTTATATTTTTTCCCGATTAGAAGTCTGTTCTTATTTTTCCTTCTTTTCTGGAAAACAAGAAGCTTTTAGTTTTTAGCTTTATACTACTTGTCTTTGCTAGTACATTTGTTTGTAGCATGAGCGCCTTGCTTAACAGTTGACTCACATTCTTCTGCTTAAATATGCTAAATTATATTGTTTTTTTTCTCTGAACAGCTTGGTTTGGCAGAAAAAAATATTATGAACTACGAATTTGATCTAGTGGCATCAGACCCAAGTGATGGCAATACCAATAGTACTACTCCATTCTCCGATGACACAGATGACAAGTCACATAAGAGTACTAACCCTGAGATTTACATTCCCGCTCGTCAAGAGTGCGAGGTAAATGTCATCCAGATATAACTTCTGCTAATCTAAACCTTTTTTATTGCATATTGTTTGTTGTGATTTGGAAACTTTAGACCGATGAAAGGCTTAGCTGTAGATAGTGTTTGTTGAATTTGGATTTTCTTTCTTCAGATGTAAAGCTGTTTTTGTCTAGTTCAATTTCCTCCTTATTTTCATATATGTAATGTTTTGTAGCTTAATACGTCAGTGATAACCAGAAAGCGCATCTTTTCTTTTGTGTAAAATCATAACAATTGGGGAAAAAGGAGTAATTAGCGCTTATGAGAGGCATGCAGCCTCAAAGTTGGAACAATTCATACATCCTAGTACATAGCATCCATGATCGTTTTAGAAAGACAGCAGGATTGTTCAAGAAAAGAAAAACTTCAGGAATGCGTAGGAAAGACAGATGATACTCCTTTTAGTTCTATGTTTGGTTTTCTGAGCAAGTACTGTAGGTAACTTAACAAATGTAATCACATATGACGTGTAGCCATCATTACTGATCTCCCCAAGTAAATCAGTATCTCTTAGCACATATCCTCAGTGATCCCTTAAGTATAAGTACCAGGTCTGTCAAAAGCATTAGATAGGTTGATCAATGGTTCATAAGTTCACTGTAGCTGTGGTTTTTTATTTTCGAGCTATTTTTTATTTTCTGATCTTTTAGATGCATGGAAACAAACGCATGAAGAATTTTCTTATTAGGGAAAATTAGCTATAGGTACTAGTTTAGATACTTATTTAACAATAAGTATTACACCTAGAAATGTATTTGCTTAAGGTCATTCTGTTTTAGTGGAAGACTTATCGACCCTTCTTCATTTAAATTTGTTTAACAGGTAGAGGTGTGGTTAATCAAGTCACAAAAGTAGTACCTATAGCTAATTTTTTTCCTTCTTATAAATGGACTAGTCCCATTAAGACAAGCAACCATTTCGTGTAACTTCATTTTGTAGGACTCGAAATGTTTGTCTTCTTCTTTACCGTGAAAGTTGAATAAGGAGGATAAGAAAATGAATTTTGGATATTACGAGTTGACTTCTGTTGTTATGTGGTGCATGCCTTTGTGTGTTAATTTTATCTACTTGACTGTGTTCAGTGTAACAATCATGCTTTATTTATCAATTCAGATTCTCTTGAAATTGAAAAAAGAATTTTGAATTCCATGAGCAAAATTAGTTTGATCACCAAAGTAGCATATTCTTCTAGCCTGTGATTTTGTTTAATTTCTTTACAATCTTAAACAGACCAATGCCCCAATTGCAACTTCAATGTCGTTATATGCTACATTGGAACAGCCGCATTTGCATTTACTTGATTGTCGTCCTGATGTGCCGGGAATTTGTGACCGCCGTACAGGTCAGCACTTCTTCATGGTCCATTGGCTTGCTTGGTATGTGGAATGTTCTTGAATGAAAGGAAGTAATAATTATTGATCTATTCAAGATAAGAATAGAATAAGTACTTGCGAATTGAGTTTGCTGGCGTTTGGTTCAGTCATAGTAAGATAGATCAGATCCTGTTATAACCCGGTGACTTGATTTACATTTGCATCTTGGTGTTGTTGCTAATAAGATTTTGCTTGCATTTTATATATACCTACATCGAAACCTAGTTTTGTTTGCTTCTTCCATGACCATCTATTACACAAAAATGCCCAACAAGAATGAACTAATCCATTTCTCTTGTGTAATGAAGTGGAAGAAAAGAGAATAGAGACAGCAACAACTTTCCTTGCTTTGTTTCGTCCTTTTTTTTCCCTGGCCGTTTCTTCCCTCTATTTTTCTTCCCCTATTTTATCCTTCAGAAGTTGCTATATATTCTGTGGTGATTGTTTTTTTCCTCCGTTTATACCATTTTCTTTTGTACTCAATTTTGACCTTCCAATTCCATTCTATCCATCCCCATTTATCTTGTTTAGAGCCTTCCCTCTGTACTACACAAAGAATAGCTTTAGTTTCTTACTGAAGCAAAATATAATAATATTGTTTGTTCTTTTACCTAGTACATAGTCCTACAGGCCAGCGGCCAAACCCCAACCACCCCCACAAACACACTTAAACACACACACACACACATAATTATATGAGAATATATTTTCGCTTTTTTAATTTCCTTATTTTTTAAGGCTTCTTCCATTTTCTTCATCTACAGAAAGCTTTCACGCCTACAAGCCACCACCCCTACCGAGAGGAAGTAGGAATTGAAATTCTCTTTTGGATTCATATTATTTATGATCTATTATATTTTATTCACTAATAATCACTAGTTTTGACAATGTGATCAGGACAACTAGCCTCATTTCCGAAGAAAAGTGAGCTCAGGATGGGTGAATCATCAGCCTTCTTTACGTATGTACCCAAGAGTACTGCACCAGGAATTGTCTACGATGTGGAAATTGCAAAACCCTATGCGAGTACACAAGACAAACCCTACACATGGGCCGGACAAGTCAGAAAAGATAACCGAGAATGTGAAAACACAGAGCCACGAGATGACTTTCCCACTAAGCTCGACTCTCATTCCAAGGACAACGGGTCATCTATTCCAACTGTCTTAATGGAATATCCTAACAAAAAAGTTTCAAATACAGATGCAAGTTTTCCATCACAGTTGAATCCAAGAAAGGAGTCTCAATCAGAGTTGTCGAATTCTCACTGGCAAAATGCGTATCCATACTACATACCAGGATTAGTGAATCAAGGGATGATGCCTCAATATCCCAAAAATCTTCCCCAATGCCCTCCCCATATCCCTAATATGCCTTCATTTCCATATTACCCGATGGGGTTATGCTTACAGCCAGGTCAGATACCCACACCTCATCATCAATGGCCATCCTACGGAACTTCATCATCAGCTACAGATCCTAAATTGAGTAAAGTCGATAGAAGAGAGGCTGCTCTGATGAAGTTCAGACAGAAGAGGAAAGAACGGTGTTTTGATAAAAAGATTAGGTATGTGAACCGAAAACGACTTGCTGAGAGGAGACCACGTGTACGTGGCCAGTTTGTAAGGAAGATGAATGGTATAGATGTGGACCTTAATGGGACCCCATGTTCTGTGGATTTAGACGAAGAAGAAGAAGACGAGGAAGAAAATGCGGGTATGGATTCTTCGCCCGAATATGATGCTTGAAAAGCCACATATTTTCCAAAAAGATTCACATCTTTTAGACATTTGAGTGTTGATCTTTACCTCTATTGTAATTTGTACTTTAAATGGTAGATGTAGTTTATCATATGGATAAAACCAGAGTCGGCGGTTAGTCATAATGCCTTTACATTGGCCGTTAATATAGTCCCAAATTGTTGTGCGTTCCTTATGTAATGTGTTTCCTAGTATGATCATTTATCCATCTCCTTTCTTTTCATTATCAGGCTATAGCCAACGTTGCTTCGGAGTTAAATTTGATTTTCAGCTTCAACATACTTTCTTTTCTTCTAAAAACCGAAAGTTTTCTTCTATTAACGAGTGCAAATGTTCTGAATAAAAGTCCACATATGCCATTTTAAATTTAAAATTTCAACTGATGATTTGTTATAAATTCGTAACAAGTAATGTTAAGTATATAAATACGATGCAGGCCATAACCCAATGCAACCACTTCAAGCAACACAAAAAATATAGGTCCTATTCACACTTCAAATCAACGCATAACATCATTAAAGAGATCAATAGCATTTTGCAGTAATATTTGGTGCAAAACAATATTTGACCTTAATTTAACCCCAAAAAGGGTCCAACAACTCCAGTAACTAATACATATTGACTAAATATAAAACTGGGTTAGAAGCAACACAATCCAATTGCACAACACATTTTAATATCTGCATTGAGGAAAAAATAGATACTTGAAAGTTGAAACAATGACCAATAGATATGATGAATCTTTTGTCTTTCAACTCTTTGGTCAAAACTCGAAATAAATTTCCAAACACTTCAATGTGATCAGCACTGTCAAGATATCAGTCGCTCTTTGGTAACTTACAAGCATCCATTTGGTCTTTGGACTTGTACTTGCCAAGCATTTCAGCAACAGTTTTGCAACGACATTGGTTTCCAGGTCGGATAACATCTCCATAAACAGCCATTTCAATAATATCGAGCTCCCTATCTGCAAAATTGATTTTAAGTAGTAATATTTCAGCATATTGACTTTCAACATGCGGATGTAATCCAGTTACTTGAGGTGATGGAGTTAATGAAATGATGGACCATAAATATTCATTCTTGGTATGAGTATATACATGTTCATTTAAGTTAAAGCTTAAAAGAGATGTTGGGCCAGAATATGTTATACAAGAATGTAATACGGAAAAGGGATAATAGATTGTGAACTTGTAGGAGAACCTGATGCAAGAAGTTTCGGTTGGCATTATTATAATTAAATATAGCTTTGTTAAATACCAGCGTGACTTAACTTTTTATTTTTGCTGTTTACTGACTTGAAGTGCTAGTTGCTATTGTTTAGGAGTGTAACTCCCACTTAATTAGTTGGTTTCCTTATCTCAGTAAAAATGTAACTAGTATCTATATTGGCTAAATATTTAGCTTAGAGTTCAATGAAATATACAGAGTGTTGTCATACAAATCTGAGTTTCTGTAGAGTGATTCCTAATCAGACAGATTCTGAGTTAATTTTTCTTTGCCCGTATACGTGAGGTTCCTATAAGCGAATGTTGTTACATCAGAACCTTTGTGCTTGATATCACTCTTTCCGACATGGACTTGATTCATGAACATATTGTATGAATGGGATGTGTGAATATTTAAGGTTGTTTGAAACCAAACCATATTTCAAAGTTGTAGCTAATCTTCACACTCTTTGGGCATTTCAAACTTGGCTATCTGAAACATTTTTGGCTAGGTATGTTGCGTTGGACTATAATGTATGGAACAAACCCAGTAATTTAGGCTTCAGCTTTTTCGACACATTTGTCATCTTTGTATGTTAGTTTCCTCATGTTCAAAGGAAACAACTCAATCCAACTAAATATACCTAACAGTCTCAGGACGCTGTTATGCTAAACTTTACCTTTATGGTTAGTAAAATTGCTCTCACATGGACACCATTTCTAGTAAAAGGCCTTCCTATGAAAGCTTCAGTGCAAAATAAAACTATGGTAAACACTCAACATCCAATTTGAACATAAATAATCTTGTAAAAGCAGACCGAACAACTAAAGCTGGAAAAGGAAAACTGTTACACTACAATGGAAAGGCACGAGATAAAAGCAAGCATACCATTGAATTTGATATCACAAGAGTAACCTTGCAGTTCAGCAGCTTCAACCTTATTTTTATCAGCTTTTAGTCTATTTACTCTGGTTTGAAGGATCTGGCAATTTTCCGCAACTGATTCCCCACCTGATCCAGATTCCATATTGAAAATATGAATAAAACACAAAGTAAAATAAGAAACACAAAGTAAAGCAAAAAGGGTAGGGTCTACTTAATTTGTGATTGTCCTAAGAAAATCCTCTAATAATCTTTATTCCTATTCCCATTCATTGCCGTGGGGATACAGCAACTGTCTAGAGTTAGACTGGCCAAAAAACAAAAGAGGGCCAAGACACAATTGGGGGCATAGTTAATTTTAGTTATGGCAGTATGACAAAGTACAAGCACATGTTTAAACATCTGTACTCATGGTTATTTTCTAAGACGAAAATATAACCGGACAAATGATTTAAGTACTTCGATTTTCCAATAAGAGAGTAAGATCACAAGTCTTTCCACACCCAGGCAGAAAATTCTCTAAGCATCAAGCTAACACACATGTTGATTTCATTTTTTAACATTTACATCCATCGTATTGGCCATATGAAGCTAGTCAACTCTTATAGTTGTACGAAAAACATTAATTTTCATAATCAGTTGGACTACAAAATGTTTTTGGGCTTAAATACTGTGACCAATAGAAAGGGAAGCTTTTAAAAGAATCATAATGGAAATAACTATTTAGTATCAGGATATAGCCACTCAAACGACCACCTCAACAATAAATTTATTCTCTCTTTCAGAAACCAAAATCTCTTAATCCTAGTAGTATAAGTTGGCTAGCATATACTACTATATTCCACCCATTAACCAAAAGGATTTGCCAATCCTTCAAATTTTGGTGCTTACAAGTACTATCTATATGGGAGGTCTCGAAATTCATGTAAATGTTCTTTTGTTATTATGCCGTGGAAAATTCCGTAAGATTTATGTTAGATGATACATGGTAAAAAAAACCAGGTTTTTCTTAATATATATGATGGATGGTGGAGTCCTCTCTAGCCTGCACGAGTAATTAGTATCCAAGGTAATAAAACGATTTCAATCGCAAATACTGAACACCTTGTATGCAATACGGAAAACCTATAACACTAACTAAAAATAATAATTTAATTCCTGCCCCCTTGTTTATTTTCGCCTAAAATCTTTGTTTTAAAAATTTGAAAAAAATTTCTACAATTATGATTATTCATATATGGATACATTCCAACATTATTTTTAAGTGAAATGTCACACAGAATTTAATTTCGAATAAATGAAAACACTAGTATAAAGTAACTATTGAAATTAAAAAATCGTTGACAGCATAATTATATCCAAATTTTATGAAGTTTGCATATAATATATTATAAAAGTGCAACAGAAGTTGTAAAAATAAAAAATTTGAACGAAAATAAACAAAGATACACCAAAGGGGACAGGGGGAGAGGATATATATATATACTAGTAAAATAAGTGTAATTATAATACAAATATGTGGATAATACAAAAAAAATAAAATAATAGTATAAGACTTAAAAATAATGTTTGGTTGTTAAAGAGAGGCACATAGTGTTATTAATTGTTATTTTTTATTTTATTTTTTTATGTGAGCATGATATTATTTTAATTAATTAAAAAGTATAGGGGTATTTTTGAAAAATTTGGCAGACTCATTTGACTTGGGTTCGGTTATTATAATAGAATCATATCTATACTATTAGTTTACGTAACACCTTTTCTGAAGCCTTGAAACAAATATTTACAAAAAAAAAACCTTTAATTATACAAATTGCAAATAAAATAAATACTAAATAAAACTGCTATGTTACTGTCATCCTATTTTCAAATTCATTTGTCTATTTTATGTTTCTCTCTCCCTATCTCTCCGATTTTTTTACTATTTCAGGTATGAAAACTTCCCTTTTTATGGTTGTCAAGTTTATATTCGATTTAATTGGTATCTATGAATACAGGGTACCGTCACACGAACGCATCGCGTGGGCAGGTCCGCTAGTATATATATATATATATATATACCTTTAGAGAAAGGGATTTTGTGGTCATATTCAAAGCAGAGGCAACCTTGGCAGTTACAGAAGCGTTTGCAAACAATGTTACCCGCTGCGTCTTTTCGCCACCTCTCCGGATGCCGTCCCGGGACTGTCTCTGCCTTTGCCCAGCATGTCGCCTTTGCTTTCGTACCAAAGAATCGAGGCCTCTCTCCACCTTTCTCAATGCCATTGACATGCTCAGGCCTCATCTCTCCCTCTCTCTCTCTCGAGAAACACTGATATGAACCCGGCTGTACTATCTTGTTGGGTTTTCAGCGGACGAGCCACTCTAAATTATACTGCACCGTCTATACTGCACCGGCTATACTGCAGTGTTAATACTCCTCTCTCTCTATATATATATATTAGCGAACCTGCCCCAGCCCAATTTATCCCTCTGAATCCAAAAAAAATCCAAAAAAATATACGTAAACCTTTAGCTAGAATCTAAAGTAATAGTATATATATATATATATATATATATATATATATATCACACACACTTTAACCAACTCTAGTTATTCTCGGGTTCGGTAGTTGATCGAAACAGGGAGTTTCACTTTGAGTTCATTACATTAATACTCACCATAATTCCAAAAAGAGTTCATTGACAAGTAAAAAATAATAATTGTACTTTTTTAAATTTTAGCTCAGTGTTTAAACTTATTGCACTTTTAGTCCCGACTCAATACAAATCTCATAATTTTCATCTGTTTTTATATCTTCATGTGTATTAAAATAGAAATTATTGACTTCTAATAACATATTTTACGTCAAAAATTAACTTGCATGTTTAAATAAATTTCTACATGTAAAATATAGATTACCGACTCGTACAAATACAAATTTTAATGTTTCATCTATTTATATTTTAATCTGTTTTTATATTTTGGACTATAAGTTAAATAAGTTATATTTTTTAGACCTATACTTAATACTTAAAAGATCAAAAACTGAACCGGCGAGAAAATTACCCTCTGAAATCTTTTATTTGGAACAGAAATATCATTTGATTCGTCAATCCTGAAAAAGAAGAAGCAAATTTTGGTCATTAAGTTACAAATAGGAAATTCACGGAAAGTTACAATTCCTACCACGAAATAGTGCACATACACAATGGATATATCAGCATTAAGAGTGTAATACTCTTTGAAGTAGCGGTCCTTCAATATCGTATTAACAATCGAAATATGATCGAAATAAAAAATTTATTTGATAAGGCTTATTCCTATACTTATGAATTCCATTGGACCCAGAAATGAAACATTCCGAAGATTAAGTATGATTTCGAAGTTTTGTTTTGAGGTTCTTGGTTTAGGCGAAGGGCGAAGGCCGAAGATTCGTCAAGGTTGGCAAGGTTTGGAGGGGCTTCCATTTGAACGTGGTGGAATATATTTGATGGGCTAGAGGAACGTGTTTTGTTTGCCGCCGAATCATGGCACGAAAAACTCTGTTGTACTTTCAGTGCATCATTTTATACAAACTTGAGTGCAAGATTGTTGTTAAAGGGAATGAATGATGAGGAAGACAACTTTCGGCCTACTCAATTTTATTAATCTTATGCTACTTTATAATTAAGTGGCATTTTTGTTATTTTATATTTGTGTTGAGTACCAAGTTTGATATTTGTTTTTTGGTGTGTGTATTATTTAATACTCACAACTCTTTCTAATGTTTCATTATATTTTGACTATTGAATTATTTGAAGACCGAAAAATCCTAATTTATCTCTTTTTCCTCCTCTATTTCGGTTGGTTTTGCCTTTTGTGTTAAATTAAACTCTTGTTTACTCGTCTTTTTTCCCTGAAAATCTTCGGGTTTTATCACAATACCATAAGTGAATCGATGTAGAGATTTAGATAACACCTTGATTAGAAGTATCTATCATATTACTCACCCACAAATAAGTTTATAATTTACTTTAAAAATAAAATTTGAGTAATAACATGTTACTCATAAAACTAAACATAAAGAAGAAAGAAAATTGACTGTGGACGGTTGCAGAAGTTCAGTAGCAAAGCATAATTAAATGAAAAAGTGATATAACCAATTGGTTGGAAATAAAACTTGGACCCTATAGTATATGGTAGTTAACTAGTTATTGGTAATACTTTTTTGATGATGTTAGCAAAAGAGTACAAATCTTCAACAAATTAGTTTGTAAAGAATGCCTCCAAGTCATGCATGTGTGTCATCATCTCATTAGCCTATTTATTAAATTATAAGACATATACTACAAATGTCGCATACGTGTCGTTAGATACGGGATTCAAATTTTTTAGATTTGATAGCGTACTCACATATTATGTAGTTTCATCTAACGAATTGAAAAAATGGTCCAGAGTTCATAACATGTACAGAGCAATTCTCTACGAGTAGAAAATTTGTACGATAATTTAGTATATATTTATTTATTTATAAAAAATGCGGTTGTTTTGAATTTAATAACTCTTTTATAAAAAAAATACATATTTTATAAACTTATTTATAAATATATACATATGTCATTAAAAAATCGAAAAAAATATTTAAAAATTAAAAACCAAAATTAAAAAAAAAATCAAAATTTTAAAAAATACATTTTTTACACAAAAAATATGTGTGATCCTGTCTGATCTTGTATATCTAATCTTGTTTGATCATGTCTAATCTTATCCAATCATGTATGTATAATCATGTTTAATCCTATCTAATCATGTCCAATCATGTTTAATAATATTTGATATTATGTATGATTTTTTTGTATATTTTTCAATTTTTTATGACATATGTATCTAATTGTAAAAAAATTACACATCCTATCTAATCATGTCCAATCATGTTTAATACTCTTTGATATTATGTATGATTTTTTTGTATATTTTTCAATTTTTTATGATATATGTATCTAATTGTAAAAAAAATTACACATCCGTAAGTTTTTTTTTTTTAATTAAGTTGATTGGTATGCATGTATTTGTAAGTTTTCCTAAATTTGTACTCTCTATTAAAGAAATATCAAAGTCTCAAAATATAGAATTATTGCTAATGTAACCGAGAAAATAGTATTTTTCACGATTACATGTAACTAGTCGATTTTTTTCCCCGCTGGTTCCCGTTCATCAAGACATACCATATAATACAAACTTGTGTCATTTTAAATTAATTAGCATACACTAAAACCTCTCTATGGTCATACCATGTGCGGTTAGAAAAAATATTACTATTATTCTAACTAGAGGTTCATATATAAAAAAAATATAAATTTAATAAAATAATATATTTTACATAATACAAGATACATGTATATATTGTTTGACTAGCTAGTACAAATACTTAGGAGACACGTACATATTTTTACTTTAACTATATAAACACATGAATTCGGATGAAAAATCATGAATATAATAAACTATAAATTTAAGAAAATTCAATTAACTGCATAATTATTTAGAAAATCGAGTACATTCATCTAAATCTAATCTATTGATTTCTTTACATGTATAAATACTATGTATAATGTAGTATAGAAAACCGTCTCAAAAATTACATATGTATAATTTTACAACTTTATGCTATTTATCATTATATAGAGATACATTTTATTAAGACAATGTGGAGGTTATTACTACTCTCTATCAAAAAAATTATTCTTATAAATAGTTTATTTCAATATGGAATATTTATGGAGGTTCTAATGTACTATTGTATAGGAAATGAAGCGTCCCTAGCCTCCGTTTGTTTAGTAAACGGAGCCTAACAACAAAAGGAGATATTTTATTTCATATACGTCACTTATAATAACGTATAAATTTTTAACGTATAAACTAATAAAATTATAAGTATAGAAGATATTATTGATTTTTTTTAGATTTTCTTGGGTTTTTTAGATTTTTCGGATTTTTTTTTTCCATTTTTAGTTATTTTTTTAGATTTTTTCGTATTTTATTGGTTAATTAGATTTTAGCTTTTTCAAATTTTCTTGAATTTTTAAAATTTTTCGGTTTATTTTTTATTTTTTATTTTTTATTGGTTAGTTGATAGAATTTGACTAATTATTAAATAATTTTGAAAGAATAAACTTATAATTAATAATAGTTATAATACTAGTATTAGAAACAATATAGAGAGAGGCTCCGTAAACCGTTTATAACTTTATTTGCGGGATAATCGTTTCTCTCAATTTTATTGTATATCCCAAAAAAAATGTTTTACGATAAACCAATGAACCGAAAAATCTATTTTAAATGTAAATGTTTGTTTATCCCTTTTACAACATAACAAACGTAGACTAATTTAGAAGGTGAAGAGGAAAAAAACAGCGCCTTCTATTGCAACTTTGCAAGTAACTATTAACTCCAAATGTCCAATAGGATTAATTACATGTATCATGAATGAAACAATAAAAGGGAAAAAACATTCCAAAACCATCAGTTTTTCAGTTTAGTCTGTTGGTCGTACAAAACATTCTTTGAATAATAATTATGTTCATATATAGAATTTTATAAGAACGCTGATTTGATGAACATTGAAAATTTTGACTTTTGTATCGTATTTTCTAAAGCTTAAAAAAGAAGAGTCAGAAGTGGCGGCTATTCTGTTCCAATCACACTTCTAATTCATATTCAACAACTAAACATATACTAGTCACTAACGTTGATTATATAAACATACACACATTTTACATTAACGTGTAAAATTATTCAAAAAAAGGATACTAATATAGTACTAGTCTACCTGCTAGTGCTCTAAATTTCAACAACACTAATAGACTAACTCTCATTTTCTTCTCACGCCTCTTTGGAAATAGTATGCCTAGTTTATTCTTGTCTCTGATTTTTCTATTTTCCTGCAACAAACATTTCACAAAATTCTTAAATCTAGAGCTTAGTACAATTTTCAGAAAGACGTGAATACAAGAAGAATAAGAATAAGAAGAAACTGGATACACTTGATTATGTGGAACGATAAGATTAAGGCATATCGAGTTGTCTTAATCTTTTGTTTTTCATTGATTACAGGTACTTAATAATTCGCTTTTTATTTCCAGTGTTCATTTCTCTGGTTTGTAATATATTTATACAAAGTAATATATGTGTTAAGAATATACTCTAATAGTTTATGTTTTGGTTTGCATTTTCCGGGGATGATTTTATCGCTTTGACTTGAACTCGTTTGCCCGTTATCTAGGTTTGGCATTTCTTTAGATTCTCATTAGTATTGAAAGATGCCAATTAAATTGTTTTTAATTTCTAGACTTCTAGCAATACAGTGTGCTTATACTAATTTACTCTGGGTTAACCATTTGCAACTTTTATGAACAAGCATGATTTCTAGGTTCAGCTAAAACTAATTCCAAACATTATTTACTTTGTAATGGTTTAATTTTGCTTTTGTATACCAATAGACACTATTTTCAATGCTTTTGAAAACCGATTGAAATACGCATACTTCTTGGCTTTTGACTCTAAAATCTATACAAATCGTGTATTCGTGTATTTAATTCAATTTGTAGTTTGATTCAATGTTAACGTTTTCTGATTTTCGCGATTGTTTCCAGGCACTATTGTTTGTGGAGACTCCTTAGAATCTGACAAAGAGGTATTACTTAGTCTTAAAACCCACCTTGAAAACCGCAACCGCGTTAACCAAGGAAAATGCGCCACATGGAACTCATCCGACGCCTCCCCTTGCACCTGGACAGGAATCTCATGCTCCAATAACCGGGTCACAGCGATCGACCTGTCCAATGATAACATCTCCGGTAATATTTACTCTAACTTCTCGGCCCTAACCACCCTCACCTACCTTGACCTGTCTTCCAACACCATTAGTGGCGGTTTTCCTCTAGACTTGTCCTTATGCAGTAGCCTCAAAGTACTAAACATTTCTCATAATATAATCAGTGGGGAGCTTAACTTAACCGGGCTTAATAGTCTGGAATTTCTTGACCTTTCAACTAATAGAATATCTGGCGATGTTCGGTTTAGTTTCCCAAGAATTTGCCGGAAATTGATTTTGGTCAATTTATGGAGTAATAAGTTAACAGGTCCGATTGGTGATAGCTTTGACGAATGCTCACAACTGCAGTACCTTGATCTTGGTGCTAATGAACTAAGTGGCGAAATTTGGCATGGATTCGCAAAGCTTAAAGAGTTTTCAATTTCCGAAAACCACTTTACTGGGATACTCTCACTGGATGTTTTCGGAAGCAACTGTAGCCTGCAAGTTCTGGACTTGTCGCAGAATGATATTTGGGGTAAAATCCCGAAGGAGATTTCGAATTGCAGAGGATTGAAAACCTTGAATCTTTGGGGAAACAATCTCACTGGTGAAATCCCGGGTGAAATTGGAAACATTCCAGGCTTGATCGCACTTTATTTGGGAAATAACAGCTTTTCAAAAACGCTTCCAGAGTCTCTCCTTGGTTTAGAAAACCTGGCGTTTTTGGATTTGAGTCGGAACAATTTTGGGGGTGAGATTCAACCGATTTTCGGGAGATTCATCCAAGTCAAATTCCTCGTGTTGCATTCAAATAATTACATCGATGGCTTATATTCATCGGGTATACTAAACTTGCGTAATCTTTCAAGATTAGACCTTAGCTTCAACAATTTTACCGGCCCTTTACCGCTCAACATATCCATAATGACAAACTTGAAGTTTTTTATATTAGCATACAATCAATTTTCCGGAAATATTCCCACAGAGTACGGAAATTTACCATCTTTACAAGCCCTTGACCTCTCTTATAATAGACTAAATGGGACAATTCCTTCGAGTTTCGGGAACTTAAGCTCGCTTCTCTGGTTGATGCTAGGGAATAATGAACTAAGTGGCGAAATCCCACGAGAATTGGGGAATTGCAAGAGCCTCTTATGGCTAAACCTAGCGAACAACCATATCTCGGGGACAATTCCACGTGAATTGACGAATATAGGCCTCAATGCCACCTCAACTTTTCTTCTGAATCGAGCAAGGGATAGTCTCACCGCAGGTTCAGGGGAGTGTTTGGCTATGAAGCGATGGATTCCCGCAGATTACCCTCCATTTAGCTTTGCATATGCACTATTCACAAGGAAAAGTTGTAGAACTATTTGGGATAGACTACTTAAAGGTTACGGGCTCTTCCCCCTATGTGTCGATGGAAAAAGGACATTGCAAGTCTCAGGTTACATTCAGCTTACAGGAAATCAACTATCAGGCGAAATCCCTACTGAGATTGGCAACATGCAGAATTTCAGTATGATACACATTGGTTTTAATCAATTTTCTGGGTATCTTCCTATAGAGGTAGCAAAAATGCCGTTAATAAATCTTAATGTTACACGAAACCAGTTTTCAGGTAAAATCCCAAGTGAAATTGGGAGCATAAAGTGCTTGCAAGTTCTCGATTTGTCATACAACAACTTCTCAGGTGATTTTCCGACAAGTCTGAACAATTTAACCGAGCTAAATACGTTCAATATTTCGTATAATCCGTACATCACCGGTGTAATCCCAGCTACGGGACAACTATCTACTTTCGAGAAAGACTCTTTTCTGGGGAACTCATTATTGCGCCTACCTTCTTTCATAAACAGTTCTTCTGGGAACCCAACAGGTGAAAAGCACAACAAAACAAAAAGGGCTAATAAATCGGGCATAGTCTTGGTGCTTTTGGCTGTGATATTGACATTTTTATCTACTGTAATTACAACACTAGTAGTGTGCGTTCTAGTTAAAACTCCAGTGGAAAAGCCTAATTTCGTCGCGGAGGATCAGAAGGGAACAAAGTTGTTTTTGTCCAGCTCAAGTTCATCATCAGATGCCGTGAAAGTAATAAATCTGGACAAAACCGCATTTACCCATGCTGATATATTGAAGGCCACATGTCAGTTTTCAGACGATAGGATCATAGGAAAAGGCGGTTTTGGGATTGTGTACAGAGGAATCTTAACCGACGGTAGAGAAATTGCGGTGAAAAAGCTCCAGAGAGAAGGAAAAGAGGGTGAAAAGGAGTTCCGAGCTGAAATGGAAGTTCTCTCCGGGAATGGGCTAGGGTGGCCTCATCCAAACCTTGTGACCCTCTATGGTTGGTGTCTTGATGGGTCAGAAAAATTACTCGTATACGAATATATGCAAGGAGGTAGCATAGAGGAGCTCATATCCGATCGGACCAAGCTAAAATGGAGTAAGAGGTTAGATATAGCGATCGACGTGGCGCGTGCATTAGTTTTCCTCCACCATGAATGTTACCCTTCTATCGTTCATAGAGACGTGAAGGCTAGCAATGTTTTATTAAATAAAGATGGAAAAGCATGCGTTACGGATTTTGGTCTTGCCAGGGTGGTAGACTACGGGGACAGCCACGTCAGCACAGTGGTGGCTGGTACCGTAGGGTATGTTGCTCCGGAATATTGCCACACATGGCAAGCAACGACTAAGGGCGACGTGTACAGCTTCGGTGTGCTTGCGATGGAGCTCGCGACTGCAAGGCGAGCAGTGAGTGGTGGTGAGGAGTGTTTAGTCGAGTGGGCAAGGAGAGTCGTGGGGTCCACGGGAGGGGATGTTTCTTCAAAATGGTTAGGGTCGAGGGTAATAGAAGGGGCCGAGAAGATGCGCGAGTTGCTTATAATAGGTATGAGGTGTACAAATGAGGTGCCTCGGGCAAGGCCTAACATGAAAGAGGTCCTAGCAATATTGGTTAGGGTGGCAGCCCAAAAGGGGCCTTTAGTACTGTAATTCCATGTGCGTCGACAATCGTAGACTTGTGCAGTTTAGATACAGGATATCAGTACCCTAAATAGGATACTTCAATTCTTCTTGTACAAAAAGGCTATTAAGCCATCATTCATTACTATTAGTGAAATTTTGAATGTCTGAAATTTGTTTTTTCAGGTCAGGAGAAACTTCTTATTTTGTCACCATTTGGTACTTTTAAGTTTTAAGGCTACACATGTTTACCACCGGAAAAAAAAAAGTAAAATAAATCTAAAAGACATGAGACGATATTAATTGGAACAATGTATGCATTGAAAATTTTAAATTTATTATAAAGATATTATTGTTATAAAACGGCACTCAATAATATATTAAGTATTGAAAACATAAAGATAAAATGAACACGGGATATAAGATGGTTCGGTGTTTCAACAGTTCGGGGCTGAGTCCTATTCCATGAGAAAGATCATTATCTTTTTATATATATGAAAATGGGAAAATACAAAGTATAATACTACAATATACTACTATGTTTTTGTTTTCTTTTTTCACTTGTACCAATAATATGTCCTTGTATATATAGACAAGTTTGAAGGGTTAGTCACCCTCTTGACTTGTGCTTGGTTGACATGTGGCAAATTGTGTGGCACTACCTCAGTATTTGAGGTGGTGACTCATAACACTCTCACTTAATAACAACAACTTGATTTTACTTTCGATGATCATATTTAAAGTCTTCCCCTGATGATCGGAATTTAAAGTAACTATTTCAAAATTTCTATCAAAGTTCTCATCCCAATAGTGCATACCAATTTCTTAAATGTTGTTAGAGGAAGATATTTGGTGAATAAATCAACCAAGTTATCCGTTGATTGAATTTCGCGAACGTCTATTTCACTAGTTTTTGGAGATCGTGGGTATAGAAGAATTTAAGAGAAATATGCTTAGTTTGATCCCTTTTAATATACCCTCCTCGAATCTGCGTAATACACGCTGTATTATCTTCATATAGTAACGTTGGCTGAATTTTTATCCAATTCAAGCCTGACTGTTCTTGTACATAATGTATTATCGATCTTAGTCAAACACATTCTCGGCTTGCTTCATGAATTGCAAGTATTTCCGAATGATTCGAAAAAGTTGCGGTTAATGTCTATTTTACAGAACGCCAAGAGATTGCAGTACCACCATATGTAAAAACATATCCGGTTTGTGATTTAACATTATGTGGATCACACAGGTAGCTAGCATCCACATATCCAACTAATTCCCCATTTCCATCGTTCGAGTAAAATAATCCTAAATCGACGGTCGCTCATAAATATCGTAATATATGTCTAATACCATTCCAATGCCTTCGAGTTGGTGCTGAACTATATCTTGCAAGTAGATTGACAAATAATGCAATGTATGGTCTAGTGCAATTTGCAAGTTACATAAGTGCACCGATTGCACTTAAGTATGGCACTTTAGGGCCTAGTAAATCATCTTTCTCGCCTTTTGTACGAAAGGGATCTTTCTTGATATCGAGTGAGCGAACAACCATAGGAGAACTTAACGAGTGTACTTTGTCCATATAAAATTGATGAAGTACTTTCTCAGTGTAGTTAGACTGATTAACGAATATACCATTAGATGTATGCTCGATTTGTAAACTGAGACAATACTTTGTTTTTTCAAGATCTTTCATCTCAAATTCCAATTTTAGGAAATTAGCAGCCTTTGAAATCTTTTCAGGAGTCCCAATTATATTTATATCATCAACATAAACTGCAATAATAGCGAACATATAATTCGCTTTCTTGATAAAAATGCATGGACATATCATACTATTTACATAACCCTCTTTTAAGAGATAATCACTGAGCCGATTGTACCACATGTGTCATGACTGCTTTAAGCCATATAATGATCTTTGGAGTTTAATCGAGTGTAAACTCCTATCTTTTGTTTCAGGAAATTTAAAATATTCAGGGATTTTCATATAGATGTCACTGTCTAATGACCCATATAAATATGCAGTGACTACTTCCATTAGCCGCATTTCCAGTCGTTCAACGACTGTCAAACCGATCAAGAATTGAAAAGTACCATCCATACTAGAGAGTATGTTTACTCATAATCTATCCCAGATCTTTGGGAGAAACCTTGAGCAACAAGTCGTGCTTTATATCTAACGACTTCGTTGTACTCATTGTGTTTTCGTACAAATACCCATTTGTACCCTACGGGCTTGACATCTTCTTGTGTCAGGACTATTGGTCCAAATACTTCCCGTTTTGCTAAAGAGTTTAATTCAGATTCAATAACACTTTTCCATTTTGGCCAATCACTTCTACGTCGACATTATTTGACGGAAGTTGATTCAGGATCCTCATTACCAATAATTTCAAGAGCCATAACATATGCAAAATTTTCATCGACGACCATATTACTACGATCCTATCTCTCGCCATAAAATATTGAGATCTCATTATTGTTTTCAGGTACCTGTATCTCTTCAGGAGATATAACCTCTTCACGAGGAATTTGTCCTGGGAGTTGGGACGAAGTTACATGTGAAGCCTCTTCATGGGCATTTTTATTCGGCTCTTTACTCCCTTCTGGGGTTCTTTGTAATCTCTCTTTAGGAGAATTACGTGGAAAATTTTCCTTTGCTGGAGGATTACTTGGTCTCAGTTCTTTCCTTTTTCGGGGCAATTTATCTTTTGCTTCCACGGGTCTTCCACGCTTCTGGAATGTTTTAGGTTAATTCATTTTTTCTTCCCTTACAGGAACATCAATACGTGCCATAGTGTTAGATGCAGGTACATGTGACTTTAATACTTTATGTGTATCGGTAAATGTATCAGGTAAATTATTAGCAATGTTTTGCAAGTGAATGATTTTCTGAACTTCTAATTCACTTTGTCTGGTATGATGGTCCAGATGAGATAATTATGGTACATTCCATTCAACTTTATGTTCTGCTATGTGTTTAGAGTTTACTCTCCCTAATGGTGGGAAAAGAGTCGCATTAAACTGACAATCTGCGAAACGAGCCTTAAACAAATCACCGGTTAACGGTTCAAGATATCTAATAATATATGGTGAATCAAAACCAACATAGATACCTAGGCGTCGTTGTGGACCCATTTTAGTACGTTGTGGTGGTGATATTGGAACGTATATTGCACACCCAAAAATACGTAAATGCGTTATATTTGGTTGGTGACCAGATACTAGCTGTAGTGATGAATAAACATGATGGGCAGATGGACAAATACGAATTAAGGATGTAACGTGTAAAACAGCATGCCCCCATGCTGTTTTACAAATTGAGACTTCATGAGTAATGGTCTGGATATCAATTGTATGCGTTTAATGAAAGATTCTGCTTGGCCATTTTGTGTATGAGTATGTGGGACAGGATGTTCAACATTTAACCCTACAGAAATGCAATAGTCGTCAAATGCTTGATAAGAAAATTCACTAGTATTGTCAAGACGTATTGACTTAATTGGATAATCAGGGAATTGAGCTCTTAAACGAATAATTTGAACTGAAAAACCTAGCAAATGCAACGTTTCTCGTTGATAATAAGCAGACATGAGACCATTTAGATGATGCATCTATTAAGATCATAAAAGAATGAAATGGACTACATGATGGATGAATTGGTCCATAAATATCTCCTTGAATGCGTTGCAAAAAACTTGGTGATTCAACACCGATTTTTAGAGGAGATGGTTTCGTAATCAATTTACCTTTTGAACAAGAAACACATGTATACTCACTAGGCGATAGAATCTTTAGGTTCCTTAATGAATGATGGTTTGAACCTTCTACTATTCGGTTCATCATAGTTGAACCCGAATGACCGAGACGATCATGCCAAAGGATAAAAGTTCAAGAATCAGAATGAACCTTTTGAACTTTAGCTAACTTCTGGTGCTGTTTCCTAATGCAATTTAGGTGCTGTGCTTTAGTGGTACACTTCAGGTGCTGCGCTTTAGTGCACTTCTGGTGCGATGATTTGATGCACTTCGAGTGCACTATAGAGTATGATTCAATACACCTTATTACTGTGTAATATAACCCTGAAGAATAAGTACTTAGTCTTTCACGTACAAGCTTCTGGCTTGCAACCAAGCTTGTTATATCGAGATAATCTTTATCTCCCTCATTTCCAGTTTCAATATGATATCCATTACTATGAATATCTTTGAAACTCAACAAATTTTTATTTGACTTCGGAGAGTATAATGCATATTCAATACGGATCTTTATACCCTTAGATAGTATTACATATGCTCTTCCGAAGCCTTCTATTATGTATGTTGGTCCGCTAATCATATTAACGTTGGCATAAGAGGTTCTATGAACTCAAAAAACTTTTTAACTCGGAATATGCTATGAGTTGTTCCACTATCCACTAAACATAACTCCCGATCATGCATACTGCTAGATTAGAAATTCATGGTTTCTACAACAAAAGATATATTATTATTATTCTTATATTACATTCAAGACACACAACTAGTTGAAAACACATGACCAATTGAAAACACATGACTAACTGAGACAACTAGCTAACTTATTTTGAAAACAACACAAAAACATTTTTACAAGAAACTGATTGGTTTAGTCTTCTATGGGGCCATCAAAGAAATCGCTGATATCTAGGTGAGCATTAGTGAGGGGTTCTTCCTTTATGCCCATGTTTTCGAAAGCCGCAAAATTTGTTTCCTCATCATTCATTTTTTCTTTGAGATAGTTTTGATATAACTCAACCAAATACTTTGGAGTACGACATGCACGAGACCAATGTCCATCCTTTCTGCATCTGTAGCAATTACTAGAACCACCTCGTTTTGGAGCCACATGAAATTTCTCATCATCCTTCATTTTCATAGGCTGGCCTTTGGTCCACTTCTGGTGGTTACCAAAATGAAACTTTCCAGCATATTTGTTGTGATTAAAACACTTATTTTTGCGAGCTCGACCTCGGTTATTCTTTCATTGAAAACCTTTTACATCGACAACATTTACTTCAGGAAATGGTGTGGAACTAGTCGGCCGAGACTGATAGTTTTCAACAAAAGTTCATTGTTTTCTTTTGCAAGGAGAAGATAAGCAATCAAATCGGAGTAACTCTTAAACCTCTGCTCTCGATATTGCTGCTGAAGGAGCATATTCGAGGCGTGAAATGTGGAGAAAGTTTTCTCAAGCATATCAGACTATGTGACATTTTCTCCACACAGTTTCAATTAGAGGTAATTTTAAACATAGCCGATTTAATTTCATTGACGGTTTTAAAATCTTGCAACCTTAGGTGAATCCAGTCATATCGAGCTTTTGGAAGCAATACAAGCATGTGATGCTCGTAGCGCTCTTTCAAATTATTCCACAACTCGAAAGGGTTATTTATCGTGAGATATTCATCTTTTAAACCCTCATCAATGTGGTGGCGGAGAAATATCATGGCCCTTGCCCTGTCCTGCGGGGACGTGTCATGTCCTTCAATTATGGTGTTCCCAAAATCCATAGAAGCCAAATGAATTTCGGTATCTAGAAAACAGGATAAGTAATTACTGCTAGATACATTCAGAGCGGAGAATTTGAACCTTTGAATATTCACCATATCTAAACAATGAGATGTAAAACATAATTAATATATAAATAAATTAACTAACAAAATTTATTCCGTTTTAGAAATTAAAAATGCTACTCAGGGTTTGGCTACTTCAGGTAGTCTTATATATTATTCACAAATAAAATCTCATGAAAACTACTTCTGGTAGTTGTAATTCTTCAGTAATTGCCAATATTATGTATTGTTCACTACTTCAGGTAGGCATAATATTTCAAGATTACTAAACATTAACTACTTATGGTAGTTATAATTCTTCAAGAATTTCCAATACTCTATAATCGTTAACTAATTCAGGTAGTTATAATTCTTCTGGAATTATCTTTAAAGTTCTTTGGGAACTATAAGTTTCATAACTTTTCGGGAGTAATTTAATATTAATCATTTGGGAATCAATTAAGCATCAATCTGTGGGATTGATCAATATTTATACTTCATCAAGACCGGGTTAATTCATGTTTTCTATACCAAACCATCGCCTTTTAACAATTTGCATACTCAACTACTATTTTTAACAATGTACATACTAAATTAACAGCAATTGATCAATAACCATACTTTGGCTGACATGTCAGCAATTAACCAAATAGGTGGCAAATAAACTGTGACGTTACCTTTTTGCCCTTTATTTGGCGCCAAAATCACTTACACCCAAAACTCATTTTTTTTCCTTTATTACACCAGCAGCCAATAACCCTAATTCTCAGACACCCATTCTGTCACTAACACTATCTTCAATGGACTACCACTGCCATTATAGGAAAATCACAAAACTAAACACATCATGGACTGCGGAAAACCCAGGTCGCAGGTTTAGAAATTGTAAAACCAACTCTTGTTCATTTTTCTTAGGGGTTGATCCCCCTATTTGTGATCGTGCCACAAAAATAATACCACGTTTATTGATAGGAAAAAATACATTGGAAGCTGACATGAAAGAAATGCAAAGAGAGAATTCAAAAATGAAGAAACAAATTAATGGATTGCAGAATGAAAAAGCTTGTCTAATGCAGCTGGTTGATAAATATGAAGGTACGAAGAAAAAAGATATGGTGAAAACATGAAAAAAGTGAAGAAGAAAAAGGGAAAAAATAGTAAAGTTTGTATACTTGGTGTTTTTTTGATTTTGACTATTGTCATGTCAATGGTGTACCTGTTTGAGCAAGAAAAAAATGCAGGTCTAGAGCTTATTTGAAAATAATGTTTAATGTAATGTTTTCATGTAATGTTATGAGTATGAATGAATGAAATGAACTATGAAATTTGTGTTTGTGTTGTTTTATGATGCTAAAAGTAAATGAATTTTGGTACTTAATTCTGATATCACAAGTACCCAAATTTCAGACCAAAAATGAACTATTCCGAATTCACAAAATTCCCATTCTCAGATGGCTATTTTGCGAGTTAGAAGTGGACAATAATTAGTCCAAAAATTGGTCAATTCTGAGATAATAAATACCCAAATCTCATCATACAATGGACAATTCAGAGATCTTTTCATAAGAAATCAGAAATACCCAAATCTCATCTCATTCTGAGTTCATAAATACCCAAATCTCATCTCATTCTGAGTTCATAATAGCTCTTTCTGAGTTCATAAGAGCTATTTTCTGAGATAAAAAAAGACTGTTTTCTGAGATGTTTTCATAACATCCCAGGACAAAATTGTAGAACAAAACTATAACATCTCCCAGTACAAAACCATCATTGAGATGACAACATTTTTAAGATCACAATGATCATCTATCAGTACAAAAACATCATTGAGATGTCAACATTTCTAAGATCACAATGGTCATCTGTCAGTACAAAAACATCATTGAGATAGCAACATTTCTAATATCACAATGGTCATCTCTCAGTACAAAAACAGTAAATCAAATTACTCTACAAACAAAATAACACCATTAAATTGCCAAAATAACTTCATTCATAGGCCATTAACATGCACAAAAGTAAATAAATTCATACAGTAGCAAAGCCATTATACGCCACCAAAATAAAACTAAAAGCAATAATTACATTACAAGTCTTTAAAGCCATTAGCAGTTCTTCTCAAACCAACAAAAGAAAATTAAAAGTACTTTTAAGTCTAATTAATAAAATATTTCTTACATAAATGTAGCTTACTACAAATTAGGACCAGATTGACTATGTTTTCATTTCCATTGTTTCTTAAGCTCCGACTCAAGTTTAAGAGCAGATGGTGTGAGATACATCTTGCCATCCTTATAAACGTATCCCTTTGTTGACTTTCCACCACATTTTGTTTTCTTCAAGATGCCAGCATGAAGTGTGCCACTGCCACTCTCACCATACTTGGTTAAATCCTCAAAATGCACAACAACAGGGCCCTTTTTTGGTGAATTTAATATTCTCATACTTCTTCTCATCTTTAAACAATCAATAAAAATAGCAATTAGAATATATTAGAACAAAAGCTACTAATAAAAAACAATAAATGTTTTAATAAAATAAGAGAACTTACTGGTATTTTAGCTTCTTTTTTTTTCTAGTAAAGACTCCCAAAGGTTGACTGGACACTACTCTTGATGTTTGACCCAGTTCATCAGGTGTTTCAGCTATATCGTTTGCACTAAAAACCACATTATCACAAAAATCATCACTTTGATTCTCCCTCACAGTAGCAGGGCCTTTTTTTGGGTGAATTTAATATTCTCATACTTCTTCTCACCTTTATACAGTCAATAAAAATAGTAATTACAATATATTTTACAGTACATAAAAGTAATTAAATAGCAATTAGAACAAAAACTACTAATAAAAAAGTAAGTGTTTTATGAAATTAAGAGAACTTACTGTTATTTTAGCTCTCTTTTTTCCAGTAAAAGCTCCCAAAGGTTGACTGGATACTACTCTTGATGTTTGACCCACTTCATCCTGTTTTTCAGCTATATAATTTGCACTAACAACCACATTATCACATAAATTATCACTCTCAGTTTCATCAACTAAATGAATATTTTTCCCTTCATTACTTACACCATTTCCACCATATCCCACACCATCATTTTCCATCATATCTTCCACCACATTAGTTTTAACACCATCATTTTCCACCATATTTTCCACCATAGTTTTAACACCATCATCATCTTCCTCATCCATACCAAAATCATCACTGTCACTGTTATCTTCATCAACTAAATGTGGAATTGCATTTGGTTTTCTCTGCCTTTTTCCTCTCCTCTGTCTTTTCTCTTTTGGAGGTTTACCACATGTTCTGGAGTTATTATCAGGTTTTTTACACAATGTGCATGTAATTACAGTACCAAGTCTACCTATCTTATGAGAGGGTGGTCTAGGCTCATCTGCAGCTCTTTTTCTATTCTTTCTTGGTCTACCAGGTTGTGCAGTAACCACTGGTGGTAAAATTACTGATTTGTTGGTTTTGGGCCATAAATCAATTCCATTAATTGGTACCAAAGTGTTACTATAGGTTTTAAGGTAAGTTTCTCTTGTATAACAGCTATGTATATAATCCTCTGGTTTGTGACCTTCACAATTCATGGCACAAATACTATGAACACATGGTATCCCAGCTAACTGCCATACATTACAAGCACAAGTTTTCCTAACAAGGTCTACTGGATAGCAAGAATGACCACTATCAATCTCATAAATGAGATTATCATTGGAATAAGTTATATAATTATGTGATCTAAGTTTAAAGCCTTCAAGTTTTTCCTGAATTTTAGGACATATGTGAAGTGAAGTTTTCTTTTCCATAGCAATTTTTTTTCTCACAACTAAATCCATGATATACTTCCTCATAGCCTCAACCATACTCAAAATAGGTTTTCCCCTAGCTTCTTTTATGCAAGCATCAAAGGATTCACACAAGTTGTTTAATAGAATATTTGACTTTGGTTGAAAACATAAATGAGACCTAGATCAGTTCTTACCTAGTTTGGATGACAACCAAAGATAAGCTGGTTCATTAAGGTTTTTCATCTCTTCTAGGGCTTTGGTAAAGTATTCCATAGTGCTAGCTCTAGCACTTTTCCAAAGTAGATTCTTCAATGTCAACCCTTTGTGGTCCCTTTTGAAGATATTGTAGAGATGTCTTACATAAAACATGTGCTCCACACCAGGGAACACTTCCTCCATGGCAGCAATAAGACCCTACAGAATAAAATTAAAGAATAATGACAAGTTAGTGTTGTAAAATATAAACTGAACAATTAAATAAATGATAAAGTAATAAATGAAAAATGTAATTACAAGCCTAACCTTTTGTTTATCAGAAATGAAAGAATAGTCAGCTGCAGACTTAATGTTTAGGTCCTTAGAGAGCAACCTCAAGAACCACCTCCAAGTAGATTGTTTTTCTTTCCCAACAAGTGCATAAGCAAAAGGATACATGCAGTTGTCGGGGTCTATTGCCACTGCAGTCAACATTATACCCTTGTGTGGCCCACTTAGATGACACTCATCAACACAAAATAACTGGTCTACAACCTTCTAAAAACCCTCTTTTCAAGGCCCCTCAACAGATATAAATCCCCCTGAACACATATGGAGCATCTAAACTTGGTCTATTCTTGGTTTTCACCAAAAAAAGTACTACCCGGGTTAGTTCTTTTTAACTCAACAATATAGTCCCAAAGTAGTTTGTATTGGTTAGCAGAAGTGCCCTCAATTTGAATTTTTGCAAGGTCAAAAGCCCTATATGCTTTGGTAATAGTTACCTTACCCATTGTTTTCCTTGCAACAAACCTTTGAAATGCTTTTGCATCCCACTTAGGATTCTCTCTAATATCCACTTCAAATTTTTGAGCAATTTATTTTGGTGTAAGATTTGAATTCACTAGTGTGCTAGAACATGTGTTTTTGTCCACAAAAGTTCTTATCTGTACTGTCTCTTCCCATCTCATTCTTGCACCATATATCAACCATGAACATGGGTTATCAGTACTTCCATTTCTACAAATATCATAAATTTTTAACTTGCAGTTCACATTCAAATAAACATCTTTTTTTCTTTGAATTGCATATTCCCTTACAGCTTTTCTAAACATAGCAGCAATAGGAAATTTCTTTCCAAGCTTAAACTCTATAGGTTTATCTAAGTCTGTTTCACCAAACACTGAATAACTAACTTTAACTCTACTTTCATCCTCATCAGACCCTACATCACTATCAAACTCTGACTGTGACACATAACCCTCATCTATGTCCTCATCATTACCCACATTATTGTATGCAACTGCAACTTTAGATTTCATAGTGACACTAGCTTTGTCTTTAGATCTAGCCTTACTAGTTCCAGAACCACTAGCTTTGCCACTGCAATTGACTGTGGACATGTTGGGGTGGTCCATAGTAATGACAGTTTCAACTAAAGTATCATCTTCTCCACCAATATCATCATCAGTACCAAATTTCTTTTCTAAATCAGAACTATCATCATTTTCAACTTCAAATTCATCAGCACTACTGTCTAAGTCTGAATCTATTTCATTGTTATCACACTCAGCATATACTTCCACAACTCTAGTAGCACTATCAACGTAGTTAATAATATGATAAGCATCCCTATCAAATATAATCTCAAATTCAGTTTCCTCAAATGAAGTTCCCACTTTTTTACAGTACAAATTGTTAACATTTAACCACCTTAATTTGTAAGACATTCCTACAAGTGCTAGATAATTGATCTCTTTTTCATCACAAAAATCAAAGTAATCAACTCTAACATTCAAATATTGTGTTCTGTTACCTCGAGAGATTATACCATCATGATGATAGGCTATGGTGAACATGAAATTGTTATCTGCAATTTAAAAAATATACATAATTAAACCCCTACTACTCAAATTAACCACCACTAATTAACATTATTTAACCATAATCCCTAAGTACGTAAACTGAATAACTCATCTAAATAAATTGATAAAAAAAAACTCTAATTATAAAATTAAGTAATATATAATTAAAAACCCGAATAATGTAAACTGAATAATCCAAAAAAAATTATAACAAAAACCCTAATTATAAAATGAAGAAATATATAATTAAAAAACCTGAATTATAAATAGATAATCAAACCTGAATAATTAAAAACACTAATTAAAAAATCAGTAATTATAGATAGATAAAGAAATTGACTTACCGTATTTTGGAGGGTCTGTCCCATGATGAAGCATCCAACTCATGTTTAAAACTTAATTATTTGAGCAATTGTTGCTTAATTTGGATGTTTTCTAAGAGAGTTATACGTATAGAGAGAGAACGAATAATATCGTTTTTGGTTAATAGACAAAAACATCCCTGCCGTGTAATGTTGATAAGCACACGTATGCAGTTTATTTGCCACCTGTTTGTTTAATTGCTGACATGTCAGCCAAAGTATGGTTATTGATCAATTGCTGTTAATTTAGTATGTAGATTGTTAAAAAATAGTAGTTGAGTATGCAAATTGTTAAAAGGTGATGGTTTGGTACAAAAAAACAGGAATTAACCCTAAATTTATCAATATTCAGGATTGTTTACATTAATTCTTCCGAAATTAACCAAGTATCATTCTTCAGGAATGATTACTATTAATTTTTCAGAAATTAACCAAATATCATTCTTCAGGAATGATTACTATTAATTTTTCAGGAATTAACCAAATATCATTCTTCAGGAATGATTAGTAGCTACTAAATAAATTAATTCATATTTATACTTCTGGATAAATATGTCAATCTTCAGGATTGATATTCCGGAATTTGAAAAGTATAATTAGATTATAGAAATGGTAGTATACACTTTTATAAAATATTAGTGTAAAAGTATATACTCGTTCAACATAACAAAACCAATACTTAAATAGAGACTTGTGTTGATAACGTGTTATAAAATGGCACTAAATAGCTCAATAATATATTAAGTATTGAAAACATAAAGATAAAATAACGAGATAAACGTGGTTCGGTGTCTCAATACTTCGGGGTTGAGCCCTATTCCACGAGAAAGATGGTTAACTTTTTATATATATGAAAATGGGAAAGTACAAAGTATAACACTACAATATACTACTCTGTTTTTGTTTTCCTTTTTCACATGTACCAATAACAGTCGAATATGTCCCTGTATATATAGGGAAGTGAAGGGTTAGTCACCCTCTTGACTTGTGCTTGGTTGACATGTGGCAAGTTGTGTGGTATTACCTCGTTATTTGAAGTGGTGACTCATAACAATTATCTTATTATGGAAGTTATTATAAATACATTCTCCTGATCATGATTACATGCTAATTACAGTAAAATAATGGAAACCTGGATGGTTTGGAGATGTAGGACTCTGCAAGAAAGTGCTAAACCGATGGTTAAAATGACAATACCGCCGCTTAAACGTGTTAGACGGCATATATATACGCACAAGGCTGTCGTTCAGTGCCTGTCTCGTTAAAATGTTGAGACGACTGTCCATCTCAATTGTGAACGGAATGTGAATGCGAAGTCGTCGTAAAACTTTGACTATGATTGTAACTTTCTAAAGTTGTATGCGTCAAATTGTATTTGACTTTTATCGTATTTAAGTTAGACTTAGTTGTCAAGTTTAAATATAATGGATTTAAGTTTAAAATTTTGAATCATTATTGTTTGGCTTAATGGTAATTTATAATATAATCGGGGGACCAAATGCTTAGTATCTAAATTATTATTGAATTTCCGAGTGAAGTCCATAAATCTGAAACCAGCGACTATAATTTACAAACTCCAGCCGCCGCCGCCAATGCTAGTCCGTCAGAGTCATCATTCGTGCAACTCAAACTAGTCGTTCGCGAGAGAAAGAGAGAGGGATCATGGAACAGGGATGACTCCGATAACAATATTTGTTGAAAGGTTTGTTGGTGACGTGCATAACAGCAACGGTTCCAGATGATGGAGAGTGGGTCAATTTTGGTCTCTAAACTAGAAAGAAATAAAATGAGAAAAACATATTTTATAGTCTTTAATATTTAATGAAATCGGAGTAAAACTAAAATAAGAGTATTTAAAATTCTATGATCAATTAATATGTTTGAAATCTAGCATAAAAGTTAAATATCTTATGAATTTACCACATGGGATTAAAGTGACTACTCAACATTTTATGTAATGTTCTAAAATACACGTGGCATGTAGATTCACATTTATCAACACTATATTCACTTCTACCTCTAATCTTTTCTAGAAAAACTCATGTTATACACCATTTTTATAACATGAAATTGTAAAGAAAAATAGTTAAGGACAGAAAATTTATACCAAGAGTGTTTTTATCAAGTTTATACTTTTTAAATTTTCACTTTCATCAATATAAAAGATAATGATCTTTTTCGTGAAATATAGACCAATTTTATATCTCGTGTTCCGTATTTTTTATATTTTTAATACTTGTTCGATTATCCTTTTAGTTATGTTTTTATAACAATTACCCGGCCGCAATTCTTTTCATTTACATATAGGCGACCTCTCCGAAAATGAATAAAAACAACAACTAAGTAGAATAATATTTACAAGGAAACAAGAAAGAATTTGGTGTAGTGTATACTCATCATGTTGTCACACTCTCAAAAACAGTGTAGACAGCGAGAAAGAAAAAGTGCAAGAGGTTAAGAGCATGTTTAACGGTATGTTGGTTTAACTTAAATTTTGAATGTTGGTTTGTAGGAAGCGATGGGTCAATTTTATTGATTTGTTGGTTTATTGTGTTGGTTTAACTTAACTTTTTAAAAAATAATATAATATTAAGTTTTGAATGTTATTGTAATTACTAAAAAGGTTTTAATAGATTTGGATGTTATTGCAAATAGGTCCTAACAGTTATAATTGTAATCAACAACTAAAAATTTTAGTAAATTTTAAATAACATAAAAACAAACTTTAATTTCATTGATTAATAAAAGAGTACATCAATATAAAAAAATTAAATCAATTAAAAATAAAAATCACATCAATTAAAAATAAAAAGTACATCAATTGAAAATAAAAATTACATCAAATAAGAAATTAAAACTACGTCAATTAAAACAAAAGATTTCATGCGATTTCACCTTGTTTTGCTATGATCCAGATCCTTCTAGCTGTCGTGATATTCAGATCATCAGGATATAATTCCATAATAATTTCTTCCACGTCCCAAAGTTGTGCACGTGATTTCTTTCTAGCTGCAACCGCTTTCTCTTTAGCTGCATGCACTTTCTCTTTAGTTGCAGCTAGGGCTGTAAATGAGATGAGCTGTTCGTGAAATCGTTCGTGTTCGTCTCGGCTAATGCTCGGTTCATGTTCGTTCATTTATAAATGAACACGATAATGAACAAGAATATAGTGTTCGTCTATTAAGGGAACTGATCATGAACAACCATCTGTTCGGTTCGTCTAAACTCGTGTTCGTGTAACTATATATAAAGTTTGATAAAATAAAATAAATAAATCTATTAATGATGTAACAAAAATTAATATCATTACACAATTAATAAACTTATTTATGCTATAATAATATAAATGATATGTTTGTATTATTTTGAACTTATTATGTTAATTTATATCATCATACTATAAATACAGTCACCGATTTTATCGTTAAGTGTTCAACTCGTTAAAGTAATCATACGTATGTAAAAGAATTTATACAATATATAAACTTAAAGTTATATGTGAACTAGTTTATCCTAGTTAACAATATAATAATATATAATAAAATTAAAATATATTTTAAAAAGAAAGAAAAAAATATATTTTTTTCAATTATTAAATGTTTTGGAAGAAATTAGATATTCACGAACAACTCGTGTTCGGCTCGTCAAATGTTCGGTTCATGTTCGTCAAATGTTCGTTCGTATTTTAATGAACATGAACCGAACATGAACAAGAGTTTTAGTTCATGAACTGAACATGAACAGAGGGTTGTTCGGTTCGTTTCGTTTCATTTACAGCCCTAGTTGCAGCCGCCATTGTCGACATATTGCTCGCTGATACTTGATGCCTCACACTTTGTTCCTCTATAAGAAGCAATAAAATGCACCATGATAGATGATGAACTAAAGTTTCTAGAGGCCTTCACCTTTTCTACTTTTTGGCCTCTCTAAATTATCCGAAACCGATATTTCTTCGACGTCGTCCATAACCCATATGAAAATCGGTTGATCTTGATCCACCCGCTACATTATTATTATTATTATTACCATTTTATCTTCTATATTTTTATCTTGATTATGCGCGTGCCATTTTGCTTGATATTTTAAAACGACAAAACAATGACGATCTTTAAAGGGTTTACCCGTATCGTCGTAAAAATCGAGTTCCGCAACTTTATACTACCAAGTTTTAAAAAATTATTGTAATTAGTTTAAATAAAGAAGTTGTTAATTTAAAAAATTAATTTATATTACTAATTAAAAAAGTATGCAAAAGTTTATAAAATCATAACACATCTTGGTCGACTCATCCGCTTTTTTGCCTCATTTCCTCATGGTTAAAGCATGCTTGGAATTTTTTAACCCTCTTAATCACATCACTAAAGTAGCGGCGCAACATTTCCGATGAACGGCTTGAAATCCAACCAACCGGTAACTCGTGATGGTAAATTTTCATCTAATATTTCGCTTTTGGTTATTCATTGCCATCAACCCTATCGGTTGATATATGTTGGCCCGTGTGCTAACCTTGGGGGGGGGGGGGGGGGGTGAATAAGGTTTGTGGCGATTTTCGCCTAATTAAAATTCTAAGCAACTAACACACAACTAATGCAATTCTAAGCTTAAGCGTTATAACAAGAGTTAAAGAATTGCTAGAATTACTTAACGCAAACAAGAAAATAAGCAATAAAATAAGTTGCGTAAAGTAAAAGTAAGGGAAAGGAATTGACACCGCGATTTATAGAGGTTCGGCAAACGCGCATACGTTCTCTCCTCGGTACTACCGAGTATTTCACTAAAAATGTTCTTGCGGATATTACAAATCCTATTGAGCTCAATCGACCGATTGGCTCACCCTCTACCCGGGGTTCCTACTCTTGATACAAGTGCAAGAGAACACGTCTACGAGTCTACGACTCCCCCTCAATTTATGAGTACCCGAATGAAAAACCTAGAGCTTTTAAGCTTCACTTGCTTACAAAGCCTCTACCCGTTCACTCGCTCACAATTGAGTTTATAAAACACTCGATACAAATTTATTTACAAAAATGTAACTTCGCTCACGATTCTAATTGCTTCTTAAAAAGCTAATTGGTGAGTTGTTGATGATGATCGGGCTTGAATCTCCTTTTCTTTGATTTCCCTCTTTCTCGAATATATTCACCAAAATGGTGATTTTAGGGTTTTTATGAGAGAGGTTGAAGGATGTTAATAGATATTGTAATTCATGATTTAGGAGAGAGATTGGGGTGGTTTATATAACAGCAAAGTCTGTTTTTCTAGGTTATGACCGTTGAAGATATAACAGCTCTTTTCCAGAATAAGCTGAAAAGCTGTTTTCGAAAACTGCAGAAAACGATCGGTCGTTTTCTACAGTCGATCGGTCGTTTTACAGAAAACGATCGGTCGTTTTCTGAAAACGATCCGTCGTTTTTATACTGGACTCACTGGAAGAAATTGGATCAAAAACGATCGGTCGTTTTTGTCCAGTCGATCGGTCGACTGTAATCCTGGTCCCGTAAATCTTCGAATGCTCATAACTCCTTCGTTTTAGCTCCGATTTTGGTTCCGTCTGAACCTGTGGCTTCGTTTTTCTGTGCTCTATCTTTCTGGCGCTGAAATTTTCATTTACTTCTTTTGGAAAACGATCGATCGTTTCATAAAACGATCGGTCGACTTTTCGACCTGCTCACTGGAAGAATTTGGACCAAAAACGATCGGTCGTTTTTGTACAGTCGATCGGTCGTTTTTGTCCTGGTCTCGTTAACCTTCGAATGCTTGTATCTTCTACGTTTTAGCTCCGAATTTGGTTCCGCTTGAACCGTTGGCTTCGTTTTCGAATGCTCTTTCTTTTTAAAGACCTGAAATATACATTTACTCTTTTTGGAAAAGATCAAGCATTATTTCATTGAAATATAAAATCATTAATTCATAATCATACTTATAATCAAAATCAATTATTGAACTCATGTTCAACAATCTCCCCCATTTTGATTATGACAAAATAATAATGATTTTACAAGAAAAATATCTCCTTCATTTTAACAAAACGCATTTCCTCGAAATATATCATTTTTCTCCCCCTTTGGCATTATCAAAATGCAATCAATAATAAAAAATATGGGGTTATGTGAAGGGTTTTCAAAGAAAAACCAAAACATGAAAAATGTTATTATTATGCATATACCCACCTAATCACATATATGTAGACATAAATGAGTAGAGTATACCGAATATGTGATGGTGAGTCCGCTCGCTAATGGCATTTGCATTGAGCGTTGCCGATTCCAAATAGGTGGTACCATTTGTTGGTATGCCTCCCACCTTTGTCGATCAACGGCACTTCATTCTTGATAGTGGAGTCGATCTTCTTGACTTCCACGGTTTTTGCCGGTGTTGCCAACCACTTGTTGATTTTCTCCTTTTGAATGGAGATACCTACAACACAAGATTTGCCATTTGGTACCCAATTTCTTTTGGGTCCGACATTGTTAGTGGCTCGGGTCTTTACTACCCATTTCAAATCGCTTCTACTAACACGGAAACGATAAGGGCATCTAGAAGAAATATGCTCATTTCTACTACAATGCACACAATGCTTAGACTTTTTAGTATAACGAGAGTTATACGAAGTTTTGGAAAGGGTTTTTGGAGTATCCAATTTGGTTTTAAAACCTATACCTTTCCTATCATTAAAAGATTTTTGAGAAATCTTGGAAGTACTCCCTTTTGTAAAAACAACCTCTTGTTTAGGTGGAATAGGAGTTGTAGAAAAATTAGAGACTTTAACGAAGCGGGTTTTGTTTGAAGTAGAACCAATGCAATCAAAACCTAAGCCACTCTTATCATTGAAATCTTTTTGACAACTCAAAATGTTATCTAAAATGGTTTTACCCTTAGAAAACTTTGAAATTGTTAGCTCAAGTTTTTCAATGGAAATGACAAGCTCGTTGTTTTTAGTTTTCAAGGATTCATTCTCGGTTTCTAAAACCTTGACCTTGTCATTTAAGTTAAAAGCATGAGAACTCAAAACCTTGTTTTTGCTTTTAACTTTATCGAAAGCATCCTTTAACTCTTCAAAATTTTCTAATAAATCACAATCTAAAGAAGATGGTTTTGAAAGAGTTTTTGTAAGTCTAGAGACTTCATTTTTAAGAAAATTGATCTCGGTTTGTAAAGACTTATTATGAATGACGAGATCATTGTTTTTGTCTTTCAAGTCTTCCTTTTCATCATTTATATCATGTAAAGAGAATGACGATGTTGGAATAGACTCATATTCATTTTTATCTCTTTTCAAGGATCTTATTTCTTCATTGAGGGAAGAATTTATACTTTTAAGAGATTTGACCTTCTCTACAAGCTTAGGAACTTTTTCGGAATAAATTCCACACATATGCATTAATTCATCATGAGATAAAGCTTTTACCTCATCGTTGTCACTTTCGCTTGAGTGGTCACTTTCGGTTGAAGACGATTGGTTAGGCTCATTGTTGTCTTCCATGGCCATATAGCAACCAAGGTGAGCGACTTCATCTTGGTCGGAGCTATCGCTAGAGCTTGAAGTGGATATTTTCTTCTTGCCTTTGCTCTTGCGATTCATGACGCAATCTCTCGCCATGTGTCCTTCCTTGCCATATGTATAGCAAACAAAATCGTTAGAATAAATTGAATTATTTGACGATTTACCTTTATGTTTCCGTTGGCCTTTAAGCTTTAGTATTTCCTTGACGATTCGAATGATTTGCATTGAATTTTCGTCGTCATTGGATAGCTCATTACTTTCGTCACAAGTCGTTCCTTTGAAAGCTATCTCCCTCCTTTTTGAGATTGGCTTGTGACTATTGAGGGTGATCTCGTGAGTAATGAGTGAACCCGTCAATGCATCAAGAGTGTAGGTGTTCATGTCGTGCGCCTCTTGAATTGCGGTGACCTTTGGTTCCCATTCCTTCGGCAAGCTCCGAATCACCTTCGAAACCATTTCCTTACAAGACAAAGACTTACCAAGAGATGTTAATCCATTAGTAATAGTAGTAAATATAGCAAGCATGTCGGAAATAGTTTCACCCTCGCTCATTTTAAAAAGTTCGTAGTCATGAACTAAAAGTTGGAGTTTGCAATCCTTAACTTGGTTAGTTCCCTCGTGCATAACTACTAACTTATCCCACATAGCCTTAGCGGTTTTACAAGCGGAAATTTTGTTGTACTCGTTAGGAGAAACGGCACAAACAATAGCGTACATCGCTTTGGCGTTGGTAGAGTAGGCTTCTAGTTGAGCATTATCTAGGTCCTCTACGGGGATTTGGTTCTCGCTATTCTCGGATGTAGGTGCGGAATATCCTACTTTTATGGTCATCCAAAGTCTAACGTTATAGCTTTGTAAAAACATGCTCATCCTATCCTTCCAATATGAAAAATTTATTCCATCAAAATATGGAGGTGTATTGGGTGATGAAGCCATGCCGGATGCGAAATTAAGTATATTAGCCATCGGGATCTTAACTCTTAAATCGTTAGATTTCTATAATCAAGAGCCTCGGCTCTGATACCAATTGTTGGCCCGTGTGCTAACCTTAGAGGGGGGGGGGGGGGTGAATAAGGTTTGTGGCGATTTTCGCCTAATTAAAATTCTAAGCAACTAACACCCAACTAATGCAATTCTAAGCTTAAGCGTTATAACAAGAGTTAAAGAATTGCTAGAATTACTTAACGCAAACAAGAAAATAAGCAATAAAATAAGTTGCGTAAAGTAAAAGTAAGGGAAAGGAATTGACACCGCGATTTATAGAGGTTCGGCAAACGCGCCTACGTCCTCTCCTCGGTACTACCGAGTATTTCACTAAAAATGTTTTTGTGGATATTACAAATCCTATTGAGCTCAATCGACCGATTGGCTCACCCTCTACCCGGGGTTCCTACTCTTGATACAAGTGTAAGAGAACACGTCTACGAGTCTACGACTCCCCCTCAATTTATGAGTACCCGAATGAAAAACCTAGAGCTTTTAAGCTTCACTTGCTTACAAAGCCTCTACCCGTTCACTCGCTCACAATTGAGTTTATAAAACACTCGATACAAATTTATTTACAAAAATGTAACTTCGCTCACGATTCTAATTGCTTCTTAAAAAGCTAATTGGTGAGTTGTTGATGATGATCGAGCTTGAATCTCCTTTTCTTTGATTTCCCTCTTTCTCGAATATATTCACCAAAATGGTGATTTTAGGGTTTTTATGAGAGATGTTGAAGGATGTTAATAGATATTGTAATTCATGATTTAGGAGAGAGATTGGGGTGGTTTATATAACAGCAAAGTCTGTTTTTCTAGGTTATGACCGTTGAAGATATAACAGCTCTTTTCCAGAATAAGCTGAAAAGCTGTTTTCGAAAACTGCAGAAAACGATCGGTCGTTTTCTACAGTCGATCGGTCGTTTTACAGAAAACGATCGGTCGTTTTCTGAAAACGATCGGTCGTTTTTATACTGGACTCACTGGAAGAAATTGGATCAAAAACGATCGGTCGTTTTTGTCCAGTCGATCGGTCGACTGTAATCCTGGTCCCGTAAATCTTCGAATGCTCATAACTCCTTCGTTTTAGCTCCGATTTTGGTTCCGTCTGAACCTGTGGCTTCGTTTTTCTGTGCTCTATCTTTCTGGCGCTGAAATTTTCATTTACTTCTTTTGGAAAACGATCGATCGTTTCATAAAACGATCGGTCGACTTTTCGACCTGCTCACTGGAAGAATTTGGACCAAAAACGATCGGTCGTTTTTGTACAGTCGATCGGTCGTTTTTGTCCTGGTCTCGTTAACCTTCGAATGATTGTATCTTCTACGTTTTAGCTCCGAATTTGGTTCCGCTTGAACCGTTGGCTTCGTTTTCGAATGCTCTTTCTTTTTAAAGACCTGAAATATACATTTACTCTTTTTGGAAAAGATCAAGTATTATTTCATTGAAATATAAAATCATTAATTCATAATCATACTTATAATCAAAATCAATTATTGAACTCATGTTCAACAATATATTACACCAACTTTTGCAAAGTCGCTCATGTTCGTCTTCGGTCCACACTTTCCGATCAACCGTATCAGTTTTAGTTTGAGTTTGATTTTTTTTTTCTTGGTTTATATTTTGAAGGTTGAGAAGATTGAGTTTGGAAAGGTTGCGTTGCATATTGAGATGAGTCGTCATATGGATATTGGAAGGAATTATATTGGGGAAAGACACGTAATATGTTTCATCTTTGGGATTTATTGGATGGTTGAAATTATCACCGCCAAAATTGGGCATTTGTCGAGAATAAGTGTGTTTAATGATATATAGGTAGTAAAAATGAGATAATTGTGTGTTTTGAATGAATATGAGTGTGAGTTTATATAGTGAGAAACATGGGTCAAATTTTAACTTTTTAAAACATTTTGAACTAAAAATACTATAACTAGCCGTTATTTAGGACCTATTTGTATAGTTCAATAGTTTAAGGACCAAATAAATTATTAATGTTACCGTTTATTACCGTTATATGGACCAAATTGTAAAAATATGAAACTGCATGGACCGACGGAGTAATTATTAACGGTAAGATTTTTAAAAAAAATACATGGATCAGTCACTGTAATTAATACATGGACCAGTCACTGTAATTAAACACACGGAGCCGATATACAGAGAAATGAGAGAGAGAAGTGAAAGAAGAAAAAAGAAGGACAAGAAACTTTCGCAACAGCAGTCGCACCCTACCACCGATAAAGATGGCTACATTATTAGACGGAGCTCTTCCCACCGACGCCGGTTAAACATACTCTAAATATTTTATGAATTTATCACGTATGATTAAAGTGATGACTCAATTTTCCAAATACTATTTTCTAAACTAATGTGTTTATACATATGACATGCGTCAGCACTATATTCTCTTTTACCCCTAATCTTTTACTATAAATACTCATGTGATACACCATTTTCATAATATGAAAATTGAAATTGTAAAAAAAAGTAGGGAGAAAAAGTTTTGTTATTATCAAGTTTGTACTTTGTAAAATTCTTACTTTCATCAATATAATCTTCTTTCGTGGAATAGAGCCCAATCCCGAAATTTTCAAACGTCAAATCACGTTATATCTCGTGTTCAATATTTTATATTTTTAATACTTATTCTATTATTATTTTAGTTCAGTTTTTATAACAATTACTCAGCCTCAATTCTTTTTTTTTTACTTATAGGAGACCTATCCGAAAATGAACTATAAAACAACAACTCAAGATAATAATATTTACAAGAAAGCAAGGAAGAATATGACGTATTTGACCATGTTGTCACACTCTCGGAAACGGGGTGATCAAAGTGATGACTCAACATTTCAAATGTATTTTTAAAAACTAAAGTACATGTGAATTAACATTTCCCGGATCTTTTATATAAATACTCATGTGATACACAATTTTCATAACATAAAATTTTAAAGAAAAATAAGGAGAGAGAGTTTATATCAAGAGTGTTATTATCAAGTGTGTACTTTGCAAAAATTACTAATTTTGGTTAATATAAAAGGTAATCAATCTTTTCGGTGGAATAGAAGCGAAGTGTTCACAAAGCATGTTATATCTCATGCTCAATATTTTTAATACTTGTACTATTATTCTTTTAAGCCTCATTTGGTTGCGTTATTACATATCTCGGAACTATATTATCCAATAACGATAGGACTACAAATGATGATGAATTTAGAATTTTAATACAACCCCCCTTAGATATTGCAAATACTCAATTTACCGATCATTTGTAGTCCGACATTAATCCAAATCCACACTCAGTTAGTCTAATAAACACCGGGCTGTGAAATCCACGGGACATCTACTCCATCATACGTTAATCCTACTTCAAACAAACAAGGAATTAGTCCGTTTTTGTAACAATTATTTTACCTCAATTATTTTCATTTTCATATAGGTGATCTTTTGGAACATTGAATTAAAAAACAACAACTAAGTAAGTAATATTTACAAGGAAAGAATGAAGAATTTAAGACCGACTTTGTTGACTGTTGTCACACACGAGTCGTGTAAAACAGCACAGACATAAAACACAAACAAGAGTACTTAATATTTTTCATTACACATTTCACATTTTTCTGTGAATCATTTTCAATGAGTTGAAAAAGGTTAGTTTCTCAACTGGGTTATGCTCTGTTTAGCTTAAATATCCATACATCTTTTTTTCTTGGTTTTTCTTTGCTCTTTGCAATTAAATTATATATACACTTTCTTACTTGTTTATTTTTGTATCAAGTATGCACAACTGTAGATGTCAATTAGACAATTATTGTACTTACTATTACACATAAACACTTTTTCTAACTCATTTGGTAATATTTGCTCTAGTGTTGTAAGTATTTTTAGTTCATTCATTTAAGTTTTCATTTGTTATGTTCTGTCTAGCTTAAATCCACACATCTTTTTTACTTTTTTTGTTTTTGTATCAAGTATGCACAACTGTAGATGTTAACTCTGCATTAATTTCATCATAATTTTCTCAAAATGAGGAGTGAAAATTGCACTTCTTAGCATTTAGAGAATCATTTTGCATGTTACGTGTTTTCTCAATCTCCCTAATTAATATTTTGTATTAATAATTAATGAATATTTTGTTTGGAGCTGGAATGAACCCATGAGTTAAATTAGGGTACACATATTGTTGTTTTTTAGTTTACGAAGAGAATCATCTCGTTCTCTATTTATAAAGACACGTGGTGGTCATCTTTAAAAATAGGTTGTTAGATTTTTTGATTGTTAATTCATCAAATTATGAAGAAAGTAGATTTTGACGAGATAGATGTAGATGCTCTTACACAAACACTTTTTCTATCTCATTTGGTAGTAGTTGCTCGAGTGTTGTAGGTATTCGTACGCCATTCATTTAAGTTATTATCTGTGTAGTTGCAGCTGAATTATTCAATTTATTTTCCCCGTGGTGGATGCAAAATCTTATAACATCTGTTTGTCATAGAAGTGTAGTTGATTTTCACTAATATTAAGAAAATTCAGACAGAGTTATTCAAATGCTTAAAATTGTGCTGATATACTCCTAAACAACTTTGATGTTTAAAATTTGTACTTGTCAATAATTATTAAATATAGGTATATAGAGTAACTAAAGAAAAACTGCCACTTTAGAAGGTGGAATATTTTTTCGGACAAACCCAAAAGGAAACTGGACTATATTTTTGAGACGCCGGAATATTACTTATTGGCCAAAATAGTATCGTATAAAGACTATCTAATTTAGTTGTTGGCGTTAATTAACTCAAGCAAGAATGCTGAAAATTAAATTCTTTGCTATAAGTTTGGTACGAAGCACTTTGTTTTTGAGCTCTGACCGAAACAATGCTACTTGACCCATGGTGTGGCCTTTTCTTATTGGCTCAACCTGGGTTTGTCTTTCGATTTCATAAAATTTGTGGGACCGAAGTGCTATTATGTATTTGACACAATCTGTTTCAGGGTATGCTCCCGGCCCTTGGGTTAACTCACCTGTGTAAAAATCCGCAAAACATACAAATTATGTAGGTCACCAAATGTTCTGTTATCTGTTCTACAGACTTTTCATTGATCCATAACTAAGGGGTTTCCGTAAATAACCTCTATAAAGTGAAAAAGTTCACATAATGAGACCCTCTAGTGTTTTTATTGTCCAAACAAGAAAATAGTTTCAAGAACCGAAACCAGATGCAACCTTTGTTTGTTCTCGTCATTTCTCCAATTTTCAATATTAATCTAGATCTTGAATAGCTTTCTGTTTTATTTTGCTTATTTTTGAACTAATTGCTGGTCAGGGACTTGGTGGCACAACTTTCTCATACAATTTACCAATGGGTTTATCCTTGTCATTGCTTCTACTTTTTCATATTGTAACTTTTTCTGGTAGTTGGGCACAAAAAATTGAACATGTTCTCATTGTGATCAATGGAACCGATGCACTTGCTAGTACTGATGCTAACTATGTTTGCGCGACAATTGATTGGTGGCCGAGTGATAAGTGCAATTACAAGAAATGCCCCTGGGCATCTTCATCGATTATAAATTTGGTGAGGATACATTTATATATCGATTTGTTAATAATGTTTAAAATTTAAAAGCTGTATTCCAATCGTTTGATGAAAAGGATTATTGATGTAAGGTCTTTGCATAGTGTGATTTTCATTTTTGATATTTAGTTTGTGGGACTTAGTAAACATGTTTAATTTACCGATTCGATTTAGCTTCTCGGAATTCATTTGTGGACAACAATGAAAAAGGTGTTTCTTCGGTTTTCTGTGGAAGTATTTTTAGTCAAAAACCTTAGTTTTCTTCTAAGAAACATAATTGACAAGTTGGTTTTTTCCAGTTTAAGACCTATTTTCAAAACTTATCTTTTGAGATTCATTACGAACTAAAATGAATTTAGTGACCATATATCTTTTTATTTTTATTTTTTCAGGACTTAAAACACCCTCTTCTTCTTAAAGCAATACAAGGTTTGTGTTCCAAGAAATACAAGATTTGTTGCTTTTCAAGGGATTCCTGTTGCTAAGTTATTCTTCCCTCTAGGTATATATTGAATTGTTAAACTTTTAGTTTGTCGATATTCATTATATCCCTGTCGATCAGCTTTCAAACCGTTGAGGATAAGAGTAGGTGGATCTCTTCAAGATCAAGTAGTGTATAACACTGGAAAGTTGAGATACCCTTGCCAGCCCTTTCGAAAGATAGGTCAAGGACTTTTTGGATTTTCAAAAGGATGCTTGCTAATGCACAGATGGGATGAAGTGAATCACTTCTTTAATAATGCAGGGTAAGATTTTCCATTCAATTTCTTTTTAAACAGGTGATTGGAATGTTTTAATATATATATATTCTTTCACTTAAGCAATGATCGATGTGGGCCAGACATAGTGATCTAGGAGAATATATCCTGGTAGCCGTTTTGAAAATCTGATAAAGTTTCAGGTTTTATTATGTTTGATTGTTCATGTGTATTTTTGTTACAGAGTTATAGTGACGTTTGGCCTGAACGCCTTGTATGGAAGGTATAAGATGAGAAGTGGAGTGTGGGGAGGTGATTGGGACTCTAGCAACACAAATGCTTTCATAAATTACACCGTTTCCAAGGGCTACCACATAGAATCATGGGAGTTTGGTACTGTATCGTTACATGTTTTGTTAATTTAATTATTTTTGAAGTGGAGCAATGTTTTACAATTTTGAACATAGGCGGGGTAAAGTATTATCCACCTTTACATTTTGTTTTGAGGTATATTTTTTTACAACTAAATCTCATGTCTCTCTGTCTTTGTTGTTGAAGGTAATGAGTTAAGTGGTAAAGGTATTGGTGCAAGCGTTGGTGCGAATGTATATGGAAAAGACTTGATCAAACTTAAGAATATAATCAACAAGTTGTATAGCAATTTCAAGTCCAAACCTTTGCTTGTGGCCCCTGGTGGATTCTATAGTAAGGAATGGTACAATAATCTTCTTCAAGCTACAGGTCCCCGTGTTGTTAACGCACTAACACATCATATATATAACCTGGGTTCAGGTAAGCAAATGAAGAGTAACTTTTATCATGCTATTTTCGGAATCTCTATATAACCATGTAAAATGCTATCTATTTGATTATATTAATAAGCCAGTGTTAAAATTAGTTTTTTAGACGCTACATAGCATTTTTTCTATGTTTTCAGGAGATGATCATAATCTCATGAGAAATATACTAAATCCCTACTTTCTGAGTACAACGTCAAGTAGTACATTCAACGATGTTAGACAAACCATACGTATGCATGGTCCTTGGGCTTCTGCTTGGGTCGGAGAATCTGGAGGCGCATACAATAGTGGTGGTCTTGGTGTATCGAATACATTTGTAAACAGCTTCTGGTAAACTTTTTTGCTCCTAAACCTTTCTTTATTCCCTATTTTTAAAATTGTGAAAATTGGCTATGGTTTTATTCATACTTGCTTTGAGATTTAGGTACTTGGATCAACTTGGAATGGCAGCCAAGTATGGCACAAAGGTATATTGCAGACAGACATTAATTGGTGGAAACTATGGTCTCCTTGACACAACCACATTCATACCCCGTCCAGATTATTATAGGTCAGATAGTTGCCGGAGTTACAAATAAATGTCGGGATATTTGTGTTTTGCATACTTATAATTTGGCTTATTCTAGAAGTACCCCTCAAACTTCAAAACGTGTCACTTTGTTCACCACCCCAACCCAATGCTTTTTGTCACTGTTAAACGAGTAACACTAACACACGTTATTTGACACCTACTTTCTCTATATGATTTACTGTTGTTAGGATGATTGAATATTAACTACCCGATGATTTTTTAGAAGTCTTAAGGGTACACTTCAGTTAAAACACAACACAAGGGCGAATAATACAATTCAGCAATTTACAGGAAACACATATTGTTGGAAATTACTATTTTCATTTTTTTCTCATTTGGCTGAAGTTTACTTGTTGAGTTGAAATTAATTATGGTTCTTTTTCAGTGCACTTTTGTGGCACCGCCTTATGGGAAAAGAAGTTCTTGCAGTGAATATCAAAGCTTCTCCATATTTACGCTCCTATGCTCATTGTTCTAAAGGAAGAGTAAGACCGATTCCTTTTTTTTTTCTTCCTATTTAGCTTATATACTTCTTTTCGCTACGCAAAGAACCCAACACCCCGACCTTTTTATAAGTGCTGAAGTGGTTGCTACTACATATCAGCAATGTAGCTCTCCGCCTCATTTTGTATCTCGTGCCAAAAAACAGGGACACTGCATATTTTTTCTCGAAAAATTCAAGAAGTACAAATTGAAAACAACTTTTGCAAACCCATTCTTTAGGAGGAGGTCAATTGACAAAAAACAACTCACATGTGTATATCTTGTTGCAGGGTGGTATAACCTTGCTCCTGATCAACTTAAGTAACCACACTAAGTTCGAAATAAGGGTTCATAGTATTGCAAAAACAGGCGTAAACAATAAAAAAGACAAGATGAACAGTGGCTACAACCAAATTACACACAAGATCAAGAAAACCGTATCATGGGTTGGATCAAAAGCATCTTACCCTGCAATTTCCAGAGAAGAGTATCACTTAACCCCAAATGATGGACAACTTCAGAGCAAAACCATGAAATTAAACGGAATACCGTTACAGCTAAGCAATGGAGGGGACATCCCAAGTCTGAATCCTCTTTTCGTTGATGTAAATTCTCCAATATCTATTTCTCCCATGTCCATTAAGTTTGCTGTGTTGCCCAAATTTGATGCTCCTCGTTGCAGTTGATCAATTGCGCTAAGATGAAGTTGTGTCATATAGTAGTTAAAAGAGCTTCTTTTTTTGGGTTTTAAGGCAAGGTTCGAGGTTTCGTTGTGGTTTTCTGTAATAATGTGTACCATTTTAACTTGTATTTTTCATATAGTAAATGTCATGATATGTAGTACTACTATTTTATAGCTTGTGTTGTCTAACTATGTCTGTAACACATTACGGAAATCATTAATTGCATGCATCACATCCTGGGTTTATTAGAAATTTAATCCCTAGACACTAAAACAGGTTACATAGTACGTCTTTTCCATTTTAGCCGATGCCATGTTTGTCCTTTTCATGCTGTCCATTATAATCAATTAGTTCCGTTTCAATTTAACCCCAAAATAGAAGTCCCGTTTGAAGTCAAATTGAGATGTTATAATCAATTAGTCCCCTTTTTTTTTTATTACCAACGACAAAATAATTACCGGAGATGCTTTCTGCAAATCATGTCTGTACCGTTAATGTCATGCCTATTATTAAGTTTTGATATGTGATCAAAGTCGTAAGAAGGAAAATGTGAAGTTCCCATAAACATCAGGGTTACAACTTAAAACTAACAAGCTGGGATGTTAGCCTCTTCTGATTTTAAAATTCCAGAATTGCTGTTTGGTAGTGCAGCAGCAAAAACATGTTTATGGCCCATAACATTTCAAAGTCTACTAGAGAAGATCGAAACTTGTGATGATAAACCTGTATTGGTATAACACTGTATTTATTCTTAATACTTTTGCAGAGAGTCAGGGACCGGGAATCAGATCATAACAAGCATTCAATTCAATTACATTTTTATTACACAGCTATAATCTCATGCTACCTTCCGCTACATATACCAAATTCAGTGGCCTTAATTACATGAGCTTTGTATTAACAATGGTTATCTGTCTTTACCGAAAGACTATTCAATTGATTCAAAGCAATGATCATATCACAACAGCAGATTACCATCACTTTAAGAAACCAAAAGATCAAATTCAAATAGGCTACAAGAGTTCAAAGATCTTAGGAAAAAGAAATGTACGATAGCAAATATGTCGACTTTAGGAAAGAGAAATGTACGATAGCAAATATGTCGACTTCTATTTTCCGAGCAACTTACGAGCACGTCGGTTGGTTTGTAAAACACGATCATTTATCACATCCACATCGTCCTGAACATGACCCAATGCTTTATTTTGACTGCAAAACAATCATGAAAAGCCATTCACCTTTTAATTCAATAACGATAATGATTTTTTTTTTGATAATTCCATTAAAAGATTCATCTGCACTCATATATAACTAGAAAATTGGTTTTGGTGTTAGAAATAGTTTTAGGCCAAGATTTTGGAAAAACCTGCTGGCATGACTTTATTGTGTTTCTAGAAGTGCGGTAAAGGTTGTTCACAAACAACTAGTAGCTTCTCAAGCTTGGTAACATATATTTTGAAGCCAGAATTTGCAGGAAACAACTATTACTGGCAAGCAACACAGCTGTCAAATGGCAGACCTAGGAGAAGAGAGAGTGAGAAATTTGTAATACTTACATATCAATTTCCGAACCCATGTCAAGAGCCATCTCCTTGAGCTCACCCAGTATATCACAAATATCAGAGAGTGCGTCATCTTGCTTTGCTTTCTCTACCTGTGAACATGAAACATATTAATAGGTCTTTGATCACTGGCAGATATTCAGAGATAAACATACACAGTTAGCATCAAGTGCTGAAGTACAACGATGCTGTACTTGATGCTTTCTGATTGAATCGACTTAAAACAATATAGCCCTGCCAGCAAATTAGTTCCCTCTAACTATTTTTTTTAGGGAAAGTAAGAAGACAAGTCTCTCTAGCTAACATCTCAAAAGGACAGATTTTTTCAACAAAAAATAAAACGAAAGGCAGATGAAAAAAATACCAAATCAACCAAGCTCAGTGTTAACGGAAGACAATAACTATATGTCTATAACAACACATCGAAGATTATTGCCTAGCTCTCTGCAAAGATTCAGTAAAGGACAATGCAACTCAATATTTTATTTGTATAGAAAATCCTTACGATGGATGTACAACATTTCATTAGTGTTATTACTACATTCTTTTCTTCATTGGCACTATAAAATTGTGCAGAACATGTATGTGCGCATTGCCCTGTAAAAATAATAGCTGGAACTTGGAAAAATAATAACGAACCTCAACTTTCTGCAGTGCACCAGCAGGTTCAGCAGGTGGTGTTCGTGTAGTTGGCCTGCCCCCCTTTGATGTAGGGCCCAATCCCAGTTTCTCCCTCTGCTCCAAGTGATTACCCCTTTTGTGAGATTCATCAACTACAAATTTACCATCATGTAAAAAACTATAAGTCAAAGTGATACCAGCATAACCAGCAATTTACCTAAAACACTTATTATGGTGTAACAAAAGGCGAAGAATGGAAGAACTTTAAGTTACTTCTCAGAACAGCTATTAGAAACTGACCTCTTAAAATCACAGGACCCTTGATTGAAGATGTCTTCTTCGGCTTCCATGTCTTGGAGAAGATGCCTCCCAGACTCCCCAACAATTTCTCACCCTAAAAACAAAAAACAAAACACTTACTGAACTCTCCTTCTCAACAAATAGCAATGATAACACAAACACCTTAACAATAAGATGCTGAATTTATATGCTTTACATGGTTCCCTATTAAGCCTATCTGTTCAAAGATAAAACATAGGTGCTAAAACTGAGTTCTTATTAGATAATTATCATGAACAACAATTTTCTCCCTTAGCCATGACAATTCTATGAAAATGAAAAGGGAGTTGGCACCATAGAAGAAATGAAGTGCCATCAACACCTATTATATCTAGTCTAGCAAGAAAAGTTTTACTAGTTTCTACAAATAACAAGTAACCTCGAAAATATCAAACCGCGTATGCTGAAATGACAAACAATCCTAAGTATGGTCGAAACAACACCAAGATCATAATATGAAACACAGTGACTAATACAGTCCCTACGCTAGTCAAGTTTTGTACAAAATTTATACAGTTAAACTAAAAATCAATGATACATACCCTGTAAGAATGTACTTGTTTCAGCATAAAATTTAGGCATAAAGTAAAATGAAACGTACCCTGCTTAAATCATGATCCATGTCAGCAGCCACCACATGTGTTCTAGTAATTTGCTCCCCCTGCTGATGCAAAGTGACCAACGTCTTTGTAGCATCTTCTCTCATGTCCTCCGCTATTTTCAAGCAACTGTTTACGGCTTTGGTAGTTTCCTCAGACTTGTATACTGCATAGCCCTCCAGTTCTTGGACATTCTGGCTCTCAAATCCCCCCGAATCTCTAAATTCATTTTTGTATCTATTCCTAGAAGGAATAACCGAGTGTGCATATGAAGAGGTGTTGGAAGTCCCATTATCATCACCAAATGGGTTTGAACCAACAGTTGGAGCATCAAGTTTAGACTCGGGCGAAGATCTTTCTGAGGATTTTGACGTGTTTTTAGTTTTCTTCTCCACCTGATCGTCGAAAGGGTTGGAGCTAGAAAAGCCCATGTCCTGTTTAGTGTTCTTGTTTTTGTGAGATCTGTGATAGCTGTGCATTTTAACGGGGAAAATGATAAATCTGGTATTTAGTTGTTTGGAGGATTTTGTGAGAGTTTCGCAAGGATGCTGCAATGCGCCTGAGCAAGTAGAGAAGAATATTTGTGAGGTTTTGATTATAAGACAACTGATAAAACATGAAAGAAAATGATCTAAAAACTAACAAGACCAACAATAATTTTTTTTACCATACTAACATGATAAACAATACAATGCAATAAAAAATTAAAAAAATAATCAAAATGCAAAAGTTAAAATGTGTAACTGGTAGATGTAGTTAATTGTCCAGTAATTTACTAAAATATCAAATCTTATCTTACAACTATTTTGAATCCATAATTTTTATCAAACACTTCCACTATTCAAGCACAGTGATTTATTTTTCTAGAACTGCTAAGCATAAACCCGAAGCGTTGTGATTCACATTTGTAAGCAGGCCTTCTAACATGTTCATAGATGTCAATCCCAGGAATATTCAGGTCAGAACAAATGAGATAATCAATATAAAAACAATCATAAGGCACATATTCAATCAAGGTAATCCAAATTTCAGATGTAACCATTATAAACGGGAAAAAAATCATAATAAAGTTCAGTTATGAAAATTACAGTCATTTTTCAAAACTGCGATTAGTTCCACTTAAAAAGTAAATCAACATCATACATGACTGCACAATATTCATAATCATAAAAAAAAAAATGCTAGGGAATACCGGAATATCAAAAATAGATAAAGAGAACACAACAAAGTAAATACTAAAATTAATAATAAATCTCTCCAGACCCAAATTTTCTTTCCTTGAGACTCACGTGTTGGACCGGCCAATCTGGAAGATAAATCAATCGTATTATACTTACGTTATCACAAATTTGTCCATCATTATGGAAAATAGCATAACTTGCTCACACCTTTTATAAAACAACAAATATAGCAAAAACTCCCGACGACTAATACTGGAAAACCTATTCCAAAACAAGTCAACGGGATTATGAACCGAAACAACTGAATGTATAAAAAATAAAAATCTAAATTGATCAACTAAAATAGAGTTATCAAATTCGAATTACACCAAAAACATCACAAAACCTAGCAGATGCATCAGTAAATTAGTCTACGAAACTAAAAATTTGACTAAATATTGTCTCAAGCCAAATCAACAATACAAGAAATTAAAGAAGTAAAAATAGAAAGAAAAAAAAACGCAGTTAATGAATCAGTAAATTAGTCTACGAAACTAAAAATTTGACTAAATATTGTCTCAAGACAAATCAACAATACAAGAAATTAAAAAAGTAAAAACAAAAATAAAAATAAACCCAGTTAATGGAACAAATAAAAGATTCAATCTTTGTATACCTGCGAAGGCAACAATCTATGGGGCGAGAGAGAGACAGAAAATTACACCTACATTTAATCTTAAAATAAATGCTTTTTTTAAAAAAATTATCAACTAAAAGATAGTAATAAAATTATAATTACACATCCAACATCACAAAAAAGCTAACAATATCAAGCATACAATAAAGGGTTAAAAAACTGAAAACATTAAATAACTATACAGTAAAATCTAGAATAAATTAAGTAAAATTTAGAAGAAAAAAAAAAGAAACCAGTTAATGAAACAAGTAAAAGATTGAATCTTTGTATACCTGAGAAGTCAACAATCTCTCTGGGGGGAGAGAGAGAGAGAGATAGAATGAATGAGGATTATATGAATGTAACTATGTATTATGTAATGTTATTTGTAAATAAATATATAAAGTACAAACTTAATTAGAGCATCCCCCACAATTGTTACATAAATATGTTTTTCGTTGTTAACAACTAAACATTGTTAACATTTAAGTTAAATAACGCGTTTTGTTCGTTTGGTTGATTAACTCATATATTAAATCTTAAAATAAAATAAAAATGATATATTGTTTTTTATTATTTATTTACTATAATATTTTTTTTTATCCGAAATCAATTATTTATTATAAATCAATAGATAATATTGTTAAAAAAATTATACTAATATGACACCTGTATGATTATTAAAATTAACATATATACGTTACATTTAACATGCATATGTGTCAATATTTAAAGATAAAAATTTAACACAACTATTATACATATTATTCTTAATATTAATTTTAAATGCAAATGGAAGCCCTTTAGAAAAGCCTGTGAGGTGAGAATTTTTCAACATTTCCCCAAACCCACCACCATTGACCCTTTGACAAAATCAAACTTAGCCCCACATGCATTGTTATATTAAAGTTTATGATTTTTATGAATGATCAACATAACTTGACTTTGTTTTTTTAAATTCCTAAATAACTTCACGAATACTTTCTAATTTGGAAAAAATATTGTTTAGTATATTGTACTTTTAATTTTTATCAATTTAGTATTTTGTACCCTCTTAACTATTACATACCGAGTGAAATTGCGTTAGTATCCACCAAAAATATATCACAAAATATGAAAAATACTGAGTACAATTTTGTCAACTTATGTCGTCTGACCTTTAAGTGGAAGAAAATTCATAAGTTATGGATCTAAATTGATAAAACTTAAATATTGGATAACAAAATAATAAAAGTTAATTAGTAGATGGTACTAAACAACTTTTGTACTTTTTTATTCATTGAAGAATAAAAGAATTTAATATAAGTTTTGTTTAATGTAACTTTATTTACTACGGTAAAATATCTATACAGTCATATTATGAAAATCATGAAAAAATATTATTATAGGGAGGTTATTCCTATACAGAGTTTATATATTAAAAAAATAAAAAATATATGTATTTACATAATATTAGATACATATACATGGTTAATTATAAGTTAAAACAAATAAATGAATCTATCAAAAGTTTAGCTAAACAAATAAATGTATAAAACAAATACATGTATTTTGAAATACAATCTTTCATATATATAATAGATATATTAAAGTAAATATATAAATCACTTTGAGTTATACTTCTTCTAATTTTTAGCAACAATGGCACCAAAGGTTGAGAAAATAACTCAAAAAATTAAGTCATTATCGTAAACAACATTACGTAAGTATTTTATATCATCATAAATTTATTGTAACTAGATATATATATTTTTGTAATGAAATGTATTTTATTCCTATAAGGAGGTGGATTTATAACTAACGGGACCATAAAAAACTACGAAATATGACAATAGAGAGTTTATTCCTATTTTGAACTGGGCCGAGTTGGAACCGGTATTTTCTATTACTATAGAGAGGTTATTCGTATATGGAGTATTCTTTTGTATTTAGTTTTTGTATTATTTTATTCATAAAAATTGAATAAACGCTTCTAAACCCTCGTCGATAAAATGGATTGGCCGCTACCCCTGACCCAACAATCGTTCGTCCACCTATAATATTTAAAAACATTCTAGAGAGAGAAAGAGAGAGACGACTAGGGTGAATAACCCTAGCCGCCGCAAGCATGGCTGATCGTGCTATGCCTTCTGACGACTCAAACGCACAGCTTATAAAGCCGGATCTTCCGGTTAAGTCCTTCGCAGCTATACTAAAGAAAAAAGTTGAAAAACCAAAAATTGATTTGAAAGAAATCGAGTTTTATAGAGGAGAGCCAATGATACAGTTTTCGAAAGAAGAAATTTGCCAATTATCAGAGCCGTTTAAATATACGATAGTAGGTAAGTTTTCGCATGGTAAACCACAGTTAGAGGAGATTAAAAAAGTGTTTCATACTCTCGATTTGCAAGCTAACTATCAGATTGGAATTTTAGATCACAAACATATTCTTATTAGATGCTATCATGAAGATGATTTCCAAAGAATCTGGTTACGTAAAATATGGTATATTCAAGGATATCCTATGCGAACTTTTAAATGGACGTATGATTTTAACCCTGTTGAACATGAGTTCAATAATTGATTTTGATTATAAGTATGATTATGAATTAATGATTTTATATTTCAATGAAATAATGCTTGATCTTTTCCAAAAAGAGTAAATGTATATTTCAGGTCTTTAAAAAGAAAGAGCATTCGAAAACGAAGCCAACGGTTCAAGCGGAACCAAATTCGGAGCTAAAACGTAGAAGATACAAGCATTCGAAGGTTAACGAGACCAGGACAAAAACGACCGATCGACTGTACAAAAACGACAGATCGTTTTTGGTCCAAATTCTTCCAGTGAGCAGGTCGAAAAGTCGACCGATCGTTTTATGAAACGATCGATCGTTTTCCAAAAGAAGTAAATGAAAATTTCAGCGCCAGAAAGATAGAGCACAAAAAAACGAAGCCACAGGTTCAGACGGAACCAAAATCGGAGCTAAAACGAAGGAGTTATGAGCATTCGAAGATTTACGGGACCAGGATTACAGTCGACCGATCGACTGGACAAAAACGACCGATCGTTTTTGATCCAATTTCTTCCAGTGAGTCCAGTATAAAAACGACCGATCGTTTTCAGAAAACGACCGATCGTTTTCTGTAAAACGACCGATCGACTGTAGAAAACGACCGATCGTTTTCTGCAGTTTTCGAAAACAGCTTTTCAGCTTATTCTGGAAAAGAGCTGTTATATCTTCAACGGTCATAACCCAGAAAAACAGACTTTGCTGTTATATAAACCACCCCAATCTCTCTCCTAAATCATGAATTACAATATATATTAACATCCTTCAACCTCTCTCATAAAAACCCTAAAATCACCATTTTGGTGAATATATTCGAGAAAGAGGGAAATCAAAGAAAAGGAGATTCAAGCTCGATCATCATCAACAACTCACCAATTAGCTTTTTAAGAAGCAATTAGAATCGTGAGCGAAGTTACATTTTTGTAACTAAATTTGTATCGAGTGTTTTATAAACTCAATTGTGAGCGAGTGAACGGGTAGAGGCTTTGTAAGCAAGTGAAGCTTAAAAGCTCTAGGTTTTTCATTCGGGTACTCATAAATTGAGGGGGAGTCGTAGACTCGTAGACATGTTCTCTTGCACTTGTATCAAGAGTAGGAACCCCGGGTAGAGGGTGAGCCAATCGGTCGATTGAGCTCAATAGGATTTGTAATATCCGCAAGAACATTTTTAGTGAAATACTCGGTAGTACCGAGGAGAGGACGTAGGCGCGTTTGCCGAACCTCTATAAATCGCGGTGTCAATTCCTTTCCCTTACTTTTACTTTACGCAACTTATTTTATTGCTTATTTTCTTGTTTGCGTTAAGTAATTCTAGCAATTCTTTAACTCTTGTTATAACGCTTAAGCTTAGAATTGCATTAGTTGGGTGTTAGTTGCTTAGAATTTTAATTAGGCAAAAATCGCCACAAACCTTATTCACCCCCCCCCCCCCCCCCTAAGGTTAGCACACGGGCCAACAAACCCGGATATTGAATCATCACTAACTCCTGTTTGGATATCACTACCTAAACTGCCTATTCATCTATATAATACGTCGAGTATTTTTTCTATAGCCTCAGCGTTTGGGTATCCTCTTAAGGTAGATGAACCTACATCTAAGCTGTCAAGACCTGGTTTGGCACGTATTTGTGTTGAAATTGATCTAAAAAAGGACCTAATAGAAAGAGTTCGTATTGGTTATGGGGGTGATGAGGGTTTCTGGCAAGATTGCAAATATGAAGACATTCCTAGATTCTGTTTCTATTGTTGTAAACAAGGGCATGAAGAAAATAAATGTCTTATAAAAATGAATGAAAGCAGAATTAAAGTAAAGGAAATAAATGAAAAAGCCCCAGAACAAGAGCTAAAACAAAAGGAAGGACAAATTCAATCAAAGGCCTTATTACACAATACTTTGCCACAAAAAACTATATATAAAAGAATAGAAAGAGAGAGTACTAAAGATTGGGTAAGAAGGAACTTTGGAACAGTAAAGGAGAGTTTGGTGGTGGAAAAGATATCTTCAGAAATTGAAGCAGAGAGGCCTGTGGAAAAGATACAACAAGGTACAATATTGATAAGTACTGGGACAGAAAATTTATTGGAAAATAATACTATAATTGATGTCAATGAAGGAAATTCTACAGGTAGTATTAATAGAGAGATGGAGCATGCTGTGCTAGATACAAATGAAGGAAAATCTGGTAGTGAAAGTCAACATAATGTAGATGAAGATCTATTGGGAGCAAATGAAGCTTTGGAAGAAATAGAAATTGAGCAACCAGTCTGTGAAGGAGAAACTACAGTTATTAATATTAAAGATGGAAGGGTTAATAGTGCAGTTAATAGTGCAGTTATACAAGAGGATGTAAGAGTTGAAAATATTCAAGAGAACTTGAATTTATCACCAATAAGTATACCTTTAGAGCCTGAGGATGCTAACTGGGAAATTTGCCTGTCAAATAGTGCAAAAAAGAAGCAGAAGAAAAAGGCATTTAAAATAGCTGAAAAAGAAACTATGATTCTAAGATCCTCTAATGTGGAGGTAAGAAAAGTGTATAAATGATTAATGTCCTTATTTGGAATGTCAGAGGGATGGAAGGTAAAGATGGCACTAGTAGAAGATTGAAGTTGTTTTGTAAGTTACATAAGCCTGTGTTATTAATATGCTTGGAACCTATGACTTGTAGCAGTAAAATTGATTTTTATAAGCATAAGTTTGGATTTGATAATGTTTTTTCTCAAGACCATAACAAAATATGGGTGTTCTATAATATTGGTATTTCTGTGGAGATTACTAGTCAAATGGAGCAAGGTATAAGCTTTGATATTAAAGGAAGTTTTCTATTGAAAAAGATAAAATTTACAACTGTTTATGCTAAATGCAATAGAGATGAGAGAGTACCTTTATGGGATTGGCTGCAGCAAGAAAGTACTGGTGATCCTTGGATGGTTGGAGGAGACTTCAATACTGTTTCAAAAGAAGATGATAAGATAGGGGGCCTTGATATAAATATGGGTTCTGCAAATGATTACTTGGAGTGTATTAATAATGTGAATATGGAAGAATTGATGTATACTGGCTCTAGGTTTACTTGGTGGAATAAAAGAAGTGATGAAGCAGCTATTTTTGAAAAAAATGATAAAGTTCTTATCAATCAAAACTGCAAAGATCTATTCCAGAATGTTTCTTTAGAACATCTTAATAAAGCATCATCTGACCATAGTCCTCTTCTAATTAGATGTAAGACAGAGTTTGATAACAATCCTAAAAGATTTATTTTTCAGAATTTTTGGATAAAACATCAAGACTACAACAAAGTAATAGCAGCAGTGTGGGTGATTTATACTAGAGGAGATGCATTATATTCTTTAGTTAATAATTTGAAAAGAACAAAGAAAGCCTTATCTGAGTGGAATAAAGAAGATTTTGGAAATATCTTCCAGAAAGTAACTGAAGCTGATGATGAAGTTCTAAAAATGGAAAGTATCTTTGTGGCTGATCCTACAATGATCAACAAAATTGCATTAAAGAAAGCAGAAGCAAATTTGAAATATAGAATCAAAATTGAGGAGGAATTCTGGGGTTAAAAAGCTAATCTAAAGTGGGTCAATGAAGGAGATGCAAATACAAAGTATTTTCATAGTATTGTTAAAAAAAGAAGAGCCAGAAGCTATATTAACTGTATTACAAAGGCTACAGGGGAAATTCTTACAGATAAATCAGATATTCAAAATGAAGCTGTTGAGTATTTCAAAGGTCTTCTGGCTGGTAATAAAGTTATTAAAGAAGTCTATACAAGTCTGGATAATATTTCTAAGAGTATTAAAGATGATGACAATGAAATGTTAAATAAGTTTCCAGATGAAGCAGAAATTAAAGAAGCTGTGTGGGGTCTTAACAAAAACAGTTCACCAGGTGTGGATGGATTTACTGGTGGTTTCTTTACTTCCAATTGGGCTCTAATTGGTAATGATGTGTGTGCTGCTATAAATTCTTTCTTTGCTGGGCAATTGCTTCCTAAAGGTATTAGTAGTACTATTATTGCTCTTATTCCTAAAAATCAGGCTCCTACTGATTTTTCAGAATATAGACCTATCAGCCTATGCACTTTTATTAATAAAGTGATTTCAAAAATTTTGGCTAAAAGGTTGTCTCCTATTTTGCCAAGTCTTATTTCTACTAATCAAAGTGGCTTTGTTCAGAATAGAGATATAGTTGAAAATGTCTTACTGGCTCAAGAATTTATTGCTACTCTTAATAAGAAAAACAGTGGGAAAAATATGGCTATAAAGCTTGATATGAAAAAAGATTATGATAAAGTATCTTGGCATTTTCTTATATGTGCTCTAAGGAAATTTGGTTTCTCAGAAATTTGTATTGATAGAATTTGGAGAATTATTTCTTGCAATGGGACTTCTATTTTGGTGAATGGGGTATCTACAGGGTATTTTCTTCCTTCTAATGGGTTGAGACAAGGAGATCCTCTCTCATCAAGTCTGTTTATTATTTGTTCAGAGGTGTTAACTAGAAATTTAAATGATCTAATGGTTAAGAAAAGTTGGAAAGCTTTCAAATCTCCTCTACATGGTCCTATTATAACTCATTTGGCTTTTGCAGATGATATTATAATATTTAGTGCAGCAGATAAAAGATCAGTTCTTAATGTGAAAAATGTATTAAAAAGTTATAATGAAGATTCTGGGCAAGAAATTAGTCTGGACAAAAGCTTTGTTTATGTCTCAAAAAGTGTTGATAGAGAACAAAAGCAAGGTATTAATAAGGAGCTACAAATAAGAGTAAAGAAGACTCCTTTTAATTATCTTGGCTGCAAGCTATACTCTGGTCATAAGAAGTGTGTATTTTTCCATGAGCTCATCCTGAAAGTAAGAAAAAAATTAAGTAATTGGAAAAGTCAGTGGTTAAATATGGGAGGGAGACTTATTTTGATAAAATATGTGTTACAATCTATCCCAGTTTATACTTTATCAGCTATGAATCCTCCTAAACAGGTTATTAAAAAAATTGATCAGATCTTGGCAAAATTTTTGTGGGGTTCATCTGATATAGTAAAGAAGCATCAGTGGGTTAAGTGGAATAAAGTCTGCTCTCCAGTTAATGAAGGTGGTTTGGGAATAAGAAGCTTCAATGATATATCTAAGGCTTTTGCAGCAAAATTGTGGTGGAATTTCAGAACTAAAAATAGCTTGTGGTCTAATTTCTTGAAAGCTAAATATTGCAGGAATAAACATCCTAATTGTGTTATAAATGGGAAAGGTGATAATACATGGACAAGAATGTTAAAAATGAGGAGTGATGTTGAAAAACATATTATTTGGCTATTGGGTGAAGGTAACATTTCTCTTAATCAGGATAATTGGCTGGGTAGTGGACCTTTGAAGGATGCTTATTTGGACAATAGTATAATGGTTTCAGATGTTATAACTAATGGAGAGTGTGACAAAGAGAAAATTGAGGATATAATTCCTCAAAATTTGAGACATCTATTTGCCAGTGACATTAAAATTAATAAGCTAAGAAAAGATACCCCCATATGGAAGGTGAATAAAATGGGTAATTTCAGTGTAAATTCAGCTTGGGAACTTCTTAGAGGCAAACAATCAACAAATTGGCTTAGCAAATTGTGCTCGGATAAGATGATACCTGGTAAGATTTCTTGTTTTATTTGGAAGTTCTTTAACAAAGCTCTTCCACTGGATCCTGCAATTCAAAGATTGGGTATTATGTTATCTTCAAAATGTGAGTGCTGTGGTTGTAATGTTGAAGATTCAGAACATTTATTCAGTAATGGGCCTATAGCTACAGAGGTATGAAATTTCTTTAATAACTTATTGGGTGTTATAAACGCAGCAAATCTAGTAAGAGGCAAATTCATTTCTTGGTGGTCTCAGCCAGGTTTTGTTAAATCTAAATTACAATGGAAAGTCTGCAAAATTATTCCTGTGTTTATAGTTTGGGAAATTTGGAAAGCCAGATGTAGCAGTAAATACGATAATAAACAAATGAAGGGAAAAATGATATGTGAGAATGTTATTAATTTAGTTAAAACTTATTCTAGCAAGGATAAAAGTTTTCCATCAAACTTTGATATCAAAACTGGTATGAACATGAAGGTGACTACTAAAAAGAAGCTGAAGGTTGTAAAATGGCTATGTCCTCCTAAAGGTTATAATAAAGTTAATATTGATGGAAGTTTTAGAAGGAATACTAATAAAAGTGGTGTTGGGGGTCTTATGCGGAATGATCAAGGAAAATTTATTTTAGGGTTTGCTACTTCTATTAATAGCAAATCTGGACTGGAATCAGAGATGCAAGCCTTATTATTGGGGATACAAATTATTGAGGAGGCAAACATAGTATTTGAGACAGATTGTTTACAAATGGTGAATATTTTACAAGGAAAGAGCAAGTGCCCTTGAGAACTAATTTATCTAATGGATCTTATAAAGCAGCAATTCAAAATTCGTGATTTAACAATTATTCATATAGAACGAGAAGGAAATAAAGGGGCAGATTACCTGGCAAATTTTGGGAGCGAAGAGGATCCAATTATATCTAATTGCTTAGAAGACTTCTCAGATTATTTCAAAGGAATAATCATCACTGAAGCTTTGGGACTTGCTTATCTTCGTATCAATTGAATTTGGGTTTTGGAGAAGAAGAAGGAGAGGGACAGTCTCTCTCCCTAAAGGGGAAAGTGATTTTGCTACAGTAGACGAAGAGTTATTCTGCGTTAATAATGGGACGCGTGTTTATAATTTCATGTTATTCTTTTTAGTCCTAAAGTTTTTGTCGGTTTGCAAATTACTGCATTAGATTGTAATTATGACGATTTACCACTTTATTCTCTAATAAAAGTGTGGGAATTCCCACTGTTTATTTAAAAAAAAATCGTTCGTCCACCTAAACCAACACTTTATACACACACACACATTTAATATTTTCTTAAATTCTAAAAAGTAAAACGAATTGACATTCCTTGCTAGCAAACTAATCATCCTCCTCAAGTGTTCGTTAGGGTCTCATCCACTTTGTTGAAAATATATGATTTAAAAAATATAGAAAATACAAAAAATATATAAATAAAAAATAAAATAGATTCAAAAGTGTAAAAATCTGAAAAAAAGGAAAAAAGTATAAAATTTCAAAACAATATTTTCTTTTAAAAATGATGAAAATCAAAATATCGAAAACAGAAAAAAAAAATCAAATTCAAACAAAAGAACTATAAAATCCAAAAATCAACAAAATAAAAAAATAAAAAAATAAACCCACTTACAGTAAAACCTCTATAAATTAATAATGTCAGAACCATGGAATTTTATTAATTTAGAGAGCTATTAATTAATTATTATTATTTTAGAGGGTTTTTATCGATTCAATAAATATACTCGTTCATAACATAAATTATCTCATTATAAATTACTAAGAATGCTCATTAAACTCGTTAGTAAAAGCAAATACACTATTTCAATTACTAATATAAGTATCAACTTTGTTACATCTTAAACCGTATAGCAAACTAAAAATATATATTAAAAACATTTAATACGTCTGATCAATTTTATGTACATTGAACATTATTGAATAAAGTAGTACAACTCATTGTTTAATCGTGTATAGAACTTCATAATTTTTTTGTTCAGTCCGCAAACACAAAATAAGAGTTTTTGGATGCAATAATAGCGTTCTGGTACTATTTGTCATTTTAAAGAATTATTAATTTATGATTTTGTTGCGAAGAATCTTTCAAAATTTTATTATCTTATTAATTTATCAAAATTGATGATTTTTTACACTGGATCAAGTCGGAACCGGAGAAAAATATTATTTTACAGAGTTTATTAATTTAGCGAGTATTATTTTTTAAAAGTTCTACTATTTTAAAGAGAATCATAACATAATTGAAGAAAATGAAATCAAATTACACTGAAATTGAATGGAATGCCACTCACATTGAAGTACTGTTATGAAAGAAATCAATAATTAAGTGAATGACAACAAGGTTAAAAAAAAAATATTGTATATAAATAAAGAAACCACAAAAAATAATAAAGAATGACTCTCTTATTTTTGACAAGATGACAATCAGATTGAAACTTATAACACCGAGAAATACTTGGATGAACCTGATCTATATTTTTTAAGAGTGTAACAATTAATAAAATAATTTAGTTTGAATTTTATATTAAATTTAATATATTTATTTTTAAGTTATCACATATGTGTTGAGTTTTTAATGGTTGTACATTCATATTTTTAATAGATCTGGTCTATAATAATGTTTCGTATCACACTTGTAATGATGCTACAGTTAACAAGTCTCATATCTTAGTAAATGACTTCCATTTACAGTAAATGACAAATAAAATTGAAGTATTGAAGCCAATATTGATATTGAAATAAACACTACAACAAAATTTTTAAATAGCAAAAGTTCATCTTTTGAAAACTGATCGTAAAATAAGTGTCGTTAAATTTTAGCAATAGTTTAACAACAAAAAATATTGCTACTATTGCTAAATTTAACGACACTTATTTTACCATCAATTTAGCAACAGACGCTGTTTGTGATAATAAATTGATATTTTTTTTGGACAGTGAAATGACATTGATATGGAAATGAATGGCGTTGGCGTTCATTGTACACTAGTTCGTTTCATTTATTGCTATTTTTTAAATTAATTGAAGTGAATGACAAACAAATATCACCTAATCTTATTAAAACAAAGTATTATTATTGTGTTAACTTGCTTGTTCGGTTGAATAAACCAACGACACTAAAATATGAACTGAATGACATTCCAAAATAAATCGAAGCGCACAAAATATTAAAACAAATAACACGGAAATATAAACTTTATGAACTAAATGAAAATCTAGAATCAATGAATGAAATGAATGACAATGAAAATGCATTATATATGCTAATTATTTTCTAAACCATGCACGAACTAGGACTTTCTTTTAAAATAAGATTCATATAAATTTTAATAAATTCATTATTTTTTGCAAAAGAAAGTGAAAATAATTGAAACATAAAGAAAGAAAATAGGGACTAATAAGATGGAGGAACTAAAGAGTGTAAGATGATTGGTTAAAAGTGGTTGAAACCGTAAAATATACAATGTTCACACAGTAGAATTCCATTCATGACACCCACAACTTGAGTTAATTATCTCCAAAGGTAGAAATATTGTTATTATAAAAAAGAAAATAAAAGGAATGGAGGAAATAAGGTTTTCTTTTTCTGAGTTTTATTTCTTTTAGTTTTAAAAAAAGTCATTACTTTCCGTTTTTTACCGTTACTCTATGTGGCCTAACGCCAAAAGACACTTCGTCACTGTAAAGACGCATAATGGAAATTTATATATACAGATAATTAAAAAACAAACTTCTGAGTATAATAAATTAACACGTTAATGGAATTTATCCACTTCCAAATTCATACCTGATATTTTTCTTTAATATGTAATATATTTTGCTCTGTGTTCATGTCATATTCATCAAGTTTTTGTTAGATTTCCGGTTAGTTATTAGTTTCACACAACTTGAAAGAGGAAAGAGTGACTGGTTATAACCGAACAAATAAAATTTGATTTCAAAAACTGTAACACAAATTGAATTACAATTTTAGGAAAAATGCAGCGATTTCGGTAGTTTGATTTGGTCAAATATCAAATATTTCTTTAAAAAATCCTTTTTTGTTTTAGGAAATACTTATGAAATGTATATTTACTTCCATAAAAGTTTCAGGCATGTGCCAAAAATTTAATTGTTAGCAGTTTTTAGATAGCGACTGGGAAGAAATACTTGTGTTTCCCGATTATAATAACCGTAGGAAGACAAAATTCACTTGTGCTTATCTTGTTAAACAGATATGCCAGATCGATCTTCTTTTAGCCTTTTCTGATTTTTTTAAAACAAATCGTCATCGCCCCTGTGTGTTCCTTGCTCTCCAAGTGTCGTCGTTTGTATATAATGGGAAAAACACGATACATGAATCTGTACAGTCGGTGCAAATTTACTTCTGTTTAAGATAAAAACATGAATACAAAGTACTTGTAACATCACACTATTTCCCCTTTGTATGCAGGTATTGATTATTGGGCAGATTCATAACTGATTTTGTGAAACATAAACAATCATGATCATGGGTGATAAAAACAACTGTTCCGTTCTATTATTCTTTGTTTTCTTTTTGATTCTACAAACCAATCAGTTACAGGGTTGGTTTTTTTCTTCAAAAGAAGATCCTAAAGCCAACGCAAACGAAAGATATGAGATTTCGGGTGATATAAATTCTGAATTCTCTATGGAAGTTCCGAAGAGCAGAAAGGGCGTAGAATTGATTGAGAATGCAAGGAGGAAATTGGTTTTATCAAATTCTTGTTGGCAAAGTGCTTATCAAAATCTATTGGCTGCATGTAGAGAGAGTTTGGCAGACGAAGAGAAACGGTCAAGGTTTGCTTGGGATCTGACAGATTGCTTCCAGAAGGACTCGGGCCGCCCTCGTTTACGTTGTGACAAGTCATCATCAATGCTGAATTGCCGAGCAGAACTGGACAAGGATACGCACAAGATCTTTCTCGAGTTTTATTTGGAGTCAAACACCATCTGCCATCAATTACAGTGAGTAAATACTTTTTTTTTTTTTTTCGGGGGTAGAAGTTCTATCCTGGTGGATGGGTTTTTTAGTTTCAGTCTAATAGTGTCTTCCGTTAAAAACCAAAATCAGAAGTTCTCAACAGGCAACTACGAGCATACATCCTTGATTAGATTTATATTTAACTCAGAATTTATTGTTTTTTGATGTAGTAGATTATAGGTTTTGATGCTAGTGTTAGCAAAAAGTAGAAATTGTGCCAATTAATATTTAATCGCCATGGAAACTATTTATAACGTGGTAAAGCTGGGATAGTTTTCTGCCTCTCCATGTTACCAACACTCAGGTCGTCTTTAACCTAACCTGAAGACAAGTAAGCTGGCCAGATTAGGCAGCAATTATCTGCCGGAGTAATTAGTTAACCAAACAAAAAGTGCATGTACACTTTTTTTTTAATCGTAGCTGCGCTTATTGTTCAAATGCTAAGTCGGTGTTTCGTTACAGAATATATGAAATCCAATACCAATATAATTTTGATTTAGAATAATCATTTAAATGTTTCTGTTTTTAACTATGTTCAAAAACTATAGAGGCAATTGGCAAACAAAAAAATTTGAGCCTAAACTGCCAAACCACCAGCCCAGACATAGCCCTGCTACTACGTGTGCACAAAGTATATCTTATATCACGACTATTTATAAAGGTCCTCGTCAATTGAACAACTCTAACAAGTTACGGTTTGGTTTTAAAGTGACTTTTAAATATGAGACAAAAGTTCACTCAAAGGAAGTTATAACAACTTGCAATGGTCAAAGAATTTTTAATAATTTGGTTTATGTGAATGCAGGAGTGACGCGTTTAAACGTCACACGGAGATGTTGGTGAATGAGTTAAAGACCTCTGCCCAATTTGCCGAAGACAAACTAGATGACATAGAAAGAAAAGCAGATGATTTATTACATGGCACTCACTTAATACATGATTCTGTAGATTCAATCGATCTCCAAACCAAAGGACTCGCTAAGCTTACGCAGAACGTTGAGGATCACATCAATCTTGTGCTGAAGCATTCTGAAAATGTTTATGAGCAGACTAAGGGGATCTCAGTTTCTCAGTTGGAACTGCAACAAAGCCAAATAAAAATGGGAGAGAATATGGAAGCAACATTGCAAAATGTTGAGGAGTCTCAACGTGAAGTTTCCCGAGAGATAAATAATCTGAAAAACCAAGCTGAAGAAATAGGAAACGAGATCAATAAAGTGGGGGATGCAATGTTTTCTAAAATGAGAGGTCTACAAGACAAAGCCGACGATATTGGGAATATGGCGGGTACTTCGTTGGAGAAACAGAAACAGCTTTTAGAAGGGCAAAATATGGCTTTCGAGGGCCTTCAGTTTCTAACTCAATTTCAATCTCAGGCACTTGAAGAGAGCAGGTACAACTACAAAAAGTTCTAGTGTATTTTAACATCTCCGAATGCTTGAGATCTTTTCAAATTATGAACTTTATTCTTGTTTTGGTTTTTTCACAGGGGCAGTTTGCAACAACTAGCAGAGCTTGGAAGCCAGCAACAACTTGAGCTTCTTAGTAGGCAAGAACAGCTTCAGCAAACGCACGATCGGCTGGTCGAAAGTTCGAAGACAATACTAGCAGCTCAGGTTTGTGCCTAATAGCTATAGGATGTTTTATAGACTTGGTTATATTATTGGTAAAACATTGTTTCTTATTTCCTCTCTATTATTACAGGAAAATTTCGAATCAAAACAAGCAAGCATGTTTGTCATTTTAGATAAGCTCTTTGCCTTGCATAATGCTATGCTACTTGAATCAAGAGGACTTAAAGCTCTCTTCATTTACTCTTTGTCTATATTTGTCATCTACTTGCTCACCAGCACAAAGCAAACATATGCTGTGAGACCCAGTCTATATATAGGTACCAAATGCTAAAACAATGTTTTATTGACTTTTTAAGTTTTTATAAATCCTATCAACCTTAGCAATATTCTTCTATAATTATTTGGGTTTTTTCTTCCACAGGGCTTTGTGCTGCATTTTTTATTGAATATATAATAATAAGGTGTGTGGCGATAGATATCGAGCAGCAGGGTAGGATAACAAGTATTATTAGGTCTCTCATGGTAGTTCTTGCATCAATCCAGTTTCTATTTTCCATTTATACATTCAGGTATTTCTATTTACTTATAACTTAAATTTTATCTTTGAGTTTTGTACTCTCTCTTGTTTTTAAAATTGTGGTTGAAAATGATGAAGGGACTATGAAGTCTTAAACCACCAGATGCTGCTTAAACTCGATGATAAGCTCACCGAGAAGCTTAATGGTAAGAGGAGAAATGAAGATGACTTATGGGAAACTGATGATGATGATGATGTGGACTGGTCTACTTGGGTCGACACCGAGATAACAGAAGATTTAGACAATCTCGAAGACCCTGATTATTTACTTCCTGAGGAAATGGGAGAAAATTCAATTTCAACCACATTAACAATCAAGAAGTACAATCTCCGACCACACTGATACATTTTATAATACGTGTAACTATTTTGATTTTTTTTTTTTTAATATGTTTGAAAAGTACATCTTTTATTCTTACTTTACCGAAGAACAACTTTAATAAGGGGAATTACCTATAAATATCTCATACCAACTTATATTATTTTTAAATGTATTGATAAGTTCACATTTCTCAATATAACACTTTTTAATTATTTATTTTATTTACTAAATGATCATACAAACCAAAATATAATAAACATATTTTATCTCTTTACAAACCCAAAAAAATAGTTTTAAATTAAAACAAAAAAAATTATAAAAAATCAAAAAAATTTATAAAAAATCAAAAAAATAACAAAAAATTATAAAAAATGAAAAAAATTACAAAAAATTATAAAAAAATCAATAACTTTTTAAAAAATTACAAAAAAACATATAATTTTTTTTGTCAATATAACACTTTATATACCGAAAAAGCCGTTTTTTCATCAAAAAACACTTTTCCCCATCAATAAGTGAATTTTTTTATAAAAAAAATGATTTTTCCATGAAAATGTGCATTTTTTTTAATATAAATGAGCTGAAAGTGCATCTAGTTCAGTCGAAAGTACATATAGTTCAGTCAAAAACATATATAGTTCAATAAAAATGCATATAGTTCAGTCGAAAGTGCAATATAGTTAGTCAAAAGTGCATAAAATTGAGTCGAAATTACATTTAATTCAGCTGGAAGTACATCTAATTCCGTTGAAAGTGCATACAATTCAGTTGAAAGTAAATATAGTTCAATAAAAGTCAGTATGCATATAGTTCAGCTAAAATTGCATATAGTTCAGCTGAAAGTACATCTGCTTCAGCTTAAAGTGCATCTAATTTAGTCAAAAATACATATATTTAAGTCAAAAGTGCATCTGAACGATATTTACTTTCGACTAAACTAGATGAACTTTCATCTGAAGCACATGCACTGTCAGATGAACCACATGCACTTTCAGCAGAAACCACATGCAATTTCAGCTAAACCGGATGCACTCCAGTTAAAAGTGCATTTAGTTCAGCAGAAATTGGATGTGGTTCAGCCGAAAGGGCATATAGTATAGGCAAAAGTGCATCTAGTTTAGTACAATTTCAGTCGAAATTGCATATAGTTTATCATAAATTGCATATAGTTCAGAAAAGAGTCTAAATAGTTCACCACAAAAAATGCATATAATTTACTTTGAGGTAAAAAAAATCCGAAGGGATTCGAACCACCAACCTCTTAAACATCCGTGTTGGTGCAAGCGCTCTTACCAATTTGAGCTTACAGATATAAAATTAGTGACTAAAAATGAAATAAATGGCCAAATTAGCAAAACTAATCATATAAAAGCTATGTATTCGCCTTAAAATAATGCATTTTTATAGGGTTTCTAAAGACTTATCCAAACTCAACCAAACAAGCATTAAACTCAAGCCATACAAACTAAAAAGTAATTCACCATCAAAACGGGCTTGTTTTCAGCTCTGAAAAGGGCTCGATTCTGCCCCAAAACAGAGGTCGTTTCAGCCCAAAAACCGCCCCCGATTCAACACCAAAACAGACCCGTTTCAGCCCAAAAATTGGTCCCGATTCAGCCCCAATACAAATACCGTTTCATCCCCAAAACCAGCTTTAATTCAACACCAAAAAGGACCTCAATTGATCACCAAAACGGGCTCGTTTCAGCCCCCAAACAGTACCCGATTCAACCTCAAAACAAATCAAGTTAGCACATAACTCTTAATCACTACAAATGATCTTATGACCAAATAATCAATTATAGCCAAGTCGTATAGACCTATATTGACAACAAATAACACTTACAACTACAAAATTGACTTCATCAAACTACACTAATTCTTATATGTACTATAAAAATAAAAATAAACTTAATTTCAACCCCAAATGGAGCTTAACTACAGTCCCAAATGGAGCTTAATTTTAACTCCAAACGGAGCTCTGTTCCAGCCACAAACGGGTTACAATTTTAGCCTGAATCGAGGTATATTTCGACCCTAAACAGAGCTTAATTTCAGCCCCAAACAAAGCTTAATTTCCGCCACAAAACAGGGCTTAATTTCATCCCCAAAACAGGACTTAATTTCAGCCCCAAACAGGGCTTAATTTCAGCTCCAAACGGAGCTTAATTTCAGCCTCAAACTCAACTTAATTTCAGCCTCAAACAGAGCTTAATTTCTATCGCAAACAGAGCTTAATTTCTGCCATAAACGAACTCCGTTTTCAACCTCGAATCGAGCTCTATTTCAATCCCAAAAAGAGCTTAATTCAGGCCCCAAACGGGGCTTAATTTCAGCCCCAAATATGCCTTACTTTCACGCACACACATATATGTATATATATATAAATAGACAGAGAGAAAGAGATGAAAAACTTTATATATCTATTCAACACAAATAAAGAAAATTAAAAGCTCTTATTAGCCATTTCATCAAACACTACATATGCAAAAAAAAATTGTCATCAAAAGAGCCATTCAAACCCCATCTATTCTCATCCAAACAAATCACATGCCCACTTTTCACAAAAAAAAAGTTTATAAGCATGGCACAAAAAAAAAACATAGCTATCAAATGCATACATATATATACATGTCATTCTAAAGGAATATATTGGAGATGGATCGAGAAAAAAAACAAGCCGCTTTGTGAACGATGCATGTGAGAGAGAGATCGACAGATTAACCACCCTTCTTCCTGTCATCCTCGGCGAAACCCTAACCCTAATTATCATCATCTCCCTCGCCGCTCTCCTCCCACAAATTCTTCAAAAAAAACCCATATCTCAATTGTTACTTTGCGTGCCCCACCGTTGCGGCATCAATAACGGTTGTATGTGTCGTCGTCGTTGTTGGGGGGTTTGATTGGGTAGGTGACGGGTAGTGATTGGGGATTTAGAGATTTTGCAGGAGAGAGATGGGAATAGAAAGAGAGAGATGATACGGGAGATAAATGGAGAAAAAAAATGTCTGTTTAAAAAAAAAAATAGATTTTACAGGGCTTATATACTTTTGAAAAGTGGTAAGTAAGGGTAATGTAACTTATTGTTGTTACCTTGTGGGAATTAAAGTCTAAAAATGCTACCTAGGAGACATTATTTGATATTAGAATTAGCCAACGAGGAGTAACTAGCATGAGGACTCTATTACCATAAAACTGTGACACCGTTTTTATTTTTGATAATTTTTCAATACCAAAGAACCCCACCATGTTACAAAATATATCCAAACAATCCAATACTATTAAACATTAGTAACTAAACATAACTTCATAACAGATTTTTTGGTCCAAAATATGTTTTATCTTTTTCAGTCTAAAAATCATATTTTCAGAAGCGGAATAATCTGACTTGCCAAACACTCACAAAATTTTAAATTCTAAAATCCAAAAATCCATTAAAAAAATATGTTGACAAACAGACACATAATAAAATAAAATACTGGGTTTCATGTTCTTATCCACCTAAAAAAAAAAAAAATTCCGTTCAAAACTTTATATTCAAAATAACTTACTTTTCATCTCAAATATCAATGTCACCTATCATGTAACTTATTCCTGTTTTCAGAATATAACCGATTTTAAGAATATACTAATCCTGAGACTAAATTTCACAAGATTCTCTAGACAAAAAGTATCTCTATACTTGCTCAAGGGAAAAAAAAAATGCCACACCACTTATCTTCCCTACAATATATGGCATTAAATCGCACCACAACGTTTTACAAATCCAAACAAGCATAGAGTAAAACTACCAAGTACATCTACTCTAAAACACCAACCCTTCCTCTTTCCTATAAATATTAATTGATAAAAAACATTTCCCTTGTTACGCCAACACTCAATACCGTAGCAAAACAATAAAATTGTAAAATATTAACGCTAATTCAAACTAGTGTACACATCCAGTGACGGAGCTAGAACTTAGTGACAGATGGGTCACAATTTCATTATAAAATCACGAAACTTAAAAACAAATATCACACATAATAATAAAGATTGTTTTTCGACAAAAATTATTGAAATGATATATAAATCATTTAGTTTTTACTAAATTCATATGAAAACTACAAATTCGAGAACCACCCACTTAGTTACAGTATAAGCTGATTCACTGAAGTGATGAAATTACCGGACTAAACATGCCAATACCATCATCGACATTTGATTTTCTATTTTAAAACCGTATTTTATCTCAACTGTTTGAATATGCGACATATTTGAGACTCAAACTCATCTTTGATATCAGCTAAAGATTCTAAACTTATCAACTATAGATATATTTGGAAGCATAGCTACTTTTTCTATCATCTTTTACCTTAATATTTAGTGTGTAATACAAGAAGTTGCAATTTTCTTAAATGTTGGGAACTTCAGATGTAAAATCAAAACTATAAAGGACTAATTAGAATGTGAAACTACTGAAACCATTTCGTAGGTAATCCTAATAATAGAGGTGTTACACTAAGTGATCGCATAATTTTAAAGGGGTCATGTGACAGCTCCGCGCCCCTGTACTGCTGTACACATCACCTCCTAATCATCCTTCAAAATTTCAAAATGTAAACTCAATATAAGTTGTTAACTGTCATAGTGCAGCTAAATTAAAATTTACTCTCTCTGTTGATAAAGTGATGCCTACGAATTTTGTTTCTCAAATAACCTGAACTAGCTCATGTCTCTGAATATTATTTTCCTTGGTGCTATCTCAACCTTGCAATTTCTTGACAAATAAAACACATCATCTAATTACTATAAATCTCAATACTAATTTCAATAATAACCCAGCCTACAAATGGAAGACAAAATGGAACTTTTAAGGCCACAGAATATTACGCAAATTTAGACTCTACATAGTCATTAAAACCAGTAGTCATACTTATCTAGAGGTTGGCTCAAGGACTTATTTCCAAAACCTGTAAATTAATATCCGCAGTCGTCAAACTCACAACGTAATTTATTGTCCACTTAAAAATCCACATCGTTAAGCTAATTAATAATCAAAATCAAAACTACTCATCCATGTTTAAGCAAAGAACAGATAACTACCACCGTTGAAATTTACTTAATAAAGACAATTCTTAGCTTGCGTGTTCACCCTCAATAATATAACCAATTCACAAACCACTAGTAAAGCCATAATAACCAATATTTCCTAAGGCTAAATGTCCATAAATACCAAACCTATAATCATTTGTTTATCTTATCAACCATTAAAATTTGTTAGGAAAGAGAAAAATGCGATATGACATACTTACTAGCGCCCGCCGAAAACTCAAAAAAAAACTAAACTGAATCGAACCGGAAAAAACTAAAAGCTGAAAAAAACTGAACCGAAAAAGGCCGAAACCGAAAGAATCAAACTTTTTCGGTCCGGTTTCGGTTTACAATAAAACCGGAAAACTGAAAAACCAAAAAAGACCGAAAATAACCGAAAAAGACCGAAAAATAACCGAAAAGACCGAAACCAGACCGAAACAAACCGGTCCGGTTCGATCCAAAAAATAAAAATACCGAAAACCGAAAAAGATCGAATCGAAATATTTGCTCGGTTTCGGTACCGGTTTTGCCAAAAACCGGACGGAACACAGCCTACTTACAAGTGTTTTAACGGCTAGAGGTGGCTCAATTCTAAATAAACTTCATCCCACATGACCAATCACTCGAAAACTCTTTTAGAATCAAGAGGAATAAACATTGAATACGGAACTAACCTATAACAAATAATATTTCTCAAACTCGATTCTACCACATCTAAATAAGTTTCAAGGAAATTCTCTAACTAATTACTTGTCGAATAAGAACTACTATAAAACTAACAGAATAAATACCACGACACGTGAGAGATACGCTATCATTCTTGTCTTTTCCAATCCGAACTTCTTATAATAGTAACCGCCAAAAGGAACAATAAAGTAATTCATCCATTTATAACATAACATGCTTTCACATATTCCAATCATATACAAGAAATGTACCAGTTAGAGGTCTTTAATTAATATATAAAAACAAAACTAAAACACGCTAACCAAAACAAAATAATAGTATTGCATCCATTTAATTTTCATAATAAGCTCAAGTAAACAATTATCGATTATGTGACGTCTATATCTACGCTTAAAGATATATAAAATAACCTCACGAATCATTTTCTTGTCACTAAACTTTAAAATCCTGTTATATCAATCATTGTTTCCTCGTCCTCAAGCTTAACAGTTACACAAATAAAACTGTACAAATTATATCACAAACCAACCAACATTCACATTCTTATTTCCGCAAAATGTCAAAGGAAACCTAAACACTTGTTAATCTGCATACTCTTGTTACACAAGTACAACACCAAAGGCAAAATAGACCAATTCATAAGCAGGAACCTAGTTTCATATAGTTTGAAATAACGACTTAACTAAAGACGTATTATACAATATTTAAGATCATATATATATATGCTTACGGGATACCCAAATCCAACACTTTCTTTCTTTTCTCGTACATACTATCAATAAAGCACATCATTTTTATTTTTATTCATAAAATCCCGACTTGGGACCAGTTATAAACTCCACATTGTAATAACTCATACTTATTTCCGGTCCCGCCTTAATAAAAATTCCTCTATATAGTAATAAATGACATTATATTGAAATATATATATATATATATATCGTTACATTAACATTTTGTAAAATATTTATTTATTATTGTTTGCGACATTGACTTAATTTTATTGGTAGTTACTACATCCTTCAAATTTCGCGTACGTAATAACTCATCCGCATGAACTGCTTCTTGTTGAAGCCAAAATATTTTTAACTTGTCAAGCATGCTTAATGCTTCTTGACACGAAACTTTTGATATAGAATTTCTATACTATCATCCTCCGGATTATCTCCCTCCGCTTCTTGCCTAATTGCTGTAATGATTTCTTCTTCGGTTAAAGCGTGCGTGGCTTGTTTCTCACTTGCATGATTAACAAAGACATCCATATCCATTTGGTTAGTGTAGTGAAGTTCTTGAAGCTGATTACTCAAATCTGTAAGTATCATTTGATTCTCTTCATCCATACAAGAAACTTAATGAGTTTACACCTTTCAAAATACATGTATTTGTTCTCCAAAATACATGTATTTGTTCTAAACTAGGTACATGTATCGTCTTTATGTACATACATAAGTCTTTTGATATTTTCTATGTAAAACTTCACTTAAGAATAAACTCCTTATAGTCATATTTTTAGTATGGTTACAAGGGTATGACTGTAGTGAGTTTCTACTGTAATTTTTTAACATTGATACTTACACACTACCCTAGATAATAAAACTACAAAGATTTAGCATTGATTATAAAATCACACAATAAGACCATCATAAACTCGACACTAATTTAGAAACTTAACAAACTTGGAATCAGACCTCGTCTAAAAATTATTGAGTATTGTCTATTCTAAAAACGCATCCAATTTTAGGTGATAGTTGAGTATAATCTTCCCGGGATAACCCAATTATATCGTCCACACAGAATTTACTTAAGCTACTTTAAAAAAAAGTGCTGCGAAATAAAATAAAATATTAACGGGGTAAAGTGTAACAATCTCACAATTAGAAACCTTTTTATATTAGAGACTCCTTTCGCTTCAGTGCCAATAATTCCTTTCAATATATGAGTGAATTCGTCAATACTAGAGGAAATGATATTGCCCTTCCAATTTGCAAGGAGATCAGCAACTTTGTTACCCTCTCGAGCCACACGTGTGAACAGGTTTCTCACCTTATTTTAACATACCGTTTATTTGATTAAGTAGATCTGCAATTTTTCAATGGTATTTTTGTTTACCTTTTACAATATTAATTAATTGTACAAAGTCACTCTCAATAATTAGATTTTGTTTAGGAGAGATTTGTAGGCCATAATAGAGAGCTTTGATCTCTGAATAAAGAGCTGAATCACTAGTTATAGATCTAGAAAATCCAGTGACAAAAAGACTCGATTAATCTCTAATTAAGCCACTAATACCATTAGTTACCTCTTCTTGTTTATAGCAACCATCTATATTGAGTAAGCGAACTCTTTCTCCTTATAACCAGAATGAATAATCAACTTTTCAAACTTTCGAATAATATTGCAGGACTTCATTTTGATACTTTCAAACTTACTTGAACATCTAGATTTCCATATAAGCCAAATAATGATTGAAGGTAGTACTTGACATATTTTTTTTTTTTTCTGAGAAAGACTTTTTCTTTTTAATATAAGACCACCAGATGCTGATTCTTTCATATAGAGAGTTATTCTGAATAATAATGCCCCATTTCTTTTCAAAGAAATTCCATACCTCATTAGCAACAATACCAATACTAAATAGATGGTCTAATGTCTCTTCAGAGTTTTTACAACATTCACATATAGAAGCCATACGAATCCCAAATTTATACAGGTTGCAATCCAAAGGTACAACTTTTGTAAAGATCTTTCACATGAAACAAGAGACTTTTAAAGGTATAATTTTATCCTATATAAATTTACTTCTCGAATTTTTAGTACCTGCTTCTCTAGCAATTTGCCAAGCTGAATTTAGATTTAAATTCCCTAAATGAGTAGGTTTCCAAATAGGTTGGTTTGCCCCATTTTCATATAGTATAATATTACTGTTAGTAATTTCTCTAGCTTGTAGCATTCTGCACCAAGTATTAGCTCATTTTTTCACAGGGATTTCTTCAGATTGTTTATTTCTGCAGTATTTTGCTTTCATAAATTTTGTCCACGAAATGTCTTTTGTCCTAAACTTCCACCAAAGTTTCATTGCAAAAGCTTTAGATATGCCATGAAAGCATTTGACATCCAAGCACCCTTCTTTCACAGGTCTACAAACTTTGCTCCATCTAACCCAGTGGTATTTATTTTTCTCATTTTTATTACCTCATAAGAAATTAGACAACAATTGATCTATTATATTAATCACTTGTAGTGGAGGATTCATAGCAGGTAAGGTATAAATAGGTATAGATTGAAGAACATGACTTATCAGAATTAATTTCCCACCCAAATTTAGCCAGTTACCCTTCCAAGTAGACATCTTACTTCTCACTTTTAAAATGAGTTCATGAAAGAGAATGCATTTTTTATGCCCAGAGTATAATTTGCAGCCAAGGTAAGATAAAAGAGGTTTCTTACTTGTGATATTGAGTTCTTTGCAAATATTTTCTTTTTGTGTCGCACTGACATTTTTCGAGATATAAACAAAGATTTTATCTAAACTGGTTTTCTGACCAGAATCTTTATTATAGTATTGTAGGGTGCTGTTGATCTTTCTGATAGAGTGAAGGTCTGCTGAACTGAATATAATTAGATCAACAAAGGCGAGGTGAGTGATAATAGGACTACCAATAGGAGCTTTAAATGCTGACCATCTTTGGTTATTAATCAAAGCATTTAAATAGACTAGAGGATAGATGAACCCCCTGTCCGAGACCATTTTTAGGAAGAAAAAGCTCAGTAGGGTTGCCATTCACCAAAATAGAAGTATGATTTCCAGAGATAACCCTCCATACTATATCTATCACTTTCTCAGAAAAGCCCATTTTCCTCAGAGTATAAATAAAGAAATGCCAAGAAATTTTATCGTAACCTTTTTTTATATCTAGTTTCAAAGCAATATTTTTACCACTGGTTTTTTTATTGAGAGTTGAAATAAATTCTTGAGTAAGAAGAATATTGTCCACAATGTCTATAGATTTGACAAACCCACTTTGGTTCTCAAAAATAATTTTGGGTGGTATAGTGGCAAGTGTAGAAGGTATAATTTTGGAAATAATTTTGCTGCAGAAAGTGCATAAGTTTATAGGCCTGAACTCAACAAACTTCTTAGCTAGGCTTGATCTTATTTGGAATAAGTGTAATAATAGTAGTAGATAGAGATTTAGGAAGTAGACTTCCCATGAAAAAGAGACTGATAGCTTTAAACACATCTTCTCCAATAAAGTCCTAGCATGTAACAAAAAATTGACATGTAAAACCATCTATGCCAGGTGCATTAGACTTACTTAGTTCACACACATCTTATTTTACCTCTTCTATAGTGAGTTCTTTGTCTAAACAATTATTTTTCTCTTCTGAAATAAGTGTAGGGACAATATTCAGGCTGTTGTACTCATAAGAATGGATTTGATCAGCTGCTAATAGGCCTTGAAAAAAATCAACCACTTATCTTTTAATTTCCCCTGCATCTCTGATAATAGTACCATTTTCTTTCTCTATTTCACCAATGGCACATTTTGACTTTCTTTTCTTTACTATACTATGGAAAAATTTGGTATTAGCATCCCCTTGTAGAGCTCATTTGAGATTAGCTTTTTGAGCCAAATATTTCTCTTCTATACTAAGTTTAGCTTTTAGAATTGCTTCCTCTATATTGAGATCAATTTTGTTTGCAGGTGACGGGTTCAACTCAAAATGTTGCTCAGCTCTTAAGAAGTTATCTTCAGCTTTAGTGATTTCTTGAAAGATATGTCCAAAGTTATTATAATTCCACTATTTCAGTCTCTTTCTAGTAGCTTTTAAGTTTGCAGCAAGATTCACCAATGCATTAGTATTTGTGCTAGTAACCCAGATTTCTTTCACCACTTTAGTAAAATCCTCATGATCTACCCATAAATTTTGAAATATAAACCTTTTAGGATTATTATTGACTAGAACCAATTGTAATTTAAACAATAGATGGCTCTGGTGTGACGTAGCCTTGCTAAGATGGTCGAGGTAAGTATTGCAGAATAGATTAGCAAACCCTTAATTTAATAGAATCTTGTCAATTCTTTCAAAAATAGCATCCACGCCACTACGCTTGTTCCATCAAGTATATTTAGAACCCCTATAGTTAGCTTCTGAAACACCCAAATTGTTTATACAAGATAGATAGTCATTAGCTAAATTAACATTGATTGGCAAACCCCCAATTTTATCATTTTCAGAGGAAATAGTATTAAAGTCCCCCCAATTAGCCAAGGGTCATTAGTAAAAGAATTTTATAAAAAACTCCAAAGATCTTCTCTTTCAGCTGCTGTACACTTAGCATATACTACTGAGACTTGTAACTCAAGACCCAAATAGTCAATAGAAAGTGACATAGATACAACTTTATTCATTTGATTAATAATGGAAATATTCATTTCTTGCATATGAAAGACCCAAATCTTATTATCTTCATGTACTAGGACTTCATCAAACCCAAAATTCCTTTTGTAAAGCTCCACTTTATATTGATTTTTCTTTGGTTCCAAGTAAACTAAGAACATAATTTGATGTAATTTACATAACTTTTTAACACGTTTAGTAATGGGTTTAGTACACACTCCTCTGATATTCCAAAAGAGTGTATTAATCATTTAAAACCCTTTTTAACTCTAACATTAGAGGACCTTAGAACCATTGCATATTGGCTACAACTATTGATTCCCCCCTCCCCCGCCCCCCAATTTTTTTTTTTTTTGGAGTTTTCCACTCACCTTCTTCTAAACTAGTTGGAATTTCTCTAGGGGAGAGACCAAGATCAATTCTCAAGTTTTTAGAAATATCTGGGGCTTCTATGAGATTAGAGTACTCATTGTCACATTATCATCAAAATAGGAAGTAATATCTAAGGGTGTGAGAACTATTGATTTATTACCTTGACAACCTGTGTATATGACCATATCAGTATTTAAATTGCCTTATTCATCCTTGTCTTCCTTTATTAAAATTATCTTATTGACATTTTTAGGTCTTTCAGCAGCTAGGGGGTCAAGTTATTAGCTACTTCTTCTTGAATAGTTTCACCACTCTTTGTTAATTCATTATTAAAGCTTCTGCTCACTCATTCTTTTGTGCTTATTTTCTCTTGGTGATTGTAATAATTGGCATTTGCGTTCTTTTGGGTTGCTTGGTTTTGGTCTTTTCCTCTATCTGCTGTCTCCCTGTCCTTTTCGTCTTCTTGCTCTTTGTTGACATGTTCTTCTTCCTTGTTACTTTCTTTTTCTTTATCTATTTTAGTGAACTTACATCCATCTATTGCATGACCCAGTTTCAAACATTGTGAGCAGTATTTTAGGACGTCTTCATATTTACAATGTTGCCAAAAACCATCATTTTCTCCATAGTTTATTCTTACTCTCTTACCAGTTCTTTTTTTAGGTAAATTTTCACACAGATTCGAGCTAGACCCGGTCTAGTCAGCTTCGCTATTGGTTCATCTACTTTTAGAGGTTTTCCAAAGGCTGATGCTATGCTAAAAATGCTAGTTTTATTGTATAGGTGGATAGGTAGTTTTGGAAGCGAGATCCAAACAGGGGTGACCGGGGATTCTTTATATGGGCTAAACTCATAGGATCATTTAAAAGTTCTCATTGGGATATTTTCAATGTACCAAATTTTACGCATCCAAATATGTAGAAAGTCTTCCTCATAATAGCAGCGAATTAGAATATTGATAGAACATAAAAATTGGACCCGAATATGTCTATTCGGGTATGAATCGACCCACCCATTATTAGAGGGTATCCAAGGCTAAAACCCAATAACCCATGGTTCCTAACATGCCATTATCTATAAAGGTCCAGCCCAGTAGTAAATGTCCACAATGGAAAAGCCCATGAGGTGGCTCCTAAGATGACGACATTTGTCAACATCCTATGAGGCATAATTGTCTATAAATAGCCAACTACCCCCATTAAAAGAAGGACCAGAAAATCTATCCAAAAAATATAGAGAGAAGTAGAGAAAAGAGAGAAATTTGTCAGAGCTTATCACATCAAAAAGCAAACCGAGCAGATAAAGAACCGAGTACCGAAGAAGAAGGAGAAAAACCAAGATAAAAGATTAAATTATTAATTCGAGCATAAGTGTAATAAGGAAATTGTAATCCGAGCAGGTGCAATTGCCGAGCAATAATAAAGATCAAGAAGTGTTCAATATTTACTGTCAATTAATCATTATATTATTGTTGAAAAGCCTAACGCTATCCAACAAAGTTATGGCTTTATCAAATGGCGCCGTCTCCGGGAATCATCTAGTTCCCAACTAGTTTCGAAATCGAACACCAATACTCTATCAGACGAGCAACCATGGCAAATACCAATAAAGAAGCCCGCCCAGAGGAAGTAGGAACAACGTCTAACCAAGAAGTCTCAATCCGCCGAGACGAGCTAGCATACCTCATCGACATCCAAGACCGCTACGAGGCGCTCCGGGACAGCTATAGACAAAACCGTCTCTAACATCCAAACCAACCAACCTCCTCCAGTTGACGGGCACGTCGATGAGAACCCTACAGACTCAGAGGACGAAAGAGCGTTGTCCGCGGCAAGGCGTGCAGGGGGAACATTGCCAGACAACCGCCCTCTCAACAATGCAGGGCCAAGCTCAAGGACCCCACTGCCCGCAGCCTCGACCAACTCCAGCTCCCAGCGGGATCATTTTTAAACGAACGAAGCCCACCGGTATGGCATGCCCGAGGACCATGTACTCAAACAAACGTCCCGACCACCGATCCTCCCACTGTGGATAATTACACCGTCCATGGTGGAAGTACAAACCATTGTTCCCCAAGCAGGGAAGGCAGTCGCATTAGCACAAGCCGAGCAGGGTCACTATACCCAGCTCCAAGCATAGCTTGCAGCATACATGACAGCCATGGCAGTAGCAGGCATCACAATACCGACCACCCAACCTGCCAATGCACATACCGATCCCCGACATGAAGTGGAAGATTTCGCTTACCGAGAAGCTATGACAGCGGCGGGCCAAACACATGATACAAGAATACCCCGACAAGGGGAACTTATCCCAAGGACGATCCCAATAGTCGTCGGTCATCAGGACGTTCCTCGGGGACCTATCCCCAACAAAAACCCGAACGACGAAAGATACCCCGATCACCGGGTCGTTGTGGGATACTACCCTCAACCCCACTATGGGGAATACCCCCCCCCCCCCACTATCAAGCATCGGATGAAGCGTTCCAACAGGCTTGGGACGTATGCCAAGAAACCCCATGTACCGAGCAGATCACTCGGCACCGCAATCCTAGGGGGTTCATCATCCCCGAATTCAGGCTATACGATGGAAAAAGCTGCCCAATCGATCATCTGCGCCACTACAAAACGAGAATGGAGCTCTGGAGCGACGATACAACACTAATGTGCAAATTTTTCAAGAACAGCTTGGGCCAAGAGGCTTCGTCGTGGTATCACAATCTACCACGGGGATCCATAGGAAGCTGGACGGAGCTTCTCTGTGCGTACTCCACCCGATATGATGCTCATCGGAAGAAGAATATCAACATCGACACCCTTCTGAAAATGGCTATGCAGCCAAACGAATGACTCAATGACTACTGTATACGTTTCATCGACGTGGCTAACCAGATTCCGCAGTACGCCAATAACATAGCCATCCAAAACTTTATAAACTCCATCCCTAGCGGCTATTAGGCGAGAAGGAAGTTCATAGGCAAAAGCTTCCCGACCACTGACGCTCTGCTAGCCTATTGTACCCACCTCACCGATAAGAACGAGGAAATGCGACTCCTTAACCGAACTCTGCCAAGAAGGGAGTCGGTCTGAGAAGCACGAGTGGGCCGCAAAAAAGCCAAGAACAATCAGGGGGAAGCAGTCAGACCGACTAGACGGGACAAAGGGCCAGAGGTCCATGATAGGGTAGAGCGACCCCGAGAACCCGAGCATAAACCACTCTAGCTCACATACCCGATGCCGGTCAACGAGCATAAACCACTCCAGCTCACATACCCGACGCCGATCAATGAGCATAAACCACTCCATCTCACATACCCAATGCCTCCCAAACCCCTTCAACAAGGCCGTTTCCAAGAGCGGGAACGGCGAAAGAACTTCGAACCGGTCGACTTACGATACACTTTCAACCTATATGCAGAAGATATCCTTAAGGATATATGCAGAGAAAGTTGGTATTCCCGACCAGACCCGTTCGCTACCCCCCCCTAATCTAAGAGATTCCAAGCTCTTCTGTGCCTATCACGAAGACCACGGGCACCTCACCGAGCATTGCCGCAACCTGCGGTGGAAGATGAATATGTGGGGTGATGCGGGATACCTAAACAAATTCATCAAAGGCGCTGGGAACAAAGGAAAACAGCTAGCCATTGAGGGAGCCGACAACCGAAGAGGCAAAACAATCAACGTCGTTCATCTATCACGGCCCAAGAACACGGGCGGGGAAAGATCACAACAGCGGTAACTGGCGCACTTTGTGCAAGTAGCCAAGGCGTCACAGGCGTCAACTTCTAAGCGACAGTGCACGCCGCAGCGACACTCACCCATTTCTTTCTCGGATATTGACGAAGAAGGGGTGATATACCCCCACAGGGACGCCATTAACCTCCGCATCCAAATTGGTATAGACACGGTCAGCAGAGTGCTTGTCGACCAAGGAGCCTCTTGTGATATCATGTACAAAGAGCTCTTCGACAAGATGGAGCTCAAGCTGCAAGATCTACAGCCCACCGACGTCACACTAATCGGGTTCATCTCCGAGACGACCAAACCGTTGGGAAAGATCGTCCTAAATGTTACAACGGGATCCGTGTCAGTCCCCATGGAATTCTTGGTGGTCAATGATAATTCAGGCCATAATGCGATCTTGGGCCGACCATGGCTTCATTCCATGCGGGCCATACCTTCGACATACCACCAGAAGGTGAAATACCCTAATACAAGAGGGGAGATCGAGACAGCCCGAGGATGTCAAGAGGATTCAAGACGCTGTGAAGACATCACCGCTGCTCTGAAGAGACAACTGGTTGTTGTCGAACAACCCACAAGCACGAGGAAGCTGCTCAACCAAATAGCCCGAACTGAGAGGGTTGTTGAGGAACAAGTGGGAGAGACACTCCGGAAGGTGAGTATCCCTAATATGGACGAGGAACACTACTTCCTCATCGGCGATAGCCTCCCCAAAGGGGAATCCGAGGAGCTGGAAACGTTCCTCTTCTATAACATTGATAAATTCGCCTGGAGCCCCAAAGACATGCCTGGCCTAGACCCTAAAACGGCATGTCACCACCTAAGTGTTAACTCCGAGTATAAGCCAATAGCTCAAAGGAGCAGGAAAGTATCCGTACAGCACAGAGCGGCTATAATTGCAGAAGTCCGAAAGTTGTTGGAAGCCGGAGCTATAAGGGAGGTGTTCTACCCAAAGTGGTTATACAACCCGGTCGTCATCTCTAAGAACGGGAAGGAAAGAGTTTGTATAGACTTCACCAATCTGAACAAAGCCTGCCCGAGGGATCCATTCCCCCTTCCAAGGATTGATCAACTGGTGGACGCGACAGTGGGAGCAGAAAGGATGACCTTCCTCGACGCTTACTCAGGGTATCACCAAATCCCCCTCACCCGTGAGGATCAAGAAAAGACATCGTTCATATCACCTTTAGGAAACTATTGCTATACGGTAATGCCGTTCGGCCTATGCAATGCGGGAGCAACGTACCAAAGGATGATAACGAGGGTATGCCGAGAGCATATAGGGAAGACAATGGAGGTGTACATAGACGACATGGTCGTCAAAAGCGAGAGGGCCACATCCCACCTCCAAGACATTAAAGACGTCTTCCAAACATTGGGCAAGCACCAACTGAAGCTCAACGCAAGCAAGTGCGCGTTCGGCATTAGCAAAGGGAAATTTTTAGGGCATATGGTCAGCCGACGAGGAATAGAGGCTAATCCCAATCAGATTACAGCTCTACGGAACCTAGCAGCACCCAAGAATAAGAAACAGGTACAAGAGCTCACGGGAATGATGGCCACACTGAGCAGGTTTATCAGCCGATCCGCGGACAAAGGACGACCATTTTTTGAATCACTCAAGAAGGATAGAAAATTCGTGTGGGACCCGGAGTGTGAAGCTTCATTTAACAACCTCAAATAGTACTTAAGGACGCTGCCACTGCTAGTAAGGCCAAACAAAGGAGATATTCTGGCATGCTACCTTGCAGTTTCCACTACAGCTTTGAGCGCGGTCATCCTAAGAGAAGAAGGTCGAGAACAATTCCCGATCTATTTCGTTAGCAAAACTCTGGTCGAAGCCAAAACACGCTACCTACCATTGGAAAAGCTATGCTTGGCATTGGTCGTTGCGACCAGGAAACTGCCGCACTACTTCATATCTCACCAGGTCCCAGTCTACACAAAATTCCACATCAAGGAATCTCTTCGAAGGACGGACATAAGCGGTCGAGTTGCGGCATGGGGGGTCGAGTTATCCCAATTTCATATTGAGTTCGCACCCCGACACACCATAAAGGGACAAGTCTTGGCCGATTTCATCGCCGAGTTCACCGAAGGATATGACGAGCCATTGGCCATATCCCCCCAGTCACACTGGCAAATACATGTTGATGGATCAGCAACCAAGGACGAATCAGGAGCAGGAATCGTCCTTAAGTCTAGTGAGGGCGCGATCATAGAGAAAAACATCAAACTGGGCTTCCGAGCTACCAACAATGAGGCAGAATACGAAGCCATGATAAACGGCATGCTCATTGCTCGGTCCCTCGGATGCTCCCACTTAACTGCAAGTTCAGACTCCATGCTAATCATCAATCAAGCCATCGGCAAGTACCAGGCCAAAGACGACAGAATGATCCTCTACCAAGAGAAAGTCCAAAGCTTAATGGCCACCTTCGCACAGTGCGAATTAATAAGGATCAATCGCACCGAAAACGCACACGCAGACGCCTTGGTCACCCTAGCCTCGACATTAACGTTGGCCAACACACGGTCGATCACAATGGAACTTCTGGAAACCCCGAGCATCACCAGAAGAATAGACCGAGTAACGTCAATCCAATACGAGCTAGGGTGGATGGACGACATGATTCACTATCTACGAGACGAGATGCTCCCGACAGATAAGATAAAAGCGTTGAAAATTACGAGAAAAGCACCTCGGTTCTGGCTATCCGAGGACGACAAACTGTACAAGTCCAGTTACCAATGACCCCACCTTCTGTGCGTCCAGCCCGAGCTGCAGCAGCCAGTCTTGGAAGAAATCCACGAAGGATCGTGTGGAGCACACATCAAAGGATCGTCCCTTGCTAATAAGACAATCACCCATGGATATTCGTGGCCTTATATCAAACGAGATGCCGACGTTTATGTCTAAAAATGCGACAAGGGCCAACAATTCACCAAAATACCTCGGCTCCCATCATCGTTGATGGCCCCGGTATCGGCTTCATGGCCATTCACCCAATGGGCAATTGATATAGTCGGGAAGCTTCCCAAAGCACCCGGCAGCGTTGAATATTTGATCATGGTGACGGACTACTTCACCAAGTGGGTCGAGGCTAAACGTCTCCGAGAAATTAAAGCCAGCAATGTTAAACAGTTCATCTGGGAGCATATCATCACCAGGTTCGGTATACCGTACGCCATCGTTGCCGACAACGGCACCCAGTTCAAGGATGCCAAGCTTCAGCTCTGGTACGAAGAACTCGGTATCCAAAAATTCTAGTCGACTCCAATGTACCCATAGGGTAACGGCCAAGCAGAGGTGTCAAACCGAACTGTCCTAGATGGAATAAAGACAACCCTGGAACAAGCGAAGGGGAGATGGCCAGAATGACTACTTAACGTCTTATGGTCATGCCGAACTACACCATAGATGGCACAAAGGAAACCCCGTTCAGCTTAGCGTACGGCGTGGAGGCCATCATACCAACAGAAATCGGTCTACCCACCCTCCGAACAACTTTAGTCGAGCAAGGAAACAATGAACAAAGAATGAGAGAAGAGCTCGACATGTTAGATGAAAAACAAGAGATAGCAGCCCTTACCCTAGCTAAGTACCAACAAAGCGTCAAAAAAACCTATGACAAGAGGGTGAAAGGGACCAAAGAATTCATGGTAGGAGAACTGGTGCTGCGGCGAGTAACGGTCTATACCAGAAACGAGATACACGGCAATCTGAGCCCCACCTGGGAAGGCCCATACGAAATCGTTAAAAGAACAAGTCCAGTATCCTACAAGATCAAAAGCGTTCTGTTCGACAATAGCCGAGGAGAAAAGAATTCTTGGAACGTAGCTAATCTTAAGAAGTACTACGTGTAAGCAAGCCTACCATCCCAGGTACTACCTCACCTATGCTTTGTCATGACATTATCTTTTGAATAAATGAAATATTTTGTCATGCTGTCTATCAAGTGCTCCAAGGAGGCATGTGAAATTCCCAACATGGCATGTCTAAGAAAGTGCCTAGGAATACTGTGAAATTCCCAACATGGCATGTCTAAGAAAGTGCCTAGGAATACTGTGAAATTTCCAACATGACATGTCTAAGAAAGTGCCTAGGAATACTATGAAATTCTCAACATGGCATGTCTAAGAAAGTGCCTAGGAATACTGTGAAATTCCCAACATTGCATGTCTAAGAAAGTGCCTAGGAATACTGTAAAATTCCCAACATGACATGTCTAAGAAAGTGCCTAGGAATACTGTGAAATTCCTAACATGGCATGTCTAAAAAAGTGCCTAGGAATACTGTGAAATTCTCAACATGGCATGTCTAAGAAAGTGCATAGGAATACTGTGAAATTCCCAACATGGCATACCTAAGAAAGTGCCTAGGAATACTGTGAAATTCCCAACATGACAATTTTTTCTTAAGCCGAGCACACTGGACTTGCAGCTTCTCGTTCTTTCCCATCAGGATATGAGGTAAACGGGCAAGAGCTTCGTATGCCGCATCAGACGAACCCCCAACCCGGGCAGCACCAGTCAATCCTTGCCCCGAATTAACAGGGGGAGGAGAACCAGGCTGATGCACCAAAATAGCAAATGCCTACGAAGAAAGGAGGGAAAAAGACAGCAACATCAATACAGCTAAAGAACCGACAAAGCAAATCCAAATAAATAATATTTTTATACAAGCATGAAGAAACTCAAAATGCAAGCTACTCTCAAAACTCAGATAAGCCCTCGATGGAAGTCGATGTCTCTGCGGCGTCAGCAAAATGAATGTCCCGCAGTGAAACTATCAGCGTACCCAAACGACCCTTTATCGAGGCATCCAAGCGGTTCAACGCAACCATCATTTCGGTTACCCGAGCCATAGCACCAACCATACGCTCTGCTCGGATAACACCACGGGTGCCTTTCACATACTCATACACCTCTAATGTCTGAGCACGATCCCAATAGGCTTTGACGAAGGATAGTAGCAAGTCCGCGTCTTCGAAAACGGCCCCTAACACCAAGCTCAAGCTCGTCACCCGGCCTCGGGCTTCATCACGAGAGCGCCGAAGTGCACCAAGGAGCTCTTTGGCCTTACCCTTATTTGTTGTATAGTAGGCGGTCTTCTTGCTGAACTTCTCTCCCAAATTGCGTAACCGAGTCGACAAGTTTGAAATATGAATATTCAGATCCTTGATTTCACGATGAGTAGAATTCAATTCAGAAGATAGGAACGTTTTAGGCCTTTCTGGACCACCTATAACATTATCATCTACACTACGACTAGGAGAGGTCCAGACCACCATGGGAAGGGGATTAACAAGTACCTGACAAGATTTTTTTTTTATGTCCTTCAAAAGATGATGACAACCAACAGACAATGAAATTAACTAGGAAAGCCAAAGAGGAAGAAAACGGAGCACATATATTATCACTTCCCAAAAGAATGTCCTTATAGATACAAAAGAGGCCCACAATCCGGGTACCAAAAGACCCTACACTACACAAAAAATACTACAAGTATATATTCAATGCTCCACCTGAGAAGATGCGGGTGGGGGAGTAGCAGCAGTAGCAGAGCGAGGAGTAGACGGAGCCGACACGGAATGGGGACGGAGCGCTGTCGAAGTCATGTGCCCCGGCAGCCGTGGGAGCTCCTCATCCCGAATATTGGCCCAATCCAGAGGCTTAGGCGGTGCACCATGAGGACAGGGATAAACCAATTCTGACCATGCCCGGTTTGACAGAGGTACCTTCGCGGAATTCAGAGCACGAACGTGAGCGCAAAAGGCCGAAAAGTTGGCAATCATTATAAACTTTGTCCGCTCCTCCGCTTGCGCCGCTTTCAAAGAAGCAACCTCGGATTTTTCAGCCTCCACGTCCTCCACCATGAGCATATTATCGGCCTCTAATAGGTCGTACTTCTCGACCATACGCTCCTTTTCGACTTCCAACTTCTCAACCTCCTCGGTCAGGCGTAAGTTATCTCCCACCAATTTGTCATAATCTGTGGCCAACTTCACCATCTGAGCTTTCTCCTCAGCCATTGCTTTATTTTCGGCAATTAGCTTCTCTTTCTCAGCCTCGAGCGTCGTCAACTGATCCCTCAGCACCACGATACCCATGAAAGCCTGTACTCAGAAACATCAGACAACATCCGACTAAGGGCGTAACAAATTATATAACAAAAGACACGCGAAACATACCCGAAGCACGTCATGGTTGGCCTGCTCAATGACCGACACTATAGGACGAGCAGCCATTTCCTCTACATCCTTGAAAACAAGGGGTTTCAGAGCAGTGTATCCCATCTTTAAGGCTTTGGGTTGCTCCAGCAATTTGCCCCCACACCTCTCAATGTAACGGGTCATCAAGACCCCGTCCACCACCACCTTTTTCGGGCTCGCAGGAACCTCAGCCTCGCCTCCCGTCATAACCTCCCCGGTAATATCTTTGCTGGCTACCACCTCCACTTCCTCCCTCACCTCCTTTTCCGAAGGAACAGTCTCAGGGGTCATGCGCTCACTCACATCCTTAGTTCGGAGTGGCGAGATGACTAGCAAGCTCATCGGATCCTCACCCATCTTCACCATGAGGTTGAGATGTCCGAATATATTATCGAACGACCCCTGAAACACAACAATACACATTGACCGGGCAAGGGTAAGGGCAACCAATGAAGAGGTCAATAGCTGAAACACGATAACAAATAAAGAGGGGGAAAATGGACTTAAAAGACAATTTACAAAACTAATACACGTACATCACCATGCACAGAAGCCGCCTCGGTGGAACCACCCTGGGGGGAGGCAACCAACGCCACATCCGTGACGACATCAGGAACCTCCTCATTAACCGATGTCTTCGACACCCTAGCCCTCTTCGGGGTCCCAGCAATGGGATCTGATACTCGGCGCTTAGGACGAGCAGGCCTTCTCCCTCCACGAGAAGCGCTTCGAGTCTTGACAATTTTGAGGAATTCCTCCTCATGCTATATGGGAATCTTAGGCGCAGGATTACCCTTGGTCACTGGCCCCTCTGGATAACCTAATAGCGTGGGAGCAGCACGGCTTGTCGGATCCTTCGTTGGTCCAGGCCCCCACCACTTCCAAAGGGCTAAGGGAGCTTCAACATTGGGAGCGCCGAAGTCTGGAATATCGGGGGCGGTGGTAGCAGGCCCAGGAATCTGGTGTCCAGCACAACCCCAATCTCCGGAAGCAATCACGATACCAAGATTATGCTCCTTGTTGGTATCCGGAAGACCGATGACAAGCCGAGAGAAGGAGCACAATATCTTCAAATAAGAGCTACGGCGATCAAAACTCAAACTATAGACCCCGAATACATCTTTCAATTCGACCTTTATCCCCGACAACTCCAACAACCTTGGAATACCGTTCAGGGTACGGTAGCCATTCAGTGCCAATTGGGTCGGAGCAATCTGGAAGGCCTCAAAGAACAAAGCCATCCACTCAGTAAAAGGAAGTCTAAGACCCCCAGTAAAGAATGCCGAGGAACGAACAGCTACCTCGCCGGCAGGTACAACCCCCATGACCTCCTCATCCGAGACAGGCAGCCGAATATGTATGTCGTCGGGTATCCCGGCTAGCTTCTTAAAATGCGCTTCCACAAATGGGCCAACTTGAGCCAAGCATTGGGTCAGAATTTCCTATCCAAACGTCATAAAAACTTCATCAATATACTAACTGAAAACAAATCACAAGACGAGAGTTCCCCCCAATTACCAGAAACCCTAAGTTTTCCACTAACCCAACAAACGAAAATCCTATACATGAAGAAAAACCACCAATCACCAACCTAGATAGACATATATAGGCAAACAAGACCATATATCAACGCCACATACATGACCACAACAACAAATCAAATACAGACCCTCAGCACAGAGGTATACAGAAAACGCCATAGAATAAGAAAACACTTACAGTCATATTCAATGGCAAGAAGGAAAGAGCCGCAGCAAATATATCAGCAATCAGGTGAAACCCTAGATAGAGAGGCAGAAAATCTTTTGGCGGGAAGAACAAACCCTAGAGAGAGAAAATAAGAGATATCTTTTTTCAGCAAATTATGAGATAAAAATAAAAAGAATTACTTAGCAAAGTTAAAAGGAGTGGAGCCACAGAAATAATAAAATAATAACCATCCTTTCGTGTGACAGAGGTTTACCTTTTTTCAGCCACAGAAAAGTACACAACCACTGCTATTTTCAACAAATCAACGATCCAGATCTTGCCACATCAGATAGTGTATCCCACTAACCAATGCAGTTCACATCATTACACCTATATAAACGGCCAGTGGACCCCACCACGACAAGCTTACAGCATACGCTACCAATAATTACCATCGAGGATGCACCCCGATTAAGTTCCTTGACGCCAAATAGTTTCTTACCATAGGAACACCGAACAAGGTGGACGAAGACCGTTCCTAGCTCGAAGGCTTTTCAGCACCAAGTCTAGCAACGCTCTCCGGGGGGATAACCACGGTGCACTTTGCTCGGTGTCCAATACTGAGATGCATAGTATGGTTTCAACATGAAGGAAAAGCAAATAAAAAATAGGCAGAATCGAATTGCAAGAGTAGAATTTTTATTCATCCACAAGGGGGGAAACAATCAGTTACAACGGAAAAAATAAAAACTACAAAGACGTCAACAACAAAATACTTCTTTATTTCTGAACCCTAGAACTACCCCCTTACTCGGCGTCCCTCTTTGCCAAGAGATCTTTGAGATGATCCCTCTCCTTGATCAAGCGAGAAATACCCATCTCAGCCTGTTGCAAGGCATAAGACTGAGACTTGCATTTTTGCTCGGCTTCAAAACGAGCAGTACCCTCCTCATCCCAATATTGTTTAAACCTCCTGACTTCAGTCTGGGCACACTTGAGATCGGCTTTCAGCCACGACATCTCAATTTCTTTCAACTGGAGAGGAGTCAATTTCTCTTCCCCGAAACCAGGGGGACGGAGTAGCATGAAAGTAGGCTCTTCAAAAAGGGCTTTCTTTTTGGTGGCAGATCTAGTGATGGGAGCCATCTCAGATAAAAGCGAATTAGAAGAAACAAAAAATATAAAACAAGAAGAGAGAAAGGAAGAGTTAATAATGGAATGCAAACAATAGGGAGCATTTTATAAATACTCGAAGGGCACGAAATACGAAAGGCACCAAGTACGAGGCGTTGCAACAGTTCGAAAAATAAAGAAAGTGCAAATATCAAGGGGCACAAAGTACAAGGTGTTATAAAGTCCAGCATATAAAAAGGCACGAAATACAAAAAGGTGTAGCTGTTCAAGGGCAGAAGAGAAATAAAATACAAACTACAAAATGAGAGACATCAGAAAACAAGCCCAATTAAATAAAGGATCAATGGGCGGGAAAACCGAACTACCGGACCGAAAAAGGGCTACCCGAGCAGAACAATTTAACCGAGCTTGGTATGAGTCGTTCATAATGACCAAGCACTCATTCTCCCTGGCGAGATAGGCATTCTCACCAATAAGGGCAGTAACTTGTTCATTAAGCCGAGCATTCTTGACCGTCATGCTAGTTAAGCCTTGAGGAGAGTTATCAAAATCATCCTGGGCGTGGTCCCAAATCTCCTCGGCCTCATACAAGGAGTTGGCCAAATGATTTCTACGCGCCAACAAGCGATCAAGCTGACGACACAAGGCCGAAATTTCGATCCATTTAACAGTCTCCTCGGAGTGCGAGTTGAACAAACTCACAGCCAAGGCACCATACTCTTTCTCAAGCCTATCCATTCGATAACGGACCCGTGATACCTCAGCATCCAAGTATTTCATCTGGGCATGATATCTCACCACGGGCTCAGACATTTTTGAAAATTATTATAGTAAAGAAGGAGATGAGAGATGAGGGAGAAGCAAACAAAAGTTTATGAAAATGGATAATATCCTAAAGAAAGGCTGAGTATTTATAGAGCAAAGATGATATGTTCTGACATGCTTGGGAACATGCACCTTTGACTAACCTTCCATGACTCAGATTTCACATGGGTACATTACAACACTATACAAGAAGAAAAGACAAGTAGTTGATGATTCTGACAAGGGCAGAAAATGACAAACCGCAAAAGCAACATAAAAAGAACAACAGGAGATGCAAATAAATATTTCATTAATGGGATTACATAGGTGTTCATTACATTAGAGGACAACATCAAAAGAAGAATGATTACATCAGATAACATATCCAAAGACTATATCAGCGAGCCAAGCGAACAGGAGGCACGAAGGAAAGAAGCACACAAAAAAAAAACAAAAAGAGAGGAAGAGGAACATAAAGAAGAAAAGAGAAATACGAAGAAAAGAAACATAAGGCAGAAGAAAAATGAAAATAACAAAAAACCCGAGGGACTCAGGGTTGATTGTTACATCGTAGTGGTGAGACAGAAGATGAAGAAAAAAGAAAAAGGAGGCACAGAAGAAAAAGAAAAAGAGATAGAAAAGATGAAGAAATGAAGAAAATTGAAACAAATAAAAAATAAAGAAAAATGGTAAGGCTATGGGGAAGTCGATCGGTATCGATGAGAAGGCCCGGCGGAGATATCCCTATCTCGAAGCGTCGGATTCCCCCTCAACACCTCGTTCTCTTCGACCAGAGCCTGATGAGCACGTCGGCAATAATCCAGCTCGGACCTTAGCCAAGTTAATTCCCGGACCATCTCGGTATGGTGATAACGCATCACCTTTAACTCTTCTTCAGCATCCTTCAACAGCTTTAGAGCATGGCCATAAGAGGCTTCAAAAGCCGTGGAAGTCAAGAAGATCGACTCCACCATCCAAAATGAAGTGCCATTAATCGACAAAGGTGGAAGGCATACCAACAAATGGTACCACCTATTTGGACTTGGCAACGCTCAATGCAAATGCCATTAGCGAGCGGCCTCGACATCACATATCGGTATACTCTAACCTTTAATATATACATATATGTGATTAGGTGGGGCATATGCATCGTAATAACATTTTTCATGTTTTGGTTTTTCTTTGAAAACCCTCCACATAACCCCATATTTTTTATTATTATTTATTGCATTTTGATAATGCCAAAGGGGGAGAAAAATGATAGTTAGAGAAATGCGTTTTATTATATTGGAGGAGATATTTTTTTCGTGTAAAATCATCATTAGTTTGTCATAATCAAAATGGGGGAGATTGTTGAACCATGGGGTTCAATAATTGATTTTGATTATAACTTTGATTATGTTTTTAATGATTTTACTTTTCGATGATATAATGCTTGTCTTTTCCAAAAAGAGAATTTGTAAATTTCAGAATGCCAGAAAGATAGAGCTCAGAAAAACGAAGCCACAGGTTCAAGCAGAACCAGAATCGGAGCTAAAACGAAAGAGTTATGAGCATTCGAAGAATAGCGAGAAAACAGAGAACGACCGATCGTCTGTACAAAAACGACCGATCGTTTTTGTACCAAATTCTTCCAGTGAGGACGTCGAAAAAACGACCGATCGTTTTCTGAAAACGACCGATCGACTGTAGAAAACGACCGATCGTTTTCTGCAGAATTCGAAAACAGCTTTTCAGCTTTTTCTGGAAAACAGCTTAAAACCTCTGAAAAATAGCCTCAACCACTTCCAACGGTCATAACACAGAAAAACAGACTTTGTGACCATATATACCTCAAACATCTTTCTTCAAACACAATAATCCATTATCCTAAAACCTCTCTTAATCAAAACCCAAATTATCACCATTTTGGTGAAAATATTCGAAAAAGAAGAAATTAAGAAGAAAGCGATTCAAGCTCGAACAACAACAAAGACTCACCAATTATCTTATTTAGAAGCAAATAGAATAGTGAGTGTAGTTACATTTTTGTAACAAAATTGTAAACGAGTATTTTATAAACTCATTTTGTGAGCGAGTGATCGGGTAGAGGCTTTGTAAGCAAGTGAAGCTTAAAAGCTCTAGGTCTTTCATTTCGGGACATTCATAAAGTGAGGGGGAGCTTAATCGGTCGATTAGCTCATTAGGATTGTAATATCCGGGAAAAGAATTTTTAGTGAAATACTCGGTAGTACCGAGGAGAGGACGTAGGCGCGTTTTGCCGAACCTCTATAAATCACGGTGTCATCTTCTTCCCTTAAACTTTTATTTTCCGCAAATATTTATTCTTGCTTGCTTGCGTTTGAATTTATTAACAATTATTAACGCTTAAGCTTAGAATTGCGTAAGTTGGGGTGTTAGTTGCACTTAAGTTTTAATTAGGCGAAAAGCGCCAAAAACCTTATTCACCCCCCATCTAAGGTTTAGCCGCACACGGGCCAACAATTGGTATCAGAGCTGAGGCTCTTGCATATAGGAATCTAACGATTCTAGAGTTAAGATCCCGATGGCTAATATACTTAATTTCGCATCCGGCATAGCTTCATCACCCAATACACCACCATATTTTGATGGAATAAATTTTTCATATTGGAAGGATAGTATGAGCATGTTTTTACAAAGTTATAATGTTAAACTTTGGATGACCATTAAAGTAGGATATTCCGCACCTACATCCGAAAATAGCGAGAACCCAATCCCCGTAGAGGACCTAGATAACGCTCAACTAGAAGCCTACTCTACGAACGTGAAAGCGATGTATGCTATTGTTTGTGCCGTTTCTCCTAACGAGTACAACAAAATGTCCGCTTGTAAAACCGCTAAGGGTATGTGGGATAAGTTAGTAGTTATGCACGAGGGAACTAACCAAGTCAAGGATTGCAAACTCCAACTTTTAGTTCATGACTACGAACTCTTTAAGATGAGCGAGGGAGAAACTATTTCCGATATGCTTGCTAGATTTACAACTATTACTAATGGATTAACATCTCTTGGTAAGTGTTTGTCTTGTAAGGAAATGGTTTCTAAGGTGATTCGGAGCTTACCGAAGGAATGGGAACCAAAGGTCACCACAATTCAAGAGGCGCACGACATGAATACATACTCTCTTGATGCATTGACGGGTTCACTCATTACTCACGAGATCACCCTCAATAGTCACAAGCCAATCTCGAAAAGGAGGGAGATAGCTTTCACAGGAACAACTTATGACGAAAGCGATGAGCTATCCAATGACGACGAAAATTCAATGCAAATCATTCGAATCGTCAAGGAAATACTCAAGCTAAAAGACCAACGCAAACATAAAGGTAAATCGTCAAATAATTCAATTTATTCTAACGATTTTGTTTGCTATACATGTGGTAAGGAAGGACACATGGGGAGAGATTGCGTCATGAATCGCAAGAGCAAAGGAAAGAAGAAGATATCCGCTTCAAGCTCTAGCGATAGCTCCGACCAAGATGAAGTCGCTCACCTTGGTTGCTATGTGGCTTTGGAAGACAACAATGAGCCTAACCAATCATCCTCAAGCGAAAGTGAAAGCAAAGCCGATGAGGTAAATGATCTATCTTATGATGAATTACTTCATATGTGCGATATTTATTCCAAAAAATTTCCTAAGCTTGTCGAAAAGGTCGACTCTCTTAAAAGGATAAATTCTTCTCTCAATGAAGAAATAAGATCCTTGAAAAGAGATAAAAATTGAAAATGAGTCTAGTCCGAAATCGTCATTTTCATTACATGATGTAGATGACGAAAAGGAAGACTTGAAAGATAAAAACAATGATCTCGTCATCCAAAACAAGTCTTTACAAACCGAGATCAATTTTCTTAAAAATGAAGTCTCTAGACTTACTAAAACTCTTTCAAAACCATCTTCTTTAGATTGTGATTTATTAGAAAATTTTGAAGAGTTAAAGGATGCTTTCGATAAAGTTAAAAGCAAAAACAAGGTTTTGAGTTCTCATGCTTTTAACTTAAACGACAAGGTCAAGGTTTTAGAAACCGAGAATGAATCGTTGAAAACTAAAAACAACGATCTTGTCATTTCCATTGAAAAACTCAATTTAACAATTTCAAAGTTTTCTAAAGGTAAAACCGTTTTAGAAAACATTTTGAGTTGTCAAAAAGATTTCAATGATAAGAGCGGTTTAGGTTTTGATTGCATTGGGTCTACTTCTAACAAAACCCGCTTCGTTAAAGCCTCTAAGATTTCTACAACTCCTATTCCACCTAAACAAGAGGTTGTTTTTACTAAAGGGAGTACTTCCAAGATTTTTCAAAAATCTTTTAATGATAGGAAAGGTATAGGTTTTAAAACCAAATTGGATACTCTGAAAAACCTTTCCAAAACTTCATATAACTCTCGTTATACTAAAAAGTCTAGGCATTGCATACATTGTAGTAGAAGTGAGCATAATTCTTCTAAATGCCCAAATTGCTTTCATGTTAGTAGAAGCGATTTGAAATGGGTAGTAAAGACCCGAGCCACTAACAATATCGGCCCCAAAAGAAATTGGGGACAAAAAGACAAACCTTATATTGTAGGTATCTCCATCCAAAAGGAGAAAATCAACAAGTGGTTGGCAAAACCGACAAAAGCCGTGGAAGTCAAGAAGATCGACTCCACCATCCAAAATGAAGTGCCATTAATCGACAAAGGTGGAAGGCATACCAACAAATGGTACCACCTATTTGGACTTGGCAACGCTCAATGCAAATGCCATTAGCGAGCGGCCTCGACATCACATATCGGTATACTCTAACCTTTAATATATACATATATGTGATTAGGTGGGGCATATGCATCGTAATAACATTTTTCATGTTTTGGTTTTTCTTTGAAAACCCTCCACATAACCCCATATTTTTTATTATTATTTATTGCATTTTGATAATGCCAAAGGGGGAGAAAAATGATAGTTAGAGAAATGCGTTTTATTATATTGGAGGAGATATTTTTTTCGTGTAAAATCATCATTAGTTTGTCATAATCAAAATGGGGGAGATTGTTGAACCATGGGGTTCAATAATTGATTTTGATTATAACTTTGATTATGTTTTTAATGATTTTACTTTTCGATGATATAATGCTTGTCTTTTCCAAAAAGAGAATTTGTAAATTTCAGAATGCCAGAAAGATAGAGCTCAGAAAAACGAAGCCACAGGTTCAAGCAGAACCAGAATCGGAGCTAAAACGAAAGAGTTATGAGCATTCGAAGAATAGCGAGAAAACAGAGAACGACCGATCGTCTGTACAAAAACGACCGATCGTTTTTGTACCAAATTCTTCCAGTGAGGACGTCGAAAAAACGACCGATCGTTTTCTGAAAACGACCGATCGACTGTAGAAAACGACCGATCGTTTTCTGCAGAATTCGAAAACAGCTTTTCAGCTTTTTCTGGAAAACAGCTTAAAACCTCTGAAAAATAGCCTCAACCACTTCCAACGGTCATAACACAGAAAAACAGACTTTGTGACCATATATACCTCAAACATCTTTCTTCAAACACAACAATCCATTATCCTAAAACCTCTCTTAATCAAAACCCAAATTATCACCATTTTGGTGAAAATATTCGAAAAAGAGGAAATTAAGAAGAAAGCGATTCAAGCTCGAACAACAACAAAGACTCACCAATTAGCTTATTTAGAAGCAAATAGAATAGTGAGTGTAGTTACATTTTTGTAACAAAATTGTAAACGAGTATTTTATAAACTCATTTTTGTGAGCGAGTGATCGGGTAGAGGCTTTGTAAGCAAGTGAAGCTTAAAAGCTCTAGGTCTTTCATTTCGGGACACTCATAAAGTGAGGGGGAGCTTAATCGGTCGATTAGCTCATTAGGATTGTAATATCCGGGAAAAGAATTTTTAGTGAAATACTCGGTAGTACCGAGGAGAGGACGTAGGCGCGTTTTGCCGAACCTCTATAAATCACGGTGTCATCTTCTTCCCTTAAACTTTTATTTTCCGCAAATATTTATTATTGCTTGCTTGCGTTTGAATTTATTAACGATTATTAACGCTTAAGCTTAGAATTGCGTAAGTTGGGGTGTTAGTTGCACTTAAGTTTTAATTAGGTGAAAAGCACCAAAAACCTTATTCACCCCCCATCTAAGTTTTAGCCGCACACGGGCCAACATGATAGAACATAAAAATTGGACCCTAATATGTCTATTCGGGTATGAATCGACCCACCCATTATTAGAGGGTATCCAAGGCTAAAACCCAAAAACCCATGGTCTGATAGAGGTTTCCTAATAGGCCATTATCTATAAAGGTCCACCCCAGTAGTAAAGGTCCACAATGGAAAAGCCCATGAGGTGGCTCCTAAGATGACGACATTTGTCAACATCCTATGAGGCATAATTGTCTATAAATATCCAACTACCCCCCTTAAAAGAAGGACCAGAAAATCTATCCAAAAAATATAGAGAGAAGTAGAGAAAAGAGAGAAATTTGTCAGAGCTTATCACATCAAAAAGCAAACCGAGCAGATAAAGAACCGAGTACCGAAGAAGAAGGAGAAAGACCAAGATAAAAGATTAAATTATTAATTCGAGCACAAGTGTAATAAGGAAATTGTAATCCGAGCAGGTGCAATTGACGAGCAATAATAAAGATCAAGAAGTGTTCAATATTTACTGTCAATTAATCATTATATTATTGTTGAAAAGCCTAACGCTACCGAACAAATTTATGGCTTTATCAAATATGTTTTGAATCGATGACACCAATATGATAGTTAGCTTTCAATTTCATAGAGTTAAACACTTTACAAATGTTATCTATGCGAGGCTTACCGTGTGAGAATTTCCCTACAATAGTATATTTGAAAGGTTCCGATAGAGTGTTAAGATCTTCGATCATATAGTGAATCATTGGTTCTTCTTTGTAATGGCCGATATCTTTAACTGGAACCTTAGTTGTCACGGTTTGTGCTTTTAGTATAGCTGCAAAGGATTTAGATAGGGGAGGGTCTGGGAAGAGGGTTTGGTCCTTTTTGGCATTTTCGTTGGTTGGGTCGGGTGGTTGAGGGACGAACATCTTCACGGCGGCTAGGCTTATTCACCCTAGTCATCTTTCTCTTTCTCTCTCTAGGTTGCTAGGGTTTGGTCCCCTTTTTGTTTGTGTATCTGCTATTTCATTTGTGAATTTAATCATAATCAATACAAACACTTTAACAAGAAAGTGGTGCATTACCCCCCTAAACCCTTTATTAAAATTAAGCTAACATAATAATAAGGAAAAATACACAATGATAAACTTGAAATATATTAATTAAAAGAGTGATAGATGGGTGATACAAAAAATACAAGTCTTGATGGCTAAGTGTTGTGTTGCAGATGAATATGGCATGTGAATGTTGTGTCTATGTGGTGTGCTTTTTTTTTATTCCATGCAAAGCCTATATATATACAACGTGTTATAATTATTTTGTCAACATGATCCACGAATTACTCCTACAGTAATAGTAGCTTTTTTTTTTTGTTGACATTTAGACTTTTGCATTCATTTCTTTACGTGTGATGAAAAGAGTAATTGGGAGAGCAAAACTCAATGCTTCTGACATGTCCATTGAAATTGAAGAACTCTATTGTCTTTTCTTTTTATTTTATTATTGCATTTGTAGTCTCCCGAGTTAGCAATGGATTATTCTTCGGTCTATTGTTCATTTCGTCTTTTTGCCTTTAGTCACATAACTTTTAATTTAAATGTATTGAGTCCGCAAATTATTTATTTTTACACATACTCGTCGGGCTTGTCTGGGCGAGCTTTACGTCTCCTGATTGACCCGTGTCATAGTTTTACTATTTAATCCACAAAATATATAAAATAAACACAAAAACAATTAAAATGGTACAAAACTAGAAATTACATAATAACACTTAAATTACACATTTTATTATTTAATAGTTATTAAAACATTATACAATAGCACTAAAGTACTACCATATTTATAATTAATCAAGTATATAGGGACCTAGGACCTTCAGCACCGATATCAAAAAATGTAACATCCCAGACTCAGTGGATATCACACGGCTGAATAACACGTGTGCCGGTATATTATCTTTTAAAAAAATTATGAAAATTAATTAACGAGCACAATTTATTACCTGTTTTTAAAAGAATGTAAACAAAAGTCAATCGTTTAATAAAATATGATCAAATATTTGATTCGAAGAAAGAACAAATAATACACTTAAGATGATCATGGTGGAGTAAAATAAATTCTTTGACATAAATTATGTAGCTTTCGTTTTTACCAAAATGTTTATAATATAATATTTTGTTGTATTAAAGATTTTTTTGTTTAATAGTTAATGTTGAATTATTCTAGTATAAATATGTTTGTTATGAAACTTTATAGAGACCGATGGTTAAAAAAGGGTCACATTTTTTTTATTTGTCCTGAGCATCAAAAACTTCAGGGCCGCCTCTTCTTAACATTGCATCTAAAAGTAAAAGTTATGTCAAATATATTATTAATTAATTATTTTAAACTCTGAAGAGTGTCACTGTAAAAAGCGGAGTTTAACTGTGTCAAATTCATTAAAAGTGGGTTATGTCATTGTTTTCAATATCTCTTAACTTGTCTGATAATTTATGCATGTGAAACAAGAAATCCATAAAATCTCTTCACTTATTTATATAACTTACGAGCGCCTTGCTCACGAATGCATTTTTTGATTGCATCCATTATACCATTTTTTTGTTGTTGCTTAGAATCTGCAAGCGAGCGGGCTATTCATTTGGGAATTTGGTCTAATATATAGCGCTTGTTTAGTTGCCCTTTGAAGTCCAGCTTTTTGGCATTTCGCTTATACTGGTTCATATTATTAGACTAGCATATTCGTTCAAAATTTCTTGTTGTGATTGTGTTGACATAGGACTTTTGGGAGTTAGCTGTTGAGCTCAATTTTCCTTCTTTTTTTTCTTAAAAGCATAGTTAACATGTTTAATTTTCCAAAAGCTGCAACAAAACAAGGAAAAGATCATGTTTATGCCAATTTTCATAATGATATGGATGATGTGTTGCATTTTAAAATATATTCGTTCATACTCGTAAACATTTATAATGTTTAATTTGTTTCAATACCCTTATTAGAGAATTATTGCTGAAATTAGTTGATTTTGTTTTATGTTTTGCAGAGGGGAGTAGACGTGGCCGCGGTTCATACGTCGGAGATGGGTGTAATGATGGGAAAGAAATTCCAGGAAAGAAAAAATATGAGACTTGCATGTGCTTAAAAATCATGTGACACAACACCTAACTCTTAACTCCCTCAAGATTGGTGAGATTGGAATTATTAAGTCTTCCATTAGATTTTTGGTTCTCAAATCTTGTATTTGAAGTAAAAAAAATTCTTTCACATAAATTATGTAGCTATTGTTTTGACTAAAATGTTACTGTATAATATAATATTTTGTTATATTAATGATTTTTTTGTTGATTAGTTAATATTGAATTATTCTACTATTAATACGTTTTGTTATAAAACTTTATAAAGACGGTTAAAAAAGTGTTGCCCCTGCTCTCTATATATCTCTTTAGTATACAGAGCTCTCTTTTAACCAGCTTTCTTCTCCCATCAAACTCCCATATTACAGGATTTGGGTTTTGGAGTTGCATAAGATTGTAGCAAAATATAAGAGGTTACTTTGAAAATTTTAGGTATGAGCAAGTTTATTTTTGCAATAACGTTACTAATTTATGTGAATTTTCTACATGTGGATTCCAGTTTTATATGGTGTTCAATGTTATCCGTTTCTCTTTATTTGATATGTTTTTTTAACGTATTGATGGGTATGAGGTACCAAATTAATAATTTATGTTCTTATAAAAAAATTGCATAAACATTATTCATAAAGGTTTTGAAGATTCATTCGACACTAAAAGAAGACTTCCATAATTGATATCAATTGAAAATCAGGTAAGATGTTTTTGGGAAATTTAATTTAGTTATCAAAATAATTTGTTATCATTTAGTGTGCCACAAATAAAATGTATAAGAAGAATTACGACAATACAATTATGTATTTGTTAAGTAAGTATGCTATCATTTATATCCAATTAAGAGTATTCTCGTCTCCTTAACTAAACTTTTATTTTAATGTGTAGGTTATGTATTGTTAGTCGGTTCGCTCAAAATATTTCATGATAGGTAAAGCTTTCATTAAGAGGGTTGATTATGGCATGCATAAATTTAGCAGCGTCATTATTCACTTATGGGTTAATTATAGTTTAGTACACCAATATTTCGGGGGTTAACAAATTCCATACCCTCGTATAAAGATTGCTTATTACCATACTAATACATGAAAATTCACTTAAACTAAATAATTCTACTCGAAATTGAAGAAGAAAAAAGGGTGAATTACAAAAACATTTTTTTATAAATATTTTGTACATCTCCACATAAGCAATTGTTTGAATTGAGTGATTAAAAAGGCACATGATGTGCATATAACTCACATTTGTATACAAATCGAGTGATTTTTAACAGACTAGTATGATAATAAAGAATGTTAATAGAAGGGTATGCAATTCGATAAATCATTATCATGTAGTGTGCCACAAATGAAATGTATATGAAGAATTATCAAAACCCAGTTGTGTAATTGTTAACTAAGTAAGTTATCATTTATACCCAATTAAAAAATTCTCGTCTTCTTAGCTGAACTTTCATTCCATGATAGACTTCATCTAAAGATTTTATTAGGAGGTTTGATTTTGGCGTGTGTAAATTTAGCGGCAGCGTTATTCACTTATATGAGCGCTGAGAGATTGGGTGAGAGAATGGGACAGAGATTTGTTGTCCGTATGGTTGAGATGGTTTATTTTATATCCGCCTAAGTCTCGACAACAACGCTTACGTGTTGATGAGTGCATGTATATCACCATGTGTGAGCCTTGAGTATAGTATGATAACTTTTTATGTAAGGTGGTTAGTAACTCCTAAAGAATCAGACATTTCATGAGTTGAAAATGAAATTTGATAAGAAAGATAGAGATTTTCAGGCAGTTAGACTAGACTCTGAAACTCAAATGTAAGAACAGGTTAATTTACTTATACTTTTTCCTTTTATTTTATTTTGATGTGACTTGTAAGACTAAGACATTGGTTTTGGTTCAAGTGAAAGTAAAAATTCTCTATTTGGTGAATTGATGTTATTGTTCTAATTTTGAGTAAAAAGTTTTTTTCAGATTACACATCTTCTCTTTGATAAGAATTATGTGCTATAATATTTTAAGGTTAAATCTATTATGCACCATGTTTTTTATAGAATTCAATTTAGAATAGCGCAACTCTGTGTATGGTGATCTATTTTGAAAAATCATCTTTATGATGCAGGTTTCTTATCGAAATTACATGAGAAAAGCCAGGATCCAAATAAAATAGAGAAATCTTATGAGACTATGTAAAAGCATAAAATGCACTTTTAAAGGAAAAAAAAACATATAAACAATAGTCACTTTCTTATAAGGCGAACAAGTAAAAATGATAGATAGAATAAGAAATGAATTTACCCAAAACGCACTATTGTAGTTTAGTTTTCAAAGTTGGATATCGGTGTTAATCGTGTCAAAGTAGATAATACAAGGGGGTTAATTGAAAAAGCCGGTATACATTGTGGCTATTATCTAAACACCCAAAATAAATGATTTTTTACCCTATTTAATCAAATCTATTAGATGCTATATACCTATCTATACTATTACTTTATGTGAAGAGTGCTTATGAAGTCTTCAAACAATTATTTATAAAAAAGTCCTATTAATTTACAAAATTATAAAATAGTAGTAGACACCTTTTACAGGAGAATTAAAAGAAAAATAATTGTCATCTAATTATTAACTTTTTATTCTCACAAATCATTAAATTCATCCCCCTCCCTCTCTCTCAACCATAATTGTTCCTTCCTTCATCAAATATTCTATCATAACGGGTTACATATATTTTTTTGGATTCACACTCATCGGGTGGGCAAGCCCGCTAGTACCTATATACTTGTGGATACTTTATGTATTCATGAAAGGACATAGTGAGGAGGTGTTGAAGGTGTTGATCATGACATCCGTTGACGAAGCTGAAGTTGATATTCAAATAAAGAAGAGTTGTATCGATTTTTCTTAAAAAGAGTCAGCTTTAATGTCTATTAGACAAGTACATACCTTATTCTATAATCATGTTTAACAAATTAATTTTTTTAATGATTTCATATTTTTTATTATTCGTATTTTTTTACCTTGAATTACTACTTACGTGGTTTTTTTTTATTGGATTGTTAATTCAATAAGTGAAATTATCTAAATTTAGACTTAAACTCGTCAAATACCATATATGATTAAAAGGTCTTTTTCGGTTTGGGCGAACTTAGATGAGTGAAACCTAAACCAGAGAAGTATTATTGTATAAGTACTAAATGAGTGAAAGTATAAGGGGCAATTCTCTTTTAGTACATAAAAAAGATGAGTGCTTGTGTATCCCTCTTAGTACATAAAAAAGATAAGGGGCAATCTCCAAATAAGCACTTTTGTGAAGTGGGATGATGAAAAAATGCATATGATGTGCACATGAACATGCAAATCGAGTGATTTTTAAAACATTCATATGATAATATGGAATCTTCATACAAATGTATGCACTAACCACCAAAATGTTAGTGTACTAAATAATATTTAATGCCTTTTAATAATATCTTTGAAGAAGCAAATGATTTGGTTTTCTGGGCTTATCGAATTGGCATCTTCTAGACGAATATTTCTTTGAATGTAAATACATTTGAATGTTGGTGATCTTCAAATATTAAGTATAAATATTGTAGAATATTTTCATACTGTCATTTGTATTTTTGAAAATCTTTTTGAATCATTTCCATAGCTTAAAAAATGAGTTGTTTCCTGCGAAGTGAGTTAAGTCATTTAAAAATAATCCAATAGAGAAAAGAAATGCATACAAGCATCGCCTTCTAATACCCAGGGTTAGAGTATTGAGCTATGTAGTTAGTGGTGTGATTCGTTCCAATTTATTGTAATATTTGGGCATGTTTTTATAATACTTTATTCATATATCAATATTAAAATAAGTCTTTATGCTAATATTCAGTAAATTTGTGTTTTGTTTTCGATAACATATTTTGTGTATAAAAATGCAGTTTTATGCGGATTTTACATGAAACAAAACCAAGACATGTTGCAGAGCTAAGAAATCATATCAAAGTTCGTTAATGTGAAGAGAATAAGAATAAGGACGTGACTTGAACTTATAACCGGAAGGAACACAAGAGCATTGACTAAATTGAAGAATTGAGAAAAATGCTAAAATTTATTTTGGAGACTTTTTACTTGAGTCACCTTTCGAGATTCGGCTTCTACAATCTCTGTTCTTATTTTTCTTCATTTCTTTTATTTTTTTTCCCATTAAAACATAGATTCTTCTCTTTTCCCTTTAATTGCTTGCAAGCGGATAATTGTTACTCTATCTAAACTTTAATTTACTGATTTTTAATGTAAGAATTTGATTATACTATATTGCTCCCTTGTTGCTTGCTACTTATGGAATAAATTTCCTTTGACGCCATGCTTTTTATTATATATCGGGCGTTTATATTGTTCATCGTGTTATTTACTTTATAATCATATTTATACTGATTTGAAATTTACAAACCCAATTCAACCTTGTTCATAAATCATAAGATTGTTCTAGTACGTTCACACGGATTCCACGTGATTTTGATTTCACATGATTCTTGGGAGATCTCAACTTGGAGTTTTAGTCAGAAAATTAGCCTTTTTTTTTTTTTTTATTGTCTCCTAACCTTATCTAGTTATAGATAACATCACGGATTGTTTTAGATAATAAATAGGATATGGAAAGCTCATCACTTTCTCGTGGGCGCTAATTATGGAGAGCTAACATAGCATTTCCTAGAAATGAAGTATAGAGCCTCATTTAGTGACGTGACATGAAAAATTAAATGCAGTGAAAAGTGAAATAAACTTTGAAAGTATAAATAATGACAACAAGGTTTTGTATCGTTCAATCCAAATCATGTTTTGTATGTGACTAAACATTATCGTAAAAGTAGGGTAAATTATGGTTTTAAATGACTTGCGTGTAATCTTAGATGGTTTATACTTCATTTATTATTTCTTTTTATCAAATTTGCTCATTTTCATGATACTTCAATTTTAAATTACTCAATTAAAATATTAGTATCACTTAGGAACATTTATGATACACAATTTGACTACAAATGGTTTTTCTCTTTCGATTGAACGATAATTTATTTAGGAACAATTATGATCGCTTAAGAATGTTTATTATCAACTAAATATTAGTATCATTTAGGATTTAGGAACATTTTCATGATAATTTATTATTAAACAAATGGTTTGATTAAAAAAATTGTAGTATATAAAGTCTGATCTTTTCTCTTTCAATTTATTTTATTTGTAAGTCTGATTCCGATCCTGTCTCGCGTCTATATAAACCTCACACCGCTTTTATCATTTACATACACAATTTGGCTATAATGGCTTCTCTTTCTTATCTCTTACGTTATTTCCCCACAATAAGCTCTTTCAAAGTAAGTCAGTTTCAAATGTTTAACCTAACCCTAAACATTAACAAAACCGACAGTACTTTGAGGTTACCACATTCAACAACTAAGTTTGGTCAGCTTAACATCACTCAAAATGGGAAAGTTTATTATGGAGATGATGAAAGAGCTGAACATGGATCTGTAGCGAAAACGGACATAACCCAAGGTGTCCTCTTCGACGGAGTTAAGTTACAGCAACCCTATATCATTCGATCTACCGAAGTTGGCCCCAAAAAAATGGCCACATTCGAGAGTATTCTAAACCTTCTCCAGGTAAGAAAATAACTTAAATTATTTTGTAAGCAACGCTTGGATAAATTCCACTTATTTGCAGCCAAAGTTCATCTGTAAATTTAGAAGCGTATGCTATATATATAATAGTCTTGCATACAAATCGAGACCTAGCTAGCCTTTCTACAATTAATCAGTTTTGATTAAGGTCACAAGTGCTACATGGGATTTTCTTAGTCATGAATGGATAGTCCACCCATCAGGCCACCACTAATATTTAAACAAATAATGAATCAAAGAGTTTAATTACTAAGACCATCCTATGTTATCTTTCTTATTAAATATAAATTGTTAGTTAACAAGCAAATTTCTTTCAAATTGGTCATGTTATAGTCTTTGTTAACTTTAATATTGTTAAGAGACTTGTTAAAATAACAAACCAATGTAACACCTATAATTTGTTGGAAAACCCTAACGGTTTTTGTGAGTTAATGCAATTTAATTGTCTAACTTACAATTTTAATTACCCCTATTGATGACTTTAATGACATGCAACTTTTAACATGCTTTTTTTATAAAAACGTAGGTGCATTAGCATTTTCATAAGGGAAAAAAATTACAACTATAATGAAAATGATACATACATAACATATACACATTCACACAAATTCACATATGCATACACAGAGAGAGAATCACACCACCAACGACTCGACTGTGACTTGGTGCCGTTTTCGCCGAGTCACATATGATAGACGTTGTACCTTGGAAACAAAGTGTCGCATTTAGCCAGAAGATAGGTGGCATGACAAATATCGTTTAAAGGAAACTGATTGCAGTTATCTCGTCTTAGACTTTAGTGCATTTCGGTATCATTTACATTCTTTTATGTTAAATCTTTTATTTGATATTTATATTATATTTGATGATATTATTTTCTGTTTGTTTGTCTATTAATTTTCCGTAGAAACTATTGTGTTTATTTACAACGTACCCAACAATCTTAAACGATTTTTTTTTTTTATGTTTTGTACGTTAATACAATAATTTTGGTGTATGGATTTACAGAAAATTATTTATTTTTTCGTAATCGTTCTTAGTAAAATCATTTTCTCTTAATATTTGATTTCGGGAATTTTATGTTTACAGCTGAAATGGTTTCGGATTGCTATATTATGTTTGTTATTTGATGCATGGCGTTTTGATAAAATTGTTTGGAAAATGTATTTCTGACACAAACTTTTAGTTTTAAAAAATTGGTGTTTCCGATTAAATTAGTCAAAGGCGTTTTAAGTTTGCTTTTACCCTTTTGAGGTTTTTGTGAAAATCCTCTTTTTTCCGTTTTAACTGTCCTTATAAGCAGTGCATTGTTTGCATGTATAATCTTTTATTTGGTTTACGCTAAATTTTATTTATGTAGATGCATGAGAAAGTATGGGTTTTGTCCATTAATTAATATGTTTATACTTACTCGTGGATTAACCTCTTTGTATGGTGTTTAACTACAAGAAATTAGGTGTTTAATGACCAAGATTCTCGTCATTAAAGACACTGTTGGTCACAATAGAACCCAATAGTGACGACCACTCATCGTCGTCGCTACAAATCCGACACTAAAAGTATGGCGTGACGAGAAATTCACCCGTCACAATTGGTAAATTTAGTGAACACCGGACTTCGTCACTGTTTGTAATTTCTAGTGACCAAGAGAGTTCGTCAGTACTTGGTTCTTCAGCGATGGAATGTCCGTCCGTCACACAACAACATACTTTTGATCTGGTATCATCAGATCACAACATGACATGATCTTACTGAAAACTGAATATCTAAATACACAATTCATAAACCACTTTAAAAAAAAGTCAGATCATACAAAAATCAGAATTCCATTCATGTAAAGATAGATATTACAATAAGTTAATTACACACCACATCAAATATACATTCTGTCTTTTCTCTGTCTAAAGCTCGCCATGCTCATAATCATCTTCCACGCACTTTGCTCTAGCACCACCAGGCTCCCCCCAGATCTCTAATTAACCACAGTGATAATCGGTTACAAACAGCTTCGACTTTCTTCATTTTATGGTCATAATTATCTTTCACAACCGTATCAATTTTCTCTTTTTTTCTTGTCGGATTCCAATTTATCGGCTAACTTGTCCTTATCATTGATCTGGTTCTTCATGTTGTATACATAGGTCTCTAGGCTGTTACGTTCATCGACTTTTTCTTGAACCTTTTTGTTCTCCTCAGCAAATTCCTCAAGCTCTGAACCATACGTTCGATCTATTCTTGGCCTCGTCTGCCATTTCCGTTGGTGATTGTCATCTTTTCTGATTTCCTTGAGACTTTGTCTTCAACTTTGACATCGAGAATATTGTTGGTGTTGACCTCAAAGGTGACTTCAATCTGAGGTGTTCCTCTGCAAAAACAATTTATGCAGATATCAAGCAAAGTTAAAAAAGGATAACTCACATATGTTGAGCAAAATAGTTGGGAAAAAATATTGAAGTAGCATATGATTATACAATATATGCTGCGTATACATAATAGGAGTAAAAGTCTATTATCTTTCTGTACATAGAGTAATATTTAGAACATAGTTGATAAGTAAAGATAAGAGATTCCAATGAAAGACGATATTTTGCATATACTAGTTTGTCTGCAACTTTTAATATAAGCCAAAAGAAAACCTATGATCATCAAAACTTGGTATAAGTTAGACTGCATTTTCTGGTCTTTCAACGACTCGTGCCAATATTGTATTAGTAGACCCAATATGAATAATATGCACTAATGAACTAGTTTCTTAACAGAGGGTAAAGAAAAGAACCTTTGAGGTGGTGGGATTCCGGTTATATCAAACTCTCTGAGCAATGTTTTCAGTCAAACTTTAGACATAATACTCCGACCCTTGTGTTTTGTTTGCAGAGTTTTTTCTTTTTCATTTTCTCAAGTAATGATAATTCGGAAGACATTATGAAAGCAGAAATTGCATTGCGTGGGTTAGATATATGTTACCTGATTCCATTTTGTTCAACTCGTGCTATTCCTTCTTATACCATTATGTTCAACTAGAAGCACTCCCACTATAATCATCTTTATCCGACATTAAAAGCTGCAATAGAATAAACTCATAATGAGGAAGCATGAACCTTAATGCTGATCAATTCCCCAAGAATAATCAACTTTAGACTAACTCTCACTAAGGAACATATAAAGTACTGCTATATTTTGGATGATATTAAAAGATTTTTGTAATTAAAATCAACAAGATCCAAATACAACCGTAGGACATATCAATAGCTAACCCATGCAGCAAAGAAAACTACCAAATCACAAAGTTAAGGACACTACACATTAGAATTCAAAGATTTCGAGTTACTCTCGAACTAATGAAGTAGTATTACCCTAGTTTTTGAGTTAAATTGAAATCATCATTTCATCGAGCACCTTGTGAGAATGGCTTAATCCCACTTAATTCCGAAACTGTAATAATGCAACTTATAATAAACACAAAAATATTGAAGATATAAACCCTAATTAACTCAAACTTACCGAAATAAACAAAGATGAAACTTTAGTTAAGTCAATTTTACCGAAATCAGAGATATAAGCATTAATTAACTCAATTTTAACAAAATATAAGCACTAATTAACTTAATATTCTTTTAACAAAGTAAAAGATAAAAACCCCAACTAACCTGATGTCGAAAAATCAGAGATATAAAGCCCTAAATCACTCGATTTCACCCGAAAAAATCAAAAATGAAAGCACTGATTGACTCGATTATAACGAAATTACCAATATATGTCGTAATTAACCCAATATTCGAAAAAAATATAAGATATAACAATAATTTACTGATAACGAAATATGAAGTTAGAGAGCAAGTGAGGGAATTTTACCAAATCTGTGATTAGAGAAATCGCCATGGATGAGAGAGAGAGAGAGAGAGAGAAAGAGAGAATTGTGAGTGAAGAATGGGAGAAATAGATAGAGAGAGAGAGGGAGTTAGTGAAATATATTAGTTTGTACGGTTTTCAGACGTGTTTATTTTTTTTTTATCGGGTGTACCAACTGAAACCATAAAACTATATAATTTAATCTAAATTTAAATTAGATTTAAATATTTTCCGTTAAATTTATCCAATATTTTCTGTTTGTAGATTGTGACCAAAAATATTGGAAAATTGATGTTTAGTGACCTCGGTACTTTTTCGTCACTAAAAATACATAATATTAGTGACAACGTAGAATAAACTCGTCATTAAATGTAACTATTCTTGTAGTGTATTTTGATCAACTCATGTTATATATAATTGGTGAAACGGTTTTTTTTAATGCATATGGCGTGTATTTTTATTCACAAGCTTTTGTTAGCATGTCATACATCTTGACACTTGCGCATTATATTTGATTATGTGTATATAGTCAGACGTTTGATTAAGGACAAATTTTGTTCAGAACAATTCATATGATTTTGGTTTTTGTGTACACGTGAGAAGAATCGTAACGGACCTTTTTGATACATGATATTTATATATACACGTGTGCATGTATTTGTTGTTTATTGTCATGTATTTGTTATAACTTTTAATTAATTTGGAAAACGTTTTGGGATATTGTCTTTGTCTGCTGCTGTTTTGTGAACCATAATTGTCGTGGCAATGGTTTTGATATATCTTGAATAATTGGATTAACTATTTGAGAGTTATATTACTTGGTATATTAATGTGCTTTAAAGACTTATATGGATCTCACTTGACTGTTACCTTTTAGTCCATTTCGTTTGAGTATGGTCCACAAAACAAGTATAGTTAATATGTTGTGGAGCAAAATATTGGTTTTATAGCGGTATAATTAAAAAGTTAGTTAACTCAGCTTCTACTATTCTTTTAATTTGTAATACCGTTTGTATAGGTGGGTTATACGGAAACTTTACTACCATGTTATGGTGTGTTGTGGTTTCTTGAAATATAATTTTGGTTTGTGAAACCGAAAATTATTTTGGATTGTTCTTCTAAAACCATTCTCTGATTTCATAATTTGGGACATACGATAGAACTAGTTTCGAAATAGTTCTTGTAAAACCATTTTCTAATTTTCAGAATTTGGAGCTTACGACAGAACCGTTTGAATTCTGAAATTGTTTTTTGTAAAATCAGATTTATCTGGTGTTTACGGCTGAATAAATCTTTCAGAATTTGATGATATTTTTCGGGAATGAACTAGATTACTCCTCAAAATCAGTTTCTTGAAACCATGCGTGGTTATAGAAATTTGGTGTTTGTGAAGCAGGATTTTTAGTTTCATTTTTCGAAATTAGATTGTGCATGTTTGTTATTTGAGATAACGAACAGTTTCCTGCGGCAAAATGTCCGAAACATATTAGGTGCTGGAACTGACCAGAACATTGTGGGTGCCGGTGTAACTCATATTAATTTTGCATGAGTGCATATTAATGAGGGGGGTTACAAATTCGAAACAACCATTATTATACGAATTGCAATGACGAGTCGGCTACATATTTGGATGAAACATTATTTAATAACCAACTTTGTTCATCCAAGAGCAAATAATTTAATAATTAAACAAATTATAAATGTCCGTTGAGTTTTATTTTAAGAATAAACAAATATCAGCTAATTTATTAATTTGTTGTAATAAGATCTTATTGTTTTTTAGAAAGAATATTTAATAATTTGTTGAAATAACATTTTATTAGTTTGTTGAAATAACATTTAATAATTTGTTGAAATAACATTTTATTAGTTTGTTGAAAAAACATTTAATAATTTGTTGATATAACATCTTATTAACTTGTTGAAATAACATATTATGAATATGTTGTGGTTGCTATTATTAAGAATAATAATTGAGTAATAGTATATTACTATTATTGGGAGAGAACCACGAGGGTCCCACAAATGTGGGGGTAACTCGTCGATCCTATAGATCGAGAATCTAAACATACCCCAAAGCGCCTACGGACGAGTGAGAGAATACCTAACGGTTTAGTGGTATAGACCTTAAACGTCTGAAATAAATGATAAAATTTATTTACCATATTGAAACCGGTTAACTTTCTCAATTAAAATATGCATGTACTGTGTGAGGACAAAGGAAATACACAAACTGTGGGGGCGTTAATGTGTGGAAACGTTTTAAACGTTTGCAAGTCCACTAATAAGTGCAAGCATACAAATTTGAATCATGACTAGTGATTTTGAAATCTAAGGGCAATAGACTTTCGGTAGCTAAAATAGTATGATCAGGTTGTGAAAAGTTTGCTTGTTTGTGGCAATACATGAATGATTATTTGTTCAAAATGAGCATTTTAGTCGATACTTTTGTGGTCAATAATGACATGTTGAGTTATTCAACTAAGTCACTGATTCGACATGATATAATAGGTTATGAAAATATAAAAGCATAAAGGTTTTGTTTTTCTAAATCTATTATTTAAATTGAAACACAATATGAGTTTGTGTTTGAAGCAATGTATTCCAAAGTTTTCGGTTCGAACTTTTGACGGATTACGTAACCTAATGGTTTAGTGCATTTGAGATGCGTGCAAACCAAGAAGGGTTTTAAAGGTACTTTATCAATTTATTGACGATTGTACTAAACACTGATATCTCGACTTTATAAGAAGTAAAGACAAATCAGTGGATTCATTCTATGAATACGAAAATCCTATTGTTGAGGATTAAGGATTGTTCAGAAAACATGGTTTAATCATGGGTGTTCTGTTATGATAATCAACCAACTTTAACTCAATGATTAAGTGTTAATCATTGAATGATAGACTATTCTTGGATGTGCTAGACATTGTCTAAGTAGTTCCGAAATGGTATATTCACGGTTATGAATACATGGTCAGTGTGAATGAAACGGTGAACATGAGACACCGTTCACGCAATTGTGTTGTTTGAATGACACCAATCGTTAAAGAACAACTTATTATGCTCTTGAGCAAAAATGTAGTTGTTAAACGATGAATGTCATGTTGATAAATTCAGGGTTAAAATCTGAATTTGTGCGGGAAGTGAGCTTTCCGCAAGCTATGTGTTGAACAAACTACCACTTAGGAAGTTGGACCAAACAGTTAGAATTATAGAAGGCATGGTGCCTGACTATAAGTTCGTGAAAGTTTGGTGCTACCTAAGAAAGTTCTCAAATCTTGTTCCTTGAAGGAATTGGATAGGATAAAACGGTAGATTGTGTGTTCATCGGATAACCACTGAAGATAGTGCTTATCGGTTTCTAGTACATAAGTCAAATGACTTTAAAAGTGCATAAAGAATATTGTTCTATGCCCAAAAAGCATAATTTCTAAAAGAGAAGTTTTCCCGCAAAACTATAACGCCTGGCGAGTGTGATTAATACATTGAGGTTTCAAAGCATTACGCTACCCAAGACAAGTGAACACTCAAACGATGCTGGAAAAGTGTGGACAAGTGAATCTTGTAAGAAAGATGAAGTGCATCGGCGTAGTAAAGGGTGAGAAAGGAAACTTTAATCGACCCTTGACTTTCAGGAGTGAAGGTAAATCGATGACATTGAAATAATCAATATTATCCATATAATGTGTATATGGGATGAGACCATCAACAATGAGGTTGATAGGCGCGTGAGACATATAGTCAATGACTATAAGTATATTGACGGTGTTGATAATTTCAATAGCTATACTTCAGTCTCATGGAGATTTTTGTATAGACTTGTATAGTTGGAGAAACTATGGAGTTAGAATTTATAACGTTGAATCTAGCTACAGAAGAGGCAGATTGGCTGAGAAGTCTTGGGAGGTATTCCAAGTGGCCAAAATCTATTCCTGTAATAAACATGCACTGCTACAGTCAGTCAGTTATTGAACGGGATCAGAGTAATTGTATAATGGAAAGTCCTAACAAAATCATGACATAATCGTCGGAGACACAAGTCCGCAAAATGAATTGCTAGCAAATAGTGTGGTATCCTTAGATTTGGCAAGGTCTAAGGATAATAATGCGGATCCATATACAAAATGCTTGAATCGCAGAGGAGTCGAAGCATCATCGAGGAAAATGGGGGTTGAAGCCCAATAAATTGGAAACCTTCACATAAGCTACCCAGCCTGTACTGGAAACTACAGTCTCAGATTCAATGGGAAAACTGAACTGTGCGGTTAACCGAACAAAGAACTCGAGAATATAAGTTCTCAGCCAATTTCTATGATGAAAGAGAGATAGATCTATACCATTATAAGGGTGAGCATGAGGCTCTTAATGAATCAAGTATCTCGGATATTGAGTGGGGTGAGTCATGATACCTTTGACTTGAAATCACTTATAACGAGTGTGCATGGCCGATACTATGTGACGATCTAGGGTTAAATCATTAGAGCACTCGTTTGAAATTGCCAAGGCAGTCCAGGGCCAAATATGGACATCTAAAGGGCCTAGTAAGTGGTGTAGAGAAGGTACTATGCGGATATTCTTTTGGTATACACAAAACGCTAAGGGTTCAAAGCATTACGCTACCTAAGACAAGTATATCCGAAAGGTATTTTGCTATGGCAGGTTCAAGACGCATGCTACCCGTACTTATGCAGTGAATTCTTGTGGTTCTCTCGATTGCATTTAGTTGCATGTTGCATGTCAGTTGATTGTATTCATGTGGGGGATTGTTGGAAAACCGTAACGGTTTTTGTGAGTGAATGCAATTTAATTGTGTAACTTACAATTTTAATTACCCCTATTGATGACTTTAATGACATGTAAATTTTAACATTTTTTTTTATATAAAAACATAGCTGCATTAGCATTTTCATAAGGGAAAAAAATTACAAGTATAATGAAAATGATGCATATATAGCATATACACATTCACACAAATTCACATATGCATACATATAGAGAGAGCATCACACCACCAACGCCTCGACCGTGACTCGGTGTCATTTCCGCCGATTCACATGTGATAGACGTTATATCTTGAGAACGAAGTGCCCCATTTAGCCAGAAGCAGAGGTGGCGGTACAAATATCATTTAAGGAAAACTGCTTGCAGTTAACTCGTCTCGGACTTTAGTACATTTCGGTATCATATACATTCTTTTATGTTAAAGTTTGTATTTGATATTTATATTATATTTAAGGATATTATTTTCTGTTTGTTTGTCCATTATTTTTCCATAGAAATTATTATGTTTATTTACAACGTAACCAACAAAATTAACACAAACCAATGTGACCAAATAGTCAACACACCTATAATTAACCATTTCTTACACAATACTAGTTATGACTTAACATAAAAAAAACATATAACCTTGTTAAAATGATAAACCAATGTAACACTTAATTTTAACATAAATATGTGTTATTTAGAATAAAATTAATTGATGATGTGTCACTATTTAACATCTAAAAATTAAGAAAACCATTATGGATAATCTAACTAAACATCTATCAAACGAATTGAAAATTCTTCTGAACTTTCCAAAAATAGGTCTTAGCTTTCTGGCACCATGCAAAAATATAAAAAGGAAATATCCTAATTAATATTGACAGAATATACTTCTTATTAAAATTTTGATGAGTTTCACCATTTCTTGTTAATTAGGTACCGAAATATATTCTCAATCCTCACATTTATTCCATCATTTTGACTGGTTTATTGCTAACTCTTTTTGTCTTTCTTACAAGATTAAAAATTAAAATTAAAGTTATGTAAAGAATACTAAACTATGGATTAAAGTTTCGTGCTATGGGTTTAACTAGCTAACCGACAAAACTTACCTCCTCCTATCATGGGAGGAGCCTCTACCTTCTACTCTACCTCCTACCCTCTTATTTTGGCCAATAGAATTTTGACATCTATATAAGAGAATAAGGAAAATTATACATATATTTGCTATTTCTATCTTATTGCCAAAGTTTTAAAATTGTTTAATGGACTGATTACGTTAAGATAGTGCAATAAAATTCTTTTGGTGTATCTATAATTACACATATTATTTCCTACATCTTATATATATTACACTAAAAATTAGTAATTGTTGTGGTTATAGATATATGTATAGAGAAATATGTATAGATATAGAGAGATGTATGAAATACAATAATAAATGAGGCTTTATTTATTCATATGTATCAAGAGACCTCTAACACTATTTATCTAATAGAGGGTAGAGTTATATATCCTAAAAAAACTCAAGATATGTCCAATAGAGTAATAAATTTATTCATTTCATATTTTGACTCAAGCATCCTAATCCTCAAATTTTCAACGAGGTCTATAAGAGAGTTGATTATGAAACATTTTGTTGTATGTTAGGGATTAAAACTTTATTAATATTTCCAATTTGCTTATTTTAATTAAAATGATCTTTTGTAATTATTATAGATTAATCTTCTATAATTGTTTTTCATAAGTACTTATTAACTTTTGCACACTTTTGAAGTCAAGCTATATATGAATGTAATACTCAAGATCATTTGAACAAATACAAAACAATAACCATAAAAAACATATATTAATTTAACCAATATATTTATTTGGTCATATTTTGGTTAATATTTTAATGCATGATATATAATTTATAAAATGGTCACATATATGTTCACTTACATAGGATCATTATGTAATTTTAATAAGGAAAGATACTTAGTTTGTAAATGTACCAAAACTATTTTGGTATCAAATTCTAACAAAAAAATATTTAATTATATCCATATTAATTCTCTTGCATACTTGTAAAAGTCTTATTATTGGATCAAGTGAAAGGCAGAAAGGGTATGAGAGGAGGCAAGTTTTGTCCCTATCTAACCGTTTAGATTTACTTTTGTGTAAAACAACGATCAAAGTCTATAATTTATTTAAATCTGTAAAATCTTACAAATGAGATTTTAATTATTTTATACACTAACCTTTTAATAATTTTTGACTTTATACGAGAACATAGTTTAGTACCAAACGGGCCAAAACCTACATAAAGTCACTGATTAATTTGTTACACTTTTCGAAGAGAAAAATATGAATTTACCACCCATTTGGCTCAATTATATAGCCACATCAGCACATATATCACCTATATAATTGGAGGTTAAAATTTAAGATTACAAATCGCCTAAGTCTACATTATACATTTTCTTCTAATAATTTAAATAGTAATTGCCATTAAATGCCTCTCGTGAGAGGGGAAGCTAAGGTTCGATTTGCTCCCCGAAAACCCTAGATACCAGATATACACAAAATGATACAAATAAACTAATATCCGGAAGGAAATCACAATAAAAAATGTAAGTATACCCTCATATAATTAGTTGTTAAACTGATGAAAAACTAAGTGTTGCTAAATTTAACAAGAAAAATTTGTTTATAAATTTAGCGATACTCAATTTATCATCGGTTTAGTAACAAAATATCCGACGATATCCTTACAATTTCATGTAATGAATATACTTGAACATGAAAGATAACACCAAATCATGTCAACTGCATTTAGTAAAAATGATATGATTTAGCACATCATATCTATGCTAAAAAAAAAAAATAAGGCATCTTAATCTGGAAATGATCCCCTAGGAGGGGGCAGTGCCATCTTATTGGGCAGTGAGCATATTGTTCCGAGAAGCACTACTAGACAATTATAACTCGTAAGTATGGATGAATACATACATGTGTTTTGAATCTGTTACCTATTAAAATGAGTCCCGAAATTTCATCGAACAGAGGGTGTGTTCATATCTATTTCTTTTGTTGTTAAGTACAATGAAGAACGAATCAATTGAATAACAATTACATATCATTTCACGTCTCAAAAAAATAATAATTGATTGAATCAATAAAAAAGAAAAGACCAAAATATAGGTTGTGTCACACTAATAAATATTTAAAATAATTATGTGCTAATGGTGTGAACACACTACTTTTAAGTAATGTGGAGCTAGCGAATAATCACTCTAAAGAGAGGGAGAGAGAAGTTGAGAGAGAGAGAGGAGGAGAAAATATTGACAATTCAAAGGTTTAGCAGAGTTTACGTACACAGAAGTTTTTGAAGGTGGCTTAGTTATTTGTGAATTAATTATTTTATTCAAGGTTTTCTTTTTTTTGGGCAGAGGAAATTAGCTAGTCAAATTTATAAAACAACTCAAGGGCGAATATAGCTAATGGCAAGGGTTGGCAAGTTCTCACCCTTGGTTATGGGATAAATAAATTACAAAAATTCCCCTAGGTAATTATAAATACATTTAATATTATACTACATATGTTTATGTATAGGGTATGAAAGATATATGAAAATACAAAGAAGATGAAGATTTTCGTTTTTTCTGTATTTTTATTTATAATTTTGTTTTATCCTTTGTGGAGAGAATAACCCACGTTTAATGGCCTTTAAATATGTCACCAAATGGAGCTCCCATTATCTTATTATGTACCACTATCTGTTTGGTTTTTAAAGCTTTTAAAAAAATGAAAATAGTAACCAATTATGTATAATAACCATGTATAGATAGCTTTCAGTGGTGATAGCTTATAAGAAAATATTGCTCGGTAATCAAATCACCATTCGTTATAAATTCCGTTATGATGATGTAAAGACTAAAAGATTAACTAATTAGCAACGAAATGAGTGACAATTGATTGTATATTTATTCAGATTAAATTAGATTTATTCGGCACAATGCCAAATGTATTAAAATAAATTTGATGTTTAATTTTTTTTATGCATTCTTAAGTTTAATGCTTTCGTATTTATGAAGTCCCCCCTTTCGAAATTCTAGATTCGTCTCTGAAACAACTACTTTTTCGCTTGGAATGTACTATTAATTTTTTCACTTTGCAAATACTATTAATTAATATTTTTTTAATTTTCATATACTATTAATAATAGTATTTATATACTCATTGTGTACATTGGCGAGGAAATGTATTTTTCTAAAATGAACTTTTTGATAAATATTGTAGGAAACTGGACTGAATCACGTAGCAATGATTCCGCATATATGTGGCGATGAATATGGTGCCACACATGAAATGATTAGAAGCGATCTAATATGGGTGGTCACAAGAATGCAGGTCGAAGTGGATCAATACCCAAAATGGTAATATATCATTTTTACCTGGAAGTTAAAACTTTCTCGCCAAAGTATGGCAAAGATAGGAGCAACAAGTAATCGGCTAAATAGGGTATAGGACCTGTCATATAAAGAATTATTCACTTTTTGATTTTATTATCCAGCCCTTGCATATGAAAAATATACCAGGATAAAATTTGTAAACGAATCCGTCACAAATGTGTAGTATACAATTTTTGCTCAAAACGAGAGGATGAAAGCTTTTGAGTACTATACCTTAAATTCGTGATCATTTATTCTCCAGGGGTGAGAAAATTGATGTTGATACATGGTATGCACCGTCAACAAATAACAGTGTTCAACGGGAGTCACTTATCCATTGTGGTTCCACGGGTAAAATATTGGCACGATCAACTAGGTATTCTTGTACATTTTTCATCATTTATATACAATTCTTCATTTACGTTTTAGAGAATTCTTACAAACTTTATGGATTATGGTTCTAAAGAAACTAAAATATAGTTGGTTGCTACTAGTTCAAATAAAAGCATATACATAATCCATAATCATAATATTAAACTTGAACAGTACTTGGGTTCTGATGAATCGCACGACAAGGCGTCTGTCAAAGATGTCGGAAACAGTGAGAACCGAGATCTCCCCTATAGTAATAGATAAGCCAATGATAAAGCAGATGAATGAGAAAATTGAGAAGTTGGACATCGGTTGTGCAAAATATTCCATCTCTAATTTAAAGGTATGTGCGCCTTTATTGAAAGTAACTTTCTACTTGCTGTACTTTTACGAATATAGATTTTACATTATATATTAGGTGGCAACACTATTCTACTTATCTTTATTTTTTAAATGCAAAAATATGGAAGAGTCTTGAAAATCCCTCATACAGTATATAAGAGATAAATATATAAGAACCTCTAGGACAGTTGTAGTACTGTTGTAGAATTTCCAAAACTTTAATCCACTTTTCTATTAGGTTACTTTTTCTTCACTTTGGTAATTGGAACATAACAAGAACATATGAGCATTCATCTCCCTTCTTTGTCTCCCTAATCTTGTAAACAATCTTTATATCTTCACAGTATTTGCATTTTCTTGCTTCTATTATCAATTTTCATACTCTCAAGCACCATATATTCACTACAAAAAAATACTCAAATAGCGACAGGATTAGTGACGGTATTTTTTGTTACGAGCTTATTAACGACGGTTTTTGTGACGGTTTTGTGACAGTTTAGTCAATTTGCGACAGATTTGTGACAATTTTTTAAATTAGCGACAGGCTTGTGACAGCTTTTGACTCTCACTAAATCAAACATTATTTTGTAGTGATTGTATGTTCACATAATAACATACAAAATATAGCATATTGATATCAAGTGTATTTGCAGCCCAACTATGCTGACCTGGATTCCAACAATCACGTAAATAATGTCAAATACATTAGATGGATTCTAGAGGTAATTACATACATTTACTGTCATTCTTTTAAATAATTTGATGTAAATTGGGATTTTTGAATTTTTTTCGCTTGATTTTACGTAGGTTATCCCTGACCAAATTTTAAAAACTCATCAACTTTCTACTTTAGTACTGGAATATAGAAAAGAATGTGGAAGTTCGGACTTAGTTCAATCCTTATGCAACCCGTATGAGTGTGATCATGATAAAGTTATTAGGGATGAATATGACGATGGGAAAGTGAGTTATACTCATCTACTGCAGATCAAAAAGGAGGACAAAAACGAAGAGATTCTGAGAGGAAGAACGACATGGAAAGCCACATCGTAAATTCCATTTATTTAATGCATTAGACTTCAAATCAATAAATGCCACATTTTAAATAATTTATTCATCTTTCAAGAGTGATGTGTTTCTCCAATGCAACACAACTTGAAAGGAACAAAATCACTCGTGAAAGTTTTCACAGGTGTTTTATTTGTATAGTGATGAGCAAATAAATTTTTAGCTCGTGAAATTTTAGTTTCAGCTATATGTTTGTATTATTTAAACTTATATGTAAAGTCTACAAGAACTTGCTCTATGTTGATAAGTCTGGACAAAAAAATTCCTGAAAGTCTTGACTTTTCTATGGTTATGATATGGTGGCTAATTTCTATGATTCCAATTTTTTTTAGTAAAAGCAAAAGATTTTGCCCTAGATATTAATGGCATTAGCCATAATAAACAATTAAATTGGACGTCATGTGAGGAGCTGCTACTACTGTTTATATTCGAATAAGCTGAGTGATTAACCTCAAGCTTGAGTTCAATTCTTCCCTTATTTTTTTTCATTTTGAATATTGTATGTCTTTTCATTAAGTATCGTTTTCTTTTCTCAATTTAAGAAATTCAATTTCATTTTCGATCTTCTCTGAAAATATTGTTCTGTTCCCCCACAAAGGTACGTAAATAATATAATTTACTTTGAAGTTGGTGGTTTACCCTATTTGCTATCGATCAGATGATTTTGTTCAGTGAGCTATGGAAATGGACTGAAATGATCCATCCCAAATTTGGCCACTTCGCCTTCATTACACTAATTATCACAAGGATTCCTTTAGTTTTTTGTATATGTTTTTCAATTCTCTCTATATTTTTTTCCAATTCCCTTTCAACACTGACGTCTTTTTTTTTGTTTTGTAGGGGGTTTTACTTTTTCCCCACTTTTTTATTTTTATTATATTAATAAATAAAAAGTAGGTTTTATATATTAAAACAAATGTTCTTACCAGAGAGAAATGTTACTATAACAAACATGGCGTTAATTAAACTTCCCAATTTTATTTTTAATTTTATCAAAATTAAGGTATGATTTAACTTTGGTTCAACAATCTTTCTCATTTAACTAATGACAAAACTAATTAGATTTTAAAGTTTAATTAAGTCTTAAATGATCGGAAGGCATGCATATATAGGGTATCACGTCATAATGTACGTAAGTGCATGATTTCTCAAAAACATCTACTAAGTAAGATCATTTCATCTTAGTCCAATCTATGAACACGGTGCTCCTTAAACAGACCAATCTTCCCGTCTTTACTCATGTGTATAAACACAATTTATTTTTTTTATAGAAGGTTATGCAGTTTAAATGGCAGGAAATTCCTAAGACATTATTCTACAAGTAAATGAATTATGAGTTATGCTGCTTATGCAAATAGATAAACACACCCTGAAGTTACGGTTTTAGTACAATAGAGCAAATAATGAACGCCGCCCCTGCTTGTAACTTGTTTCACCTTCCTGTATCTATATTATTATAATAAGTCAATACAAGTCAAATGAGACTGTCCCTTTTTTTAAAAATCAACTTTATTTGTCGGGATCATATTTATGTCACTACGTATCGTATACGCAACGCGTGTATTGCGATTACAAGTATAAACATATTTGATCTTTTACCTTTGTATACATTCTATAATTTGGTATTAAGTCATACATTTGAATACAAGCTATACTTTACTTTCTTTCTATATACGTACCCTTTCTTATTGCAACACAAAGTTCATAGTTACTATACAACACGTATAAATTTTTATATTTTCAATATTTACTGTTTTAATATTATCAATTAAAATTCATCTTTACAACAAGAATATTGCAAAGTGTTACTTCCTAGCAATGAGAAAACACGAGAAAACATATCTACCCGCAATGCATACACATTATTTTGAAATATAAGTAAAAGTAGGAGTATCATCTTACATCTTATGCTTTGTATTTATCACATTCATATAAAAAGCTGATAGACTATCGCATTTAAATGACGTGACGAATTAAATGTCAAATCAGAAATTAGAAAAGCATTTTCAAGCACACAAACATATTAGAAAAAAACTTAAAAACATATACATCTGCAAAATGTAATTCATCACTAATTACCAGGGGGAGGCCATGAACGATTTATATGGGGTATCAAATTTATATAAATTACTAAATTAAATAACATAAAAAATGAATGATGACAAATCATAATTTTTAACATATTTTTAAGAAAATAGATGGTCAATTTTTTTTTAGTATGGGATGAAGTCGTCCACATGGTTTGTACCTAACCTCCCCTCCTAATTAACACAAACTATACGATACAGACTAGGTTTGGTAATAGATTTTTTGGTCTAAAATCAGATTTTAATAATCCATTGAAAATCTATATTTTAAAAATCTTTTTTAAGAATCAACTGAAAATCCAGATTTTAAAAATGCACTGGAAATCCAGATTTTAAAAATATGATTTTTTTTACCCTTTTCAACCGAAAAATATGATTTTGAAAAACTAAATAATCTGATTGTCCAAACAGGCAAAGATTTTTAAAATAAAATAAAATTGACAAACGGACCTACAATTATATTTAGTGGTGCAGAGTTGTTGTAATTAAAACTAGTAATATATAATCTCATTAAAATAAAGTAGTATATAAGAGAAAAGGTATTTATGTTTTTCACATACTACTTTCTAATACAATGTACTAATAATAATCTCATTAAAATAAAGTTGTATATAAGAGGAAACACAATTATGTTTTTCACAAACTAGTATCTAATACATTGTACTAATAATAATCTGATTAAAATAAGAGATTGTATTTTTATACTACACTTTTTTCTGAAAAAACGCACAAACCGTATAAATTTACGGTTTGTAGTGATTCAGTGCAAACCGTAGATATCTACGAGTTTTTTGCCAAAATGGCTCACTGGGTACAATTAATGCCCAGAATGGGCTACCTTTCTGAAATATTCCCAAAATGGTCTACTTTCGAAAAACGACCGATCGAAATGATTAAAACGACCGGTCGTTTTATTATTGAACTTTTTGAAACAATTTGGACAATAAACGACCGGTCGAATTGTACAATACGACCGATCGTTTTTCAGACAAAAACGATCGGTCGTTATGTACATTTCGATCGGTCGTTTTTCAGAAATACTTGTACTTAAAAAACTCATCTCATTTCCCCAGACCACTGTACTCATCTCATTTCCCAGACCACTGTAAAAATAAAAAAAAGCAGAGCTCTTATATCATTTTAGGGCAAATCTCAGATCTCTTCCAAAACAGGTAAAAACTCAATATTTTGTGTTGTTGTTGGAGTATTATTTGAGTAAAATTGTTAATTTTACCGTGTGGTTATCGAAATGAAAAATCCTACAATTATGTGTTATTGGGGAGGTACGATAATGGAAACTACTAGCGAGGGGTTATCTTATGATATTTCTTATAAAAAATTTTTTAAGGTATCTAGAAACACGACATACGACCAATTTTTGGAAAAATTGTTTAAGGTACTTGATGTATCATCGACTTCAAATCGTTTGAGTTTAACATGTCGTTATCCATATCTGACTACACTTACTGAGTTTAAATATATGCGATTGGCTGTTGATGATAATGATTCGTTGGAAACCATGCTTGAGTTAATAGAAGAAAATGGAAGAACGTTTATAGAGTTATATGTTGAAATTGAGCAAGTTTACTCTTCTGATCAAGATTACGGGTTGTATTATAATATTCTTTCCACTAATAAAATCGGTACATCAAGTGGAACACCCATTCGACAAGAGCCAATGCATGAAATCGGTACATCAAGTAGAACACCCATTCGACAAGAGCCAATGCTAGAGGTATATTCTGAGAACAACGAACCAGATTTGACACATTTGGATGCAGTGTGTCGATTGGCAGATAATATTGGTTGGTCGATAGAACTTGGGGATGAACCAGAGGATGAAAATCCGGACTTCAATATTAGCGAAAACGAGTCTGACGATGACGAAGAAAATGTACAAGAAGTTGAGTACGAAGAATTATCATCTGAAATGGACTTGTATATGGATGAGGATGAAAACGACCAATCAAGTGGGTCACAATTGGCGAATAATACTATTCCCGATGAAATTCCTATGCATCAACCAATGTCAAGTTTGTTTAATGAACCGTTCGACACTCAAGAAAATTATAGTAACCAGAGACGAAATTATATGATGTATCCTGGATTTTGGGATCCTCAAGTTAATGATCCTTTTATTGGTCTTTTATTTAGGGATAAAGAAATGTTGAAAAAGGGAATAAAACTTTGGTCAATCAAACGTAACATCCATTTTTCCACTAAAAGTTCGAAGGCAAAATTTTGGGAAATTCGTTGTAAACTGGCCGAAACTCAACAATGCAAATGGAAACTACGAGCTTCACTAAGAAAGAAACATGGATTTTTTGAAGTGTCGGTGTACAACGGTCCTCATACATGCATTCATGCCGAGCTTACAACTGATCATCCACAGTTAGATTCCAATCTTGTTGCCCAAACCATTCGAAATGCCATCACAACTAATCCTATGATGAAGATTTCATTAGTTAAAGAGATTGTGAATGCCCGCTTTGAAATGTCAGTTTCATACAAAAAAGCTTATTTGGGTAAACAAAAAGCAATCGCAGAGATATTTGGTAATTGGGAAGACTCGTATAAGGTTTTACCTAAATTTATGAAAGCGCTTCAAAAGTATAATCCCGGTACCGTTGCTTCTTATGAGACCACGCCAGTTTACGATGTGGTAGGAAATCCAGTGGGTGAGGTATTGAACAGATTTTTCTTCACATTTAAGGCCGTTATTGATGCATTTCAGTATTGTAGGCCAGTTATCGCTATTGATGCTACTCACTTATATGGGAAGTATAAAGGTAAGATTTTGTTGGCCATGGCATCGGATGCAGATAATCATGTTTTTCCCATTGGTTGTGCATTTGTTGCTGAGGAGAGTACAATTTCGTGGAGCTATTTTCTTTCTAACATTATGCGACATGTGATTAAAGAGCGCGTGAATATTTGTCTAATTTCGGATAGACATGCTGGTATTCTAAGTGCAGTGAGAGGAGTTTGGCGTGGTCAAGGTTTTGTTCATCGATATTGTTCAAATCATTTTTTGGATAATTTTAAGAAAGCTTTCAAAGGAGATCCTGACTTACACAAGTTAGCGGAGAACGCCATTTGGGAATTACAAGAAAGAAAATTGAAAAGAATCATGGAAGCAATAAAAGTCATGAATCCTCAAGCATATCAATGGTTGATAAGAGAGCCTGCGGAAAAATGGTCATATTTTCATGATAAAGGGAGGCGACATGGTAACATGACCACAAACATGGCTGAAATTTTCAATAATGTTTTAAAAGCTGCTCGTAATTTACCAATCACTGCTGCTGTGCAGCTTATTTTCTATAAGTTGGTACACTATTTTTGCGAGCGGAAAAAGATAGTAATCGGGATGAGAAACAGCGGCACAAGATATGGTCCCAATATCCTTAAAATTTTAGAGAAACGTAGGTCGGACATTGGTCATACCAATGTTACTTTCGATTATGAAAGAGGGGTTTATTCCGTGTGTGCAAGTTCAAGAAATTCCAGGGGAGGCAATACTCAAGTTGTCGACTTTTCACTTTGGCAATGCGATTGCGGTAAGTGGCAGAGTGATGGAATCCCTTGTTCACATGTGTTTTCCGTATGCGCTGCAAACCGTCTTGATTGGGAAGCTTACATAGTAAAATATTACAGTCTTGAATCATACGAAGGTACGTACTCGGCGCAATTTTGTCCTCTTCGGCATCAAGACTATTGGGATTCATGTGATAGATTATTTCTTCCGGATGTTACTCTTTTAAGAGAAAGGGGTCGTCCAAGATCTACTCGTATTCATAATGGTATGGATCAGTCGGAGAGACGAGCACTTATGAGATGTTCTAGTTGTCAAGGGCGAGGACATGATTGTCGTAAGTGTCCGTATCCAATACGTGCTCGACGCTTATGATTTTAGCTGTAGCTTAAACGAGACAATATGTATAATTTTCCGATTGTAATTGTCTTTTTTAATATGAAATATCTATATTTATTCTCAGTGTTTTTTCATACTGTTTTTTGAGAAGATAAACTGTTTGTTAAGTATGAGAGTAAATAAATAAGTGCAATTAACATAAAAATTAGAATGAACAACATAAATAAATAAGTGCAATTAACATAAAAATTAGAATGAACAACATAAATAAATAAGTGCAATTAACATAAATATATATATTTGATTGATTTTATATATATTTTTATATTTTTATATATTTTTCTTGCCAAATCAGTGTCGGAAAGTGCAAACGACCGATCATAATTTTGAAACGACCGATCGTTTTTTAATTGTGCTCACTGGAAGAATTTTGTACAAAAACGACCGATCTCTGTGAAAAACGACCGATCGTTTTTACACAGACGACCGATCGTTATGCAAAAACGACCAGTCGTTTTTTAAGTGTGCTCACTGGAAGAATTTTGTACAAAAACGACCGATCTCTGTGAAAAACGACCGATCGTTTTTCAACAGACGACCGATCGTTTTTCAATAGCGATAACTGGCCTACAATACTGAAATGCATCAATAACGGCCTTAAATGTGAAGAAAAATCTGTTCAATACCTCACCCACTGGATTTCCTACCACATCGTAAACTGGCGTGGTCTCATAAGAAGCAACGGTACCGGGATTATACTTTTGAAGCGCTTTCATAAATTTAGGTAAAACCTTATACGAGTCTTCCCAATTACCAAATATCTCTGCGATTGCTTTTTGTTTACCCAAATAAGCTTTTTTGTATGAAACTGACATTTCAAAGCGGGCATTCACAATCTCTTTAACTAATGAAATCTTCATCATAGGATTAGTTGTGATGGCATTTCGAATGGTTTGGGCAACAAGATTGGAATCTAACTGTGGATGATCAGTTGTAAGCTCGGCATGAATGCATGTATGAGGACCGTTGTACACCGACACTTCAAAAAATCCATGTTTCTTTCTTAGTGAAGCTCGTAGTTTCCATTTGCATTGTTGAGTTTCGGCCAGTTTACAACGAATTTCCCAAAATTTTGCCTTCGAACTTTTAGTGGAAAAATGGATGTTACGTTTGATTGACCAAAGTTTTATTCCCTTTTTCAACATTTCTTTATCCCTAAATAAAAGACCAATAAAAGGATCATTAACTTGAGGATCCCAAAATCCAGGATACATCATATAATTTCGTCTCTGGTTACTATAATTTTCTTGAGTGTCGAACGGTTCATTAAACAAACTTGACATTGGTTGATGCATAGGAATTTCATCGGGAATAGTATTATTCGCCAATTGTGACCCACTTGATTGGTCGTTTTCATCCTCATCCATATACAAGCCCATTTCAGATGATAATTCTTCGTACTCAACTTCTTGTACATTTTCTTCGTCATCGTCAGACTCGTTTTCGCTAATATTGAAGTCCGGATCTTCATCCTCTGGTTCATCCCCAAGTTCTATCGACCAACCAATATTATCTGCCAATCGACACACTGCATCCAAATGTGTCAAATCTGGTTCGTTGTTCTCAGAATATACCTCTAGCATTGGCTCTTGTCGAATGAGTGTTCTACTTGATGTACCGATTTCATGCATTGGCTCTTGTCGAATGGGTGTTCCACTTGATGTACCGATTTCATTAGTGGAAAGAATATTATAATACAACCCGTAATCTTGATCAGAAGAGTAAACTTGCTCAATTTCAACATATAACTCTATAAACGTTCTTCCATTTTCTTCTATTAACTCAAGCATGGTTTCCAACGAATCATTATCATCAACAGCCAATCGCATATATTTAAACTCAGTAAGTGTAGTCAGATATGGATAACGACATGTTAAACTCAAACGATTTGAAGTCGATGATACATCAAGTACCTTAAACAATTTTTCCAAAAATTGGTCGTATGTCGTGTTTCTAGATACCTTAAAATTTTTTTTATAAGAAATATCATAAGATAACCCCTCGCTAGTAGTTTCCATTATCGTACCTCCCCAATAACACATAATTGTAGGATTTTTCATTTCGATAACCACACGGTAAAATTAACAATTTTACTCAAATAATACTCCAACAACAACACAAAATATTGAGTTTTTACCTGTTTTGGAAGAGATCTGAGATTTACCCTAAAATGATCTAAGAGCTCTGCTTTTTTTTATTTTTACAGTGGTCTGGGAAATGAGATGAGTACAGTGGTCTGGGGAAATGAGATGAGTTTTTTAAGTACAAGTATTTCTGAAAAACGACCGATCGAAATGTACATAACGACCGATCGTTTTTGTCTGAAAAACGATCGGTCGTATTGTACAATTCGACCGGTCGTTTATTGTCCAAATTGTTTCAAAAAGTTCAATAATAAAACGACCGGTCGTTTTAATCATTTCGATCGGTCGTTTTTCGAAAGTAGACCATTTTGGGAATATTTCAGAAAGGTAGCCCATTCTGGGCATTAATTGTACCCAGTGAGCCATTTTGGCAAAAAACTCGATATCTACGGTTTGCAGCTGTCTAATTTTTCAGCGCTGAAAAATTACACAGTCAGTCCCTGCGTCAAAATTACACAGTCAGTCCCTGAAAAAATTACACAGATTTTTTCTTTCTCTTTCTCTTTCTCTTTCTCAAAAACCCAAAATTTTCAACCCAAAAAAACCCCAAATTAATCAAGGACAATAACCATTAATTTTCTCAACAAAAAAAACCTCAAATCATCGATCAAATTTCGCCCTACAAAAACCGCAAATCACCAGTCAAAAAATATACCCTAATTCAAGGTATTTCTTTATTCCCTAATTTATTATTTATTTTGTGTAGTTTCAATTTGTAAAATAGTAAAAAATATATAAAATATGTCAATTGATAATTCACTTAGCGATTATAATTGTTTGTTATTTGTTTATATTAATTATAGAAAATTAGAATTGTTGATATTTGTCCAATTTTATAAAAAAAATAGGGTTTTTATTCAATTTTTTTATTTAAATATTTATTACTAATTGTTTGGTTATCATGTTATATGTCTATGTTCCTTATTTGTTTTGATTGGGAAAATAAAAATAGTTAGGCTTTATTAATACTTTACCCGTTTTGAAAATTAGGTATTTTATAAAATTAGGTTTTTTAATTAGTTTGTTTGCCCAAATCACCAATAAAAAAATATACCCTAATTCAAGGTATTTTTTTATTTCCTAGTTTATTATTTATTTTATATAGTTTTAATTTGCAAAATAGGAAAAAAGATATAAAATATGTCATTTGATTAATTGATTATTCACTTGGTGTCATTTTTCAGTACCCAATTTGTCTACTCTGGGATCTTGTACACAATTGACTAAACTAGTATTTATTTCTTTAGTATTTAGTCTTGATTGGTTTTAAAAAAAAAAGCATGATTTTGTAAATGTCTTCAGTTCATGAATGCATTTAACAAAGCCATGAATTCTCTCGATGAGAAGTATTTGTTCCTAGAATCGACTAAACAGATCGTGAGCAGCGCTAATGAAGATGATAAGGTAGATTCAATTTTTTGGCAGTTTCAAGTAGTTTGTTAATGTTGTGTTTCATCTTTGTGGATTCTGCTTACGCATGTCCTTAAATTCTTTGGCAGTTGCTTCGTTTCATTGAATTCAAGATGATTTGACTTTGTTGACACAGAAATTTTGATTACAAACTTATCACCTGCAGGTTATTGTATTTGAACGTGGGGACCTTGTTTTCGTTTTCAACTTTCATACAAATAGCACGTATGATGGGTAATGAACTTCCACCCAGGAAATTATTAGAAAACAGTTTAATAGCATTATCTTAAATTAATTTACGTTCTTGTTGCTTTGAACATGCAGGTATAAAGTCGGGTGTGACTTGCCTGGGAAGTATAGAGTTGCGCTGGACAGTGATGCTTTGAAATTCGGGGGACATGGAAGAGTAAGACTCCTTAAATATTGTTTTTTGTTCCTTATTTTATTGAAAGGGTTGTCTTACTGATTTTGTGAATCATTATATGTTCCTTAAGATGATCTGTAAATAGAGAATTTTTCTTGAATAATTGTCATTGCCAAGTAGGACATGATGTAGATCATTTTACATGTCCAGAGGGAAAACCAGGAGTACCCGAGACGAATTTTAACAATCGTCCAAACTCATATCACCGTCTCGCACTTGTGCCCCTTCGCTCATGCTGGAGTTCTTATTTCCTCGCAGGTTTATTACAGGGTTGAAGAGGATATAGTGGAAATCAACAAAGGCGAGGCATCTTCAGACAGTGAGATAATTGTAGCAAGTGTTGTAGAGGGTAATGGCACTGGACTCAAAGAAGATGTTTTTCCACCTAAGGTAGAAGATGTGGAAGACGAAATATGGGATGACTGATATGATACATGTAACTAAATAACACCGATCTCGCAGGAAAGATACTGTTACAGTTCATGATTATCATATTCTGTAATCTATATTTATAGCTGTCATTATTAAAAAAGTTCCAAAATTGTCATTATACTAATTTTCAAATTCTGCCTTTTCTAATTTCTGAATATCATGGCTTATATGCATAGGTTGGCTGTATCATTAAAGGTGTTCAAACTTAAAAACTATTGCAATAGGTTGGCTGTATCACCCAAGACGAATTTATGAATTTGTAAGTTGGCTGTATCACATTGTTCTGATTTTCTAAGGCATATGGATAGGTTTAGCAGTTAAAGGTGTTCAAACTTAAAACTATTGCATATAAGATCGATTGTAGGATCGCCAGTCTCGATGGTCAATTTCATGTGGAAGTTGCCAATACCATTTATGATAGACACATTCTGTTATGTTTATATTTTAGTAGTACTTAATAATAATAATATAAATGGAAGTATCAGGCATATTATTCATGAACTTCAAATTATTACTGGCATATACTGTATTAGTTTCTTCTCTTCCTAGTTTAAATGGCTTACCTCAGTAGCTTGTATACGCAGATAAGCAAACAAAAAGAAATGCTACATATATAAGCAAACAAAAAGAAATGCTACATATATGTATGTAGTTCCGCTTTCGTTAAACAAAAAAGCAATTGCCCAAAGAAAAAGCTTCAAAATACAACTATTCCAAACATTTTTCCAATCGAGTTACCTTATTCATCATCAAACTACTGGTTGGAAGAAAAACAAAACTGAAAAACAAAATAATGTTTTCATTTCCACCTCGACAAACTTTAATTTCCATCAAGCTTTCATTGCAGATTATTTAGTAGTAGTTTTGCCTAGCAGCCTGTATAAGCAGATGGACAAAATGATAAACAAACAATACGCGAAGCTGCAAAGTATAGTTCCACTTTCACTAAACTAGAAAGCAGTTTCCCAAAGAAAAGCTTCAAATTAAAACTTCCTCGACAAAGTTTTATAACACTAATTCCCCAAATCACCATCAAACCACTGGTTTGAAAATTAACAAAACAAGAAATATTCGACCACAATATAATTTCCAATACTAAAAGCAAACACTTCAGATCTTCCTAGCCCTTCGAGTAACTAATTTCCCAACTGTGGAACCTTCGTATTTCACTGGCAAAGGCGGATTTTTGTTCTCTTTGTTCATGCTTCGAAGCATATACCTTGAACTCCCTACCCGATTCTCAGTCATTGGAGTCGCAACAACCTCCTTTTTCGTCACTTCACGCCTTGAGTGCTCCACCCGACTTTCTCTCACTGGGGTGGAAACAACAGCTCTTTTGGTCACTTCACGCCTCTTTGGTACCGTCTTTTGCACAGATTCGACCCCAACACCGAAATCATCAGCAGTTAGATGTTCTTTCTCTACTTCGGTTTGTCCCCTTTTCCTCTTCAGCCTCTCGTTCCTTTTAGCAGCATACTCGTCATAGAACCTTCCCCTCTCGAAAATCACATTAGAAAGAGAACCAGATTCTGGAAAACCCAAGTCTGGTTTTCCAAATTCGTGGTTAACCATTTTAGCTAATGCTTTCATCTCGCATGAAATTGTTTGGTATTCAGGACGAAGCTCAATTTCCTCCACATTTGAGCTGCGTTTCGCTAAAGGAGTTCTGACCAAAGAGGCTGTTACAAAAAATACAAATACACATACACATGAACTAATTACAGACAATCTTGCACTAGGCACAGGAAACTTATATAATATCGGATAACGAAATTGATTTTTTTACTAAAAGTACTCCTATAGGGCTTGTTTGGTCCCATCATTTGAGCAACAAAATATTTTGAGATTCAGAAAAAAGAAACCAGGCCAAACCAAACCAGTTTAATTATTCTAGCTTTCATAGTCCAGAAATCAGAAAAACACAAGATTGCATACTAAAGAAATAGTGAATTGACCAATTGCATACTAGTTTAGTCAATTGTGTATAAGATCCCAGAGTAGACAAATTGGGTATTGAAAAATGACACCAAATGAATAATCAATTAATCAAATGACATATTTTATATATTTTTTCCTATTTTGCAAATTAAAACTATATAAAATAAATAATAAACTAGGGAATAAAAAAATAACTTAAATTAGGGTATTTTTTTTTATTGGTGATTTGGGCAAACAAACTAATTAAAAAACCTAATTTTATAAAACACTTAATTTTCAAAACGGGTAAAGTATTAATAAAGCCTAACTATTTTTATTTTCCCAATCAAAACAAATAAGGAACATAGACATATAACATGATAACCAAACAATTAGTAATAAATATCTAAATAAAAAAAATTGAATAAAAACCCTATTTTTTTTTATAAAATTGGACAAATATCAACAATTATAATTTTCTATAATTAATATTGTCATACCCCGAATTTATTTTCAAAACCCGAGGCATAAGATATAAAAAAAACATTAAATAAAATGACTTGATCTCTCATTCCAAGAAAACTCAAATTCAAGGTCTACCCTAAAAATTGAGAAATACACGTATATATGTTCCATCGGTCGGATCATATACAACATCTTATTAACAAACAACAAGTTATAACACAAAAGCGACAAAATAAGACCCACTTCCAAGTAGCACCAGGTGTAGACCACAATTTTGTGCAAATAGCTCCCGAAGACTATCCCTTTATAGAACGTCGATCTTTATAATCCAAAAATATGACATGTGTTCAAAGCCAAATCGAAAACACACACAAACATTTGGTTGCAAGCCTAAAATCTTGATAAAATCATTTTTCTCGAAATATTGACTCATTTTGATTAACGATATTGTATTTAAACATGCAACAGCTAGAAATATATAATCAATATCATACTCGTGAATATAGATATTCTACTTATTAGCAAGTCAACTCAATACGACAATAAACCGAATAACAGTATACTTTATCGGGAGCACCGGGACTCCATACCGAGAGTCGGCTCGATAGGGTAATAAAAACAATACCTGTTTCGGGAGCACCGGGACTCTATACCGGGAGTCGGCTCAACAGGATTATAAAAGATAACACAATAATAAACACGAGCACCGGGATTCTATAGTGAATCGGCTCAGCAAGTTTTATAATGCATACACTCTGTGGAGCGCCGGGACTCTAGCGAATCGGCTCGAAAGTCTTATAACACATACACTCTGTGGAGCACCGGGACTCTAGCGAGTCGGCTCGACAGCCTAAAATACATTTAAATGATTTAAACAATAAAAAAGCGTATAATCCCTGAAACGCAAACATGTCCCAACAAGGTAAGCATAACATAGTCCCACGCAACAAAGTTAAAACCCAGCTACCAACCCGAATTTATTTGCTCATAAAAAGTGCACCAATTTAACCTTTATAAATTTAAAAAACTCCACTTATCTAATTAAAGGCGATAGGTAAAATTTGTTGAACGTGAATAATTCGCCAACTCACTCTTAGACATGAATATTCAGTGATCCCTTTAAAAAAAAAACCAAAAGGAACTATAAACTTGTACTTGCAACGTGAAAAATTCTTAGAAGAAACAATTACTTCAATCTCCCAACTATGGGCAAGTATAACGTTAATTTAATTTCACATCATTGAAGTCATAATATAACAAATAAACCATCCAATTTCAGCCCTAATCAATTAACACATGTACACGCCAAAATAAGCATAAACTCACTCTTACTTGATTGGAGTTTTTAAGCGAGTTTCGCTTCAAAACGTCAAACCGTGGCAAACAAAAGGAACAGCTCCATCACCTAAAGAGGGTTGATTATAAATGGATCTAGCTTCGCCTTTTATCGCTCAACAAAACTCAATTCAATCACTACAAAATCTGGAACAAACCCGGCTCTTTCTTTTTCATCCAGAGAGAGGACCGACCGAGTGAGTGAGAGAGAGAGAGAGAGAGAGAGAGCCTGGATACCAAGCGTGAGTCCTGCCAAAGAACCCCAATCAGTGTTCTTATCACTTTCCCTTTGAAATTTACACAATAAGTCCACAAATAAAGATAAGGTTCAAAACTCACTTCAATTGATTTCATATTTTCTAATAAGTAACTCGTAATTTATGATTATACAAATACCAACATCATGTTTGAATATTTTTTTTTTAGTCACGCATCAATTATAATAATTTTAAAAGAAAACTTTAATAACAGTTATTCTACTAAAATAATAGGTTGTTACATCCTTCCCACCTTAAAAGGAATTTCGCCCTCGAAATTCAGTCACAGCTATAAAAAGATGGTCGATCACTTCATCAAGTCTACAAACACATGGTAAGAGTAGTTCACCTCATACTTACATGCTGTATTACATCTTTAGACACCGATACATGCACGACCTCACCTGAGCATATCATGTCAAGCCTTTTAATTATTGTTCCTCAGTGATATTAGATTTAATTATTGTTCCTCAGAGATATTACCAGCTCTATGAAGACCCCCTTTCTTTCTTTCTTTTTCTCTCTGCACAAAGTGGATTACATGATATCTGCTCGTAAAGGGCGCATAGGAATAAGAAACATGATGAATTTGTACTTGGCAACAAATCGAGGAACATACACAGAAAGGGCAAGAAAAATCAAATTATGTAAAACAAAACACACACAAAAAAAACATTCTCCTAGCACCTTTACCTTAAACCTTTACCATGTCTCCCAGGATTTCCTCACACCAGAAGTACATGTTCTGGATTATGATAATTATATGCGAATAATGCTAGACTACTGCGTCTAGGTGCAATTAGGAAGCCATATAAGAGTTGAGGTACAGTTACCGGATTTTATAACTATAATAAAAAAAACACTTATTTTTTTCCCACAAATTCAGTACTGCGCAATTAAAACCATTAGATGCTAATCTCAGTAACACTCTGTTATTTAAATGCACCGCAAATTACTAGACAACGAATCGGGGTTCCCAAACCAAATCAGACATCTCACCACATGTTAAAGAATTGTTGAATAGAACAGGATTTTACTACCTCGTACCTTTAATATATGTTACCAAACCTTTCGTCACCCTCAAACACAGCCTACGCCGTTGATTTCGGTTCATTTTACAAATATTATAAAATACATCAGCGGAACTAGGAACCCATTGTACAAAGTTAAGTACCACTTCCCGGCCTTACAACTCGAAAGAAATTCATTTATCATAATGAAATCTCTATGAAACCAATTTAGAGCTTTACTTCTACAATTGAACTATAAGAGCTCTGTACATTGTCACCATAGCCCTTTGCTAAAGCACAATAATCTGCGCATCAAAAAATCACACGTTAATTTGGGGATCACACTACATTAAAACGACTTGTTTCACTGCCCACTAAATGCGATCAAATTAACATCATTTTCTAGTGCAGGTACCATACTGCATACATAAGCAAAGCCTTAATGAACACACATCCACCACAAGATCTTAAATAACACAAAATTGGCCTGCCCTTGCATTTATACACGCCATTCATCTAAACTATCGATTGCCTAAAGAATAATGTATCTTAAGTACTAGCTCATTGCCGCTCAAACCTGAAGCACATACATATAACAGGATAACCCTCTTTTGCATGACTCGTTACTAGTCAAGTAATCAAAGAAATCACCACCACATTAATCTATTAACAAAAATAACTCTTGCGACCTGCAACTATGAAATGTAACCTACTCCAGAACCTTATATATATATATATAAGAGATTACATTAAATATAGACTAAACTTGAGATTTGACCATCCAACATCACTCAACTCAGATAATATTTTACAGCCTTCTCCCAACACTTGAATATCAGAATACAAGATTTTTCATCACAATATTTCTACGGAGGCTCCTAATTACCGATTCGCTAGTTTCATTATCCATGTATCCAGTTATGCCGGTGAGTATGGTATAAGCAAACTTTGAATTCTTCACACAAAGTCTTGAACAACTATAGATCTGAAATCAGTTTATTCGACATTAGTAAGACTCATTTTAAAGGTGTACAATGATTTAAACTAAAAATTCAAGCTGATGTCAGAACCTTTACAATCTTCCCTCTGTTATATTACACCATATCAATTTCCATAACCTCTAAAGAAACTAAATTTCTTGTAGCATTCTTAAGTCAAACCAAGTTTGTGTGTCTACTTCTTACAATTTATGTACCAAGTGATATTACATAAAGAGCATGAAAAACATTGAAAATTCACCATATCAATTTCCAGATTCATCTTTCCCATATCAATTAGCAGAAAGTCGAAAATACACTATAAGGCTGGGATTCAAGTCTTCGTCATAAACATCAAGGTACATGTAACTTTACTCGACCCCTGTAATTTTATTTTCACATGAAAGATTGAACTACCATCCGTCTCAGGCTCAGTTTCTCAAAACATGTATAGAACCAACACTTCAAGATGAGACCTCTACAATCTTCTTCTTTAAAAAAAAATCATATCAGTTTCAGTTTTTTTTTTTTTGGTTAAAATAGTTAAGGAAACATCAAGTGAATTCATATAGTAAAGGAAACATACCACACATTCAAAAGATTTGTTACACAAGCTACCAAATCTGATGAGGTTAAATCTTTTCTTGAAATCCAGATATCATTCCTAAAATCCAATTACATTTGAATGCTAGAAGTGCTCTAGCTTTTATTGAGAATGTTATTACACAACTAGAAGTTACATAGAGCAGAAAATATAAACCAAGTCAAGTTGACCGCAATAACTTGGAAACCGTCCTAAACTGAGAATACAAGTGCACATATAAATCGAATGGTACATTATAAGTTCAACCAGCCCTACATAGAAAACCAAGTAAGGAACACCCGTCTTCAATCAAATTCATTTCAATCATTTCCATATTTATTTTGGAAAAATGTAAAAGCTTGTATTGAACATAATTGATCAAAAACACTATGAATCAAGTATAATTCCACCAAACATGTATAACCCAATTCATTGTGAAAATACAAAAATCAACTATCATTACAGTCAAGTATGCAACACATGACCCATATTTTATTGCCAAACCAAATTACTTTGACCAAACTCATTCCTAGCATATTATCACCATTTCAACCAATTCGAACTACTACTTCAAGCTATTAAAAAAAATAGCTCTTAACCCCACAAACGAAATAAATATTGCCAAAAATATCACGCTGTTAATCCTTTATTTAAAAGGCATTAATCTGCAATCAAAATTGGATGTCTGTAACACCCAAAAAAAAAAAACACTATGTAGTGCTGAAACATCAACTCTTATTTTCCAAACAGAGAGGCGCACACATGTGCACTGCAAAATATGCTAACCCATCAACGACACAACTTCCAAAATGTAGTGTATCAACCGTCAAAAGGAAGTAGAACTTTTTGAATATGAAGTATTTCTAGGAAATAACTATCAAGTAAATAATACAAGTAAAACAACGATTGTCCTTACTGATAACATATGTTTTCACATTTAAGCTTTTAATACCTTAACCTATTTTGATATTTCAAAAACCTTATTCCTTAGGTTGACATATTTGATTCAAAGATAAAACAAGTGAACGGCACATTACATCCATAAACAAACATCAATTTCTTTTTAACCTTCAAATTTATACAACTCACAATGAAATATAACCCGGGTCTTGGTATGTATACAGAACTATACTTTATTAGCTTCACGAAAGGAAATCATCTAAGGAAAACCAATCTAATGCTTTAGGTTTCGATTCTGTTTGTTTGTTTGTTTGTTTTTGTTTTTTTTACAAAAGGTTGAACCACAAGATCGTGCAAGAACCTGCCTAACCAAGCTAAAGGAACTCAGACCCTACACCATGTGACACATATATGGAAACCTAGACCCATTATCCACAGTTACCGCGGTGTTCGAACCCGGTTCAGCTCTGATACCATCTGTCATACCCCGAATTTATTTTCAAAACCCGAGGCATAAGATATAAAAAAAACATTAAATAAAATGACTTGATCTCTCATTCCAAGAAAACTCAAATTCAAGGTCTACCCTAAAAATTGAGAAATACACGTATATATGTTCCATCGGTCGGATCATATACAACATCTTATTAACAAACAACAAGTTATAACACAAAAGCGACAAAATAAGACCCACTTCCAAGTAGCACCAGGTGTAGACCACAATTTTGTGCAAATAGCTCCCGAAGACTATCCCTTTATAGAACGTCGATCTTTATAATCCAAAAATATGACATGTGTTCAAAGCCAAATCGAAAACACACACAAACATTTGGTTGCAAGCCTAAAATCTTGATAAAATCATTTTTCTCGAAATATTGACTCATTTTGATTAACGATATTGTATTTAAACATGCAACAGCTAGAAATATATAATCAATATCATACTCGTGAATATAGATATTCTACTTATTAGCAAGTCAACTCAATACGACAATAAACCGAATAACAGTATACTTTATCGGGAGCACCGGGACTCCATACCGAGAGTCGGCTCGATAGGGTAATAAAAACAATACCTGTTTCGGGAGCACCGGGACTCTATACCGGGAGTCGGCTCAACAGGATTATAAAAGATAACACAATAATAAACACGAGCACCGGGATTCTATAGTGAATCGGCTCAGCAAGTTTTATAATGCATACACTCTGTGGAGCGCCGGGACTCTAGCGAATCGGCTCGAAAGTCTTATAACACATACACTCTGTGGAGCACCGGGACTCTAGCGAGTCGGCTCGACAGCCTAAAATACATTTAAATGATTTAAACAATAAAAAAGCGTATAATCCCTGAAACGCAAACATGTCCCAACAAGGTAAGCATAACATAGTCCCACGCAACAAAGTTAAAACCCAGCTACCAACCCGAATTTATTTGCTCATAAAAAGTGCACCAATTTAACCTTTATAAATTTAAAAAACTCCACTTATCTAATTAAAGGCGATAGGTAAAATTTGTTGAACGTGAATAATTCGCCAACTCACTCTTAGACATGAATATTCAGTGATCCCTTTAAAAAAAAAACCAAAAGGAACTATAAACTTGTACTTGCAACGTGAAAAATTCTTAGAAGAAACAATTACTTCAATCTCCCAACTATGGGCAAGTATAACGTTAATTTAATTTCACATCATTGAAGTCATAATATAACAAATAAACCATCCAATTTCAGCCCTAATCAATTAACACATGTACACGCCAAAATAAGCATAAACTCACTCTTACTTGATTGGAGTTTTTAAGCGAGTTTCGCTTCAAAACGTCAAACCGTGGCAAACAAAAGGAACAGCTCCATCACCTAAAGAGGGTTGATTATAAATGGATCTAGCTTCGCCTTTTATCGCTCAACAAAACTCAATTCAATCACTACAAAATCTGGAACAAACCCGGCTCTTTCTTTTTCATCCAGAGAGAGGACCGACCGAGTGAGTGAGAGAGAGAGAGAGAGAGAGAGAGAGCCTGGATACCAAGCGTGAGTCCTGCCAAAGAACCCCAATCAGTGTTCTTATCACTTTCCCTTTGAAATTTACACAATAAGTCCACAAATAAAGATAAGGTTCAAAACTCACTTCAATTGATTTCATATTTTCTAATAAGTAACTCGTAATTTATGATTATACAAATACCAACATCATGTTTGAATATTTTTTTTTTAGTCACGCATCAATTATAATAATTTTAAAAGAAAACTTTAATAACAGTTATTCTACTAAAATAATAGGTTGTTACAAATATAAACAAATAACAAATAATTATAATCGCTAAGTGAATTATCGATTGACATATTTTTTATATTTTTTTCCTATTTTACAAATTGAAACTACACAAAATAAATAATAAATTAGGGAATAAAGAAATACCTTGAATTAGGGTATATTTTTTGACTGGTGATTTGCGGTTTTTGTAGGGCGAAATTTGATTGATGATTTGAGGTTTTTTTGTTGAGAAAATTGATGGTTATTGTTCTTGATTAATTTGAGGTTTTTTGGGGTTGAAAATTTTGGGTTTTTGAGAAAGAGAAAGAAAAAGAAAAAATCTGTGTAATTTTTTCAAGGATTGACTGTGTAATTTTGACGCAGGGACTGACTGTATAATTTTTCAGCACTGAAAAATTACACAGCTGTAAACCGTAGATTTAATCTACGGTTTGCACTGAATCACTGCAAACCGTAGATTTTTTATACGGTTTGTGCGTTTTTTCAGAAAAAATGTAGTATAAAAATCTAAGCTCTTAAAATAAAATAGTATATAAAAGGAAACGTATTTATGTCTAATACAAATTGTATTAATAATAATCTCATTAAAATATAGTACTATATAATAAGAGAATATACCTATTTATATAAGAGTATTTGACAGACTAGTTTATAATATACTGTAGTAATTATAATAATGTCATTAAAAACAAGTAGAGTAGTATATAAGGGAAATGTATTTATGTTTTTTGATAAACTAGTATTTATTTTGTAATCATTATTATTATCCACTTAAATTACATAAGTTCAGATAGAGGGCCTAGCTGTCAAAAACCCTTTGTCTCTCTGCAGAGACACACAGATGTCGGGCGTCCCACAGGTAAATTCTCCCACACTAAATAACTCTAATTATTTAATATATTTACTTTTTCACCCCCATTGTTAAAATGTGCCAATTTCAGTGTTTTCTATTTTTATTTTATTTTAATTTCCGTGTTGAGTGTTTTGGTTTCTTAATTCGTTTTATAAATGGGTTATTTTGGTAAGTAGAATAAAAACAGTAATTAGTAATTCAGTTAAGTTTCCACTTTATAAGGGTTTGCAATATTTTATTAGTTTTTATAAAATTAATTAATAAAATTTAACTATAATCCCACGGTAAATAACTCTAATTTCCCAAAAAAAAAAAAAACTTTTTCACCCCACTGTTAAAATGTGGGTTTAGCTACAATTTTAACAGAATGTTTTTTTGTTGTAATTCCTGTATGAGTGTTTTTGGTTGCTTCTTTGTTTTCGTAAGTAGCGAAAAAAAAGTGACTAATTATGTTAAGTGACCTTTGAGTGGGCCCACTTTAAGGTTTTACAATATTTGAATTAGTTTCTATTAAGTTAATAATACTTGTCCCTTGCTTATTGTCTCATTTGATTTTGCACAAATATTAAGGAAATCAATTTGGTGTGTATCACGTTTACCAAGATAACTCCGCTTTATGTCAAATCATTGAAAAAAACTAAATTTAATAATTTTATATAGTAAAGTCAAAAGGGAAAAAAAAGGTAATCACTAATAAATTAATTGATATTTTTGAAAATTGAACAATTATTTAGGTACATCCCAAAATATAATAGAATAAGAGAATCATTTAGGGACGGAGGATATAATAAAAAAGTAGCAGAGTTTTGATATTGTTTCTATAAAATTAATTAAGGAGGGTAGATAGAGTACTGGTAGTAATTAATAGTTAATTGATCTTTGAGTGAGCCCACTTTAAGGGTTTACGAAAATATTGAGGAACCCTTGTGTACGCTATTGTTAAATAAAAATAAAAATAAAAATATAATATTAGAATATTCAAACCAATAAAACCCTAAAAAATATTGGGCAAGCCTTGTGCCGTTCTTTGTAATTTTATACTCCTCTCCAATTTTATTAAATTGCTTTTATTAAAGCTGTAGTGATATAAATTTGTAATTAATAGGTAAAAGAAAAAATAAGTTTCTTTAAAACTAGTGTGAGATCATTTTTTTTATTTTGTCTGTTGGATTATTTTGGTCAAATATCCTACTGTCGAAAGCATAAGAGTCTGAGGACTCTCTTTTAGAGTGGAGTCTGAGACCCCCTTTTGAAAAAGAAGTAGCAAGGGATTTGATGATATTGTTTCTAGAAAAGTAATTAAGGAGCGAAAAAAGAGTATCAGTAGTAGTTAATTAAGTGATCTTTGAGTGGGCCCACTTTATAAGGGTTTACCGTATTTTATTACTTAGTTTCTATAAATTAAATTTTAAAAATAAAAGTTGGCAGGGATTTGATATTCGTCATGGGAAAATGCTAACATGTGCCCCATATGACCAGGGGCGGAACGAGGATGGTTTTTTTTTTGGTGTAAAAAATATGTCGAATAGAGAATAAAATAAATAAGATGTAATACAAAAATAAAGAATTTTTTATATTTTTAATATACCATAAAATAAATATTGGTTAAGACAAAGGGTGTTGACAATAAAATAATTTTTTTAGTAATTTTTGTTTGGAAAAATACAATTGTCATTTACGAAATTTGATAATTTCAAGGTAAAAAATAGAATATTTTAGAAAAAAACAACTAACATGATTTGAACTCATAACTTTCCACTATCTTAAATACATTTTACCACTACACCAACAACTATTTTGTTTAATTAGGGGGGACATCAATCTATATATCTTAGAAAATTTTAAATTACACATAAAAAAAATAAAAAAAATTTGAAAATCGCGGCCGGAAATGACCGGGGTGGCATATGACACATGTTAAGGTGTAAATGAATTACCAAAAATGTGATAAATATATATATTTATAAGTATCAAATGATATTAAAATATGGTAAGGAAATGATGTTTGACATTAAATAAACACATATCACTTACCATCTAAGCATCTATTAACATCATAAATGTTTATTTAACATTATTTTAGGAAATAAAATAGATATTTAAATGTGCCGTGCACCGTTGTTTCTGTAAAGTTGTTTTATGTTCTTATGGAAGGTCATTGGTTGTATTATGTTCCATCAATGATAATAGTAGTTGCTTAATTCGCCTATGCCAAAACCGTAGCTTGTTATGCATAAGTTGGCTAATCCAATATTTGTTATGAAAATAACTGTTATTCCAAAAAAAATAACTTTTTCACTCACAGAGTTAAAATGTGGCAATGTGGGTTAGCTACAATTTTAACAGTGTTTTTTTGTTATAATTTTTGTGTTAAGTGTTTTGGTTGCTTCTTTGTTTTGATAAAGAGCTAAAAAAGAGTGATTAATTAAGTTAAGTTACCTTTGAGTAGGCCCCCTTTAAGGGTTTACTGTATCTTATTACTAGTTTCTATAAATATAATTTAAAAAAAAAAGGTTGGCAGGGATTTGATATTGTTTATATAAAATTAATTAAGGAGCGGAAATAGAGTATCAATAGTAATTAATTAAGTTAAAAGACCTTTGAGATGGGCCCACTTTAAGGGTTTACAATATTTTTACCAGTTTTTATAAAATGAAAAAAGATATTAAAAAAAAGATAAATTAACAAAACATAATAATTTTTAAACTAAATTAACAAAAACATACCTAAAAATTTCTAATTAACAAAACATACCCAAAAGTTCATACACTAATTTGTATATTTCATAACCTTATTTCAAAATTTCATACCCTTATCTCAAAAGTTCATACCTTAATTTGTATATTTTTATACACTTATTCCAAAAGTTCATACCATTAATTCAAAAGTTGATAACCTAATTCGTGTGTTCATCCTTATTTTCAAAATTTCATACACCAATTTACAGAATTTATATCTTTATTTACATAATTCATATCCATAATTTTAAACTACGTACCCTTAATTCATGAAGTTCGTACATTTATTTTTCAACCTTATATACTAGTTAACAAATCCAACCATTGCCCGTTCTCCGATCTCGAACTACCACGTCGCTGTCGTGGGCCTATGTTTCGACGATCGCATCTCCATCGGCATCAATCTCGAGTTTTCGACCTCGCTCTACACCATCGCCGCCCATTCCAACGGATGTCTCCGTCTCAATATCCACCAAAGAGAGAGATAGGAGAGAGAGGGGGAGGAGAAAAAAAAGATCTAAAAAATAGAGTGAGGAGGAGAGAGAGATCGGAAAGAGAGAGAAATGAGGAAAGATCGGAGAGAGGAAGAAGGAGGAGGAAAGAGAGATTGGAGAAAGAGTGAGAGTAGGAGAGAGGGGAAAGAGATGGAGAAAGAGATTGGGAGGGATAAATGAGTTTTTTGTTTTTTGTTTTTTTTATTAATTATTAATAGAAGATATGTTTTTGATAATGTAAGTTTTGAGGATATGTTTTTGTTAATATAATAGGTGTAGGGGTATGCTTATGTTAATTCCCCAAAAAGAGTTGCACGGATTTGATTTTGATTCTATAAACTTGTTTTATGTTGTTATGGAAGGTCATTTGATTGTATTATGTTCCATAAATGATATTAGTTGCTTTGTTTGCCTTATTCCAAAAACCTAAGTTGTTATGCGTAAGTTGCCTAATCCAATATTTGTTAAATTGTGGGTTAGCTACACTTTTTATAGAGTGTTTTATGATTTTTGTTGTAATTCCTTCCCCTATTAGTGTTTTGGTAAGGATCAAAAAGAAGAGCAATTATTTGAGTCCAAATCTTCTATCCTATTTCTCTACCCCTTCCGTGCCCCCTGCTTATTTTATCCAAAAAAAATTTCTAAAAAACTTGAAAAAAATTGTACAATTACTATAATACATGTATCAATACATTCAAATAATTATTTTTAAAATAAAATCCACACAAAATTTGTTTTGGAATAAATATATAAATTAGTGTAAATTAAACATTGAATATTAAAAAAATTGTCTAAAACAATATTATGTTCAAATGTTTTAAAATTTGAATACAATATAATATAAAATTTTATAAAGATGCGGTATAAGTTGTGAAAATTTAAAATTTGAGTAAAAATAAGAAAGGGGGCACGGAAGGGGGTAGAGAATAGGAGGTAAAAGATTTAGATTCCAATTAATTATGTTAAGTGACCTTTGAGTGGGCCTACTTTAAGGGTTTACAATATTTTATTAGTTTATATGATAAAAAATAAACTAACCAATGCCCCCAGGAATGGTTAAGGATGTTTATATTTTGTTTTCAAATTATGAATATGGTAACTTATTAATATTATTTTCATGACTTATGTTTATGCAATATCTAATTTAATTTATTTTGGAAATAACATAATGATTTGATTTGATTTGATTTGATTTAATAGTGTGTGATTATAAATGCAACTTGTGTCTACATTGAATGTAACTTAATTATGGAATGATATTAAGTTATGTCAAACCGGAAAATAAATTATCAGAAAAGAAGTAGGAGGATTTTGGTATTGTTTCTATAAAACTGTTTTATGTTCTTCATTAATTGTATTATGTTCCATAAATGATAATAGTTGCTTTATTTACCATGCCAAAACCCTAGCTTGTTATGCATAAGTTGGTCAATCCAATTATTATTTATTTTTAGCAGATAATTTTTTGCATAGAATCTTGGTTGCTGAAGCACTATTCTATAAATATGGAGTACTTAATATATTCCTGGGAATTTGGGTAAATGCAAAACTTTGTCAAGTGGATGAAAATTGGATTGTAGCGATTACCCGGGAGCTATTTCAGATGCGAGAAAGAATACGGTATAAGAACAAATATAGTTTTTTACGATAATAAAACTTCAACTGTAGCATTTTGGTTCTCGAAATTTTAAAAAAAAACAACAAATCCAATGCAAGTGTCTTTCACTCTTGTTTCAACATAGTACATAGTAGGGGTAGTAGTTTAAGCCTAGGTTTACCACATCAATTCCCTATGTTCTTAGTTTTTTTCAATTTTTAAAACATTTTTTTTGTATAATAATCACTTTTTTATTAGATTGCTAATGTGTAGAAGAGCAGAAAGATATATTGATGCAGTTACGGACGTAAATGACAACTAAACCAAACGTAAAAATTCTAACATTTGACATAATGAATACTCCTATAGGCTATATGTAGCCGTAGACTTCATGCATAAATGTTTTATGTTAATCTTGATGGAATATGGTAACAATTTCAGTATAGAAAATGCATGTTACCTGCCAAACATTGCAGTTTTTGTCTTTTTACTAGTGTTTTTCTCTTTCTTCCGAACATTTATATTTACGAATTTATTTATTTTCTGAAAACAAATTTTTATTTTGTTTAATTTCAGGGTGAAGTATGTGATATATGTGGGGATGTTGGAGTGATAGAAGCCATTTCGAAATGCTTCAAGTGCAAAATCAACCAGCAGCATTTGTAAGAACTCTCTTTACTGCAATGCTTTTGCACTCTTTAATGTATGTTATTTGTTAAAATTTGCAAGTGTGAGAAGGACATTTTGTGTTGACTGAAGTGGTTGCATCGGGTGACGAGGTGCTTCATATATAAGTATTTATGTACTCAACTCCGTTAAGAATTCATAACAGATCATCTGCCAAAGTTTCAGATTTTATATGCAGTTTTATATGCTATATATGCTGCACTTTTTTCAGAACCTTGCAAACATCAATAGTAGACAACTTTCGGTTGTTAAAACGGAAAGAAAAAAACTGGTGAAAACTGAGAAGAAAAGAAATCTATGTTGAATCTGAAAATCGTGTAACTCGTCCTCTCCTTCTCCGTCTTCATATAAATTCAGAGAACTAGGGGTCCCATTAAGTTCCTCATCTATACCATTCATCTTCCTTACAGACTGGCCACGTAAATGTGGTTTAGGTATCTGTCCTGGCTGTAAGCGTAACCCCATTTGGTAATATGGCAATGCAGGCATATTAGGTAAATAGGGAGGGCATTGACGAAGATTTTTGAGATATTGAGGCATCATCCCTTGATTTAACTAATCCTGGTATGTAGCATGGATAAGCATTTTGGCTTTCGCCAATGAGAACTAAGTACAAGATAGCAAGACAAGTAATGTCAACGACTCGTATGAATGAAAAAAGAAAGAAACAATGTCATTATATCCTGAAATCACTTTTCTTTAGAAATGAGGCTAATCTTCCTGATAACAGTGTTAAAACTAGTTCTATTATAATCAATGAATAAAAAATATTTGAATAAGAAAAATGAATCTGAAAGAGAATTTGAAGTCCTGCTTCATCCTGGCTGGGGTGGTGATTTGTAGCCGTGATATGAGAGCTTCCTGTAGATGAGAAAAATGGAAGAAGACTTAAAAAATAATGGAATATAAAAGAATAACATGATAAGTAATGTCATCGACTCATCTGAATGAAAAAAGAAAGAACAATGCCATTACATTTTTATGTCGGTGAGCAAGTAAAACCATTCTTGATGATAGTACATAGGGAAGGATTTGGAAACAATAAATGGCTGCAGTTTAGCAAATGAGCTGACTGCTGACTTACTTAGTCTGAGTATAAAGCTGGGTATAAATAAAAAGTCGGAAGACAAAAAATTCAGTCCATCTTAAAAAGTATTAAGACCCAGTTAATAGTCAACAGGTCAAATACACTGCAGCTAAAAAGCAATAAATGAAAAAAAAATGTGAGCTTAAAAAGGCTGCAGTCAAACAAGCCTCTGTTTATGTCTTTGCACTTTTGCAGCATATGGAACTTGAAAATATTGCAAAATTTGTGTTGAATTTTCAGTTACTGCGGGAAAACCTACCCCCAGAATATGTCTGGTGAATGGTATTGTGATGATTGTGAAAAGGAAACAACGGCTTCACCCAAGCATGTGAACAGAGACATACTAGCTGCTTCAAAAAGTGGGAAACACCGGAGAGAAGAAAAAATGGCGACAAAGGGGAAAGTGAAATGTATTCCTTGTGAAGAAGTGATCAAGTTATCATCAGGATCAAAGAAGGGTGAATCTCCCATTAAGAAGGCTATTCAGAACTCCAAGTTTCTGCCGCAAACTATAACTGGCAAGTTTCAATTTCTTTTTAGTATTATTAAAAGCCTGGATGCGCTGTAATTAGTGAGTTCACAGAACTTTTTTTTTCGAGATTATCACGAGAACACTAAAAAATTTCAGTTGGGCAAAAAAATATTGTCTTTGTTAGTTAAGAAAATTTGGTTTCCGATCATCATCATAATAATCATAACTATTCGTTAATCCCTAGAATTTGGCCCGTCTTTATGAAACCAAACTAGAAATCATGCTATCGCAAATGTGAACGCTTCGCCACTCAGTCCTTATATTTTCTTTTGAATCTTCGTCATTTATTCCTATTTAAAGCTACTTTTTCATAACTTTCTCTGACACACATCTTTTAATGGTCTAGCCCTACCTTTCTTTCCATTTCAAAAAAAATTGTTTCTATGTGATACAGTATTGGTTACTGCATAAAAAAAGGAGTTCAGTTGCGTTCTTTTTTTATCCAAAGGCGCAGTTAGGCCTGGTGTAGAAGTCAAAGTTGCTATCCCGGGGAAAGATAGATATAAGGCAAGTGAAACCTCAAACGCTCAGAAGCAGTTTCCAGAATTGATTAGTTCTGGTAAGATTAACTTTCCTTGTTTCTAATCCCATTTTTGCATTCTTGATAATCTTCTCCTTTATTTTTTACAACAGAATTGAACAATGTTTACTCGTTCATCATTATCAATTTAAAGATTACGAAAGGCAAAAGTAAGAGCATAATTGGCAGTTTAGGACATGTATCCCGGAGAAAACTTCTCAATTTCTAAGTTCTATGAAAAGTTGATTATTCTTATTGTCATTAATTTCCTATGGAATTGGATTTAATTTGTTGTTGGAGTTAACATGCTAGTTAGATATTATCTGTTGTCATTATTAAATTCAATGAGGTGATTAAGTGTGATTTTATTATCAAATCTAATGTATGCCAATACTATCTAGCTTGATTTGTTAATTCTTTGTGGTGTAACTAGATTGCATCTGGTCAATTGTTTTGAATAAAAAATCAATTTTACCTGTACATGTTAGCTCACCTCTCTTATAAGTTTATTTGTACTCTCATCGTTGTCAAATAAAAATTATAGAATACATGTTAGGCAAAAGTTTGTTGAGTTTGTTTAAATTTGGTATTGTCAGAAAAAAAATAGTATTGGCAGTGCACTGCAATGGGCCGTTTTAGAAAACATTTTCTCTTGAATATTTGTGGAGAAGACTCTAATTTTTACGATTCCCTGCAAAAGGTTGTTTTGCTACTTAAGAATATTCTGTTTTCGTGTTAATCGATTTTTCTTATTAAAAAACAATTAATTCACGTATTTCCCTTACTTTTTTAATCCATAGCTGCAGTTAGGCCTGCTGTAGAAGTCAATGTTGCTACCCTGCGGAAAAGTATATCCAAGGCTGGTGAAGCCTCAAGTACTCTATCCCCTAAGAAGCCGTCTCACCAACTGATTAATTCTGGCAAGATTAACTTCAACCTATTTCTTATCTCTTGTTTGGATGCTTTCTACTCGTTATTCTTTTTAACGGAATCCGGAAAATAATTTTTTTTTTTTTTTCATTTCTGATATTAGGCAAGGCAAAATTTCTGAAATTTAGGCAAGGCAAAATTTCTGAAATTGATAATCTTTGGTCTTCATCAGAAATTTAACGTGGAAATCATTTTTTTGAGTATCATGGGAATGCCCCAATTCTTTAGTATTGACAAGATGTGCCAGTTAGGAGTATGTTTTTTTTTTTTTCTGTAGTTGATATTATGTATAACTATGGTGTTAATTTACGCTTTCTGTTCTATCCCAAGTTACAGAGCCTTCTGTAGAAACTAAAGTGGGTAACGTAGGGAAAGAGGTATATAAGGCGAGTGAAGCCTCAAATGCTCTCTCCCCTGAGAAGCGGTCTCAGCAACCAATTGGTTCTGGTAAATTAACTTTACCTGTTTCTGATTTCATTTTTGCATGCTTACTACTATTTTTTCTTTTCTTTACAAGGGAATCCAGACAATGCTTACTCTTTCAGCACACTATATTAGAGTTTACAAAAGGCAAAGATAGGTTAAATATGTATTTTAGTCAATGTATTTTAGCATGGATGCAGAGAAACATGTTACTGGATAATGATCCTCGAAACATCTTAATTATAAAGTCCTATTTGTTCTTCTTATTCCCGATTTATTTATAATTTATGGTCTACTAATTTAGTCTTTAAGTTTACCAGTTCAGTCCTATTGCAGTTCTGGTACCATTTGCTATATGCTTTCTAACTTGATCTTGCCTGTCATGTTTTTATTTTTTGATTTTATCTGCTGTCATTATTAAATTCAATGAGGTGATTAAGTGTGTTTTGATTATTAAATCTAATGTATGCCAATAATATCTAGCTTCTTTGTTAATTTTTTGTGGTGTAATTAGATTGCATCTAGTCAATTGTTTTGAATAAAAAATCTGATCAAGTTATTAGGAAAGAAGTGTATTTTTGTTTCTTGCCAAGTTTTTTGTAACCCCTGTTAAAGAAGCAAGTGGTGAATCCTTATGTGGTCATCCATCGAGGAAAGTTTTATCTTTTGCCATTCTTTCATGGAAAGTTTAAATTTACCTAAACATGTTAGCTCACCTCTCTTACAAGTTTACCTGTACTCTCATCATTGTCAAATAAAAATTATAGCATGCACGTTAGGCAAAAGTTTGTTGAGTTTGTTTAAATTTAGTATTGTTAGGAAAAAAAAATAGTATTGGCAGTGCACGGCAATGGGCCGTTTCAGAAAACATTTTATCTTGAATATTTGTGGAGAAGACTCTTTAAGTTTTACGATTCCCCTGCAAAAAGGTTTTGCTATTTAAGAATGTCCTGTTTTCGTGTGAATTGATATTTCTTATTAAAAAACAATTAATTCACGTATTTTCCTTACTTTTTTAATCCATAGCTGCAGTTAGGCCTGCTGTAGAAGTCAATGTTTCTACCCAGCGGAAAAGTATATCTAAGGCTAGTGAAGCCTCAAGGACTCATTCCCCAGAGAAGGCGTCTCACCAACTGATTAATTCTGGTAAGGTTTACTTTAACCTATTTCTTATCTCATGTTTGCATGCTTTATACTCTTTAAACTAAATACAAAAAATGTTTACTTTTCTATTATTTCAGATATTAGACAAGGCAAAATTTCTGAAATTGATAATCTTTGGTGTTCATCAGAAATTTTAATGTGGAAATCATTTTTTTGAGTATCAGGAGAACACCCGAATTCTTTAGTATTGTGCAAAAAGATACTCGGTGCCAGTTAGGAGTATGTTTTTTTTTTCTGCAGTTGATATTACGTAAAAATAAGGTTTTAATGTACGCTTTCTGTTCCATCCCACGTTGCAGAGCCTTCTGTGAAAACTAAAGTGGGAACTGTAGGGAAAGAGTTATATAAGGCAAGTGAAGCCTCAAATGCTCTCTTACCCAAGAAGCAGTTTCCAGAATTGATTAGTTCTGGTAAGATTAAGTATGCTTGTTTCTAATCCCATTTTTGCATTCTTAATAATCTTCTTTTTTTTATACAAGGGAAATGGGCAACGTTTACTCATGCATCATTATCAATTTAAAAATTACGAAAGGCAAAAGTAAGAAGCGTATTTGGCAGTTTTGGACATGTATCCTGGGGAAAACTTCTTAATTTTGAAGTCCTATGAAAAGTTGTTTATTCTTATTCTCATTTTATTTTTCTATGGAACTGTATTAATTTGATAGTTAGATATTATTTGTTGTCATTATTAAATTCAGTGAGGTGATTAAGTAGGTTTAGATTATCAAATCTAATGTATGCCAATTAAATCTAGCTTAATTTTTTAATGGTGTAACTAGATTGTATCTGGTCAATTGTTTTGAATAGAAAATCTGATCAACTTATGAGGAAAGAAGTGTGTTTTTATATTTTGCGAAGTTTGTTATAACTGCTGTTAAAGAAGCAGGTGGTGAATCCTTATGTGGTCACTCATTGAGGAAAGTTTAACCTTTTGCCATTCTTTCATGGCAAATTCAAATTACCTAAATAAGTTAGCTCGCCTCTATTATAACTGTACCTGTAATCTCATTTTTGTCAAATAAAAATTATAGAAAAAACGTTAGGCGAAAGTTTGTTGAGTTTGTTTAAATTTGGTATTGTTAGAACAAAATAGTATTGGCAGTGCACTTTTCTCTTGAATAATTGCGAAGTAGACTTTAATTTTTACGACTCCCTTGCAAAAAGTTGGTTTTGTTACTTAAGAATATTCTGTTTTCGTGTCAATCGATTTTTCTTATTAAAAAACAATTAATTCACATATTTCCCTATTTTTTTAATCTGCAGCTGCAGTTAGGCCTGCTGTAGAAGTCAATGTTGCTACCCAGTGGAAAAGTATACCAGCCTTAAGTACTCTATCCCCTGAGAAGCCGTCTCACCAACTGATTAATTCTGGTAAGATTAACTTTAACCTATTTCTTAACTCATGTTTGCATGCTTTGTAATCTTTATTTTTTTTAACGGAATCTGGAAAATGGTTACTTTTTTATCATTTCAGATATTAGACAAGGCAAAATTTCTGAAACTGTTAAATCTTTGATCTTCATCAGAAATTAAATTGGAAATCATCTTTCTGAGTATCACAAGAATGTGCCAGTTAGGAGTATGTTTTTCTTCTGCAGTTGATATTGCGTAAAATTAAGGTGCTAATATACGCTTTCTGTTCTATCCCAAGTTGCAGAGCCTTCAGTAGAAACTAAAGTGGGTAGCATAGGGAAAGAGTCATACAAGGCAAGTGAAGAGTCAAATTCTCTCCCCCCCGAGAAGCGGTCTCGGCAACCAATTGGTTCTGGTAAATTAACTTTACCTGTTTCTGATTTCATTTTAGCATGCTTCCTACTATTCGTTTTTTTCTTTTCTGTCAAGGGAATCCGGATGATGCTTACTCTTTCAGCACGCTATATTAGAGTTTACAAAAGGCAAAGATAGGTTAAAAATATGTATTTTAGTCAATCGTATTTTAGCATGGATGCGGAGAAACATGTGACTGGACAATGATCCTCAAAACATCTTAATTCTAAAGTCCTATTTGTTTTTCTTGTTCCTGATTTATTTATAATTTATGGTCTACTAATTTAGTCTTTAAGTTTACTAATCCAGTCCTATTGCAGCTCTGGTCATATACCATTTGCAATATGCTTTCTAACTTGATCTTGCCTGTCTTGTTTTATTTTTTATGGCGTTCTGTGGACTGGACTAAGATGTCTAATTATAGAGTGTTATGTCTAGAAATTGTTAGGGAGTTTGTAGTTCTATTCTTCTACTGAGCAATTTATTCTTATAACTGAGTTTCGGCATAGTTTTTTTAGAAGATACTTATGTTTGTAGATATACTGTTCCTGTATTTAAAACTTGAAATAAGCTTCAGGTCACCTCAATTCAGTCAATAGTTACACATATTATTAAATCTATTAATGTGACAAGGGGGATTCAGATTTTGTGTATGCCATATATTATGCTTGGTTTTTTAGATTGATTTTGCTGCAATTGGTTATAAATTATAATGTATGTAACACGGGTTTGTCTATGTTTTTCTGAGAAGTAAGATGTTCAAGTTATGTGGCCAATTTTCAGTGAAGCTTTTGTGTAATGGTCTAGCCTTACAATTCTTTCCATTTCAAAAAAACATTGTTTCTATGTGATACAGTATTGGTTAGTGCATGAGAAAAAGGAGTTCACGTAAGTTTTTTATTTTATTTTATTTTATGTCCATCCAAAGGCGTAGTTAGGCCTGGTTTAGAAGTCAAAGTTGCTACCCCAGGGAATGAAAGATACAAGGCAAGTGAAGCCTCAAATACTCTCGTTTCTAATCCCATGTTTGCATTCTTGATAATTTTCTTCTTCTTTTTTCTACAACGGAAATGGACAATTTTTACTCGTTCATCATTATCAATTTAAAGATTACGAAAGGAAAAAGTAAGAAGCGTATTTGGCAGTTTTGGACATGCATCCTGGGGAAAACTTATCAATTTCCAAACCTATGAAATGTTGTTTATTCTTATTCTCATTTTTTTTCTTATATGGAACTGGATTTAATTAGTTGTTGGAGTTAATTTGATAGGTAGATTTTATCTTTTGTCTTTATTAAATCCAATGAGGTGATTAAGCGGGTGTTGAATATCAAATCTAATGCTTGCCAATAAAATCTAGCTTGATTTGTTAATTCTTTGTGGTATAACTAGATTGTATCTGGTCACTTGTTTTGAATAAAAAATCTGATCAAGTTATTAGGAAAGAAGTGTATTTTTTTTTTTGCGAAGTTTCTTGTAACTGCCGTTAAAGAAGCAAGTGGTAAATCCTTATGTGGGTCGGTCACTCATTGAGGAAAGTTTTACCTTTTGCCATTCTTTCATGGAAAGTCCAAATTTACCTAAACGTGTTAGCTCACCTCTCTTACAAGTGTACATGTACTCTCATCTTTGTCAAATAATTTTTTTTCGAAAAAACGTTAGGCAAATGTTGTTGTGTTTGTTAAAATTTGATATTGTTAGATAAAATAGTATTGGCGGTGCACTTTTCTCTAGAATATTTGCAGAGAAACCTCTAATTTTAACGATTCCCCTTCAAAAAGTTGGTTGTGCTACTTATGAATATTCTGTTTTCGCGTCAATCGATTTTTCTTATTAAAAAACAATTAATTCACGTATTTCCCTATTTTTGAAATCTGCAGCGGCAGTTAGGCCTGCTGTAGAAGTCGATGTTGCTACCCTGCAGAAAAGTATATCTAAGGCTGATGAAGCCTCAAGTACTCTATCCCCTGAGAAGCCGTCTCACCAACCGATTAATTCTGGTAAGATTAACTTTAACCTATTTCTTAACTCATGTTTGCATGCTTTCTACTCTTTATTTATTTTTAATGGAATCCGGAAAATGGTTACTTTTTTATCATTTCAGATATTAGAGAAGGCAAAGTTTCTGAAACTGTTAATCCTTGATCTTCATCAGAAACTAAATTGGAAATCATTTTTCTGAGTATCACAAGAATGTGCCAGTTAGGAGTATGTTTTTCTTCTGCAGTTGATATTGCGTAAAATTAACCTTTTGCCATTCTTTCATGGCAAATTCAAATTTACCTAAATAAGTTAGCCCGCCTCTATTATAACTGTACCCATAATCTCATTTTTGTCAAATAAAAATTATAGAAAAAACGTTAGGCGAAAGTTTGTTGAGTTTGTTTAAATTTGGTATTGCTAGAACAAAATAGTATTGGCGGTGCACTTTTCTCTTGACTAATTGGGAAGTAGACTTTAATTTTTACGACTCCCCTGCAAAAAGTTTGTTTTGCTACTTAAGAATATTCTGTTTTCGTGTCAATCGATTTTTCTTATTAAAAAACAATTAATTCACGTATTTCCCTATTTTTTTAATCCGCAGCTGCAGTTAGGCCTGCTGTAGAAGTCAATGTTGCTACCCCGTGGAAAAGTATATCTAAGGCTGGTGAAGCCTCAAGTACTCTATCGCCTGAGAAGCCGTCTCACCAACTGATTAATTCTGGTAAGATTAACTTTAACCTATTTCTTATCTCATGTTTGCTTGCTTTCTACCCTTTCTTCTCTTTAATGGTGTCCGGAAATTACCTTTTTATCATTTCAGATAGTAGACAACGCAAATTTTCTGAAATTGATATTATTTGATCTTCATCAGAATTTAACGTGATATTCATTTTTTTGAGCATCACGAGAACACCTCAATACTTTAGAATTGTGTAAAAAGATGCTCCGTGCCAGTTAGGAGTATGTTTTTATCTGCAGTTGAAATTTCGTAAAACTATGGTGTCAATTTATGCTTTCTGTTCTATCCCAAGTTGCAAAGCCTTCTGTAGAAACTAAGGTGGGTAGCGTAGGGAAAGAGTTCTATAAGGCAAGTGAATCCTCAAATTCTCTCTCCCCCGAGAAGGAGTCTCAGCAACCAATTAGTTCTGGTAAATTAACTTTACCTGTTTCTGATTTCATTTTTGCATGCTTACTAGTGTTCGCTTTTTTCATTTCTTTTAAGGGAATCATGACAATGCTTACCTTTTCAGCACGCTATATTGGAGTTTACAAAAGGCAAAGATAGGTTAAATATGTGTTTTAGTCAACCGTATTGTAGGATGGATGCAGAGAAACATGTTATTGGACAATGATCCTCGAAACATCTTTATTTTAAAGTCCTATTGGCTCTTCTTGTTCCCGATTTATTCAAAAAACTGGTGTACTAATTTAGTTATTAAGTTTACTAGTCCAGTCCTATTGCAGTTCTGGTCATATATTATTTGCAATATGATTTCTAACTTGTATTTCCCTATCATGGTTCTATATTTTATGGTATTATGTGGATTCGACTAAGATGTCCAATTATAGTGTTATGTCTAGAAATTGTTGGGAGTTTGTAGTTCTATTCTGCTACTGAGTAGTTGATTCTTATAACTGAGTTTCGGCATTGGTTTTTACAAGATACTTGTGTTTGTGGATTTACTGTTCCTGTATTTAAACGTTGGAATAAGTTTTTGTTCACCTCAATTCAGTTAATAGTTACACATATTATGTGATATCATATTATTAAATCCAATAATATGAAAAGGGGGATTCAGATTTTGTGTATGCCATATATTATTCTTGGTTTGTTTAGATTGATTTCGCTGTAATTGGTTATAATGTATGTGACACGGGTTTGGTCTTTGTTTTTCTGAGAAGTAAGATGTTCAAGTTATGCGGTCAATTTTCAGAGAAGCCTTTGTTTTTTGCAGGAGTCAATGATGCAACCATGGTAAAAGTAACAAGTACGCCATATGATGGCTTATGTGGCCAATTTTCAGAGAAGCAGCTTTCGCCATTAACTAGTCCGGGTAAGTTCAAATATACCTGTTTATGCAAGCCTCATCTTTCCATATCTGTTACTTTCATGGTTTTCATCTCTATTTTTTCAGAATCTCAAAATGGTCAAACGTATGCTGGAAATTCTTTTTTGTTGGTTTTTGCTATCCTCATAAGATCTATACTGGAACTTTGCAACGGTTCTTATCAGAAAACATTTTCTCAAATTATCACGAGAACCCCCCCACTTTGAAAAATTTCCCAGCTAGTTGAGAAAACTTGTTCTCTTGTGAACAAATTGTATAAGCTATACTAAAGAGTTTCACAGAAGTAATTTCTTTTCCTATTCCAAGTTGCAGTTAAGCTTTCTGGTAGTACATGGGAAGTGATCCATAAGGCAAGTGAAGCCTTGAATGCACTCTCCCCGAAAAAGCAGTTTCCGCCACCACAACCAATTAGCTCTTGTAATATAATATTTTTTTATGCTTACTCTTTCATCATTATTAAATTTCGAGTTTATACAAGGAAAAAGATTAGCATGTAGCCAAGAGAACATGTTTTGCAGTTTTCTGAACTTTTAACCTTAGTTTAACAAGATATACTCTCTTTAGACTCAAACCCCCCAAATCCCATCCCATCTTTCACACCTCACCTCACCTACACACTGCTTGAGAATTGTTTAAGTGATGAACTGAAAAACCGTCCTTTTATTGTACGCTGCAGCCATATCTGCAAAAACATGTTTGGCAGTTTTTAAATATTATTCTGAAAACTTCTTTTTTCTACCACTTAATTCTCTTAACTTCTTTAACACATACGTGAAATTACATTGGCATTTTATGTTTAATGATCATTTCAAATTTACTATTCTAATCCTTTAATTGCAGTTTTGTCTGCTGTAGAAACTAAAACCGGTAAACAAATAATTGTTTCAATTGAGTCCTCATGTGCACAAGGAAGCACTTCTGGTAAAACTGAATTTGACCTGTTTCTTTCCGCTTGAACTTTCCATGACTGTCTTTTCATCTGTCAAGTAAGAGACTGAACAAAGAAAATATGCCCACTGTGAAATTTGGAGTCTTATAAAAGTTGATTTCAGTAGTTCGAAATTATAAAACTACAATGTGAAATATTTACAATAAAAAATGGGACAGAGTTGCCAATGAGTGAGCCTCACATGCACGCACAATTTTTTACAGTGTTTCTTTGCTTTTTGTCATCTTGAGTCTTGACAAGCAGCCCACTAAAATGAAGGAAACTTGTAACAGTCAAAATTGATAAGACATTTTCGAGGGGTTTCAGCTTTTAGAAACTTCCTTAAATAAATTAGTTATGTCTGTTAAATGGTGTTCTTTTTATTGCAGGCCATCAAGTTAGTGGTGATTTAGACCCCATAGCTTCTGATGTAGGGAGTTTTGAGGCGATGAATGTGGAACCTAAAGGTCCTTCTCTTGTTTATTCATGGAGGTCAGGTGTTTTTCTTTCATCTATATGTATTAAAAAAATTGAAAATGATAGAAGAACAAAAAAACACTAACTTGACAGGCATGTGCTCTTAGTGGCCGACATTTTGGTTCATACATTTATTATTGGCTTTTGAGTTATAGTCACCTTCTTGTTATTAACAGTCTGTAACTAGTGGAACTAGGTTGTGACTGAAAGGCAACACACCACCCTCAACTGGGTGAGATTTCTGTTAGCCTTGTTAGGAAGCAAAATTATTGCAAACTTTACAGTTTATTTTTTTAACGGCATAATCCATTATGCTTGGTATTAGAGTCCATCCATTCCCACCAAAAGGCCTTGTGATAGGAAGGAGAGGAACTCATATATAATCATAGAGTAGGATCAATAACCCATCAATGTGGGACAATATTCAACACATGGAAATGGGACTTTTTAGTTTTTTCTTATTGAATTTATAGCAGCACAATGAAAAAGATCATACACAGCAAATTAGTTTTTAGTTGTCTTCTTACAACAGAGTGAAAAAGTTAATTATCGAGCCATAGAATGGAGAATATTGTGAATCCCTGTAATATGTTGTAGAATTATTGCTTGATATCCTTTATTCATTCTCTTGGCCTGAAAGGGGTGTTTTGGTTTTGCTTCTCATTTAGTAGTCAGAATTCAAATTCGGCGCTTAGAGAGCAGAAAAATAGGAGCGTCCATTTGCTGAAACCATTTTTTGTTTATATTTGGTTTAGGGGACGTTTCAAAATTTCTGGTGAAACGTTTAAGAACATCAATTCTTGGTTCAAGGCTCATCCTCGTTTTAGAGTAATTAGGAATGTGGTAGATATCTTGTTACACATGCCAGAGCTACTGCAGTTTAAGCTGATCTATCGGAGAGATGTCTGGATAGAACTTTTTCAAGATGATTGTCCTGATGAAGATGATATCGGTCTCTATCTTTTTCCTGAAAACAAGAGGTTCGCTTTTGTTCTTAATTGTGTGGTTAAAATTTGTTTAGTTGACCTGCATGTACTTCACTTGTTTTCTAAAGCACAATTTTACTTGAATATCAGATCATCATCTGATTATGACTTTCTGCGGTTGTTCATCGAGGAAAATGACTACGCAATGAAATATGATCTAAATGGAGTGGAATTGTTCTTGTTCACATCCAAAGTATTGGTAGCTGATTCCCAAAGTAAGTTTTATGTTTCTGCATTTAGATAGTTTTTAAATCCTCAAGACGATCTCCAAAAGCTTGTCGTTTTCATAAGCAGTCTCTTGATGTGTAAAAATACATACTGACAAGTCAACTTCAAGACTACTTGCTATGACATTGACCACATGTGACTTTCTGATTCAAAATTGTTCTATTGGTTGTACACTAAATAGATGTTTGACCTTTCGTGCTACTGCTGTTTTGTCTCAATTGTAGATATTTGGACTTTTTTTGGGTAAGTTTGTAGATATTCGGACTTGTTTAAAAGTAAATGTGCACACACTTGAAAATGGTTAATTATGCTTTGGTGACCTGTCTTTTGGCCAATTTTAGAATTGGTGACCTAACTTTTTACAATCCCGTTTTAGTGACCTAAGTTTATAGTTTAAGTTGTTTTAGTGACCCGCCGTTACATTTTTTTGGATGAAAACCGTTTTAAAGTTTCAATTTAGTCCGTACTGTTTAAAAATAAACGCTTAAAATTTACAAAAATTACACACATATAAAAACACTTATATGAAATCTTATAAAACTATCAAATGCAAATTACATCTTCATATGTAAATTGAAAAAATAAATAAATTTTGTTAATGCAAATTTAAAAATGATATAAAACTATCAAATAACATGCTACAAATTAATTAATATAAGCTAGATCGTTTTTTTTTTTCGTATTATGTAAGTTCATTATTAAACTTTTTAAACACTAATAAAATTTTTGAATGACGAGTTTTATGCTAAAATAAAATAAGAGTCTAATTAGATTATATCCCTTACATTGAAATTGAGTTGTTAGTAAGTATACTTTCAATTCAATGGTTTTATAAATATATATTTATATCGTCCCAACTAATATAGTTTATATGTTGTTCGATACTTGTATTTACTTTATTTGCTAATTGTGTAACTCATTTAAACGCTTGTTTTATATAAGTGTGTAATTTAAGTGAGTTTATATAAGTATGTAATTTAAGTGAGCTTATCCACGTGTGTAGTATTTACAATTTTTAAGCATTTATCGTTAAGTTTTAAACTAAACTGGCTAAATTGAAACTTTAAAACGGTTTTTATCTAAAAAATATAACGGCGGTCACTAAAACAAGTCAAACTATAAATTTAGGTCACTAAAACGGGATTGTAAAAAATTAGGTCATCAATCCTAAAATTGGTCAAAACACAGGTCACTAAACCTTAATTAACCCCACTTTAAAATAAAGCATAGGGTAGCAGACTTTAGTAAAAAGTTACGGAAAGAGGCACGTCATATGTGCCTATGCAGTTACGGTAGTTAGTGATAATTTCATTATTTTATCTCCAGCATAAACAATGAATCATTTGGCTAATTTGTCTTTTTTCTTGTCGTTTGTCATCTTCCCTCTTCTTGCTTCTGCATTTTACTATTCTTGTTATTCTTTTTTCGTTCAGCTAGATATCTTATTGAATTTTAAAGCCAATTTTTTTTTTCCGACAACCATTGTGTGGCAGAATTGAAGGGAGATTACTTTATTTGGGGAGTCTTCCGTCCGATCAAAAAGGAAAAATATGTCTCAAAGCTCTATGAGGAACTTCCCCTTGTTGTTCATCGGCCTTCGGATTCTGCTCAAACCTCTAATTTCAGCAACAACAATGATGATGATAATGATTGTTCTGTTGATATGGAGATAGACATGGTCGCGGGTAACGATGTGGGGAGAGTCGATGTGGCAGTTCCGAGAGATTTGTCTTCCGGTGCTTTCCCCTTGCAGGAAATTAAGAAGGAAGAAGGGCTTGGTTGCCCTCCAGGTTTTGAGGAAATCTTTCGACTGAAGAAGCTTGTGCAGTAGCCAGGAGAGCATTTTCGCATTTGATGACTATTTAGTTTCGATAACTGCGGAAATAGATGTTGTAAAGACAATTATGTGCTATTCAAGGCATATGAAAGAAATCTATAAAAAAAAATTAGTCATTTTGTCGTGTGATAATTTTCAGTTTGGTTGTCTCATTTTGCAACTCTTGGAGAATTCAATGTATCTGCCATTATGTCTTTCATATTTATTAGCCCATTCTTTTCTGATGGTTTGACCCACAAGGTTATTGTTTAAGCTGGTTCTGCTTATGTGCTGTAGCTTATATGTATTTTGAGTTAAAAGCTTTAATCACTTCTCACAAATTTCTACCAGCCTGCATGGAGAATTTGAAGCAAGTGTTGAGTGTGCTACCAGAAGACTTAAATTTGGTGACGAGTACCTAGAAAAATAAACCTCTTTGTACATTTTAAAAAAATGGACCCTCTTAAAACAATTGAAGAAGATTAAAGCTTGAAAAATAATAATGATTCTTTTACGAGAAAGAGGAAAGAATAAGATTGGTGTACATGTTAAAATACATAAGAGGCTAATTTTATAGTGAGTGAAGGATCACTTTTTGTTTTTGTAGTGAATACTCAAAGATGAATTGTCGAATCATGTTCTGATTTTGGGTTCGAAATTCAAGACCTGAACCCCAGGGACTAATGATGTTTCAATCAAAACAAATGCACTATTAGATTTACCTACTAAATAAATTAACTCGTCGTGCTTCATCTTTCTTCTTTTCTCAGTTGATATTGATGGTCCGGGATTCAAATTAAAACAGCTGTATATTCCAACCGTATCGTATTTCTCTGCCTTTGGTGCCTTGGCTCCTGTTTTGCATATTAATAAGATATATAGGGGAGGGGAGGAAGGTTACAATAAGCAATTAGCAATGACAGAGGTGGAATAAATTTACAGAATTCTAGCAACCAACTGAATTGCCAACCATACCCATACCCATACCCATACCCATACCCATACCCATCCCCATACCCATACCCATACCCATACCCATACCCATCCCCATACCCATACCCATACCCATACCCATACGGTAAGAGAGTTATTATGTAGTACCAAAAGATGACAGTACGTAGCATTTTAGTTTAGGGGTATGTATATGTACAAACATCTTACCAATATAAGATAGCTATTAAACAAAGATGATTATAGGAGTACACGAAAAAGATTACCATTTTCTCTGGTAAATTTCGCTTATTCGTTGTATCTGTGCATTCGTTGTTGGCAGTGATCTCCATGCCTTCCACACGGTGATCATCTCCGGTAATCATCTCCGGTACGTTGGCTGGGATCCATTTTGAAGAACCTGAAACTTATTAGCGCATATGCGCTTATGAGCATATGTGCCTTAACAGGTTGCGGTGAGTTGTGACTGTTGTCGATTGGTCAACGTATCACTCACGTGTAATGATAGGAAACTTTTATACTTCCATTAAATGTGTAATCATAGACACAATTTTTCATTATTTTTTATGAAGTTGATTCACCATCAAAAGAAACAATAAAAAAACCTTAAAATTGTATTATTTGTTACTGCAAAAAAATATTCAAATAGCGACGGGATTAGTAATGGTATTTTTTGTTACGAGCTTATTAGCGACGGTTTTTGTGACGGCTTTGTGACAGTTTAGTCAATTTGCGACAGATTTGTGACAGTTTTTTAAATTAGCGACAGACTTGTGACAATTTTTGACTCTCACTAAATCAAACATTATTTTATAGTGTCTGTTTCATCCGTCCCAATTTATTTAGGTACTACCAAGAGCAATAAATATTAAGAGGACACCATCATTGTACTTGTCTGTTATGATAAATGATACTTTTACCCTTTACTTTTTATCTTGGTTTTAGTAACTATATATTATATATAGGGATAATCTAGTAAGTGTTATAAAATTGTTTACTATTTTTGATAAGTGCCCAAATAACTTGGGACGACCCAAAATAATATATTGCACCAATAAAATGGGACGGAGAGAGTAATTATATTTTCATAGGTTACCCTATTAAGCATCCGAGGCCGGCCTTGCATTAATACTGAAATCGGTACAATCTAACATCAAGACACTGTTGTCTTTATACACTCAATAACTGGCGGAGCTTGAGAGTTCTAATGGGAACTAGAAACCATTCTAATTGAACAATGTTAAGTTAGATATAGATTAAAAATGTCTAGAGCTGTCAGTGGCCTAATACTTGGTAAAAATTATCATCACGTTCTATGACAACAGTGAGACAGTGGCATATATCCACGCCGGTCTCGCACTTTTAAAGCCACATGAGAGAACTATCGTGTTTGGCGCAAGGTAGGATAAGTTGGCACAATTTACATAGTTATGCAGCGCATGCTAAGCCATTGGTAGGTGACACAAGTTCTTTCTCGATTTATGATCAGAACAGTATATAGCTAAATAAATCATCATCAAACTATGTTTTTATTCCAAAAATTTGGGGTCATCTATATAAAATCAAATGAGAATTTATTGGTTCTTAAAACAATGAATCTTCGTCCGTCATAAGTTTCTATCCAATGCTAATTGTTAATCGATTTGTCTTATACTTAAGTCATTGCGAATTACTTGCATCAAGTTTTTAACGGTCTAGCTTTATCTTTCTTTTGATTTTCTACACTAATACATTCGCTCTCTCTAACCAGAGCATTTAGAGGTCTCATTGCCGCATGCCCAAACCAGCTTAATAGACTCTCTCTCATTTTATCCTCAATCGGAACCATACTTTAACCTAGACCGGATATACTCATTCCTAATCTTATCTTTCCTATTCTTACCACACATTCATCTCAACATACGCATCTCTGCTACCCATTTTAAATAATTTAAAAGCAAGCAAATAAATTAAAAGTAATTTAAAAGTAACCCGGAAGTAAAAGAAACATACTCCAAATAACAGACAACTTTCAGAACTATGACTAACTTATTACTTTAGGTAAAACTAACTCAGAGTATAAAGTATAAACGTACCAATAAAACCATCTTATAAGTAAAAATTGTATTGTGAGAAAATCAATTTTAGTGATCAAATATAAGCTCGGATAACATTTTCCGGATAAATTCGGACAGCAATCAAACACACATTAGAAAATGGGGAAATTTTTATTTTCAAAGACACTTTTTTCCGCAAAAATAATTTCCTACAGAACATATTTTCTAGTGTAACAAATAGATCCTTAGCTTTATAAAAGGGTAGCATCAAAACAGAAATGATAAAAAAAATTAATGAAATGATAAACTGCGACCATCAAAGTATCAAAGACACAGTTTCATATTTTTTTTTGGAAACACTTCTTAAAATTTTAAACTTGATTTAATGATTTGGATTTATTGCCTATCATTCATGTTTTATAAGTTTCTTAAGTTACAAACTCTTAATTTTCATGTAATTAAATTATGTAACTTAAGACCTTTAATTTGCTAAAGTTAAGATTTAGAAGTTTGGTATTATTATAAATAAGTGGCAATTCTACATTTGTAAGCACCATCAAAAGAGAGAAAAATATATATAAAAGTTTCATTTCCATTTTATATTTTCTGAGTTTTTCTAAATTTTCTGAGTTGCCTTTTTCCGACAATCCTTTTCTTTCAACAGTGGTATCGGAGCCAATGGTCCCAAAATGGCCGGTGGAATGACTCATTTTATCCCCATACTGAATAAGGAATTTTATGATAATTGGAGTATTAAAATGAAAGTGCTCATTGGTTCACAAGACGTGTGGGAAACTGTCGAAACCGGGTATGAAGAACCCGTAGAAGGTGTCGTCCTTACCCAAGCTCAAAAAGATAAGGCGGTGGAATTGAAGAGAAAGGATCGGAAGGCTCTCACCATCATCCATTATGCCTTAGATGAAGTTATGTTCCAAAAGATGGCATGTGCAACCACGAGTAAAGAACCGTGAGACATCTTGAAAAACTCTTTTAAACGAGTTGACAAGGTGAAAAAGGTTCGACTCCAAACCTTACGTGGTGATTTTGAGGCTTTAAATATGAAAATCTCTGAATCGGTTGATAACTATATGTTTTCCGTGTTCAAACGATAGCAAATCAAATGAAACAAAATGGAGAAGATTTAGACGACACCCGTGTCGTCGAAAAAATACTACGTTCTTTAAATTTTAAATGGGATTATTTTGTCGTGGCCATTGAAGAATCTAAAAACGTAGAATTTATGACGGTTGATCAACTTTAAGGTTCGCTCTATGCCCATGAAGAAAAACTCAACAAAAGAGTTATGGAATAAAAGCCGATCAAACAAGCTCTTCAAACGAAGTTTACGATGAATGAGAAAAGTTTTGGCAACTCGAAAAGCCAACGAAAAAGCAACCGAGGTCCATATTATGGCCGTGGTGGTTACAACTCTTTCGAGAAAGAAGAGTGGAGACAAAACTTTTACCCGACGAGAGCCCGTGGAAGAGAGGGAAAAAGTGAGGTATGACAAGTTCCAAATTAGATGTTATAATTGTTAAAAATTTGGTCATTATGCTTCCGAATGTATATTGGGTAATAATAAATTTGAGGAAAGCGTTAATTTTACTAGAGAAATAAAGAAAGAACTAAACTCTTATTTGCGCATTATGAAAAGAAAAAAAGATAATGAGTTTAAAGATGAACAAAATTGTGAAGAGGTTAATTAAGAGGAAAATGATATTGGAGATCAAGAAATGGAGGAGTTACAAGACATAAAAATTGACGAGGATGCGATCTAAGGTTAGTTAAGTTTATATCAAAATGACTTTAACAAAAAAAGAGAAGAAACTTTTAAGAATAATATTTTTAATGGTAAAGTTGAAAATATCATTTTGTTTGATAAAGAATTTCAAAAAGTAAAGGAATATTATGGAAATAAAGTTTCGTCCACGGAACAAATAGAAGCTTTGAATATCAAAATGGATGAAAATTGTGATGGTAAAGTATTACCTGAAAATTTGGAGCCACAAGTAAAACTTGGTGTTAGTTGTCAAACATATTTTATCGTCGTAGATAAAAGTGAAAAAGATTATCGTCATATTGAAAGAGGAAAAATATTATATTAATTTGGGTAATGACTTTGAAAAGGATTTTTACGAGATAGAGTTTGATAAAAAAAATATGATTTTGTGTATTGAATACGAGAAAATGATACATGAAAAAGGAGAACACTTTGTTTTGGAGAATTCAAGTATCCGACACCGGATGGATAAATATGTGTCAATATTTTGAAAAAATTGAGATGAGTTTTTACAAACTCAATTAAGAAAATGGGCATCTTAAGTTTAGGAAATGAGAAAAGGTTACATGAATTAGAATCGGTTGTTTGGGAGAACCTTAATTTCGATACGGGATGGGTAGACATGTGTCTATATTTTGATAAGCGTGAGATGGAGAATATTATATTTGCGAATTATACGAAAGAAAAATACCGAGATGTGAAAAAAAAAAAAACACTACATGACGAAAACAACGCAATGTACAAAGTGTATCATTTTAGTAAAAATATGTGGAAAGCACTACACATCGATCGGAATTTTTATGGAACTTGTCGCTGTCGAATGAGATGCGATCGGAAAAAAAAAAAGTTGTGAACATGCTTAAAGAAAATATGTTAGGTTAAGAAGTTGAAGTCAAGCAATCGAATTGCACGATTAAGATCAACAAAATATTCGGAGTATACCAAATCAAGTTTAAGAGGGAGTGTTGAAATTCTAAACTTGATTTATTGATTTGGTTTTATTACCTATCATTCATGCTTTATAAGTTTTATAAGTTTGTTAAGTTACAAACTCTCAAGTTTCGTGTAATTAAATTATGTAACTTAAGACCTTTAATTTGCTACATTTAAGATTTAGAAGTTTGGTATTAGTATAAATAAGTGGCAATTCTACATTTGTAAGACACCACCAAAAGGGAGAAAAATATGTATAAAAGTTTCCTTTCCCTTTTATATTTTGTGAGTTTTTCTACATTTTGTGAGTTGCACTTTTCCAACAATCCTTTTCTTCCAACAACACTAACAATCTACATTCCAAATTCAATGTCACAAGGACCGAAAGATGATCTAACAAACGTAATTAGATGTTGATGAGTTTGTTTTAATTTCAGTTTGGCCCCTGCCACATTGGATTGAGGTGTAAGAGGAGCTTGCCTATCATTAGTTTCATAACTAAATCAAAACTATGGTTTCTTATAATAGAAAACTTCTTCGAAAGCCAAATAAAATAATATCATCACTTCATCCATCTTACAAGATACAACGTATAGTTTGTCAGGCCAGAAATCCACAAAAAGTCGCAGGTATTGAAATGGCCATCAAAATGCACTACAACTTATAAGCAAGTCGAACAAATAAAACAAGCGCAAAAGTTGCATCAAAACAAGCCTATATCGCGATGTCAGCAAGATTTCACCATATACCTTTTACTACATATGATGGTCACAGTTGAGAATATTTATCAAAATAGCTAGACTACATTTTCAGATAATAAACTATGTTTAGCTAATAAACTGACACTACAAAATAATGTTTGATTTAGTGAGAGTCAAAAGCTGTCACAAATCTGTCGTTAATTGAATAAACGGTCACAAAAACCGTCGCTAATAAGCTCGTAATAAAAAGTACCGTCACTAATCCCGTCGGTATTTGAGTATTTTTTTCTAAAAGCAACAAGATCAGAGCTTATCTAAAACTAATAGCATATGCTTTTTTAGTTTGAAATAGATACGCATCAATGTTGGAAGATCATATCTGTACTATATATGATGGTTACAATTGAGATACAATCTCAAATCTTTTAAAGATACACATTATCAGATCAGAAACTAAACAGCTAAAATGCTGACCCAACAAAACTTACCTAAAAGCGGAAAAGAAAAAGAAGTCGGATTTTTCTTTGCTCAAACGTATGCATAGGGCTTGGTTGGATCATAACTTTTAAGCATAATAACACTTCTCTGAGCTAAATAAGGATTTTGGGTTCATCCAGCTTAATCGTTGTAGCTTTTCCAAGCCAGCAAACTAGATACTTTTAAAATAAATATGATCAAGTAAACACATTACAACTTATACTCACAACGAGCGTAAGAGTTACAACTAAACAAGCAGAAATATCAACGTAGATTCATAAAAAAGTCTAGGCAATAAAAGTTATCTTCAAACCATCCACATTAAGTATAAAAAGGCTACATTTCACCAATATGTAATCAAGCTCCAATTTGAAACTCAGCCAATTAAAATTATAAATCATAAATCAAAACTATAAATAGGAGGATATACCTGATGAATGGAAGGCTACATTAGGGTCATACAAACTGGACATTCAGGGAAGAATTTGAGGGCATTCTCCGTTGTTTCCAAAGTAAAACATAACCACTCAGTACGGATTTGCTCAGATATTTAAAACAATACCGACAAAGTTCTATCCTGAATTTTACACGTTGTTCTTCTCTTCTGCAATTTCAAAAGGTATTAAAGAGAAACTGCACACGAAGAAAAGAGCAGATCACTTGAAGAGTAGAGTGGCAACCTAGACAACAAAAACAGAAGTGAAAGAGAAAAAATGCCCTTTTTCTGCTAATCAGATGAGAGCATTACATTCATTTCACTCATCAACCAGGCACCTTTTTATGTGAAAGGATAACAATCAAGCGCTTTGACTTACAATTTGTTTCAGTTGGGTACTCTAAAGACTTAAAAATAATCTAAAAGATTAGCGTGTCCTTTATAATTTTGAATTCATTAGGCGAGGGGAAAAAAAATTGCAACAAAAGATGACAGGATTTTGATGCAGTTAACAAGTTAAGAACCATAATTAAATTAAAACCGGGTGCAAATCCTAACAAAAGATGAAAATAAAACATGAAAATGAAACATGAAAATGTGAACCATTTCATATTCAAAAAGGGTATCAAACATCACTTGTAGTCTGTAGAGCGGTTTCGTATATTATTATAACTTTTCCAACCCAGAAAACCAATTAAGCTCAAAGTTAATATGGTCAACTAAATGTAATGCAACTTATAAGCAAAAGCACCGAGTTTAAAGTTATAAACAGGCAAGCCCATGCATCAATGCTAGAATGCAAGCAGATACTTCTGAATTATGCATAATCATAGGCACACATAATATAAATAACTCTCAATCAAAAAGTGTGGCATTTCTGCATTGGTAAATCCCTTGCTCTGACACTAATGAATGGGTGTCGACACGTCATCTAGGACTTGTTTGCAAACCATATTTACTTTACTTTTTACTTTAAAATATCAAAATTAGAAAATGGTTTGTTTGGGTGACCAAAAATAAATATACTTATTTGTATTTTCGTGACAAAAGATTATACTTTTTTAGAATAAATAGTTTTATACATGTTTTAAAATATATAGTTTCTTTTGTTTAGCAGAGTTTGTATTGGTCTTTACTGAAGGTTATTACTTCATGCTCTGCGAGCCTTCTTTTTTCATTTTATTTAATCCTAAATGATATACCGTAGAAGAACAGGTAGCAGGCTAAAAGTACTCCACACCCCATGATTGCGAAAAAACTGATCTTTTAGCATGTACTTTATATGTTTTATAAAAAAACTTTAGAATTTCATAACCCCGTATTTACGAAAAAAACAGTTCAAGTTTCCCCAATGATAATATAAATAGTCCGTTTTAACCTAAAAGTGGTAGTAGGCTAAAAGTGCTCCACGCCCAATACTGCGAAAAAACCGATCTTTTAGCATGTATTTTATAATTCATAAGAAAAAACTTAGAATTTTATGAACATAGTGTTGGAAACACGTTTAATTTTGCAGTGGAAATATCGCATTTGATCCTAATTATAGTGTATATGAATTATATAAAAACGATACAGAAATAACTCACGGGCAGAGTTAGATCACACTTGATCGTCTGTTGTATTCCTATTATATATAGGATACAGTATGGACATAGTGCACAAGAAGCAATAGACTTCTATCTTACCTATAAATCTAACCTTACTTATATTAGTACTTAATTAATAAATATTAGATAATTTTATTAACAAGAATAATATAATATTATCTAATTAATATTTTATCAATTTTAGGATATTCTATCTGTAAATTATATTTATTTCCACTAGAGAATATAATTGCACTCTAGTTACTTCTCAAATAATATTTGAAAATACATATTATTAAATACTTAATTTTCTCTTCACGTTAAGATTACAGATATCTACCAAGTAAATAAATTACTGACAATTATTTTACTCGGTATATTATTTCCTCGACATTTCCACTTAAGTTATTTGTTGTGTCGGATATAAAATCCACTTGCAAGATTTGACACAAACAAAACATATAAGCTTCTCGAGGGGATATCATCAATTCTTGTTAAGTGACGTGAATTACTTCGATTATAGACATACACCATATAAATAATATTACTGCCCAACGTACGGGTTTGTTGACCACAACAAATCTCACCCATTGAAAATCAAAGCAATATATATTATAAATATGTGTATCGAAAATAATCTAGGGATTAAAAGTATAAGTAATCATAATAATTCATTAGGTATAATTATTTTATTTTGGTCAGTAGCATAAAATAATACGACTTTGTCCTGTTCAATATACTTTATGTATACTAGCACAAACAGTCGGAACTCAACTGTTTCCTGTAGTCAAGACAGACTTACTAAAACTTTGTGCTACAACTATACCGATTTTTTTTTTTTTTAATTAATTGTGGTATAAACCACATTTTAGCTTTTTATATATTAAATGATGTTCAATACACAAAATTACAAGTTAGGGGGCATAATTGTTACAAAATGTAATATAGCTCCTCCTAACATAACGAAACAAACTTAATGGACTGAATTGAACAAAACTTTTGACTTATCAACCTAATCTAATCTTTTTCCCAAAATTAAAATCAAAAACCCAAAATAATGCTTCTCCTTCTCTCTCTCTATATTATCGCCTGTAACAGGCGATTTCCCCCTTCGTCTTCGTCAATACGCAAGTTAATCATACCAGCTTTTTCCAACTCCAAAAGCCCTATTATCCTTTTAGGGAAATCCTTCAAGTCAGTGGATATCATAGGGGTTGTTAGCTCTCGTGCCTGTTTGGCTAACAAATCTGCTATACCATTTGCCTCTCTAAAGATATGTTGTATCTTCACCCTTTCTTTTTCTTCTTTTATTAATTGCTTAATTTTGATAACCTTTAGCCTGATATTCCATGGAATTTGCCCTTTGTCATTACACATGTTTGCCATGATTTGAGAGTCAGTCTCAATAATAATGTTTCTGTTGAGCCTTAGACCTAATTTAATCCCAGTATGTATAGCTTTAGCTTCCACCATAATAGGTGTGGCGGCTTTTACCTTTTTTACAAACGCTTGTATAAATTCCCCTGCATGATCTCTAAATACACCCCCTATCCCAGCTTTATTAGTGATAGTACATATACTCCCATCCACATTAATTTTGATGCTAGGACTGTGTGGTTTATCCCACTTGATAGTTTTGGGTATTTTAATTTTACCTTGAAATGTCACACTGTGTATATTATGGAAATTGAAATCTTTTGCATATTTGGGCCCCTTTTTAATGATCATGTTGTAGCTATTAATAACCTCTTGTATGATACCTTCATACTTCATAGAAATGTCTTCCATTCTACTTTTGCATCTGCTTTTCCAAATGTTCCACAAAATGAGGTTAGGGATAATCTTATTGGTTTTAGTAATAATAGCTCTTCCTTTTGCCTTTTCCCATTCAATAAGTCTCCCCCTTATTGTAGTATTTGTTTCTTTAATCCCCATGTGTTTTTGAAAATACTCCCACACCTTTCTAGCCATTTGTCCATTGCTGAATAAGTGCTCTAAGCTTTCTTCTGTTTTTCTGCAGCATTCACACTGAGAGGCTTGTTGGACCTGGAATTTTTGAAGTGCAGTGTCTAATGGAATGGCTTTGTTGAGTATTCTCCATACCCCCACTGAGATTTTCAGAGGTAGATCCTTTTCCCACATACTTTTATTATACCAATTAATGCTGTATTTATCCCTTAGAATGTTATAAGCTGAGTTAAGAGTAAAATTGCCATACACTGTTTCTTTCCAGATAAGGACATCCTCCACATTTATTGAGATTTTAGGTTCTTTGCCCACTTTAGGTCTATCTTCTATAGGTATTTCTTCCAGTTTCCATTTACCATCCTCATTTAGGTATTGATGTATCTTACTATTAGAGATGCAGTCAACATTGATAGGTCCATTCTCATTCCAATTGTCCATGTTGAAATCCATCCCCCCCCTTTACCAATGATCCATTGCATGCTTTTTTCAGCTATTCCTGATAGCTTAGTCATTCTTCCCCAAACTGTAGACCCTTTTAATTGCTTAGCTTGAGCTGGATGGTTTTTCCTACAGTATTTTCCTTGCATGTATTGTGTCCAAATAGTGTTATACTTCCTAAACTTCCACCACAGTTTGACACTAAAAGCATCTGTTATGCTTTGCATGTTTTTGATACCCAATCCTCCTTCTGCTGTTGGTCTACATATTTTGTCCCAGCTTTTCCAATGGTATTTATTTTTACCTTCCCTGTCCCCCCAAAAAAAGTTTGCGCATATTTGATCTATTTGCTTAATGATTTTTTTAGGAGGTTGAATGGCTGCAAGAGTGTAAATAGGCATGGATTGCAGCACTGATTTGATTAAAACCAATTTAGCCCCCATAGAAAGGTATTTTGCTTTCCATCCTGACAACTTTTGACTAATTTTATTGATGTTGTCCTGAAAAAGATTTGCTTTTTTATGACCATTGAAAATAGGACAACCTAGATAAATAAAAGGGGTTTTTTTAAAACTCATATTCATGATTTTTGCTATTTCATTTTTCCTCTGGAGATTGACAAGTTTGGAACAATACATGTTACTTTTTTCTAAATTCACTTCTTGGCCAGAGATTTTTTCATAATCTTTAATGGCTCTTTGAATATTTTTGATGGTCCTTTTATCAGCAGCTGAGAAAATAACTATGTCATCTGCAAAAGCTAGATGAGTAATAGGGTTACAGGACATAGGAGTTTTGTAGGGCCTAATTTTCTTTTCTAGCATTAAATCATTGAGATTTCTAGAGAGAACCTCAGAGCATAGGATAAAAAGAGTAGAGGAGATAGGATCCCCTTGTTTTAGTCCTCTTGTGGATTTGAAAAAACCATGTTGAGTGCCATTAACCAACACAGAAAAATAATTATTAGAAATAAGCCTCCAGATTTTGTCTATCATTAGTTCAGAGAAACCCATCTTTCTCATAGTTTTTATAAGAAAAAACCAGTCCACTCTGTCATAGGCCTTTTTCATATCCAGCTTCATAATAATATTACCCCCTTCATTTTTTTTGTGTAAATCTGTGGTCAGTTCTTGTGTAAGAAGAATATTTTCAATGATGTCTCTGCCTTTAACAAAACCACTTTGATTCTGAGACACTAATTTAGTGAGTACTTTAGACATTCTATTAGAAATGATCTTTGATATAATTTTATTGCAAAAAGTGCTTAGACTTATAGGTCTAAAATCTGTAAAACTATTAATAACCTTCTTTTTTGGTAACATAACTATTAAAGTAGAAGTAATAGCTTTAGGAATAATAGCTCCTGCATAAAATTGGTGCACTGCTTTTTTTATGTCTTCACTAATAATATCCCAACTAGCTTTAAAAAAACAACCTGTGAAACCATCTATACCTGGAGAGCTGTTGCTATCCAAGCCCCAAACTGCTTCTTTTATCTCTTCCATTTCAGGAAAATTATCCATTTCATCTTACTCCTCCTTGTTGATAATTCCATTGATGTTATTTAATAAGTCATCTTGCCCCATGTCTTTTTTTGCAGGTGCTAGTAAGTCCATATAAAATTCAACAGCAGCCTTGCTTATGTTCTCTTGTGAGGTAACCTGATTCCCATCCTTATCCTCTATTCCATGTATTTGAGTTTTGTTTCTTCTTACTTTAACAGTGGCATGAAAGAATTTTGTGTTAGCATCTCCCTCTTTTATCCACTTTAAATTGGCTTTTTGTCTCCAGTAGTCCTCCTCTCTTTTTAAGTGCACTTTAAGCTCAGCTTTTACTTTATTCATTTTAGTTCTGTTGGTATCACATGGGTCTTCCTCAAACTCTTTTTCAGCTTTTAAAGTATCATCTTCTGCCTCTTTTGTTTTTTGAAAAATGTTTCCAAACTCCCTTTTATGCCATTCTATTAACCCTATCCTAACTCTCTTGAGGTTTTCTGCCAAAACATACATAGCATTTCCTTCTTCATATTTTCTCCAGTGTGTTCCAATTATTTCTTTATAGCTGTCATGTTTGACCCAGTAATTTTGGAAAACAAATCTTCTTGGCTTATAGTCTAATTCTGTAGCTGCTGAAAGTAGGAGGGGAGAGTGGTCAGAACCCACTTTATTAAGATGCTCAAGACTAATTTTTTTGAAAAGATTTTGACACTGATCATTTAGGTAGATTTTATCTATTCTTTCCCATATAGTTCCATCTCCATATCTGCTGTTCCACCAGGTAAATCTAGTCCCTATAAAAGGCATTTCTTTTACTCCAATGCTACTCATACAATCTACACAGTCATTAGCTTCATTTATGTTGATAGGTGACCCTCCAATTTTGTCTTCATTTCTTGTAACAGTATTGAAGTCTCCCCCAACTAGCCAAGGCTCTACTGTATTAATGTTTTCCAGGTAACTCCATAATTCCCTTCTTTCCCTTCTAGTGCATTTAGCATAGACTAATGTAACATTAATAATGCTGTTCAAAATATGACTCTCAATTTTTAAAGACATGCACTGGTTCATTTCACTTGTAATTTTTACTTCCATGCTATCACTATGAAAACACCAAATTTTATTTTCCTTTTGACAAATAACTTTATCAAAACCCAGTTTAAATCTATAATGTTCAGCTTTACCCATCTCCACCATAGGTTCCATACATGCCATAAAGACTAACTTGTTCATCATTTTAAGCTTTTTAATCTTATTTAAAACCACTGTTTTTGCAATCCCCCTTATATTCCAAATGATTAGATTTATCATTTAAGATGTGTATTTTTTATTTTTACTTGGATCTGTTCTTAGCTTCATCCTTTTTTGTTCAGCCTTTTCTTGTTTTACTTTCTCTTCCTCTGTTGCTGCATATTTGTGCCCCTCTATACTGATTGCTTTTTCCCTTTGATCCTGTATCTCTTCTAGCATTTCCATATTGATTGCACTTTGTACCAAATAAGCTGTAGCAACTATAAGCTCATTCCCAACATTTTCTGGCTCTTCATGTTTTTCCTTACTTTCTGCTCCACCTTTATTTATAGCATCCTCATCTTTTTCTTCCTTACTATTTTCTTCTTCCTCATTATTTTGGTTAATTTGTATGTCATATTCTCTTTGGTGTAGGTGTTCTGCTTCCTCCTCTTCCATTGTTTTGCTGTTGTCTTCTTCCCCACTGGTATCTTCAATTACCTCTATAATTTCCTTTTGTTCAGTATTTCCATATTCTTTGTTGGCTGCTTTTTTTGTCCATCCTTTTTTCCCTTCTTTGCCTTTATAGGTCACTTGTCTACCATTCTTTTTGAGAGATTTCTTTCTTCCCATTATTTCCCATTTTTCTTCTTCTTCATTCTTTTCCTTATTATTGTCTTTCTTCTCCTCTCTTTGCTGCTCTTTTTCAGTACCTTCCATTTGTTTCCCTTTTTTATAGTTTTCTTCCCCTATTTTACATTCTTCATTGCTATGCCCAACCTTTTTACAGTTGCTACAAAAGCTTGGTAGATTTTCATATTCTATATTCTGCCAAAAACCTTCTCCATCTTCTTCATTTCTATATCCTATCCAAACCCTTTCTGCTAATTCATTTTTCAAATCCACCTCTATACACACTCTTGCTAAACTGGGTCTAGTTAAACTGGCAGTGGCGTTATCAAGTTTCAGTGGTGTCCCAAAGGCATTGGCAATTGAAAAAATGCTAGATTTATTATATAAGTGGATTGGCAACATTTGAAAGCTTACCCAAATAGTTGTAATAGATGGTTCATAGCCTGGCTTAAAGTCATATGTCCACTTGAAGACTCTCATAGGAAAACCTTTTATGATCCATTTTCCCCTCATCCATAACCTTAAGAAATCCTCTTCATGATATAGTCTTATTAAGACATGCTTATGGTCTATAGTTCATAGTGTAAAGGCAGCTTTTAAACCCAGGGTGTTCAAGAACTTATTGATTTCATCATACTGGGGTTTGCCATGAGTAAATTTGCCCACTAGAGTGTATTTAAAAGGTGCTGAAAGCTTTTTTATTTCATCCATAGTAAATCTAATAGAGATCTCACCTTTGTATTTGCCAATGTCTTTGATAGGTACAAAAGTTGGATCTTGATGAGCTAGTTGCTGTTTGTTGCTTACTACTTCTGCAAACGATCTGGATACTTTTTCTTCTTTTTCCATAATTTGGAAGTTTGTAATGATGCTGGCTGTATTATTAGTACAATTGTTGTTAATAATATGCTCTAATGACGCCTTACTGGGATCTTCTAAGCTTTGCATTTGATAATGGTGGTTTTTCTTATTTCGTCATATTTTCTCTCTCTAGGCTCAACGGCTCTTTTCCAAAAATTGGGGACTCCCTTTTTCACGATGTCTACAACTATACCGATAGTTGTCCACTCCATCTAAAATTGTGAATGATAAAATATATATTCTGTAAGAACCAATGATTTGATCTTTCGTGTGCAAGCCGTACTCTACATACCAAATTAATTACTATACAAACTAAAGACACATGTACATATAAATAATATAAATAATATGTACACCATTGCTCACATATATTCTCAAATAAATCATTGATTGTTAATAAATAAATATTAAAATCGATAATAAATCAAGTCTTTTAGTATAATATTCTAATAAATAGTTCTCTACAAATATGTCATATAAGGACCGCTAATGTAAATACTATTTCACGAAACAGTTTGACTAATAAGATAAATAACGAAATAGTATACTAAATAAATAGAGTGACTAATAGCCGAAAACACTAAATAGGCCGAGTTCATCATTGCTCCCTTCTTAACAATAACATTTACCTCAATGTTTTTTCAACTCAACGCACAATGAACCAAACCGCCTCAATCTACTATCTTCCACGATCCGGAGGAAGCCTAAAAACACCCCTTCAACCTTTTAAACCAGCACGCCCCTTTCGAAAAGAAGCGCACTCATATTACGCCAACCCCTTAAACGGCTATCTTTTTGCATTTTGTGTAAACCACCAAACCAACAGTAGGAAAGTCGAATGTCACAACGAAATAACCCCTTTAGGATTCGGTCATAATAAATATAAGTGATGAAGGCCACGAAAATTTCACCCGCAGTAGCAACTCGAATATCATTATTTTGTAGACCACGAGATTGAAAAGCCTCCCAATATGGATCAATATAAAAACTACGCGTTTTAGTCACATAATCCGTCAAACCTATAAACAACACTCTCGAGCCCTCGATTGTCGAGTCTATACTGCAAGAAGCATACTTTTCAAAACTGCCCATAAAAATTTTGCTTAGAAAAAGCAACCAATCTTCCAGATAATGTATGCGACCATGGAAATCCCCCCAAAAAATATTACATCATACAACAAATATTACTTATAACGAAACACTTGTGTTAGGACCAGATTTCTGGTCTAAATATTGTTAATTGTCTATTGGTTTTTACTAAATAAATCCTAACTGTTATTAAGAACTAAGACAGGATTGACAGGTTTCAAGTACCAGTTGCAACCTCAGTTGCAACCACAGTTCAACCTGCTGTTAAAACAGAATTCTGTCTTGTTTCATTATTCTACATTACTAATTGTTTAATGTTAATCATTTGTTTTAAAGTATGTAGGATATATTCTCATAAGGTCTTAAACGTGTATATGTGTTTATTGAGAATATTAATGTGTTAAGGAAAGATGTTTATAAAAGATATAAAGAGATTAGTTTATAAGGTTATGTTTCCTTTTAGTTTATATATCTCTATTCTTATGCTTGTCCTTATCACTTGATTCAATCTTTTGATTCTTATAATATTCAGTAAAGATATGTATAAAGATTGATTGATATGTGGAGTTAAATGTTTCATATGTTTATAAAAAGATATTATCTTTAAGAGATCATATCTTTATATGTTTCCTTTCAAAAGAAAAGATTAACTCCTACTTTCAAGTGTGTTACTAAACAGGTATTAATCAAAGATGATTAGAGTCAATCCATGCTGAAGAATCTCGTGATACTTGGAGAGATTGAAGCTAATCAACCAAGTCAAAAGCAATCAAAAGATATTGAAGATAGAAGATTGTTTTTACTTGTTTATATACTTAGTAACTTAAGCTTGTAAAGGTGTGTGTTCTAAATTATAAAGAACTTATTTTCTAGAGAGAATACACGTGAGCTTTAAAAAGAAAAACAATGGTGGGATGCCATTGATTTATAAGTGATAGTTATAGAGTAGGAGCAATATAGTGATAGGCAGAAAAACATAGAGGGAGTCTAAGTTTTTCATTAAGACTTGAGTCATATATTGTAAGATTTTTATAATATCATAATCTGGGTAAGTGCCCCGGAGACGTAGCCTAGTTAGGTGAACTCCGTTGTTAAATGTGCGTGTGAATTATTTCCAAGTACATTTAATTTTAAAATAGTTCTGTCCATTAATACACTTGGTTCCAACTGCAGTTCCAACCTCACTTGGAACCTTATACACTTGGTTCCAACTGCAGTTCCAACCCCACTTGGAACCTTACTGCAAAACTGCATCTAGAACAACGGATAGGAATTTCAATTGGTATCAGAGCTTCACACTAGATCTTACTTAGTGTGGATCCTGTGTTCTAGTAACAATGGACTTAATGAGGGAAGGAAACGCCTTCAACAAACCTCCATTGCTTGAAGGAGGAGTAAACTATGGAGTATGGAAAATTAGAATGAGGTCCTTCATCAAACAGCAGAATGAACATGCATGGAAGACTGTTATGTATGGATGGGAGGCTCCAACTACCATGGATAATGAAGGAGAACTGATTCTCTTACCTGAAGACAGATGGTCTGCTGAAGAAGACAGAAAATCAAGTGCCAACTCAACAGCCATAAACTTGATTTTTGTTGGTGTAACTCTCAGCGTATTCAGGTATATCTCTCATTGTGAAACAGCTAAAGAAGCATGGGATATTTTGCAAGTTACTTTTGAAGGAACAACTAAAGTAAAAGCTTTCAAACTTCAACAGTTAACTACCCAATTTGAGAACTTAAGAATGGAGGAAGATGAAAACATTGAACAATTTAATGGTAGAATCTGCCACATTGCTCACCAAGCTGGAACATTAGGTGAAAAATACAGTGATGCTAAGCTTGTTAAGAAAACTCTTAGGTCACTCCCAGAAAGGTTTGAAATTAAGGTCACAGCTATTGAAGAATCAACTGACTTAGATAATCTTAAACTTGAAGAACTCATAGGAAATCTTAGTACACATGAACTGAAATTCTTCAAACATAAAAGACCAGAAAAGGGAATAGCATTTCAAGCTAAGAAATCTGAATCTAATACCTGTGATAAAATGAGTGATGAAGAACAACTAGCTTTCTTTGCAAAAAAGGTGTACAAGAAGTTTTATAAGAAAAAGGAGGATGATACTGGCTCATCTAAAAACTTTCAGAAAAAGGATAACCAGTTTAAGACAGAGTCTAGATTCAATAATAACTCTACAGGAAAGTGGAATTCCAAAGAAAAGGATAACAAAGAATACAAATCTAAAGAGATTCAGTGTAGAGAATGTAGAGGTTTTGGTCATATTCAGGCTGAGTGTGCAAACACTTTAAAAAGAAACAAAAATGCTTATATAACCACTCATAGTGATAGTGATTCTGAGAGTAACAGTGATGAAGAGGATGGTTCAAATTTTGTTAATTTCATGGGAATAATCACTGAAAAAGAACCTACTTATGAAAGTGATTGTGAGCATGTTTCAACCCCAGTTACAACTGCCTGTGAAACATATAGCAGTGATGAGGAAGAGCCTTCTGATGAAAACATTACTAAGCAATACCTTGTTCTGTATGAAAAGTATAAATGTCTGAGTAAACAATGTTTGATCATAAGCAAGCTGAATGTTGATCTAAAGGATGAGGTTAAAAATCTTACTGAGAAGCTTAAATTACAACTGGCTGAACTTACTGAAACTAAAAAGATAATAAAATTGCTGAATGTCTCTGCTTCAGATAAATTAGATGACATGCTGTCATATTCTAGAGGATCCAAAGATATCAGTGGTCTAGGTTACTATGGTGGTAAGAGTACAGGAAAAACTACTTTTATTGAAGCTGTTGCTAAAGCTAAAACTCATGATTTTGATCACAAGGTTAGAAGCTCAGTTGCAACCAGAGTTGCAACCAGGAATAAAACTCAGGTTTATGTAAAGAAGGTTGGAAGCTCAGTTACAACCAAAGTTGCAACCATGAACAAACTGAATAACTTTAGGTTGAAATTGTGCAATTTCTGTAAAAAACCTGGTCATTCTGAAATCCAGTGTTATTTAAAAAGAAACAGAAAGTATATTTCCCAGAAAACCTGGTTGGCTTCTGTCAATAAAAATTTGAAATGGGTTTGGAAAGTTAAAGAAAAAGCAACCTTAGTTGCTAACAACAAAGCTGTTATCAACTCTTTGAATGCTGTTACTTCTAATGATTGGTATTTTGACAGTGAATGCTCTAAGCATATGACAGGTACTGCAAGCCTCCTAAAAAATGTCACCATTCTTACAGGTAACACTGTTGTGTTTGGAGGAGGAGATACAGGTAAAATTATTGGTAAAGGTACCTTAAACAAACCTGGAATGCCTGATATTGAGGATGTTTTTCTTGTAGATGGTCTAAAAGCTAATCTTATTAGTATCAGTCAACTCTGTGATAATGAAATGACTGTTAAATTTGACAAAGAAAGGTGTCTAATTACTAATCTTAACAATGATTTAATCATGACTGGAGTTAGATCAACCAACAGTTGCTATGTGTTTGAAAAAGCTGAAAAAGAATTGCCTCAAAGTAGGTGTAATCAAGCTATTACTAATAATGCAGATATTTGGCATAAAAGGCTTGGGCATGTGAATTACAAAACTTTAGATAAGCTTGTTAAAAAGGAATTGATAAGAGGAATTCCTAAACTTAGTGCTAAAACTCAAAGTGTCTGTGGTGATTGTGCTATAGGCAAACAAACCAAAAGTATACACAAAAGTACTAGTCTAATCTACACTAAAAGAGTCTTAGAACTTCTTCACATTGACTTGATGGGTCCTATGCAAACTGCTAGTATAGGTGGTAAGAAGTACATTCTAGTAGTTGTAGATGATTTCTCTAGATACTCTTGGGTAGTGTTCTTAAAGGATAAGTCTGAAACTTTTGAACTATTCAGAACTCTGTGCTTAAAACTGCAAGTTGAAAAAGGTTCCACTAGTGGTAATATTGCTAGGATTAGAAGTGATCATGGAACTGAATTTGAAAATATCAGGTTTAAAGAATTCTGCAACTCCTTAGGAATATGTCATGAGTTCTCTGCTCCTAAGACTCCACAGCAAAATGGCATAGTTGAAAGGAAAAATAGAACCATTCAGGAAATGGCTAGAGTAATGCTTAACTCTAAGAAACTTGCCAATAGATTTTGGGCTGAAGCTGTTAATACTGCCTGTCATATAGTTAATAGAGTTTATATTACTAAAGGTACTTCCATGACAGCTTATGAAATATGGAAAGGTAGAAAACCCAATGTCAAGTATTTTCAAGTTTTTGGATGTGTGTGTTACATTCTCAGAGATAGAGAGCATCTTGGTAAATTTGACTCTAAAAGTGATAAAGGGATTTTTCTTGGTTATGCTCAGAATAGTAGAGCATTTAGAGTCTTCAATCAAAGAACAAACTGTGTTATGGAATCTTATAATGTGTTATTTGATGACCTAAAAACTATTGATGAGATTACAGGTGATGATGAACAGGCTGAGACTACAGAAAAAGAGAAAGAAGAAACTCAACAAACTGGAAGTTCCAGAGTGGTTGGAAGTCCAGTTGCAACTGAGGTTACAACTGAGGTTGGAACTGAGGTTGGAACCACAGTTGAAACCCAGAATGCTGCTGAATCTGAAGAAGAAGAAGAAGAAAGTTCTCATGCTCAGTCAAGTAGCAGGCCTCGATATGTAAGGACTCAGAAAAATCATTCTCTTGACAATGTCATAGGAGAAGTTACATCAGGTATGAAAACCAGAGGTAAAAGAAATAATGTTGTTCACTTTGCTTGTTATATCTCTCAGTTAGAACCTAAGAATATAAAAGAAGCTCTAGAAGATAGTGAATGGATTTTAGCTATGCAGGATGAATTGGCCCAATTTGAGAGAAATGATGTATGGACTTTAGTACCCAGACCTTCTAATAAAAATGTTATAGGGACTAAATGGATTTTTAGAAATAAAAGTGATGAGGATGGAGTGATTATCAGGAATAAAGCTAGGTTGGTAGCTCAGGGTTATACACAAATTGAGGGAATTGACTTTGATGAAACCTTTGCTCCTGTAGCTAGAATTGAATCCATTAGAATGCTACTATCTCTTGCATGTCTGTATGATTTTAAACTGTTTCAACTTGACATAAAGAGTGCTTTTCTTAATGGTGTGATTAATGAAGAGGTTTATGTCTGTCAACCTAAGGGATTTGAAGATCCTAACTTTCCTGAACATGTTTATTTGCTGAAAAAGGCCTTGTATGGTCTTAAGCAAGCCCCTAGAGCTTGGTATGATAGATTGACCAAGTTTTTGCTTGAAAAAGGTTTTAAAAGAGGGGGAGTGGATAAAACTCTGTTTACAAAGAAAACTACAAAGGATATAATTGTTGCTCAAATATATGTTGATGACATTGTGTTTGGCTCATCTTCTAATAAGAGGATTGAAGAATTCATTTCTGATATGAAAAATGAATTTGAAATGAGTGGGGGAGGTGAATTGACTTACTTTCTAGGATTGCAAGTTAAACAGAATGAGAAAGGGATTTTTCTATGTCAAAGCAAGTATGCAGACAATCTTGTTAAGAAGTTTGGTCTAAGTGAGAGTAAAGAAAAGAGAACTCCTATGAGTACTACCCTTAAACTGTCTAAAAATGATAAAGGAAAAAGTGTTTGTCCCAGTCTTTATAGATCCATGATTGGAAGTTTGCTGTATTTAACTGCTAGTAGACCAGACCTTTGCTTAAGTGTAGGAGTTTGTGCCAGATATCAAGCAAATCCTTTAGAACCTCATCTTCTAGCTGTCAAAAGAATTCTAAGGTATGTAAAAGGAACACCTCATCTAGGCCTATGGTATTCTAAAGATACAAACCATTTTCTTAGTGGCTACTGTGATGCAGATTGGGCAGGAAACATAAATGACAGAAAGAGTACTTCTGGTGGTTGTTTTTATTTTGGAAATAATCTTGTTTCTTGGTTCAGTAAAAAGCAAAATTGCATATCTTTATCTACTGCTGAGGCAGAATATGTTGCAGCTGGAAGTGGATGCACTCAACTAATTTGGATGAAACAAATGTTAACTGATTATAATGTTAAACAAGAGATATTAACTCTGTTTTGTGATAACAAAAGTGCTATAGATTTAGCCAAAAATCCAGTTCAACATTCCAGAACCAAACATATTGATCTAAGGCATCATTTTATTAGAGAACTAGTTGAAGGAAAGAGCTTAATTTTAGAACATGTTTCAACTGAAAGACAACTAGCAGATATTTTCACAAATCCCCTTGATACAAACAAGTTTGAATCATTAAGAAGTGACATAGGGGTATGTCATTATCAATCTAATTGAATACTTTTGCTAAATATGTCTGTGTTGAGTACCTTTAATAAGTTTTATTTCTAAGGTTAAAGTCTTATTTTGAGCTATGATGTTTTTTTGTCTTGAAAAAGCCGCTTTTTGGTGTCTCAAAAACAGATGTGAGGTAACTTGTCGTTAAAAACCTCTCTGGTAATAGAGTTGCAAGCACAAAGTGCAAATTTTTATGATGGTTGCAAGTTCAGTTGCAATATCAGTTGAAACCTCACACTCTCAATAGTTGGTTGGAAGTTCAGTTGCAACATCAGTTGAAACCTTGTGTTAAAAATACTGGTTGCAAGCTCAGTTGAAACATCAGTTGAAACCTCAGTCTGTATTATAACTGTCAAGACTAAGTCTTGTATAATTTTGACATCACTTATACTCTTTCCTTGATGAGGTCATCAAACTAGTTTTTGTGTAGAGATAAAAACGGATATGCTCAATTTAAGCTCCCCAGATTTAATCTTTATTAGAGTTATTCTTTGATAAACATCTTTTCTTGAGTAAATAGCTAGATTTTGTTTTGTTCTCCTAAAAGTTAGATATCTGTTTAAGTGTTCTTTATCTTGAATCAAGTCAAATTTCCTTAAAGCTTCAATTTTTGATTTTTCAAATTTTGGATGAATCTGTTTTGAAAAAGGAATGTTTATCTGTTTAATTGGCTGAATTTATCTTAATACCAACTGTTTCTTTCGTGATCATAGTATGATTTATTTTTCAAAATTCTGTTGATAAAATACTTCCTATTTTTAAGCCAAAATCTGTCCCTTAATTGATTTGCATGTATCTATTTCCAATTTCAAAAAGATATGGTCTTTATTGCTATTTATACAAACTTCTTTTACTATCCAAAATCAACTCCAATTTACAGAATCTCTCTCTCTCTAAACTGTCAAAAACCCTAGGCTCACTGTCAAAAACCCAGTGCTAGGTTCAAAGCTCACTTCCAACCCTTAGTTGCAACCATGTCCAAAAACCCCAATTCTGATGATGATTGCACCCTCAGAGATTTTCTGAATAAATCTCCATCACGTCAAGGTTCCAAATCAAAGGTAAGTGAGTCTTCCTCACCCAAAATTAAGCGAACTAAGAAGCGTGCTAGAAGGAATTTTGATAATGACCATGTTATTGCTAAGTTTGAGTATGTTCCAACTATCAATAATGTTGATCCTCGTTTCTGGAGTAGGACAACATATAGGAGGTTTAGGGGAATGGCTAGTAAAGAAATTCTGTGTGAAAGAAGGCTTAATTTAGTTAGCTATCCTCACATACAGGTGTATGTTGAGAAATTACTCTCTGCTGTTGGATTAGCCAAAACTGTTTGTTATGCAGACTCCTATTACCCTGCTGTTGTAAAAGAATTCTATTCCAATTTAAGCAGTGGTGTCTTTGAAGAGGGTAATCCTAAGTATGGAAGAGTGTTTTTGAGAGGTGTAACTTTGGATTTCACCCCTAAGTTGATTAATGACTATCTGTGTTGTCCCAGTCCTACTGTAGACAACAATGCTGAACCAGATTTAGAAATTCTAGCTTTAATTCTAACTGGGAAGAACAATAGGTTTGATGGTCATTCCATCAAAACATCCTCTCTCACATTAAGTGCTGCTGTGTTGCACAAAATTGCTAGGTTTAACTGGACACCCACCAAACAATCTTCCAAAGTCAACAAAGATATGGCTATTTTTCTATACAGGATTATGTCTTCACTACCCATCAACTTTGGCCATCATATCTTTAATCTTATAAAGGAATTTAGTGATGATAATTCACCATCCATTCTGCTTCCTTTCCCTTGCCTCATATCTAGTCTTCTTCTGGGCCAAGTCTCTTCTATGCATAGAGATTCTCCCATTAGTATCACTAATGAACCCATCACAGATTGTCCCTCTGCTCTTTATATTTCTGCCAAACTACTGAAGGAAGGACATGTCAATGACATTTCTGGGGACAAAGGGAAAGAAAAAGAAGAAGAACCTTCATCTGCTCCTTCAGCAAAGAAGAAAGGAGTAAAGTGGTACTTACTCCAGAAGCTGGCTTATAATCAAGAAAGGAGAGCTGAATTGGATGCTGATGATTATCAAATCAATAAGCTGCTGGTGGATATTATTGAGAGTGAGGATGATGATGATAGTGATGGTGTTTCAATCAGCAGTGAGGATGACAATGCAGAAGATGAAGAAGTAGTCAGGCAGAATCCTCTAAGAGAAAAACCCCCACAGTGTGATATTCCAAGTGACTAATTCCAATGGTTGCTGACAAATAGGGGGAGTGAAGTTTATGTTTATGTTTTGTTTATTTCAATTTCAAGACTCAATGCTGCTGGTTTATTTGTTTTAATTGCTGTACTAAGACATTGCTGTGCCATGTTTTTGGCCTTTAAATTTCTGCAATTTCCATTTTGATGTCTTTTAAATTGAATTTATGAATGGATAAAGTCTGTGCATATGAAGTGCCTGCAATTCTAACATACAGGGGGAGCTTAAACAGATGACTCTTTAGTATTGTTAATATACTATTTAAAGACTGTGCTGATATTGAATTTGCAGGTGGTTGGGATGATTTATAAACTTAATTGATTTGTCAAAACCAATGACAAAGGGGGAGATTGTTAGGACCAGATTTCTGGTCTAAATATTGTTAATTGTCTATTGGTTTTTACTAAATAAATCCTAACTGTTATTAAGAACTAAGACAGGATTGACAGGTTTCAAGTACCAGTTGCAACCTCAGTTGCAACCACAGTTCAACCTGCTGTTAAAACAGAATTCTGTCTTGTTTCATTATTCTACATTACTAATTGTTTAATGTTAATCATTTGTTTTAAAGTATGTAGGATATATTCTCATAAGGTCTTAAACGTGTATATGTGTTTATTGAGAATATTAATGTGTTAAGGAAAGATGTTTATAAAAGATATAAAGAGATTAGTTTATAAGGTTATGCTTCCTTTTAGTTTATATATCTCTATTCTTATGCTTGTCCTTATCACTTGATTCAATCTTTTGATTCTTATAATATTCAGTAAAGATATGTATAAAGATTGATTGATATGTGGAGTTAAATGTTTCATATGTTTATAAAAAGATATTATCTTTAAGAGATCATATCTTTATATGTTTCCTTTCAAAAGAAAAGATTAACTCCTACTTTCAAGTGTGTTACTAAACAAGTATTAATCAAAGATGATTAGAGTCAATCCATGCTGAAGAATCTCGTGATACTTGGAGAGATTGAAGCTAATCAACCAAGTCAAAAGCAATCAAAAGATATTGAAGATAGAAGATTGTTTTTACTTGTTTATATACTTAGTAACTTAAGCTTGTAAAGGTGTGTGTTCTAAATTATAAAGAACTTATTTTCTAGAGAGAATACACGTGAGCTTTAAAAAGAAAAACAATGGTGGGATGCCATTGATTTATAAGTGATAGTTATAGAGTAGGAGCAATATAGTGATAGGCAGAAAAACATAGAGGGAGTCTAAGTTTTTCATTAAGACTTGAGTCATATATTGTAAGCTTTTTATAATATCATAATCTGGGTAAGTGCCCCGGAGACGTAGCCTAGTTAGGTGAACTCCGTTGTTAAATGTGCGTGTGAATTATTTCCGAGTACATTTAATTTTAAAACAGTTCTGTCCATTAATACACTTGGTTCCAACTGCAGTTCCAACCTCACTTGGAACCTTATACACTTGGTTCCAACTGCAGTTCCAACCCCACTTGGAACCTTACTGCAAAACTGCATCTAGAACAACGGATAGGAATTTCAACTTGGATCCCAAGGCCAATCACCAAAGAACTTCGCTCTCAAAATACAAGCCAATCCACGACAGCAACCCACCAATTTGCAACCATAAAAATCTTGTAATGAACATAATCGAATAAGTTTTCGAAAATCATACCTCACAAACGGCGCACGGAAAAGAGAGAATCAAGTGGCCAAATCTCCCTAACTGTTGGGGTATTTTTCCACAAAGTTTTACAGAATTGGGATGACTTTTTAGCAGCGCGAAGACAGTTTTTCCGAGAAGTATCAAATCTGTCAAGTTGCAGTTTGGACAGCACCGGTTACTGAACTTCGAAAAATCATAACTCAGTCCTCGGTGATCAATTTTAGCTCTCAAACGACCGCATACGAGTCATTTATCAACTTATAAAAACTTTAGTAGAATTGGAAATCGTTTACTGTACCAAATAATTACTTTTCTACAAAGCATGCGACCCAAAGAAAAATCTGGGCAGAATTTTAGATTTGATAAGTCACAATTCATCACATGTTTGTCCAAATGGACCGATTCGAGTCCCAAAATGTTCGCTAATGCCGAGGCTAGTCGGATACCAAGAATATGTAAAAAAAAATAAGATCGTTTAGTATAGCAAATAATTGATTTACCAAACAATATCATATATATTTGTCTCAACATAAAAAACTAACGAATAGTCACCTTTAGCTAAATAATTTAGATATCTTTCATCGCCAAAAAAGAAAAATCACAAAATCACACCCCAAAAATACTACAATTCCACCCTTCTCGACTCCAAAACCAATAAAACAGCGAGTAAATATATCGGTAAGGGTCTTACGGCCATGAGAAAAACACACCAAAATTTTATTCTCGACGGTGTTTAATTTACCACGATCACATGGTAATCTGATCAAACTATACGATCCATCAAACAATATTATTTTGCCTATTTCACCCCGATACAAGCACAATTACCAATCAAATTCACTTCAATAATGTTATCAAACACATTTGACACGTGACAAAAATCTTTGAACTCGGTAACCAATTTGCTTCTTTTAACACCCATATTATTTTTATCATAATAATAATTAGAAAAAGTTTTCCCATCCTCTGTTTTTTTGTAAAGACCTCTAAGCAATGAACATAGTACCAAACTTTTTGCCAACCTAATTTTACATTAAACTTCACATAATTACCTCTATCACCAAACAAATTATCATATAAACCAACGGCTTAAGGATCATAAAAATCATTAGTTGGTTTTTCACAAAACAAATTATCACGGTATACCTCATAATTTACGATTGTCATCTCAGCGGATGCTGATAAGTCAGTCGTGGAATGCTCCTCCATGAGCACGTCTTCGTTTTTAAATTCCAAACTCGAGTCAATATTTTCATCTTCGTCCTCATCGTCGCTTAAGCTATTTATATATATATCCAATGATGAGTTGTTTAACTTCGGACTCCCTATGTTGAGGTTAGGGATTGCTTGCTAGCGCTAAAACCGGCGGTGGTGGCTGCTCGTCCGGCTTAGGCAGTGGCGGTAGTGGCCCGTCATCGGGCTGGGGTAGCGGGGGAATTGTCCAGGCAGCTGGGTTGGCCCAAGCTTGGGGTTACCGCTTTTAGGTTTTGAGCCGGTTTTTGTCATCTTATAAAACCCTAGTTTGTACTACATCCTCCTCCAAATCAATACGTCCCTCTTTATCACAATCAGAAGAGCAACCATCCAAATCTAACCCATAATTACCATAATACCGAACAACCATATGACAACAATTGTCATATATATTTCGCACATCCATAATTTTTTATAAAATAAACAGCTTCTCGGAGTGATCGGAACTCCAATAACTCTTAATATTCTACAATTTGGGACACGATAATTTCCTCCACACACCCATAAGTATCAAATATTTGATGTAATGAATCAAAAGTGATCGGGTATGTAACATGAAAAATAATCGAATACAATAAAAAAAGATTCACTCATAATTTTTTTTTTAATTAGTTTGATAGAAGAGGGTGTGAAAAACAGATTTTGGATCTCCAAAATTTAGCTGTAAGATCGACTGGCTCTGATACCAATGTTGAATATCCTAGTATTCGAGAAATTGAGACGGGAAACATAGAAACTTTAGATGGGAAAAATAGATAAAAAGTAGTGTTCTCCGCTCTTGTTCAATACTTAATCAGGATAATGAATAATGAGTGCATATTTATCTACAAATAGGTCATAAAATGAGCACTAATGTAAATACTTTCATGATACAGTCCGACTAAAAAGATAAATAACGAAATAGTCTACTAAATAAATAAAGTAACTAATAGTTAGAAACAGTAAATAGGCTATGTTCATCAAGGGATCAATAGATTTGTAAAATAATAAAAGTTCTTTACTATAGTTTATGTACTCATCAACGCCTGACCTTGCGAGGCTTAGATTAGCAAATCATGACACTGTTAGTTAATGGTGATGGGCGCATCCCATAAATATTGCATGAGTAAAAAGGGCAAAGTCACTCAGAAATGAAGTGACATTCTCCTACCATGCACGACTCACCAACCAAATGTGTTTACACTACTTTTTAACAACTATAAAACGAGGTCATGGCAGAGGCAAATGACCAGGGCCAATTCAGGGGATTTTAAGTCCCGGTTCAAAAATAAATAAAAAACACCTTTTTTTTTTACTTAATGACCAAATTTTTATAAAGGCAAAAGAAATGAATAGAAGTTGCAATAGTATAACATTTAAATATTCCCACAAATAGGTAATTAATAAAAAAAGACATTATTACTTAACATTTAACGGTTATAAAAAAGACATTCTTAATTTATTAGCATATAAATTGTATTTGTATGACTTATTAACTTTTTATATTTACTGAAACTAATCCTTATACTTCAATTTCAATTTGAATACTCAATTCTTAAATCTTCATCTTATTAAATATGATTAAAAAACCCCTAATTTAACCGTTTTTTCTACCATGAATGTACCCCTATCCATTCGTGAATAGTGCTTTTTTCGAAAAAAATAAAAGTTCATATACGATACAGAGAGCCGGATTCGAATGGAAGTGATGGCTGTAGACGAAGGACGGGTGAAAATCGATAAGTTCGATGGTGCGGACAATGACTTTTGGAAAATGCAGATCGAAGACCATATGTACCAAAACAACTTGTACCAACCTCTTTCGGGTAAAAAACGGACAACGGCTGAAGGATGATAAGTGGCTTCGTCTAGGCAGATAAGCCCTCAGAGTTATACGACTGACCTTGTCTTGAAATGTTCCTTTCAGCATTGCCAAGGAGAAGACCACATGTGGTCTTATGGCAACTCTTTCTGATATGTATGAAAAACTGTCACACTCGAACAAGCTGTATCTGATGAGGCGATTATTTTAACTTAAAGATGAAGGAAGGGTCATCGGCAGCCCAACATATCAATGAGCCCAACTATGTGATTATCTAATTGAGTTCAGTAGAACTCGAATTTGTTGACGAAGTGCGAGCATTGATTCTATTGTCCTCCTTACCGGTAAGTTGAAATTCATAGATGTGCATGATCTCGTACTCAGTGAAGAAATCCGACGAAGAGAGTCAGGAGACTTTTCCTCTTCGACATTGTTTATAGAGTCAAGAGAAAGAAATAGAGAAAGGAGACAATAGCGAACAAATTTTCGCAGCAAGTCAAGGAATGGCAGATTAAAATCAAGGAAACTAGACAATTCTCAAAACACAAAGAATGAGTGTTGGAATTGTGGTAAGACATGTCACTATAAAAATCAGTGCATGGGTCCAAGAAAGGCTTAAGAGGTGAAAACATAAGCAAACATGGTTTCCACTATTAGAGTCGATGATGTACATATGCTCTATAAAGAGTTAAGATGACTCATGGATATTAGACTTTGGAGCATCGTTTCATACTCCTTCATAGAAATAACTCTTTAAAAGTTATGTACATGTTAATTATGGAAAAGTCTATGTTGATGATGATCATCCTTGTGATAACATCGACAAATGAGTGGTTAAGATCAAACTGAACGAGTCTCTATAGGAACTAAAGGTTGTCAGATATATTCCCGACTCAAGAAAGAACTTGGTATCTATCTGACAATGGCCAGTGACGACTACACTACAATCTTTGATGGTGACGATTGGAAGATATCAAAGAGTGCAATGACAATTGTATGTGGAAAAAAGAGTGGTACTCTTTATATGACAAATAATTCCCGATGCTCGATTTTGGTTGCATCTAATAATGAAATTTCAAACATATGGCACAAGAGGCTTAGGCACATGAGAGACAAAGGTCCCGATATGATGCCTTCAATGGGAAGGATATCAGGTCTACACTCTATAGATATTGATATGTGCAAAGATTGCATATATGGAAAGCATAAAAGAGTCATCTTTCAGACATATAGCGGAACCACCTAGAAAGCTTGACTTGAGTTTCTCCACTCCGATGACAACTATCCCATCCATTGGAGGGAGACACTATTTTGTGTATTTAAAGTTTTTAAAAAATGAAAAGCTATGGTGGATAATAAGGCTGGTTTGAAAATCAAGAAACTCAGAAGTGATATGGTGGCGAATACGAAGACATAGCATTTAAGAAGTTTTTTTATGAGCATTGGATCAGGATGAAGAGAACTTTTGATTCTTTTATGGAAAACCCCACTCTTGTTGTTTTATCAAAAGTCTAAAGTAAATACCAATATATATATATATATATATATATATATATATATATATATATATATATATGTATGTATACAAGAAGTTAGATCTTAACCAGCTATCGATGTAAAGATTAAATCCACAAAGAAGTGATCTAGACGTTTGCTTCGGTTAGCGATCTCTTTTGCACAAAGGCAAGTCCCAATATAAAGATATAAATGACAAGCACAATATTAAGGACCAGTAAGTAGAGTACAAGAAAGTAAATGACATAAAGTAACGCACCATGATTTATACAGATTCGCCTCAACCGAGACTACGTCCTGTCACCAAATCCCAACGGATCTTCAGATTTATTAATCTGCCTTCAAGGGCAGCGTACTCTACAACTTCTTTTCCTTTATGGGCATAGATAACTTTTACAAAAGATTTTCCTTAAAGGGCAAATCAACCCTCACGCTAAACATAAAGTCCTTAGCAAGGCGTAAGTAGCAGATTTACAGTATTTGAAATCTCACAACTCGTTATTGAACCACAAATATTATGAATTAATCAAGAACTTTACAACTACTCAAACTTTCTGGAAAATATGTATGTTAAGTGTATGGAGAGTTTGGATCAATCGTCGAAGGATTTACGAATGGATTTTAGGCTTCTAAGGATTGAAAATAAGCAAGGATTGAAATATGAAAGCCTGGGCTTGTTTGCTTTGGAGTTGTGTACTGAAATGTGAAGGGGTAGGTCTCTATTTATAGTGTTGGAGTGAATATGGCCGTTATACTTTGAAATTCAAAATTCCAGAGCAATCCAATCGGTTGGATAACTTTCTAATCGGTTGGATTGTGTAGATTTGGTCTAACGGTTGGCTGTTTTGAATCTCGAATATCTCGTGACTTGATGACACTTATGGCGTATAATCTTCACCATTAACCTCTTCTGATTACGTAGAATATCCTCCAACATTCAGAACATTTTTTGAAATTATATTCGTTATCATCTGAGTCTTCAAAAAATGTTGCTGACCTTTCCATATATACAAGACCTAATCAGCTGGATTCCAGTCCTATCGGTTGGATTGGTCTGTATATTAAATTATTCCTTAATTCAATTTGGTCATTTGGGTTTGGACTTTTCCCTTACATTTCACACGTATTAATCGTACTCTATAATCTGAAATATACTCAGTTGTAAATGTTAGTACGACTAATGAACTTTCATTAAATTAAATTATATATGTTTTGTTATTTATCAAAACTTTCGTTAATTACGAAGAGGTTCAACAAGAACTATTCCCGATATGCCTCAACACAATGGTGTTGCTGAGCATATGAACCGAACGCAAACATAGAGAGAGCTAGAAGCATGCGTATTCAATCAAGTTTACCAAAGCAGTTATGGGCAAAAGCAGTTAGTACGACAACTTACTTGATCAATCTTGGTCCATTAGTACCATTGAAGAACCCATGTGAAAATTTTCAGATCCACAACTTATGTGGATATAAGCAATCAAGACAGAAATAAACTTGATCCAAAATCAAAAAAATGCACCCACATTGGCTTCGTAGAAGATGAGTTTCGGTACCGTATTTGGGATTATGAAAGTAATAAGATAATTCGCAGTAGAGATGTGCTATTTAATGAAAGGGTGATGTACATATATTGACATACACCGGAGGTCATCAACTCGACACATAGTGGGCCAGTGTATGTAGAGGTAGATGACATTCTAGATACTCACGTGAGGAATAAGACAGATGATATCCCCGAATCATACGAATGCATTAAGCTTGAAATCAGGGTACCACAACCTCATATTCGAAGATCTACTCGACCACATGTACCCTACAAAAAGTACATGAACTATCTTTTGCTCACAAACGAATGTGAGCCTGAAAACTATAATGAAGCTTGTGAGAATGGAAATGTGAGAAAGTGGGAGTTTCGTATGGATGAAGAGATGAGTTCTCTTATCTCCTGTCACGCCCCAAATTCCATAAACACGGATATCGAGACATGACCTTTTTAAATAAAAGAAAAACAACCTGTTGGTACAAAATTTGAAATTTTTAAAAGAAAACACTTGCGAGCTAAAAGAACAATTAAATGAATAAATATAAAGTTTGCCAAACGCGGCTACAAGACAAGATAGTTTTGACAAATTTATAAAAGAAAATAAACGAATGTAAATTGCCCGTAGGCTACAACCTCAAAATAAAATCTAAGTGAAAAGGAAATGAAAGCCCCGAGCCCATGTGATGTATTGCCATAGCTTCTAACCGAACGTCTCAACCTAAAATGTACCTGAAATACAAAATTGTAACGGTGAGTCCCACGCACCTAACTAGACGGGACGGCACCACAAATACCGTCACTCCATCCCTTAAATGCAAGAGCTCACAAATTCTACAACTACGATAATCGACGTATAAAAGGAAATATAATGACATTCTATAACGGGATGAATTAAATAAATTAAATAACGTCAACACAAATCTATAGCAAACATGGACCTCTCATGCCACCTACCCCAGTCCGTAAGGTAGGTCATTCCCTATCCCCTCGGCCGTCTTCTGTCCCCGGAATTAGGAAGAGACAGAGACCATTGCTAACATAAAAGTAGATTTAAAGTGCGCACTTGGACCTCTCATGCCACTCGCCCCAGTCCGTAAGACGAGTCATTCCCTATCCCCACGGCCGTCTTCTGTCCCCGGAATTAGGAAGAGACAGAGACCATAGCTAACATAAAAATAAATATAGTGCATACTAGGACCTCTCATGCCACTCGCCCCAGTCCGTAAGACGAGTCATTCCCTATCCCCACGGCCGTCTTCTGTCCCCGGAATTAGGAAGAGACAGAGACCATTGCTAATGTATCAATATTAAGGCCTCGGCCAATAATATTATACTATTCATATAACACACTCTCATACGTATAAATATTAAGGCCTCGGCCAATAATATTATACTATTCAAATAACACAATCTCATACGTCACTTAACGTAATACAACATAATCCAAAAGCATAGGTGCTAGGTTCACAACTAGCCAAACAAGTCTAATCAACATAAAAACTCATTCAAGCATTTTAACAAACACCTTATATCTGCAATATAAAACTCATCTTTATTCAACAATAATTTACCCAATTCTATCAACAACCATAATAATACATAATCAACGCATATAACACGCAACCCAATAATATTATCATTAATCCGAAATCAAAAGACTAAATCCACAACTAATCCAAAATCGAATAAGTGAATTAAAAATATAACAACTAAATATCAATTAACAAATTAAGAACATAATTAATATAAAAGGCAAAAACCCCCAATTTATACTAAACGTAAAACCTAATCCTAACATACACCCTCGTCTAGTCGCAATGGATAACCCCCGTTACCTTAGAGCGTAGTGGAGATGCTTTCGGTAAGAACCCGCTAACGGTGGGTTCCTCTTCTTTTTCTTCTTTTTCTTCTTCTTTCTTTTTCTCTCTTTTCTCTCTTCTTACTTGTTTTTTTACTGTTTTTAGGTTATGAAAGTGGCTGAAAAAGTGTTTAGAAAAACTATTTTGAGATAGTTTGTGGTAACGAACTATTTGGTCCCCAAAGTTCTAAAAGCTACCTTTTAATCAAAATTATTAAAAAACTACTCAATAATAACAAATCTTTAGAAACAAATCTATTGGGTCATTTTTATTAGTAAAATTAATAACAGGTTTTTAAAATAAGGTTTTTCGAAAGAGTTTAGGTTTTTGGCTAAAAATTAGTCGAGTGACCGGTTTTTGGTAGAATTTTGAATAAAACGTTTTTGGATAAATTAAATCATAAATAAAATCACTTATAAAAATACGGGATGTTACATCTCCAACAACACTTGGGAACTTGTTAAGTTATTTAAAGGAAAGAAGACACTTCATAAAAAATGGGTATATCAAATAAAAGAGGAACACGATGGTTCCAAATGATACAAGGCCTGACTTGTTGTCAAAGATTTTCAACAAAAAGAAGGAATTGACTACACTGACATTTTTGCTCCCGTTGTGAAACTCAACACTATTAGACCAGTACTAAGTATTATCTCTAGTGAAAATCTTCACATTGAGCAACTAGATGTGAAGACTGTGTTTCTTCATGGAAATTTATATGAAGAGATCTACATGTACCAACCGCAAGGGTTCTCAAAATATTGAAAAAGAAACTTGGTGTGTTGACTTAAGAATAGTTTATACAAGTTAAAACAAGCTCCCCGACAATGGTACAAAAGGTTTGATGGCTTCATGCACAATGAAGGTTTCAAAAGTTGTAATGATGACCAGTGTTGCTATTTCAAGAGGTATAGGTCCAACTATCTCATTTTTCTACTTTACGTCGACGATAAGCTGGTTATTGGTCCGGATATTGATGAAATTATAAGATTGAAGCAACTATTATCAAAATAATTTGACATGAAGGATTTGGGTCCACCTAAAAATATTTTAGGGATGCAAATTATGAGAGATAAGCAAAAGAATGTTTTGTAGTTATCTCATGCAGAGTACATCAGACGTGTTCTAAAAATATTGAACATGGGAGACGCGAAACCACCAAGCACATCGTTAGCTAGTCATTTTCACCTATCTAAGGACCAGTCTCCTAAGACGGAGGAAAAAATAAGCTTCATGGCTAAGGTTCCTTATGCCTCATCTATTGAAAGTTTGATGTATGCGATGTTCTCTACGAGACCCGACATTGGGTATGCAGTGGGAGTTTATGTCAAACAAGGGAAATCTCAGTGGTACGCTGTCAAGTGGATTTTGAGGTATCTATGAGGAACATGTAAACAAGTTTTTATCCTTTCAAGTGAGAGATCCAGAAATGAAAGGTTATGTAGACGCTTATGGGAACTACAACAGTAAGTTGGATGTCACGGATACAAAAATTGTTCCACAACCCACTACAGAGAATGTAGTAGTGACATAATCTAGCAAGGAGATGATATCGCTTAATGGATTGTTAACCAAATTGGGATTCAAGCAGGATAAAAATGTTTTATATAGTGTTAGTCACAGCGCAATTCATTCGGCATAGAATTCGACAATTAATTTGAGAACAAAACATATTGGACTTCATTACCATTTCATGAGATCTCTATTGTGTTAACATTGGAGAAAATTTCTGGTAGTAAGCACCCCGCATATATGTTAACGAAGTCAGTGACTATCGACAAGTTGAAGTTATGCTCAACTTCAGTTGGTCTATAAGAGTAAGATCATCAAGAGCTGCTACATTGATCGAGTGTGGAGACATGATTGTCAACTCGTCTTCAAGTTGGAGATTGTTAGTCAATGGTGATGGGTGCATTCCATAATTATTACATGAGTAAAATGGACAAAGTAAAAAAGAAATGAAGTGACATTCTCCTACTATGCTCAACTCACCAAACAAATGTGTTTACATTACTTTCTAACAACTATAAAATGAGGTCATTGGAGAGGCAAATGACCATCCCACTCATCAAGTAAAAAAGTTAGATAGAGAAAAAAGGAAAAGAGAGTTAACAAATAATTTCTAGCTTTGAGAGTACTTTTTTCTTTGTGTGAGAAATTATTCCCATAAATCCTTTTTTTCTGAGTTCGGGTGGTGAGTTTTGAGTGCTAGAGTTGTAAACACTTGTAACAAATTTCCCTTAAAGTAAATATCAGCAGCAGCCGTGGAAGTAGGCATATTGGCCGAACCATGTTATATCGTGTGTTCTTTACTTATCTCTCTACTTTTCGAATTTTCGTTAATTTGGTTAAAAGGAAAAACCGCTATTTTTCCTAACAGACACAATCTTCCTAGAGATGGAAAGCCTCTTGTCACGTTTTCTTGCTTGCTTACTTAGCTCTTGTATTTAACTTGATGCTACATGAGTATTTAAGAATGAAATTTATTTGTTCTCTTTATGAAGTTTACTTTCATTTACACGATCTGATTTTTATTCATCAATGATTAAAAAAATACATCCTTCTATGGTGCATGAAATGTACGGGTTCCATTGATGTAAATCCAGTTATCTCAATTTAATTTAAGATGGGAAAAAAACACCCATTGCTATTAAATGGTAACCCATTTTTTTCTGGATAAGCAAGAATTATAAGCAATGAATCACAAATTTAACATGTTATGTCTACTTTCCAAGTTAGATGACTATTTATCAAGCACAAAGTCTAGTATGTACCCGTAATGACATGACAATGATTTCCATGTTAGAGGACCATCGGGTAAACCCAAATTCTCCAAAGTAGTTACCTCTAATTGATAAGACAAATACTTGATAAATATAAGTAAAATCATGCATTCTTTAGAGTAATTTTCCGGACTTCGAGTAATCAATCTCTTCTTCTAAATAAGTAAAAGATAACATGCAAGGATAAGATTATAGATGACTTTGCTTCCATAAGTTGACTTATTTCTAACAGAATTATAGAAACATATTGCTAAATAAATTACTAAGTATACATAGTGTACCATCAATTAGTCTTTGCCTTGTTCAACATCAATGGTGTACCGTCTTTCGCTATATGAAAATCCGTCCCAGGTCTTAACATCTGCCATTGGAAAAAATATAGTCCGATATGTTTAACAGTAATAAACATTGAAGTAACTTGGTAAGAAGGCAAAAAAAAATAAGAAGAAAAACCTCGGAGTAAAATGTTGAAGTCGTCAGCATATCCTTTTAATTCCCAATAAGTGCAGCCATCAGTATCGGAAAGGAGATTTTTTATTTTGGCAGCCTCATAGCTCCATTTTTCTATGAGAATTATTGGCAAATGTCAGTTAGATTCTAGGATAAAATGTTGAAAAGGATGCAAACTCAAATAATGGGCATAATGAAATCAACCAATATCATGATTCAGGACAATGACTACATCTACAAGAGTAAATTTTTCTTTACCAATTCCACAGTTAATCAAAAAAGGTTATTAATTTCCTTCATTTCGTCAGTCCCATTCAATTGATTGTTTGTTAAATGGCATTCTAATTGTTTCTCTATTGAACTAAGAAACCCATCATGCTTTACTAAATATACATTATACATTAATTGATGATTTAAAGTGGAAAGGCAAGAATTGGCCAAAACAAGCTGTATTCCCATTTCTTCCACAAAGATAACGAATCCTGCATGATAACTGCAAACAAAGTATAAATACATAAATCAAAACCGGAACATACCATCAGTTCCTTTGTTTTGGGCTTCCATCACCTCAGCAAGAGCTTTAGTTATTTCAATTTTTATTTCTGAAACAATAGCTTCACACTCAGATTTTGAAAGAATATCACAATTATTAGCAACAATAGCTTTGTGCACCTCATATTGCATCTTCAATTTAAATTGTTTTGTCTGTATAGTTTCCCATTTTTAAGTACAAAAATAATGCTTGTTAATTACATCAAAAGTGTTGTAATACACTATTAGCTATGTATATAGGGAGACAGAAGTAGAGAGAGGGGAGAACAGTATCGTCTTTTATTATGAATGAGTATCTGAATGAATGAATAAATACAAGACCCCTAGCCCTCTTTATATAGATAGAGGGGTAGGGTTAGAAGCCCACTTGGGCCCATAAAGAATAAGCCCAAGAGTCCAATAATTTTACAACACTCCCCCTTTGGACGTCTTGAATTCTTCGTCTTCATGCAGTCGATCTGAGTCGAGTTCATTCGCAGTGCTAAACACATAAAAAAACCTTAGGGATGGAAAACCCAGTGTGGGACAAAACCGATAGCTAGGAGAAACTGTGTAGCCGAATGATATAGCCCGAAATATCATGCAAGTAACTAACCACCAAACAGTGTGCCTCATCAAAACCTTGCCAGAGCAAACCCAATGGAAAAATCTCTGATCGAAGGAAAAAGAGTGCAACAGTGGTAGTAGTAGGGGATCAACCACAAAACAGGTGCCTCATAAAAACCTTGCTAGAGTAAACCCAGTGGGAAAAACCTCTAGTCGAAGGACAAAAGAGTACAGAGTGGTAAGAAGTATACAACAAGATACTCCCCCTAATTTCGGCAATCTTAAGTGAGGTATGATGGGAACGTGTCTCGCTAAAAACCTTGCCAAGGAAAACCCAGTGGGAAAAAACCTTGGTCTAAGGACAAAAAGAGTACACGAGCATGCGACTGGATGCTCCCTCTCACTTGCACACGACAGGATGCGAGGATTTCGACTAAGTAGTAATTAGTGCAATAAGCATTCACTTGGATGCTCCCCCTCACTTGCACACGACTGGGTGCAAAGATTTCATATTCCAAGAAAGAGTATGAGCATTCGACTGGATGCCTCATTTACTTGCACACGAATGCATGCAAGAAAATATAACGTGGAATAAAACGAGCATTCAACAGGACGCTCTTAAACTTCATATGTGAAGATTTATTTCAGCAAGAAATGCTAAATAGCATAATCTAGTCATGTCTCTCTTGATCGATAACAACAAGTTGTCCTCAAATAAGACAAGTGTTTTATCTGGATCGTGAGACAGAGCATAAGTAATTCAAATATGGCTAATACGAGCTCAAAGCCATATACACTCTCTAGTCGTCTCATAGAGCACGGGTAGATCGGAGTGATTCGTTTGGAGTCATTCCAAGACCTCCAAGATATTGCCTTATTTCTAATGGTAAAGACAGACCATGTTAGGAATATACCTTATGCTGGTCTGATAAGTAATCGGCATCGGTATAACCGAAAAAAGGGTTGCGTTAATTCGAGTACCGAAGGGGGTAGGTACACTCGATGACGCAAATGGGATAAACTAGCCCACTTTCAAAATTACCATAAGGTAAAAGAATGTGTCTTTAGTGCCATTTCGATGGCAGCGTGTTAGCGCGATGTTGTGTCGAGATATACCATTCACAACATACGAGATGTTCGTCCTAGCACATTAGACCAAGTACAATGATACACTTATTGTACTTAGATATGAACATGATGGTTCAATATCTCTTCATCGTCTCATCAGGGACGGATTGGGTCTATATCAATATCTAGTGATCAAACGATCATGGGAGAATCTGACGACTTAGCGTCATGATGACTAAAACGTCATAATACCTTCTCGGTGTAGTCTGAATCATGAACTTAGATTCAATCTTTACGGGACTCGATCATCAGGCCGAGTCACTACCGTGTCTTTCCAAGATCCTTCATCTCGAAGGCAAATCCAAAAGTGGATCGCATAATAAAACACGCAAGGGCAAAATACTTGTTCAAGTATCCCAAGCTGATCAAGTACTCACTTAGGCGGGTATACCACATCCGCTCGGATTATATTAATCCATATAGTGAACGTCTCATTTAATTGAGATCGTGTTCCGTGGTCAGGAACTACTTGATTCAAGCGCATGAAGTCACACATGGACCTTTATTTATATCTCTTGTCTTAATCCCCATAGAGATAAAACCGTGACCACATTCATGGCTGGATACTCAGTTTTTCGGAAACTACTAAAATGGTAAAGTAGGTGACCGTTATAATGTCCATTACGAGGAAATCAACCATCTCGTAATCAATTCCAAGGTGTGAGAGAAGCCTTGCGCTACTAGGCGAGCATTCTACAATCTCATTATTCTCATCACTTTTCCTTACGAATAACCAAATAAACGAACTCGTTTAACATTGGTGGTGTTGGAGCTACAAGTCCGAACACACTTTCGCTAAGGAGTCTACTTGGATTGCAAGTTTCCATTAGGCCAGTCTATTCTACGTTGACTTCAGGCAACGGTACATGGTTCTCTGTCATAATTTGTTCATATTATCAGTAGTCACCGATTATATGAACAAGTAATCACTGACATTCTCGTTTCACTTTAATTTCGTCTAAGATATCATAATCGACAGATATTTCAAGATTCTCAGGATGAGGAGGAATCACACATCTCCTAGATCCTTTATAATCTCGTGCGACAAACGAGTTTCAGTTCACCACCTCTGGGGCTGAACGAATTAAGAACTGGTCAACTTCCTCGTATCTTGGGAAGGACGACAGACTGACGGCCGACGGCAGCGTCCTTTGTTTGGCGGGTTCGGCCAAAGCAACGTGTTACGACAGGAACACGACATCCGACAGGGACGTCTATCCTTGCAAGCATTTTGCAGCAGGTATAAATGATCTCGTGACATCTCATAAAGTCATTAAATGCGTCTGGCATTTAGTTAGACTTGAGGGAGTCTATGCACTTACTTATTACTAAGTGCAGTTTTGGGGATCAAACTAAGACTGAGTGGGTTATGCCACGTTATTTCACGTCGTTCCTTATCAACGGTAACGTGCAAATCTCCCCCTAATGACGGGGAGAACAGTCTTAGCGATGTCACTTTCGCATATCATGCGGTAAAGAGATCGCTTGCCAAGGTTACTCTATCAAATGATAGGCAGAAGATTCATAATCGACTTATGTCCCCTTCAGAGGTCCATATTTTGAACGCTATAGCGACTCAATCAAAATATTAATTAAGCACTCCAAACACGCGTTAATATGAGACTTCTGGCTCATAACCAGTAACCAGCTGGTACGCATATGGTGTCTGAGTGTCTATGGGCCTCATAACGGACCAATGCAGCAAAATAGCATAACCCCACACGGAAATATAAATCTTGGTGCGCAAGACCAAGCAGTGAGTGCAATCATTTGCAGTCGCACATCAAACTTTCCGTGAGTCCATTTGGGTCTGAACATAATCGACAGGATGTTCAATTTCAATTTTCAAACTCAAGTAATTCAAATTGAAATTTCGATTTTTACTCTTCGGAATTATCAAGTCGACTAGATTTTTCAGGATAATCCGGATCATGAGCCATCAACTTAATGATAGGGCTTAAAGTTTGGGGAATGCCGCATTTATGTGGACAACAATAATCATGTGACCTTATTGTCGATGCATCAACCATAACCAATTATATTTATGGTCCATCTTATGGTTGGATTAGTCCATAATAACTCCTTCAATTCTCTACAAGAATTCTACGAGTTCATTTCGTGATCTTTACACATACTAGTCTTTCAAAGTGAGCATTAGTGGCATGAATTTCGGATTAATCACAAAATATATCCTCAAAGAGAATCCAAATACGATGCGATTATAAATCAACCATCGTCTTTTGAACCGGGAATATCTCATCCGGTCAATGCCACAATATCAAAATGCTCTTATCAATCGACGATAGGCGAATGATAGTACAGACAATCATGTCTTAGCATCTAAATCATTTATCATTTCGACGACAGGCGAAATGATAAGGTAACTTTAAATACTTTAAAGAATGTGGTAGCAACCACTTGAAAGACATTTCAACTCCTCTAAAATACGCTTTTGGTCGTATTGAATGCAGGCTATGTAAAGAAATTTTAATTCTTTCATGAGCTATTACCAAATAACACTGGTTTTCTCGAATATTTTATAACTCAACAAGGTACGGCAGGACCTACATGAGTATAAGACTTCATATTTGACAAATCAATTTGGTTTTACCAAAGATTTCAATTTTGGAACGACAGGTCCAGAATCATTGTCACCGAGTACTCTTTTAGGCAAGTAGTTGGTGAAATTATGTGGTACACTGTTACCCACTATTTCCAGAAAACCAACTACACCACAAGTATTGCCTAAAATTTCATAATTTAAAGTTTGGTCACATTTGTCAAAGGAATTTGCTCAAAACACTTTAAATTATTTCAAGAAATTTCGTAAACAGGCAAACCATAATCCAAAAGTATGTCCAAATGGAAAAATCATAATCCAAATGGAAAAACATAATCCAGATGAGCGAAAAAATGGCTCAATGATTTATCAAAATCAATAAAGAAAGGTATCAAACTCATTTGAGCCACAAAATCGGTGGTCTCAAGAGTTTCCTTTCAATTAACTTTAACCACATTAGCATCGGTTTTTCCACCTTTATAATAGTTGTGAACTATTTAAAGAGTAACCGTGCATGACCTTTGTCTTTATAGCATAGAGTTGGCTCCTTGAGCATTATCTCTTGCTTTGTGATAACGGGCCATATTGTTCCTTTCGATTACTGTCTTGGAGCCACAGGTTTTCGATTTTGACGATTGTCTAAAATCTCGCTTGGCTAGGCGATTCATCAGGATCGCGACAGTTCGAGACAAATAACATTTGTCTTGGTTCTCGATTCGTGGAAAAAAATGTACACGAAGAGCATTAATATCAGGCAAACAATTCGCCATTGACCCAATAGGATTAAAACTACTCACCGGGGTAATTTTCTTATCCAATAATAGATGGGCGATAAAGGAACATGCTGAAAATAAATTCACGATACTGCTTATGGAATACAATTTCCAAGCTAGTATTTTGGTGAAGGATTGCTCCAATATGTCAATTTCAGACATTTGTTCACCATAGACGTCATCACGTCTCAAATGTGGCGGCGGAATAAAATCCATGCCTTAGCATTCATCCTGAGGGTAACAACAAACTCGTGTTTTACTCATCAAAGATGGCATCCAAAAAAAAATTGGGCATCACATTTTCACACATCAGGGTGAGTAACATGTGGTGACGGATTAAAATCAACATTTAAACAGTCATTTCGCAAGTATATTTTACGATTTTTCTCATCATAGATGGCATCCAACATGTGTTGGGAGTTCTGGATTATTTATCATATAAAACGACTGGTTTATATTTTTATGGTTTGCACAAGCAAAAACTTTTTTTCGAAACGACAGGTTCGAAAACATTAGTTTTGCTTTTCATGTGAATCGGTTCTCATTGATCGAACGACGGGTCGATACTGAAACACCAATTCAGCGAAACATACATCACTATATAAACACACTCGGGGAAATTATTATTTAGTCAACCCCTTTCGGTAGCTCTATTTGAATACGACCAGGAAAGACGGTGAGGGGGGTGGGCACGAATGCCTCTTAAAAACCGACCTCATTAGGAGAACGACTTCCGCCTTTATCTTTCCTAGACATCGTATCCAAATAGGTGAGTCTATTTGGGGAAGATTCATAATTTTTCCAACTTAAATGTGAATATATATGATTTTCGCTTTTTATATATGGCAATAATATTAACAATATAGATAATATCTATCTACATTAACCACATATATATAAACAGGCAGTAAATATATTTTAGGATCTATCTAATCATGCAGTAGATTTGGTGTTATAAACAAATCAATTTAAGATTATCAATCAATCCATAAATATTCTAACATATCAAATCAAATCAATTTAAGATTATCAATCAATCCATAAAGATTCTAACATATCAAATCAAATCAATTTAAGATTATCAATTAGATCTAATCCAATAATTTACTGGCATATGTGATATTTATATATATGATAATATCAAAAAAAATATGATTATGCTAACAAGATATCAATCAATTATCTATGTTTATCGCCATATTAATAATTCTATACATGGTAGTTTTAACATGCAAGCAAACAATATATTTTTAATTACCAATCAGGTAAAAAAAATATTTTAACATGCAAATGGGTTAAATTTACATGGAAACATATCAATTTATTAAATAAACATATCAATTTATTTTTCGAACCTGTCGCTTCGAAATAAAGTTTATGCTCGTGCTGATAACGTGTTGTAATACACTATTAGCTATGTATATAGGGAGACAGAAGTAGAGAGAGGGGAGAACAGTATCGTCTTTTATTATGAATGAGTATCTGAATGAATAAATAAATACAAGACCCCTAACCCTCTTTATATAGATAGAGGGGTAGGGTTACAAGCCTACTTGGGCCCATAAAGAATAAGCCCAAGAGTCCAATAATCTTATAACAAAAAGTTAGTAATTTCAATGTGGCCCCTCTCATTTCTATTGCTACACTTATTCCTTAAGGTTGATAAAGTTATAGCGATGGTGCCCGTGCTTTTAGCTACACAAGTCCTAGTTACTTCCAAAGAGGTCTATCCCTATGGGGTCCAATTAATTTCAACTAAAACCATGGGGACCAAAAAGAAATTATACCTAAATTACGAGGTGTTGATAGTTGGTTTTAAATTTTAGAATTTGTATAGAAAGTATTATTTCATATTGGCTAGATAAAAGAAGGAGTCTATCCTTAGAGTTATAAATAGACTCCTCGGTTTTTAGTTTTATTTGTACCAATAGTAAGTGGGTTTTACTAGATAGAGATGACTTTGTTCTCGTTGGCATTCACTATTGTAATTCATCAACTATTATAGTAAGATGTTCTCTTCCGCTGTGGATAAGTAGAGGGTATATTTTAACCTTCAAACTCCATGTAATTCTTGGTGTCTTTTTCGTGTTGCGTCTTTATTTTGTAGTTGCATTTTCTACCGTCCTTTGTAGCTTCCGCACAACAAATTGGTATCAGAGCTCGTCTACTACTGGAAGGATGGTCGTCAACGTGAAGTTCAAAGTGGAGAAGTTCGACGGTACTAACAACTTCGGAATGTGGCAGTGCGAGATCTTGGATGTTCTCAATCAACAAGAGTTGGAGGTGATATTTGAAGATCAGCTAGACGAAGAGACGCATGAAGAATGGAAAAAGAAGAATCGATTGGCACGCGGGACAATTCGACTGTTTCTGACAAAGGACGTCAAGTACTCAGTTATGAAGGAGATGGATGCTCAAGTAATGTGGAAGGTGCTCAAATACAAGCACATGACGAAGAGCATCGAAAATCGTCTATACTTGAAGAAGAAGCTATTTTGTTTTGGGTACAAGCAATGCATCACCATGAATGAGCATCTCAATTTAGATGTTGAAATTGAGGATAAGGACAAAGCCTTGTTGCTATTAAACTCACTGTCGGATGAGTATGATCAACTTATCACTACTTACTGTATGCCAAGGATGAGATCAAATTTGCAGACGTGTGAAATGCACTCATGAACAATGAAAATAGAAAGATGGATGTGGTGGCGCACAGAGACTTAGCGTCTGTAGCTTTGACAGTCGGTGGGGAGAATAAGAAGAAATTTTCCAAGAAGTCTAAGCAGAATTCACAAAAGAAGAAAATTGTTAAGGATCAATGCTCTTTTTGTTTCGAGAGGGGGCATTGGAAATAAGACTATCCAAAGTTGAATAACAGAGGGAAGCCAAATGTGAATATAGCCGAAGATGAAAGTGATGACAATTTTTTCTTAATAGACTCAGAGAAGCTTACAAATTACAATAAAGGGATCATGTTGTTCTTATTACATGAGTCCGCACAAGGTGTTGTTTTCTGACTTCAGTGAGTTGGATAGTGGAAGTGTTTTGATGGGAAACAACAACGCGTGCAAGACTATGGGTGTTGGGATGATTCGTTTGGCCATGGGTGACGGTATTGTTAGATGGATGGAGAATGTTTGCTATGTTCCAGATCTGAAGAAAAAATTGATTTCACTTGGTACTTTGGAAGCTAAGGGTTGCAAAGTTATCTTAGAAGGTGGAGTTGTAACGGTGAGTAAATATGGCAAGGTTCTTCTGAAAGGAAATAGAAGAGGAAATATTTACTATCTTGATGGTAAAACGGTTGTCGGGTCTGATTCTGTAGCTGATAACAACACTGGATCCATTTTGTTGCATCGTCGCTTGGGACACTGTGGTGAGAAGGTATTACAAGAGTTGATCGACAAGGCACTGTTGAAAGGCACCAAAACTGGTAAACTCGAGTTCTGTTAGCATTGCGTAAAAGGAAAGAAGACTCGAGACAAGTTTGGCACGACAGTTGATCGTACCAAAGGAACGCTAGACTATGTGAATAATGATGTGTGAAGACCGTCTTTGAATGCTTCGTTGGGAGGTAAATATTATTTCCTAACATTTGTTGACGACTTCTGGAGAAGAGTTTTGATTTACATGATGAAGCATAAGCACGAGGTCATTGATATCTTTCAAGAGTGGAAGAAACTAATCGAGACTCGAACTAATAAAAAATTGAAGCGTTTGAGGTCAGATAATGGCAGCGAATATAAGTCACATCCTTTGATCGATGTGTGTAGAAAATATGGAATTGCAAGACACTTTTCGGTAAGGCAAAAAAATGAATTGCACATTGTATGAGAATGTTCATTCTATGCTTTCCAACTTGGGATTGGGAAAGCAATATTGGGTCGAGGCAGTGACGTATGCTTGTCATCTCATCATCAGGCTTCCGTCGAGTGCGCTTGGTTGAAAGACTCATTTGGAGGTGTGGTTGGGTGTTCCTGCTACTTACTACGACCGTTTGCATGTATTTGGATATCCAAATTATTATCATGTGACGGAGTTCAAGTTAGACCCTAGAGCCAAGAAAGCAATTTTCTTAGGTTTTTCTAGTGGTGTGAAGGGATATCGTCAATGGTGTCCAGAGTCAAAGAAGATAGTAGTAAGCAGAGATGTTACATTTGATGAAATGAGTATGCTAGGACAGTGAACAATTGCAAATGTGGTCTTGGTGGAGATCGATGAGGTTACTCCAAAATCGGTGGAGCAAATTGGTTCATATGTTCAAGAGGACTCTATTGAAGTTAATGAATTAGTGTTTCCAGCGATGACGAGCCTTATGATGATTGGCCTATAGCACTTCGGAAACCTAAAGGAAACGTAGGAAGACCGGCTAAATTCAACGATATAGTAGCGTATGCACTTCCAGTTTTAAGTGAAGATGTCCCATTGTATTATTTAGAAGCTCGCCATAGTTCGGAGGTGATGCATTGGTTAGGGGCTATGAAAGAAGAGATGGATTCTTTATCAAAGAAACAGAGTTGGGATTTAGTGGAGCTCCCTAAGGGTAAGAAAGCAGTTGGTTGTAAATGGGTCTTCGCGAACAAAGATGGTATTTCCGGTGAAGACAAGGTTCATTACAAGGCAAGGTTAGTGGCGAAAGGGTATGCACAACATGAAGGAATTGACTATAATGAAGTAATCTTTCCGATTGTGAAGCACTCTTCTATTTGTGTTTTATTGGCCTTAGTAGCACAATGAGATCTCAAGTTAGCTCAACTCGATGTCAAAACATCTTTCTTACATGGTAACTTAGAAGAAGAGATCTATATGACTCAACCCGCGGGGTTTCGAATTGTCGAAAAAGAGAATTGGGTTTGCAAATTGAAGAAGTCGTTGTACGGATTAAAGCATTCGTTGCGTCAATGGTACAAGAAGTTCGATTAATTTATGGGGGAGCAAGGTTTCGACAGGAGTTCATATGATCATTGCATATTTTTTTGCAAGCTTTGTGGAGGTATTAACATTTATCTACTACTATATGTAGATGATATGTTAATAGAAAGTTCTAGCAGTGTAGAGGAGCAAAAGATGAAAGATCAATTGGCTAAACCCTTCGATATGAAAGATCTTGGTAACGCTCGAAAAAAACTTGGTATGGAAATTAAGCGGGACTGGATTAAACGTGTGGTGTGGTTGATGCAATCTTGTTACTTAGAGAAACTCCTTAGCATTTTTGATTTAAATGAAAAGTCTAAGATGGTGATGACACCATTGGCTCCACATATGAAGATTAGTGCTTTATTATCACCTACGACCAAAGAGGAGATTGAAGAAATGTCTAGGGTTCTCTACACAAATGCAGTGGGTTCGTTAATGTATGTTATGGTTTGTACGAGGCCGGACATCTCACATGTTGTGAGCATGGTGAGTCGTTATATGCATAGTCTTGGTAAGGGACATTGGAAAGCGGTAAAGTGGGTTCTAAGTTACTTACAAATAATAGTGCATGTCAGGATAAAGTATGAGAGAAACGAGGCTATGGGTCAACATGTTATTTGGTATGGAGACTCTGACTATGTGGGGGATTTTGATAAACTTCGGTCTACTCCGGGTTATATCTTTACACTCGCAATGGGACCGGTAAGTTGGCATTCGACGTTACAATCAACGGTTGCTTTGTCTACTACTGAGGCAGAGTACATGGCGTTGAACGAAGCGGCGAAGGAAGCTATGTGGCTTCGAAATTTGGTGGGTAATTTTGGTATAGTTCAGAGACAAGTCACTATATTTTGTTATTGTCAAAGGGCTATTTGTTTGACCAAAAATCCAGTGCACCATAATTCCATGAAGCATGTTGGAGTTAAATTTAATTATGTATGAGAACCGGTTGAAGAAGGGGTTATCAATGTGATGAAGGTTGGTACCGAAGACAATCCGGCAGACATATTGACAAAGGTAGTGTTTTAGAACAATTACATATGAGGAGATTTTACAGACTAGTATTTGAAGTTTATGGTATGTTGTTCTACAATTGAAGGCTAGTTTGATTATTTCTGAACAAATGTTTACCATCTTATATACTTCAAAGAATTAACTTGCTGACACTCATATAAAGGAGTAATAATCTCATTATTTTTAATAAAGACCCTAGTTTGATTATATCATTGTTCTAATCATGTCATACTTGTTTATTTTGTTTGATAAGCAATAATGCCATTCTAGTTGCTTTGTCTTTAGATATCTAAATATTTGCTAGTCTAGGTACATTGAATTTCAAATATTCCAGATATCATTAAAGAAATTTCACCATCATTTGAATAACGTAATCTTGAATTAATTACTTATTAAATTCTTAGTCACCTTAAAAATGATTATAATAATTGATTTGCAGACTTTTGGATTGTAGTAATTATTATTATGTTAGGTGTATTTATTTAATAAATAACGCTGTCAGTCACGGAGAGAAGTAAATAACACGTCTAATTTCATTTTCCCCTTGAATTCATCGAACCTTTTTAAAATTGTTTATTTCATTAAATTTGTGTGCCGTAGTGACTTTCTATTATACTAACTGCGTGGAAGTCAATTTTCAAAAAAAAAACTGTGTGGAAGTCATTATTTACTTTTGGCTTTATTAATAAGATCAACTGAGTATTCTGATTCTACCAACAATTGATCAGAAAAGATTTCCAACTGTTCTAACAAGGAAGATGACATGGACAAGACTTATGCGCATGTATATCGGTCTATATATGCTATATGTGTAACATGTATAAATGTTCATATTCTCATCATGAAAAATTATCTTTTTCGGTTTTAAATTAGTTTTCTTTCATTCTAACATATATAGACGAATATACCTGCGCATAAGTCTTATCCATGTCCTCTTCCATGTTAGAATAGTCGGAAATCTTTTCTGATCAGTTGTAGATAGAACCAAATACTCAACTGATCTTAAAGACAAAAGTAAATAATGACTTCTACATAGTTGGTATTTATACTAGAAAGTTACTATGGAGTGCAAATTTAATAAAAGAAACAATTTTAAAAAGGTTCGCATAACTCAATGGGAAAATGAAACTAGACACGTTATTTACTTCGCCCCGTGACTGACTAAGAAATTTATTAAATACAATTTGCCTGAAAGTACAAAATACACCTTATAAAACAATAATAGTTACTGCAATCCAAAAAGTTGGGAAAGCAATTACTATAATCATTTTTGAAGTGACTAATAATTTAATAAGTAATTAATCCAAGATTATGTTATTCAAACTTCAATGTACCTAAACTAGCAAATACTTAGCTATCTAAAAAACAAAGCAGCAAGAATGATATGATCATAACGGGAACAATATCAAACGAGAGTCTTTATAAAAACGAATGAGATTGTTACTCCTATATATTAGTGTCAGCAAGATTATTTTTCGAAGTACATAAGATGCTCACAATTACTTCAGAAATAATATCACAAACGCTAAAAATCTAAATTGTCGACAACAAAACTAAGGGTTGCTATAATGGAGAACTTATCCAAATGCTAAATGAAATGAGTTCAAACAACTTACAATTTACAACCTATAGTTTGTCATTCCACAGTTCTAGAGATGGACAACAAAATGCATTGAAGCTTATGAGCATGATAGACAAATACTTTAAGCTTAAAGGTTGCATCCAAACAAATCCATATCCCAATGATATATATGATTACATTTATTGGTCACAGTTGAGAAAAAATATCAAAAGAGCTAAGACTCTACATATTCATGAAATGTGTTTCGCTAAAAAGGAAAGCCACAATACCAGAATTATCTATGGCTAATAGAACTGGTATTCTGAACTAGAATATATATGTATAAATATTGGGAAATTATATCTGTAGTACGAGTCCAAATCTTCTGCCCCTATTCACTACCCCTTTCGTGCCTCCTTGCTGATTTTCACTTAAATTTTAAAATTTTTCAACTTGTCCCGCAAGTTTATAAGCTTTTATAATCTATTGTATTTGTTGTGTGACATATAAGCTCATATATATATATGTATATAGATATAGAGAGAGAATTTAGAGATACAACATACGAAGTCTTTATTTATTAATATGAGTGTAGAGAGATTTTATTCATTGATCAATGTCTTACAAATGACCACTAACCCTCTTTATATACTAGAGGTTAGGGTTATACATGATAGCAATCCCAACTTAGGCCCACCATGAGTAAGGCCTAAAAGTCCAATAATATCCCACAACACTCTCACTTTGAAATTCTTGAATTCTTCGTTTTCATGCAGTCGATATTCATTCACGGTGCTAAACACATAAAACTTAGGGCCGGAAAACCCAGTGTGGGACAAAACCGGTATCTAAGACAAACTGTGTAGAAGAATGATATAGGCCGAAATTTCATGTAAATAACTAACCACAAAACAGTGTGCCTCATTAAAACCTTGTCAGAGAAAACCCAATGGGGAAATCTCTGATCGAAGGAAAAATAGTGCAACAATGGTAGTAGTAGGGGATCAACCACAAAACAGGTGCCTCATCAAAACCTTGCTATAGTAAAACCAGTGGAAAAAACCTCCGGTCGAAGGGCAAAACAGTACACAGTGGTAAGAAGTATACAACATGATACTCCCCATAATTTCGGCAATCTTAAGTGAGATATGATGGGAACGTGTCTCGCTAAAAAGCTTGCAAAGGAAACCCAGTGGAAAAAAAATCTTGGACTAAGGACAAAAATAGTACACAAGAATACAACGAGATGCTCCCCCTCACTTGCACTCAACATGATGCGAGAATTCATCTTGAACATAAAATGTCTCAAGATAACTAAGAAAAACTATGATAGTTATGATTAATTGTGTCTCATTAAAACCTGACCAAGGTAAACCCAATGGGAAAAACCCCTGGTCTAAGGACAAAAGAGTACGCTCACAAGTGTTAATCAACATGAGCATTCAACGGGATGCTTTAGCTCACTTGCATACGACTGGATGCAATGATTTTAGCTAATTAGTCATAAGCATTCTTCTGAATGCTCCCACTAACTTGCACACAACTAGGTGCAATGATTTCATATTCCAAGAAATTGTATGAGCATTCGTCTTGATGTTTAATTTACTTGCACACGATTGGATGTAAGAAAATCTAACGTGGAATAGAACGAGCATTCAATGGGATGCTCTTAAACTTCATATGTAAAGATTTATTTTGACGAGAAATGCTAAATAGCATAATCTAGTCATGTCTCTATTGATCGATAAGAGCAAGTTGTCCTCAAATATGACAAGTGCTTCATCTTGATCGTGAGATAGAGCATATGTAATTCAAATATGGCTAATACTAGCTCGAATCCATATACACTCTCTAGTCGTGTGATAGATCACGAGTAGATCAGAGGTATTCGTTTGAAGTCTTAACAAGATCTCCAAGATATCACCTATTCCCAATGGTAAAGAAATAACCATACTAGCAATATCACTTATGCAGGTCAGATAAGTAACCGGCATCGGTATAACAAAAAAAGAGGGGGCGTTAAGTCGAGTACCAAAGGGGCACTACGAATGGACTTAGATTCAATCTTTACGGGACTTGATCATCAGGCCGAGTCACTACCATGTTTTCCCAAGATTCTTCATCTCGAAGGGCAAATCCAAAACGTGGATTGTTTCATAACACTCAAGGGCATAATATTTGTTCAAGTATCCCAAGCTGGTCAAATATTCACTTAGGCGGGTATACCACATCCAATGAGATTATTTCAATCCTTACATTGAACGTCTCACTTAACTGAGAACATGTTCCGTGGTCAGGAACTACTTGATTCAAGCATATGAAGTTACACAGGACCTTCATCTACTTCTCTTGTCTAAATTTCCACAGAGATAAAACATGACCACATTCATGGGTACATACTCAGTTTTTTTGAAACTACTAAAATGGTAAAGTAGGGGTCATTATAACATCCATTACGAGCAATTAAACCATCTCATAATCAATTCCAAGTTGTGAGAGAAGCCTTGCGCTAGTAGGCGAGAACTTATACAGTCTCATTATTCTCATCATGCTTCCTTACGAATATCCAAATAAACAAACTGGTTTAAAATTGGGTGGTATTGGAACGACATGTCCAGACACGCTTCGTTCGCTAAGGAATTTGACTTGGAACGTAAGTTTCCATATAAGCCAGTCCGATCTTCGTTGACTTCTAGCAACGATACATGGTTCTGTGTCATCATTTGCTCATATTATCAGTCATCACCAAATATATGAGCAACTAATCAGTGGCAGTCTCGTTTTGCTTCAATATCATCTAAGATATCATGATCAACAGATATTTCAAGACTCTTAGGATGATGAGAAAGCACACATCTCCTTGATCCTTTATAATCTCATGAACCGAGTTTTAGTTCACCTCTTATGGGGCTAAACGAATTCAGAACCGGTCCACTTCTTTATTTCTTGGGAAGGACGACAGAATGGACAGCCTACAATAGCATCATTTGCATGGCAGTTCGGCCAAAAGCAATGTGTTATAATAGGAACATGGCGTCCTACAGGGACATATATCCCTACAAGCATATCTGCAGCAGGTATAAATGATCTCGTGACATTTCATAGTCATTAAATGCAACTAGCACTTGACTAGACTTGAGGGATTCTCTACACATACTTATCAATGTGTGTTGTTTGGGGATAGAGCTAAGACTGAATGGGTTAATGACATGTTACTTCACGTTGTTCCTTTTCAACATTAACTTGAAAAATCTCCCCCTAACTAGGAGTGGGGAAAAAATCCATAAATCCGCCCCGTAACCCAACCCGCATGGATTGGGACGGGTTGGGGTGGGTTGAATGTCCAAAAAAAATCAATCCGCTATATATTTTGCGGGTTGGGTTAGGGTTGAGATTCACAAACCGTGGGTTAATCCGTCCCAATCCGTTTCAACCCACAATATATATATATATATATATATATATATATATATACATATATTTATTTATTTATTTATACATTGTGTGTATTTTAAGATAGTAACCTTTAATTATTGTTATATTTTATTTTTATTACTTGTTCGTGAATGTTCTAAACGTACTTTGATTGGGTTTAATTTATATTTCTGTTTGAAATATTCAATTTATTTTAAAATTTGAGTTGATTATGCAAACTATGAAAAATAAAGGACCAAAATAAAATTTAAGAATCAATCTAAACCCAACCCGCCCCAACCCGCAATTTATTTTGCTGGTTGGATTGGGTTGGGTTGGGGTTTTAACTATAACGGGTTGGATTGGGTTGGGTTGAGATTTAAATTTCATCAATCCGTCCCGCCATTTATTTTATGGGTTGGGTTAGGATTGAAACAAATCCGCCCCAATCCGTCCCTTGCCCACCCTTACTCCTAACGGTAGGGAATACAGTCTTAGCAATGTCACTTTCGCATATCATGCGATAAAAATATTGCTTCCTAAGGTTACTCTATCAAATGATAGATAGGGGATTCATAATCGATGTATGTCCCCGATTTTCAGAGGTCCATATTTTGAACGCTTTAGTGGCTTAATCAAAATATCAAACACTCAAACACGCATTCATATGAGGCGTCCGACTCATAACCAGTAACCAACTGGTACGTAAATAGTGTTTTGAGTGACAATGGGCCTCAGACGGACCAATGCAGCAGTATGCAATGTATCATGACCCCACACAAAAATATAACTTTTGGTTTGCAAAACAAAAAAGTGCATGCAATCATTTGCAATCGTCTGATCAAACTTTTCGTTAGTCCATTTGGATCTGAATATAATCTGCAGTATGTTCAATTTCAATTCCCAAATTCAACTATATCGAAAATTCGATTTTAACTCTTCGGCATATCAAGTCAACAAGACTTTTCGGGATAATCCGGATCATAAGCCATCATATTAATGAGTAGGTCTAGAGTGTGGGAAGTGTTGTATTTCTATTGACAACAATAAATATGTAACCATATATTGATGCATCAACCATAACCATAAATTTTTAATGGTCGTCTTATGGTTGTATCAGCCCACAATAACTCCCTCAATTCTTTCTGAGAATTCTACGAGTCCATTTCCGTGATCTTTACACATACTAGTCTTTCAAATAAAGAGCATTAGTGGCATGGATTTCAGACTAATAACGAAATTATCTCCTTAAAGAGAATCCAAATGCGATGCGATTATAAATCAAGCATCATCTTTTGACTCTGGAATATCACATCCTGTCAATGTCAGAATATCAAAATGCTTTTATCAATCGACGACAGACGAATGATAGTACAAACAATCATGTCTTAGAATCTAAATCCTTTATCAATCAACGATAGACAAAATGATAAGCTAACTTTAAATGCTTTAAAAGCGTGGTAGCAACCACTTGAAAGACATTTCAACTCCTCAATAATACGTTTTTGGTCGTATTGAGCGGAGGTTGTGTAAAAAACATTTAGTTCTTTTATGAACTCTTTCCAAATAACATTGGTTTTCTTGAATATATTTTTACTCAAAAGGTATGACAGGACCTGGAGTATAAGGACTCATATTTGACAAATCAATTTAGTTTACCAAAGATTTTGATTTGGAATGACAAGTCCAAAAATCGTTGTCACTGAGGATTCTTTAGGCAAATAGTTGATGAAATTATGTGGCACGTTGTTATGCAATCTTTCCAGACAACCAACTACCCCACAAGTATTGCCTAAAGTTTAATGATTTAAAGTTGGTCACATTTAAATGGAACTTGCTCAAAAAATACTTTAAATTATTTCGAGAAATTTCATAAACAAGCAAACCATAATCCAAAAGATTGGTCCAAGTGGAAAAACATAATCCAGATGAGCTGCAAATCCGCTAAACATTTATCAAAATATATACTTAAAGGTACCAAACTACAATTGAGTCACAAAATTGGGAGGTCTCAAGAGTTTTCTTTCAGTTAGGTTTAACCACATTAGCTTCAGCTTTTCTACCCTCATGATATTTTTGAACTATTTAAGGAGTAGCCGGATATGATGTTTGTCATTTATAGCAAAGAATTGGCTCCTTGAGCATTATCTCTTGATTTGGAACAACCCTATTGTTCATTTCAATGACTGTCTTAGAGCCATAGGTCTTTGGTTTTGACTATTGTCTAAACCTCGCTTGGCTAGGCGAGCATCAGACTCGCTACAGTTCGAGACAAATAACCATTGTCTCAGTTCTTGATTAGAGAAAAAATATCCACGAAGAGCATTAGTATTATGCAAACAATTTGTTATTGACCTAATAGGATTAAAAACTGCTCATCATGACAATTTTCTCATCCAATAACAGATGAGCGACGAGCTAAAGAAACATGGTGAATATAGATTCACAATACTGCTTATGAAATAAGTTTTCAAGCTAGTAACTTTGGTGAATTATCACTCCAATTTGTCAATTTCAAACAATTGTTCACCATAAACGTCATCACGTCTCAAATGAAGCGGTGGAATAAAATCGACGCTTTAACCTTCATCTCGTGATTAACAACAAACTCTTGTTTTACTCATCTAAGATGGCATCCAAATTTTTTGGATATCACATGTTTATACATTAGGGTGACTAACATGTGTTGGCAGAAAAGACCTCACCTAAACATTCATTTTGCAAGTATGTTTTGCGATTTTCCTCATCGTAGATGATGACATCCAACATGTGTTATGAGTTCTGGATTAGTTCATATAAAACGATTGTTTTATATGTTTATGGTTTGCGCAAGCACAAACTTTGTTTCGAAACGACAGGTTCGAAAAACACCAGTTTTGCTTTTCAAGTGAACTGGTTCTCATTGATCGAACGACAGGTCGATACCGAGACACCAATTTGGCGAAACATACATCACTATATAAACAAACTCGGAGAAATTATTATTTAGTCAACCCCTTTCGGTAGCTCTACTTGAACACAACCAGGAAAGACGATGAGGGTGGAGGGCACGAACGCCACTTAAAACCCAACCTCATTAGGATATCGACTTCCACCTATATATTTCCTAGACATCGTATCCATATAGGTGAGCCTAATTGGGGAAAATTCATAATTTTTTCAACTTAAATGTGAATATATATGATTTCGTAAATGTATATCATATACATGACAGTAATAATATTACATAGCAGTGATTATTAACATGGCAATTCATAAATTAATTCAATTAACATGCAATATTATCATAAATTAATCACTAAACAATTATTATGCATGTATTTATGTAAATATGGACCAAATTTTATACACATACAAACATATATACCGTTTTAACGTAAGTTACATACTTCATGGATCACTACTCTAATTTAATTAAACTACATTCAGTTTTTATTGATATTATTGTGTCAGTTCTAAAATATCAGTGCGTTCCAGTTTAGTTTCTACTGTTTTCGAACTAACATATTTGGTTCTACAGGTTTATATTACAAGCAATATTAGACACAAATTACACTGTAATAGTAATATAGAATTAACGGACATATGTTTATAAACCGTGACGTCTTGTTCATGTATATTGATGCAACATGCAATCTGGGAGTATTAGAATCTAATATTTTCACTGGCGATTTAATGAGTATACACGTGGGTGATTACTAAACATATTATGCAAAGCATACATATTCCTTTTATATATATGTTGGTAGTATCAACCTATGCCGTTTCAATCATAATTAGCAATAGTAGCGTGTGTAATATTTCGACGTGCAACATAAACAAAATATGTACCCTACTCCTTGTATTCTGGGGAATACTTACACAACAAAAAAAACTTAAAATTTTTCCCGAATATTTATAACCCAATATTTGAAATTAAAAACCTGGTCTTTGAGCGTAGAATCGAATTTTTATTACCCCATATCCGTACGTTTATCCAAAAAATCTCCAAGCAAATACCCCACTCTCTGTGAACAAAGTGTCGATAACGTGTTGTCTGACATATTAGCTCACATATATATGTATATAGATATATAAAGAGAATATAGAAAGACAACAGATGAGATCTTTATTCGCTAATATGAGTGTAGAGAGATTTTATTCATTCATCAGTATCTTAAAAATGACCACTAACCCCATTTATATACTAGAGGTTAGAGTTATAAATGATAGTAAGGCGAACTTAAGACAACCATGACTAAGGTTTAAGAGTCCAATAATATCCTACAACAGTATTCAAATTTTAAAACATTTGGACATAATATTGTTTTAGATAATTTTTTTAAGATTTAATGTTTAATTTACATTAATTTATACATTTATTCCAAAATAAATTTGTGAATTTTCTTTTAAAAATAATTATTGAAATGTATTGAAACATGTCTTATAGTAATTGTATAATTTTTTAAAGTTTTTTAAAACAAATTATTGGATAAAATAAGTAAGTGGGTACGGAACGAGATAGAGAATAGGGGTATAAGATTTCGAATCCTTTATTACATACTATGGTCACAATTAAAACACAATCTCAAAATCTTTTAAGAATACACATTTCCATATCACAAACTAAACATCTAGTGCTGAAACAACAAACCTTACCTAAAAGAAAAAAAAGGATTTTTCTTTGCTCAGATGTATACATGGGGCTTGGTTGGATCATAATTTTTAAAGCATAGCCATAAAAAAAGGAGATAATATAATTACACAAAAAAAAAGAGCTTTAAAAGTTGCAGCTACCAAGCAGGCAAGCACATAGTATCAATATATGTTTTCATGAAGGAACTTCTAGGCAGTAAAAGTTATCTTCAAACCACCCTCATTAATATAAAAAGGCTACATTTCACCAATATACTATCTAGCTCAAAATTGAAACTCAGCCAATTAAATTCATAAATCATAATCATGACATTCGAATAGCTTGTTCATGGAAAAGTTTGAAGACATTTGTCATTTCGGTTCCTAATCAATACATAGCATGCACTCAGTACCAGTTTAACCAATATAAAAAACATTAACAATAAAATTCTACCCCTGACTTTTACATTCTTTCTTCTTACTCTTTTGCAATTTAAAAAATGATGAAAAGATACATTTTTATAAATAAAAAATGATGAAAAGATACATTTTTGATAGGTGGAGAAAGTCGGAGCTGCAGCCTTTCCCACCCTCATTTTGATAAATAAAAAATTATGAAAAGATACATTTTTATTACAAGTGAATTTTGATTAAAGTCTTCAAATATTATTGTTTTAACCCCATTTACCAATTTTAAAGTCTGTAACTATTTAAATTTTCTAGTTCCATCCATTGTTCTTAAAAAAAAAAAAAAAATACTCCAGAGAGTTTCTATAATTCAATCCGTTATCATAGCATTACTCTTATTACATACTCATGTGAAAATTATAAGTATTTTTCCCAAATATCTTTACGAATCTATACTATCATTGATAGGAAAATTGTAGCAGCTAAAATTAGAACTAATCCAGAAGAAAGAATACAAATTTCAATGAAGGGTCTTATTTGATAAATATTTTGATACAATTAGCAACGAAAAGGAATAAAAAAGCAAGTAGTAAATTTTTAATTGGTTGTAATTAAGCCCTTGTGTCCCTTGTTGAAAATATAAAAAGAAAATTCAAAAAATAAGTATTTCTATTTTGTTTCTAATTTTTATGAAATTATTTAACTAGATTTCTTTTTTTGCATGGAAATAATTTTGCACATAAATTATTAATTATGAGTACTATGAGATTTTTGTAAGTCTTCTTTTTTTTTCTTTTTTTTTTGTAAGTCTTCTGTTTGATCTAGAAATTATCCTGACCTTTCTAAAATATCCAAAAACAAAATTGATTAATAATTTTAGTTTATTTGTTTTCATGTTAGCTTGTTCAGTAATTGACAAGACTCGAACCATTTAGATCGGTTTACGGATCACTAAAACCATTAACCGGACCGATTAGATCTGTTATAGATCACTAAAATAACTAAACTACTAACCGAACTGAGTAAACTGGTTTATGAATATATATATACCAAATCAATAGACAATCGATTTGATTTGATGTATGATCGGTTTGGTTCGGTTTTTCTTGAGTCTTCTACACCCCCTAGACATGGCCCCACTATGATTTTCAATTATTTACTTTAAATTTTGTTAAAATGTAAGGAACCACAATCGTTCCTTTTCTAATGTGTTAATTGTGATTGACGTAATTTTTAGTAGTTTCGGAGTATGAGTGAACAAAGTATGCATGATTTAATCTGAATCAAACATGGTGTGATCAACATCTACAATTTTGAACCAAACCAAACTTAAACATCTGTCGATTCGGTTGGGTTTAGATGAAAATTAAAAATATGAACAATTAGGTTTGGATCCAAGTTTTCCAATTTGTCCACTAATGGTTTTTAAAAAAGATTTCACCTTAACACGTTCAATCTTAGAGTTTATGTAAATAATGGTAACCCAGTGATTCATGATTATTTTTATAAACTAATTTGTTGTTAGAAGTACGATAAATCTGAAATAACTATTTGTTCAGCGTATCTATTGAAAAACTACAAAATGATGATTTAGATTCATTTATAAAGTAAGTACAAATATAATTTGATACGGTAATGCAAAAAAGTTTGTACAAGTACATGGAAGAGATTACCATTTTATCTGGTAAAACACTTGATCGTTTGTATCTCGGCATTTATAGACGATGATTTTCATACATTTTCATCAATGTGTTCATCATTTTCAAATTTCCATACTTGTGTGCACATCACTATTAGAATTGTGTTGAGGGTTATATAATTCTTGCTAATGGGCCCATGATATTCGAGCCCTAACAGCCGTCACAACAAGATTGGTAGTGTTGAGTTGTAGATTTATCAACATAATATCCACATATAACGAGAATACATATTTCTTTCCTTTGAATACGCAATAAAAGATACAATGTTTCGAGTCTAAAATACATGATTTAATGTACTTTTAATATTTATTTTTATTAATTATTGATTAATTTCAAAAAAATTATAAGCAATGTTGTACATATTGATTATATGCATATATTAATTTGAAGATGATTCACCGTAATAAAAAATAATTCAAAAACTAAAACGCTCAATTAAATTGATTCTTTTTTTGCAGGTTTATCTTATTAAGAGGTCGAGGTCTTACTAAAACTAAAGTACTACAAACAAAATAAAAATTAGGAGATTAAAATCTTACACTCTTTTTGTTTCATTAGCGGAACTACGTACGATATCATACTGACCAGTATACTGCAAGCCATTCAGTTGAGTACAATACATCATTTTATACAAGCAAGTCACATGTGCCCATAAATAGGGGCAGAACGGGTGACCAACTCATATCTCTCTTTCTTGGGTGTCTAATCATATTTTAACATTTTTAAGGCAACATTTTCACTTAACCCGGTCCTTGGGTGTCTAATCAGAGCTAATTACCTTTTGGTTTTGAATTTTAATTGGCCTGAGGTTTTAAAGATGACAAAATGCCAGTTGTTTGGGCTTTGTTAAGTTGCGTCTCATGTATTATTTTACGTAGAGTTAGGCTTGCGGAATGACTTCTGGTGCTTTTATGTTACCTGGTGACGACGACTCATGTGGAATAAGTGACATCCAAATGCGTGAGTTGAATTTTATCGAGCCGATGCTTTATGCTAATTGATATCCTTGAGCGATTATTAGACTATATTAGCTTAATATAGCTTAGCTTTTATGTTGTATCATTGATCAGTGAGTTAAATCTCTCTATTTAAATACTTTGTAGTCAATTGTTAGTAATTTTGTGACAGTCTAGTAGGTTGTTGCTATGAGTAGTCTTGTTGTAGCAGACAATTTGTTGTCTTGGTACTAACATTAAATTTGTGTTTTGCAGTGATTTTGTTATATTTCAGGTATCAAATATTTCTTTAGACTAAATGTGTCACTTTTGTATATACATAAGGTCAATCTGTAAATATAATGAAACTTGTTCTATAAAAGAGACTGAACTTATTTATAAATGTAACAATTCATTTTATCAATTAATAAAAATCTATTATTTTCTCAGCTCTCTCTCTCTAAACATGCGAAACTACATCTCAGGTGATCGTATTAATATACAAATTATCATATTCTACATGGTATTAGAGCTTTAAAGCTCGTTATTCCGATGGTTGATTGATAGTCACCACAAAATTGGGGCTTTATCCAACACAGAATGGGGTATATTTTGAATTAGGGTTCGCTTTCTTAAAAAATCTGGTAATCTCTATTTTCTTTCAATTTCTCCTTCAATTGATATATAGTTTGAGATATTAGGTTAATATTTGTGTTAGATCAATTCTTGTTGAGAATTACTATGTATTTGTTGGATCTTGATTCTGATATTGATTAGAAATTTGGGGGTTTTTGCGTATTCTGTTGAATATTCTCTTGATCTAACTGGTTTGAAGATTATTTTCATGTATTAGTTGATTTTTGGTTGGATTAGGGATATTTGTGATTATGTCTGGAATTAATAAGAATTTATGGCCTAGTCAGAATAACCAGCCTATTAATACAATAAATATTTATTTTATTGGTACTAATGGGAATACCAACACTAGCCTAGTAAATCCTAAGTTGACTGGACCCAACTTTCATTCATGGAAAAGAGATATGGAGATTTCAATAGGTGATAAGTTCAGATTAAAGTTTCTTAATGGTTCTTTGGCTTGTCCACCTGAGGGAGATGAGTGGCATGGTGCTTGGATCCAGTGTAATTTGATAGTCATGAATTGGATCATTAATTCAGTGAGTGATGAGATTTTTCTATCTATCATATATGTCGAAACTTCTACTACAATGTGGAGAGAATTAACAGATAGGTTTTCTCAAGGGAATAAGGCCAGGATTTATGAGTTGCATCAATAATTTGATACTACTATTCAAGGAGAGATAAGTGTTTCAACTTATTTTACCAAATTAGAGACTTCTTGGAATTCTTTAATTGTGATTAGTCCATAAACTAGGTGTAGTTGTGGTACTATAGGTGATTGTACCTGCAATTTCATGGCTGTCATTATAGAAAGAGAGAACATGATGTTTAAGATGATATTTTTAATAGGTATTGATGATAAGTATTCTATGGTTAGGGGACAAATTCTCTCGATGAAACTCATGCCTTATGAATGATATATATACAGTGGTAACACAAGATGAGAAGCAAAATAGTGTGTATAAAGGTGTTGCTATGCATAATATGGCCTTGGTTGCTTAGTGTTTTCATGATAGTAACAAAATTAGGCCAGTTTATTATAATACTAAGCCTAATAGTGGTGGTTATAGGCCCAATTTTGGTTCTGGAAAGGATACGATGAGGTGTTCTCACTGTGGTTCTGATAGACACACCAAGGATAAGTGTTATAGGATTCATGACTATCCTCCTAGTTGGAGACCTAGTCCTAGGGTTTCTTTTGGTGGATCTATGTTCAATAATTTTCTACCTCAAGCTAATCAGGTTTTTACTCAGCCATAATTAGGGTTTCAACCTCAGCAGCCACAACAGCTTTACCATTTCCCTTACCCTGTACCAAATCAGAATGTTGCTTCTAATCAGAATTCTCATGTTTCTACACCATATTCTGATCAAGTTTCTCAAGGTTCAAGTGCTGGTAGTACTGTTTATATTGCTCAACAACAAGCTACACCTTTCTCAAATCTGACCTATACATGCATGGCAGGTATACCTGCTACTCTTACTTCTTTTTCTATATGCTCTAATGTGTTTTTAGATAAAAATAAGCTAAATATAACTTGCATTTTAGACATTGGTTCTGGTGAACACATGGTTAATAATTCAAATTACTTTACTGATGTTAAATCTACTCATACACTCACGTAAATTTGCCAAATGGGAATGTTGCTTTAGTAACTCATGTCGGAACAATTGTTTTCCAGTAATGATTATTTTATATAATGTGTTATGTGTACCTTATTTTAGTTTTAATTTAGTTTCTGTTAGTAAATTGACTAAGGATTTTATCTTGTACATTAATTTTTAAAGATGGAAATTGCTTGATCCAGGACCAAGTCTCCTTGATGATGATCGGTAGTGTAGAAGAACATCATCGTTTATATGTCTTTCAGAATCCAGTTGTCATAGAATCCACTATGGATTCAAATCTTTCCTGTAATAGTACTTTAGTTCAGAATAAACCAAGTTTATGGCATTTTATGATAGGTCATCCTTATCAGTTTGTTAGTAAACTCATTTAGGATGATATTGGTGATTTCTCTTGTATAAATAAAGATATTGTTATTTGTGAAGTTTGTCATGTTTCTAAGCATCATAGATCCCATTTTCATTCTAGAAGTACCATGACAATTTGTGCTTTTGAAATAATTCATTGTGTTTGTGGGGTCCATATACTGTTGCTACTCATTCTGGAGAACATTATTTTTTAACTATAGTTGATGATTACATCAGGTGTACTTGAATTTTTCTGTTAAAACATAAGTCTGAAACTGCTACTTTATTGCCTATTTTCCATCCAATGGTTTTAACTCAGTTTAATTTGAAAATAAAATATTAAGATCAGATAATGCTAATGAATTTAACTTAGTTTCTTTTTAAGATAATAATGGTATTATTAACTAGATTAGTTGTGTAGATACACCACAACAGAATGGGGTAGTGGAAAGAAAGCATCAAAATCTTCTTAATGTAGTCAGGGCACTTAGATTTCATTCTTCTTTACCTCTTTCTTTTTGAGAAGAATGTGTTTTAACTGCAGCTTATTTAATCAATAGAATGCCAACACATTTATTATGTAATAAATCAGCTTATGAAATGTTATATGTCAAGAAACCTACTTATTATCATCTAAAAGTTTTTGTTTGCTTATGTTTTGCTATCACTTTGGCTAGAAATAGAACTAAGTTTGATAAAAGAGTAAGAAAATGTATTATGATTGGGTATGGTCCAAGCATTAAAGGCTATCAAGTTTATGATTACGATAGACATGAAATTTTTCTTTCTAGGGATGTTACCTTTTATGAGAAAAATTTTCCTTATTCTGATAAATCACAAAATGTTGATTCAAATCCAAGTTATAGTGATTTTTCTGATAATAATGATCATGCTACTAATTAACATGATGTGGTTAGTAATAGTGATGCAGATGTACAGGTTGCTAGACAATCAAAGAGAGCTTATAATGGTCCAGCTTATTTAAAAGATTATCATGTTCAACTAAATAATGTTCTATGTGATAACAATGTAACTACTTATATTTTATCTTCTTTTTTATCTTATGTTAACGTTTGTTCTACTTATAAATATGTTTGTCTTTCTATCTCTACTAATATAGAACCTACAATACATAAGCAAGCTCACACTAACCCTTTTATGGCAAGAAGCAATGAAAAAAGAGGTAAAGGCTTTAGAGGCTAGTAAAACTTGGATTCTTACTGAATTACCTAAAGGAAAACAACCAATAGGGTGCAAATGAGTTTATAAAATTAAACATAAATCTGATGGTATAGTATAAAGATATAAATCTAGACTTGTTGCTAAGGGATACACATAGTTAGAAGATATAGATTATGATATTACTTTTTCACCAGTTGCTAAAATAACCACTGTTACAGTTTTTTTGGCTATTGCAGCTTAAAAAAATTGGTTTTTATCACAAATTGATGTTAATAGTTAATGTTTTTTTGCATGGTGAGCTTGATGAAAATTTTTATATGATGGTCCCACCTGGTTTTCAACAAAATGAATCTTCCACTTTAGTTTGTAAATTACAAAAATCACTTTATGGTTTAAAACAGGTTTCTAGACAATGGTTTTCAAAATTAAGTAATGTTTTATTGGACTTTGGTTTTATTCAGTCAATAGATGATCAATTTTTGTTTACTTACAATAAAAATGGAATTTTTTTTAGCATTAGTTGTTTATGTAGATGATATATTTTGTTAGGTAGCTCTTGCTCTCAGTTAATTGAACAGGTAAATGACTTCTTCAATACTAAATTTCAGTTGAAGGATTTTGGCCTAATCAGATATTTTCTTGGACTTGAGATAGCAAGAAATAGTATTGGTATACATGTATGCCAGAGAAAATATGCTTTAGAATTACTTGCTGATGCGTGTCATTTGGCTGTAAAGCCATCTTTATTTCCTATGGACACTAAATCCAATTTTACTTCTAAACATACTGATTTGTTAGAGGACATCACAAAATATAGAAGGCTAATAGGGAGATTACTGTATTTGACTATTACAAGGCCTGTCATTAGCTTTGATGTTCATGTTTTAAGTCAGTTTTTATTTGCTGCTAGTACTAATCATAATAATGCTGCACTTAGAATTTTGAGTTACATTAAAAATAATCTATCACATGGTCTTTTGTTTCCTTGCAATTCTGATCTTAATTTAAAAGCATTTACTGATTCTGATTGGGCTGCATGTGTATATAATAGGAGATCAGTAACTAGATTTTGTGTTTATTTGGGTAATTCATTGAAAAGGAATCAACAAAATACAATATCTAGAAGCTCTGTAGAAGAAGAATATAGGGCAATGGCTTCCACCAATTTGAAATTATTTGGTTAATAAATTTACATAAATTTTTTGGTATTAATCATGATAAATCTACCATTTTGTATATTGGTAGCAAATCTGCTTTAGCATTAGCCAATAATCCAGTTCATCATGAAATGACTAAATATATAGAGGTTGATTTATAAGAGACAAAATTTTGAGTAAAATTATTCATCTAATGCATGTTTATGCTGATAATAATTTAGTTGATTTGTTTACAAAATCTCGTAGAACTCCTGTTTTTACCAGATTATTGACCAAGATGGGTGTGTTATCTTTACACACTCCATCTAGAGGGGGTATATTAACATTATATTTGTGTTTTGTAGTGTTTTTGTTATATTTCAGGTATATAAGGACTCAATTGAACACTTCAACAAACAATGTTGCTGCTAATATTACTTTAGACTAAATGTGTCACATTCGTATATACATAAGATCAATGTGTAAATATATGAAACTTGTACTATAAAACAGACTGGACTTATTTGTAAATGTAACAATTCATTTTATCAATTAATAAAAATCTATTATTTTCTCAACTCTCTCTCTCTAAACATGCGAGCACCGCATTTCACGTGATCGTATTACTATACAGATTATCGAATTCTATACGGAGTTTTTGTCCGAGCAGCTTCTTACTTTGGATTGTTTATTTTGAGCTTCGTTGTATATCTGGATTACATACCAACTTTAGTTTTATACTACATGCTTACTTACCCATAAAAAGATGCGTCTCAAATATAGATATATTTATTACGTTTATGTCTCAATCGACGCTTACCGCTACGACAACCCCTACTTCTGTTTCTCCCCGATTTTTGAAGACTTTGAAGAACAATATACTTCCTCTCAATAAATGGAAATTTTAATTTATTTTAGAATTGGGTATTAGTCGCCCGCGAGAAAATGATGAAGGTTTTTTTACCTACTTCGATATCTAAGAAATTTTATGCAGCGATGATCATAATTTACAAAATTATAATTTTGCATATATGTCCCTACCATTCCGGTGACACCAATAATGGCGTGGAGATAGCTCCACTTATTCCAACCTAATGCTCGATATATAAAATGGATGCATGTGTATGCCAATCCCGATAGTTAAAACTGACGAGGAATGGGTCATGATAGTCCCCTACATTAGGCTTTGATAACGTTAGTTCTCTCTCATCTAGACGTTCGCTCAACTCGATTACCTTTAAGTATCCCCAATACCCTCATTATGTCCACTAACCTATCAAAATAATTGTCACGCCCCGAATTTTGGATAAACCCGGGTCGTAAATGTAAATTAAAATAAAAAGAAAAAAGTTTAAATAACGAAACACAAAGTTGGGATTGCCTCACATGTACCCACTTTTAAAGCCACTCTGCTCTAGGACCCAAAGTGCAATGGTTCCCTCACCCATATTCTGACACTAATATGTGACCAAAAGATATGGGGCCGACTTTAAGGGGACTAACCTTATGATACCGATATACCTAATCCTTGTGTAAGTTTTCGGGATCTCACCGTAAGCTGACACAGCTCCGCCTTAACACTTGATACAGCAATCCCTAAAATAAATATAAAAGACTCCGAATACCAAACACGAAAATAGTAAACTCCACAATAAAACATAAACACACACTTTATAATATTTGATATAATTAGATAAACACATCACCACAAAAGTATACACGATATCACCACAAGAGTATACACGATATCACCACTGACACACTTTCACCACTTTCACGTTTTTAAAAGATTTAATTAAATAACACATTTAAATCATTTTATTAAAAAAATAGTAAAATTGCCATACACAATATAATCACCATAAAAATAACGATGCGAAGATGTTACACACACAAAATACAATAACGTGATGCAATATACACTAACCATTTTACATAGCTTAGCATACAACAAACAACACACAAAACCGCCTTTAAAGCGAAACCATATTCCTCCCCCTTACCTACGCAAATGAGAGCTCGTTTGTCAAATACTCCCAAACTCAAGCCGAAACCCACCTAACGGTTAGAAACAGATCTGGACAGGCCAAAGAAGTCCTTCAACAGCCCTAAAAATGTAATTAAAATGAGCTACAGATTAATATAAAAGACCCTAATTCGGATTATAGCAAATATTCTCAAAAATAGGTTTTTATAAAAGTCAAAATCAGATGAAACGGCTTATACGGATAGATAGGACTCGAAGAGTAGATCAAAATAATGTATTTAATCATGAAAAAACGGAGTCCGAACGCACCCGAAACTAATTAAACCCCGGATGCCCGAAACCCGAGAATCAAACGGAATCAACACCTTCAACTGCCAAACTCGCCGATCAGACCTGGCCAGTCCTTTCCGGTGACCTAAACCCCTTCTCCGACGTTCGTCTCTCTCTCTCTATGTCAACTCCGCTGATCTCTCTCTCTTCTATTATCTCTCTCCATATGTATGTATCTATGTGGATGTATATATGTAATATGTATATGTATTATCTATATATTTAGGTTTTACTATAAGTAATTTACTAATTAGTCCACTCACTTATTACAAGACACAAATCACCCTACAACTATTAGATACACCCAATTCCATATCACACATGTATATTTCACACAAATACGTAATTACCCACAAAACTAAATATCACTATCTTATTACTAAAATTAATAATAAAGTACAAAATTTCTGAGATGTTACATTCTCCCCAACTTAAAAGAATTTCGTCCCGAAATTAAACACATACCCGAATCAATAAATAAGTCTGGATACTTACCACGAATCTCCAGCTCACGTTCCCATGTTGCCTCTTCGGTCCCATGGTGACTCTACAATACTTTCACCAAAGAAATAACGCGCCTTCGTAGTACCTGCTCACATCTATCAAGTATATGGACCGGACGAACCACATAAGAAACGTCCTCATGTACTCGAAGATCAGAAAAATTCAGAATATGAGATGGGTCTGGCTCGTACTTCTGGAGCATCGAAACATGAAACACTAGGTGTACATTCGCCAATTGCGGTGGCAAAGCTAACTGATAGGCTAGATCCCCAATTCTCTCCAAAATCAAGAAAGGTCCAATAAACAGCGGTGACAACTTCCCACGCCTCCCAAAACGCATAATGCCCTTACGCGGCTATATTTTAAGGAACACATGATCACCCACCCCAAACTCCAACGGTCGCCTTCGTCATTCCGCGTAACTCTTTTGACAGCTTCTCGCTGTCTCTAGCTTTTGCTTAATCAAAAGAATCTTCTCTGTAGTCTCTTGAACCACATCTGGTCCTAACAATGATGATTCACCGGCCTCCGTCCAACAAACAGGAGATCTACAAGGTCGCCCATATAGGGCCTCATAAGGGGCCATCTCAATGCTCGAATGATAACTATTATTATAAGCGAACTCAATCAACGCCACATGTTTCTCCCAACCCCCACCAAAATCAAGTACACACGCACGAAGCATATCCTCCAAAGTTTGGATAGTCCTCTCCGACTGCCCATCGGTCTGAGGGTGATATGCCGTACTCAAATATAGTTTCGTCCCTAACGTCTTCTGAAGGCTCTGCCAGAAACGAGGATCACGATCAGACACAATAGAAACTGGGACGCCATGTAAGCGAACAATCTCACAGACATAAAGCTCGCATAGCTGCTCGACTTTAACGCTAACATGCATCGGGAGAAAGTGGGCCGATTTCGTCAACCGATCCACTACGACCCATATCGCATATTTCCCCCTACTAGATCTCGGCAACCCAACTACAAAGTCCATAGTTATACGTTCCCACTTCCACTCGGGTATAAGCAAAGGTTTAAGCAACCCTCCCGGCCTCTGATGTTCTATCTTCACTTGCTGACAGGTAAGACATTTACTAACAAAGTCCGCCACATCCTTTTTCATTCCACTCCAATAAAATTGTTGACCTAGGTCGTGGTACATCTTGGTACCACCAGGATGAACTACCAATCGAGAATGATGGAATTCTCTCATAACCTCCACATGCATACTCATAGGTCCAAACAAACGATCCATAAATCTCACTCCCCCATCTGAGCCAATCTTCCATCTGTTGAGTCCCAACTCGCTCAAAACTCTAACTCGTAAGTCTCTAGATTCCTCGTCCCCTTGTTGGGCCTCAATTACCTTCGAGACTAACGACGGTTGCAACTTCACCGAGAACAACACGGCTGAATTTTCTTCTTCACCCCCTTCCAACTCGAATTCATTAAGAACATTTAGCATACCCCATTCATTAACAGCTACGCATGCCAAAGAACACCTAGTCTTGCGACTCAAGGTGTCCGCCACCATATTTGCTTTACCGGGATAGTATTGTAAGTCGAAGTCATATTGCTCAAGATACTCCATCCACCTCCTCTGTCTTAAGTTTAGGTCACGCTGGGTGAAAATATACTTGAGACTCTTGTGATCTGAAAACACGTTGAATCTCTCTCCAAACAAGTAGTGTCACCAACATTTCAAAGAAAACACCACTGCAGCCAACTCGAGATCATGAGTGGGATAATTCTTCTCATGGACCTTTAACTGTCGGGACGCATAAGAAACAACCTTGCCATCTTGCATTAAAACTGCTCTGAGGCCTTTCTTTGAGGCATCACAATAAACACTATACTCCACACCTCGTTCTTGGATGATGAGAATAGGGGCAGAAGTTAGACGACTCTTCAATTCCTGAAAAGAAATCTCACACTTTGTCCCATTCGAATTTAACGCCTTTCTTCGTTAGTCGAGTTAATGGACCTGCCAAACGAGAGAAATCTTGTACGAATATTTGATAATAGCCCGCAAGTCCCAAAAAACTTTGGATCTCGAACACACTTCTTGGTTGCACCCAATCAGTTACCGCCTTGATCTTAGAAGGATCAACTGATACTCCACCTGCAGACACTACGTGGCCAAGAAACTTCACATCTGACATCCAAAACTCGCACTTGGAAAACTTAGCATAGAGCTTGTGCTCTCGTAAAAGAGTAAGCACAATACGAAGATGATCCCTATGTTCTTCCTCAAATGAAGAGTATACCAGAATATCATCCACAAACACCACGACAAACTTATCCAGAAAGGCTCTAAAAACACGGTTCATCAAGTCTATAAAAGCAGCAGGTGCATTCGTTAACCCGAATGGCATCACTAGAAACTCATAATGACCATACCGAGTACGAAATGCAGTCTTAGGAATATCCATCTCACGAACTCGAAGTTGATGGTACCCTGAGCGAAGATCAATCTTCAAAAAACACTTCGACCATTTCAGCTGATCGAAGAGGTCATCGATTCGTGGAAGAGGATACTTATTCTTTATCGTAACTCGATTCAGCTTATGATAATCAATACACATATGCATACTACCATCCTTCTTCTGGACAAATAATGTTGGCGCACCCTACGGAGACACACTAGGACGTATAAATCCCTTACCCAACAAATCATCCAACTGTTCCTTTAACTCTTTCAGTTCAGCTGGCGCTAAACGATAAGGAGCCATAGCAACAGGAGCAGTCCCTGGTGCTAAGTCTATAGAAAACTCCACCTCACGCTGAGAAGGAAGTTCGACAAGATCATTAGGAAACACCTCGGAAAACTCACACACCACCGGAGGTAGCTCGACATCGGTAGACACTTCATCACTAACCGATAAGCTAGCTAATAACCCACCCAAGTCATCAACAATGTTCCACGACGGAGAAAAACGACTACATCGGTCCCCATAGAAAATAATACGATCACTAGAAAGAGTAATCAAAGATACACGTCTACGCTCACAATCAATAATGGCCTGGAAGAAAGATAACCAGTCCATACCAAGAATAACATCAAAGCTAGTCATATCAAGCACAAGAAAGTCGAACACAAAAGGGTGTTCAGAAATATAAAGCACACAGTCACGACATATGCGATCAAGCGGAACACAACCATGAATAGGAGTTTCAACCAAAATAGCAGGATCCTGAATACTGAATAATAAACCCATAGATAAAGCAAAACGAGAGGAAATAAATGAACGAGAAGCGCTAGTATAAAATAATACATTAACCCAAGAAGAGCTAACGAGTAAGGTACCTTGAATAGTTGAAGGTTCACCCCTGTCAGTATTAACTTGAGGCAGGGCGAACACACGAGCTTGAGTACCCTGAGAAGATTGAGAAGACTGGTGCTGCTGATAACCACCACGACTGGAACTCTAAAAACCACCGCGAGTTGCCATAGAATTATGAGGAATAGGAGCCTTAGAACCGGAATAAGAAGGCGCAATCGAATAGTTCTGAGTAGTTGGAGTAGTACGAATAGGAGCTGAGGAAATGGCACTAGTTCCCCTTGATATGCACTAACTCTGAAGATGTCCTAAACCACCACACTTATGACACTTAGCCCTAGGACAGTCTCGATCCCTATGAGCCCGAGAACCACAATTATAGCATCCAGAATTTGTTTGAGGAACAGAAGACACAGAAACCGTACTCAAATAACTCCTAGGGTGGGAATGTCCTCGGAAACCAGGAAAAGAGTCGGCCTCCCTCGGCCTCTTACGATCACCCCCGCTATTACCCAACTTACGGTTAGTCCCTCCCGACTGAAACCGAGAACTAGAGACATGATCCGAAGAAGGAAAAGGGGGCTTATGTAGCTTAGTTGCAAGAATACGCTTTTCCTCAACATCCGCCGCCTTGACTTTCAACACGCGTTCTACAAGGACATCAAAAGAAGTAAACACATGTGATGCTAGACTGCTGAGAATCTTAGGACGTAATCCCTGCTCAAACCGCTGACAACTAAGCTCCTCAGTGCTTACACTTTCTGGATAATACGTCGATAACTTTTGAAACTTTAGTTGATAGTCACGCACACTCATATTACCCTGAATAAGCTTTAGGAATCGGTTTTCTTCGAATCTCGCATAGGCCAAGGAAAATACTCCTTGAGAAACATCTCCCTGAACCCCTTCCAACTAATATCTCGCAGACCGAACAACTCCTTTCGACTCTTCCACCACACTCCCGCATCGTCCCTCAAATAGCGGACAGCATAAACCACCTTTAATTTTTCTTCCGTTATTTGAAGCGACTCAAAAATATTCTCCACATCCGATAGCCACATCTCGGCAACTTCAGGATCGACACCCCCATAAAAGATAGGAGGTTCCATACGCTGAAAATGCTTTTGAGCAGCTGAAGCTTCTGTTTCCCCACCAATTAACCCGCCTTGAGAACTTGAACCTATGCGTCGCATAGTCTCTGCCATAGCCCTCATAAACTGGGTCATCATAGGGTTGTTGGCATTACAATTCTCATCTCCATTCGGATTTCCATCCCCTTCATCCTCCAAATTATGAATCTCAGGTGGGACATTATTACGAACGTCTTCGGGTGGAATCTCACGACCGGTTCTCCCTCGACCACCACTACGACCACCACAATGATATTTACTTGCCATACGACCACTCCCGGATGCCTCTTTAGGAGTAGGATTTCGACCCCTAAAAGTACGAGCACAAGTAGGTATAGGACCTCGACTCTTACCGCACGTACCGCGAGTTGGTTTTCGCTTAGGAGCCATCAGTAACTACACATAACCATTGCGAAAAGAAAATTTAAATTAAAAAGCTATCCCACTAAAACGTAAATAACAAGATTTTTTTATCACACATATGTTACGCTCTATAAGTTACTCAAGTAAAAGTATAGAACAAAAATGTCACAACGGAAGTATGCACAATTACCAACAATTGCAGACTTTCATGAAAGAATGTATTACTATCTTATTCCACGACCCGTCCGTGTGTGCCTATCCTACCCAACAGGCAACCATGGTAATTAGAACCCGGTTAGCTCTCATACCAAACTGTCACGCCCTGGATTTTAGATAAACCCGGGTCGTGAATGTAAATTAAAATAAAAAGGAAAAAGTTTAAATAACGAAACACAAAGTCGGGATTGCCTCACATGTACCCACTTTTAGAGCCACTCTGCTCTAGGACCCAAAGTGCAATGGTTCCCTCACCCGTATTCTGACACTAATATGTGACCAAAAGATATGGGGCCGACTTTAAAGGGACTAACCCTATGGTATCGATATACCTAATCCTTACGAAAGTTTTCGGGATCTCACCGTAAGCTGACACAGCTCCGCCTTAACACTTGGTACTGCAATCCCTAAAATAAATATAAAAGACTCCGAATAACAAACACGAAAATAGTAAACTCCACAATAAAACATAAAACACACTTTATAATATTTGATGTAATTAGATAAACACATCACCACAAAAGTATACACGGTATCACCACAAGAGTATACACGGTATCACCACTGACACACTTTCACTACTTTCACGTTTTTAAAAGATTTAATTAAATAACACATTTAAATCATTTTATTATAAAAATAGTAAAATCGCCATACAATATAATCACCATAAAAATAACGATGCGAAGATGTTACACACACAAAATACAATAACATGATGCAATACACATTAACCATTTTACATAGCTTAGCATACAACAAACAACACACAAAACCGCCTTTAAAGCGAAACCATATTCCTCCCCCTTACCTACGCAAATGAGAGCTCGTTTGTCAAATACCCCCAAACTCAAGCCGAAACCCACCTAACGGTTAGAAACAGATCTGGACAGGCCAAAGTCGTCCTTCAATAGCCCTAAAAATGTAATAAAATTGAGCTACAGATTAATATAAAAGACCCTAATTCGGATTATAGTAAATATTCCCAAACATGAGTTTTTATAAAAGTCAGAATCAGATGAAACGGCTTACATGGATAGATAGGACTCGAAGAGTAGATCAAAATAATGTATTTAATCATGAAAAACGGAGTCCGAACGCACACGAAACGGAATCAAACCCCGGATGCCTGAAACCCGAGAAAAACCCACGCACAACTGCCAAACTCGTCGATCAGACCTGACCAGTCCTTTCCGGTTACCTAAACCCCTTCTCCGGCATTCGTCTCTCTCTCTCTATGTCAACTCCGCTGCTCCCTCTCTCTTCTATTATCTCTCCGTATGTATGTATTTATGTAGATGTATATATGTAATATGTATATGTATCTATGTAGATGTATATATGTAATATGTATATGTATATATGTATATGTATTATCTATATATTTAGGTTTTAGTATAAGTAATTTACTAATTAGTACACTCACTTATTACAAGATACAAATCACCCCACAACAGTTATATACACCCAATTCCATATCACGCATTTATATTTCACACAAATACGTAATTACCCACAAAACTAAATATCACTATCTTATTACTAAAATTAATAATAAAGTATAAAATTTCCGAGACATTACAATAATTAACTTGCAAGCTTTGCTTTTAGGCTCTGATTTAATGTTCACCTGCCTTAATTTTATCTAAGTTAAATCTGGTAGCTGCCACGGGTCTATCATATTCATTTTTAGGTTGTATGACCATTACTTCCTCCTTTATATTATATTCACCAATATCACACATCTTAATTTTCGCAAAGTTTGTTTGATTTGTTCTTAACGTTGTGACCATTACCTCTTGCCCTAAATACAAATATCAATATTAGCCAAATGTTTCGAGAAAAACAAACGATCACCACTAGCAATCTTACCCTCAAAAGATGCAATCAGAGTAAAAATATCACGATAAATAAAATTATTGGTACAAGCTAAGTCAATAAGAATACTAACCGAACGACCATAAACACGACCTTGCACGCGCATAGTCCGCGCTCCCGCACTATGTGAAAAAGCATGTAAAGAGATTTTCGACTCATGACAAGTGTGACCATTATCGAGAGCAGCCACAATTTCTTCTTCCCCATCTTCCCCGACCATGATAAAAAACAACTGCGGTACTTGGCAAAGAAGCCCATGTAAATACTGCTCATCAAAATTAAAGCAAAATTTAAATGTCTCGACCTTATATTGCTTTTTCCCCTAAGTTTTAAGTGTCTCGAAAAATATTTTGCATCCAATTTTGGGAAGTTCATTTAAATCGCTAGTAGAAAATAGGGGTGGTACCGGTTCGGTTTTGAAGAAAACCGAAACCAAACCGAAAATAATTTCGGTTTCGGGTCGGTTTGGCTATTTTCAAAGATAAAACCGTACCGTACCGAACCGGTATTTTCGGTTCGATTTCGGTTCGAACCGGTTTTCGGTTTGGAACGATTTTTTGATAAATATTCAAAAGTCAAAAAGCCAAAATGATTTATATTTAAAAGTTAAAAAACAAATCTTATGATATATATATTAAATAAATATTTATGTGAAAAAAAATGAAGGATTATTAATAAAAAAATTTATCAATTGTAAAGATATAAATTTTCAAAATATATTTTGCTACGGATAAAATGTGAATAGTATAATTTATTTTTTCTATTCATATTAGATGCATATACCTTATTAGTTATTACCTTTATATAACTTTTACAATTTAAAATAATGGAATAATCTAAAAATAAAATTCTCACTCGTTATTTTTTTTACTTTTCTTCCATATACATGTAATGAGTAAGATTTTACTTGAAACACCAAACATAATTATTTATAAATAAAAGTGTATAAAAGTATATTTTTAATCGGTTTACGGTTTATTTTCGGTTTTTTTCCGGTTTTTGGTTCGGTTCGGTTTTTTTTCGGTACCAAAACTATATACCGAAACCAAACCGGACTTGTTTCGGTTTGGGTTTTTTATAAACAAAACCGAACTAAACGGTTTTTTCCGGTTCGGTTCGGTTCGGTTTTTCGGTAAAAAATCCCACTCCTAGTAGAAAACATATTTTCCAGCTAATTTTTTTAATAAATCATATGTTCTCAAAAGATATTATCAATCTATCATTTCCATCGAAACAAACATCCGTTAAATGACTAGTCTCGATATAAAATACTAAATATCCCGAAATAAGTGTCACGTTTCGAAAATCATGATATTTTAGTAATTGTACCAATTTCACTTAAAATTAAAAAAAAAAACTATCCAACATTCAAAATTTTCGAACAAAAACTATTTCAAATATGATATTATGAGTGTAAATTTGGTATGATTTAAGTGCCAATAAAAGATATTTCAAATAATAAATTTTTTTTTATTAAATCACAAAAGTAAACGCTTATTTTAATACATTAAAAAAAAAACACTTCTTTCTAATAAAGAGTGTCATTTTATTTTCCGTGTTCTATTTTCGATGTGCTGAATATAAAATAAAATAAAATGGGAGTTTTAAGGTTGGTGGTAAATGGATTAAATACTCGTGACAGGGCATTGCATTTAAATTTAATTATTACACGTTGATAGAAGAGGTGTTATTATCATAGTATTGTAGTATTATGTATATATGTAGGGATGGGTAAAAATCCCGATTAAATCATCTCAAATCGCAATCCAAACTAACCCGTCACATGTTGGATTGGGTTGAAAATTTTAAAATATCAAACCGAACCATAATGCACCGCATTTATTATAAGCGGGTTGGCTCGGGTTAAAATTATCAAACCGCGGGCCAAACCGTCGAACCGCAAAAAATATAAATTAGTTAAATATACATACGAATGATTAAATATACGTATAAATAATCAAATATACATAGTAAACCATTTAACCCCAATAGATTGTGGTCGATGAAGCATATAATATTTCGACTTACACCCTCTTTTAATTTACAATTTTAACTTGTTTACCTATTTTATGGTTTTATGTCGCATGTTTAATTTTTTATTACTCATTTTAATTTTATTTTAGCGGCGTAATGGACATGAATAAAAAATATTATGTCAATCTATTAGTCTTGTGCATGTATTATGGAACTATGCTTTAATTTGTGAATGTTTAATTTTAAAGTTTTTGAGTTTTATTTTTTCGAATTTTATTTTTCTATTTTTGGGTTGAATTTGCATTTATTTTAGTTTAAAGACCAAAAATAAATAAACCGCAAACTCAATCCGCACTTAAAATGGATTGCATTGAATTTGGTTAAAATTTAAAATTTTAAGGACCCGTACAAAACCGAACCGTTCAATTTTTATTTTTTTAAGTTGTTTGGTTTGGGTTGTCAAACCTTACCAACCGAACCACGGGAATGTATGTATGTATGTATGTATCGTGTTTTTGGGTGAATAGTATTGTGTGTTTGTATGTGTGTGTGTGTGTCCTCGTTGAAGATAACGAAAGAGAAAGAGAGGGTTATTTTATTTTGCGATTCAAAATTAACCCCAAATCTATTTATCCAATTAACCCAATATTCATTACTCATTATTAAACCCCATCTCTCTCTCTCTCTCTCTCTCTCTCTAGATTGAACAAGTAAGTCAAATCCTTTTCCTTTATTTTCTCTATATTTCATTATTAAATGCAACTATTTCGTCTTAAACCAGCTCTTTGTTTTTATTGAGTTCATTGTTTTTTTTTTCAATTAGGTATTTCCTAGGTTAAGGTTGTTTGTTGACATTCAGTAATGCTGTGCGTTTGAGTGTTATGTAAAAATTCAATATTTTTGTTTTATTATGACATCATAATAAAGTTTTGATTATTGACTTCATTGGTAGAGCAGGTGTTTATGCTGAATAAGCATAAAAATGAGATAAAAAAAAATGTTATCTTTCTTTCAGTACTTAATTGTTGTTTTTTACCAATACAGTTGAAGAAGAACACGTGTCATTTGATGGTATAATTTGTGTAATGTAAAGACAATGTTTTGTTTTATTATGACATCATTCGAGTTCTGTAATTTTTCTTTGAATTTATTTTGTTACGCAAGTTGTCGTTTTTTTCAGACAAAGTTAAAAAAGAGCCCAAAAAAAGTATGGATTAGGTGTGTAGAAAGGCATAGAACCGGCCCTGGCGACTTGTACCAAATTACCACTAGTATAGTATTGTATAAAACTCTTTACATTTAAAAGGATTTTCAGGTATATGCCTATTTTCAGATGAGAGCATTTTGATAGGAATATTACAAGTGGAGTTTGGTTTTGGATATTTTCTTGGTCTTGCCAATTTCTTAGACTGAATCGAGTTTTGCACCTTTTGTTGATTTTTGAAGTACCAAACAATTGAGTGAAAAAGCTTGTTTAAAAGGGTGTTCAGATATCTTTCAAAAAAAAAGATATATGCCTCAACTTTAGGAGTCTGTTTCTTATTCCTAAAGAACATAGTGATGGGAATTTGATTTTGGAAATTTTTCTCATATTTGCTTTCTTTATTTTGCCCATTTCTCAGACTAGGTTTGCTCCTTTTGTCGATCTTTGTATTACCAAACAATTGAGTGAACTCCGGTTCTTGACCAAGGGCATTTCGTCCGTTCGTCCATGTTATATTTCCTTATTTGTCTTGTATAATTGATGCCTCGAATATATAAGGGGTATTATGGTCTGGAATATCCATTCTAATGGAAAATTTTGTTACCGGTCTTTTGTATTCGGATTCTTCAGTAGTAGTGCATTAATTAAAAGAGGGTCTTTTTATCTACAACACGATAAAAGCACGAAATGGATCTTTGGGTTGCTTTAGCTGCTGCTGGGGCTGGCTGTGTAGCTAAGCGATGGAAGAAGGTTGATAAGGAGAAAGAAAATTTACCCGAGTTTACAGTTCAGGGATTATCACAGAAAACAATTTTAGAAGAAAGTTATAATAGAAGTGAAGATGCGGGGTCCAGTTCATCTTCTAGACACTTGGAAAATGATCATGTTCAGGCAATAGCGGAGGAAGTAGGTTCAACAAATGGTATAGCGGAAAGTTCTGGAAACTTATGTAACGAGCCTTGGAAGACTGAAAATCAGGTCTGGTATGATTTTCACAAAAAAAGAAGCTCCCTTTTTAATAGTAGACGGTCTAAGTTGAGATTGATGAAGCCTTTAACATCGTTAGACAGTTGCCTCTTGGCTCAGTTATATAATAAGGAAGCCGAGATGGATAAATATGTGTTAAGTTGTCTTCCCTCGCCATCTTCGCCTTCTATGAGGCCCTTTATTGTGACAGATGGAAGAAAAATCATTGGTAGAGAAGGAGCCAATTTGCAATTTGGGAATAACAGGCTTCGTAACGACAGGAATTTAGCAGAGGACGGAATTGTTTATGGAGTTCCTTCATTACCGTACAATTTGTCTTTGGAGGTCCCAAGGAGAAGAAACGCAAAAGCTAACAACGGTCTACGTGGAAAATTAAGTAGTTCCATTGCTGGAGGGAAGTACTCAAGTTTTCTTGCAGGTATACAGACACATGTCTCTCTTTTTACCTCTCGTATATGCATATTCGGTACAAGGATGTTCTGGTGAAAAGAAAAACCTCATTATATGGTACGTTTGTACAAGTTTTCATACATTACCTCTCTGGGGGTCCCCTGGAGGGAGATTCAAGTTTTCCAGTAATTTTTCTTACTTTTACCTTTTCAATTAGTTTGTAACATCTGGTTTATTTATGGTGACTTGAAATTGTTCATTTGATTGAATTGTTTAAAATGCAGCTTTCTCGTTAATCAGCTGGGGGAATATAGAAGTTTTTGATGCTATTGTGTTGTGTAAAGCTATAACTACCAATATATAACCTAACTCCAAATAGAATGTCAGATGATCCATGTACTAGGCTATTAGTTCATTTTGTCATTTAAAGTGCACAAACTTATATGCTGGTCTTTAAACAGTTTTCTTGTATGACCCATAGCAGACCTCGCTGGGCAAATTGTGGTCATTTAAAATAATTAAATCTGAACCCATACTAGTATTGATATTTTTGAAAGGAATAGTTCTATACTTTTATATATAATTTTAAACTGAATAGAGGATATACATACTTTACGAGTTCATAATGGATATTGTAGAAGTATTTGGGAAGTGATATCTTTTATTCATTCAAGGATCTGACAAGATCCACACAATAAAGCTAATCTAAAATTTAAATGCTTAAGAGATATCCAATATTTAGAATATCTCTCATAACAGTAAAATCAAATCTTCTAATATCTACAATACATAAACTCCTACTTTAGTGGTGCCACGTTAACTTTCTAACTTATTTTCTACACTCCCCCTCAAGATGGAATGTATATACTGAACATGCCCAGCTTGGAACTCAGGTCTTGAAAGTTAGGACGAGGAAGAGCCTTTGTTAAGATGTCTGCCGTTTGGTGCCGAGTAGGAACGTAGCTCAATTTGATAATTTTACTTTCAATCTTTTCACTGATGAAGTGTCGATCTATTTCGACATGTTTCGTTCTGTCATGATGCACCGGATTCTTTGCTATACTTATAGCCGACTGACTGTCGCACAACATATTAATAGGTCCATTTAGCTCTGCCTTGAGTTCCTGCAACAATCTTTTTAGCCAAATTGCTTCACAGATTCCATGCGCTAATGCTCGAAACTCAGACTCAGCACTACTTCGAGCAACGACTGATTGTTTCTTGCTTCGCCATGTTACTAAATTTCCCCATACAAATGAACAATATCCGGATGTTGATCTTCGGTCGGTAGGAGAACCAGCCCAATCTGCATCCGTGAACACCTCAATTCCCCTGTCAAATGTCTTTCTGAAAAATAATCCCTTTCCAGGATCCTTCTTGAGGTATCTCAAAATTCTATACACCGCCTCCATGTGCTCCTCAAAAGGATTGTTCATAAATCGGCTTATAACATTAACTGTGAAGCCAATGTTAGGTCGTGTGTGTGCCAGGTAGATTAATTTCCCTACTAGACACTGGTATCTTCCTTTATCTACTGCTACACCATCGTTTCTTGTTTCTAACTTGGTGTTCGGATCCATAGGAGTGTCAACCGGCTTACACCATAGCATGCCTGTTTCTTTAAGAAGGTCCAAGACATATTTTCTTTGAGAGACTGAAATACCTTTACTTGATCTAGCGACTTCCATCCCGAGAAAATACTTTAGATGTCCGAGATCTTTGATTTCAAATTCTTTTAAGAGCAGTTGCTTTAGTCGGTCCATTTCTTCCACATAATTTCCCGTAAGGACTATATCGTCCACATACACAATAAGAATTGTTACTCTTCCTACAGTAGCATGTTTTACAAACAGGGTGTGATCTGTCGAACACTGATCATACCCATCTTGTCTAAGGACTTTTGTGAACCTACCAAACCATGCTCGTGGTGACTGTTTGAGGCCGTATAGTGATTTTCGAAGCTTACACACCTTGTTGGCTGTGGAGTTATTCTCGAATCCCGGTGGTATATCTATGTATACTTCTTCTTCAAGGTCCCCGTTTAGAAAGGCGTTCTTCACATCGAGTTGAAATAATGGCCAATCCCGATTTACTGAAATAGACAAGAGAACACGCATGATGTTGAGCTTTGCTACTGGTGCGAACGTCTCTTGGTAGTCGATACCGTATGATTGTGTGAATCCCTTCGCCACGAGACGGGCTTTAAATCGTTCCACACTGCCATCAGCCTTACGTTTTACTGAGAATATCCATTTGCAACCCACTGTACGTTTTCCCTAAGGAAGACTAGTAATGGTCCATGTTTTATTTTTCTCAAGAGCCTGAATCTCTTCAAGGGTAGCCACTTTCCATTCAGGTATGTGCAGAGCTTCGTGGACAGAAGTAGGAACCTGAATGTGATCTAAATTTGACAGATAAGCTCGAAATGTTGGTGATTAGTTTGCATATGACACGTGGTTACTAATAGGGTGTTGAGTTCAACTTCTGACACCTTTTGTCACAGCTATAGGTCTATCAATATCTGAATTTAAATCTATAAACTGTTCATCACCTTGTGAAGCAGGTGTGTTTTCATCAGGAATTGGAACCGGTGAAGAGCCTTGGTCATGCTGAGTTTTTATAGGCTGCTGATGGTCTTCTTGTCGATGTTTTCTCCTAGAATAAACACGAGGGCTGTTGATTTCAGGCTGACTTGATACAGATTTGGGAACATGGCTATGACTTGGTAAACGAGTTTCGATTTCTATTGCTGGTGGAGGTACAGAATGAATTTCCGCTGGAAATATAGTTGGTGTAAGTAACTCAACTACGGCCTGGTTTTGAGAATTGATATTATTCAGTGTAGTGTCAATAAAAGAGTCCCAATACTGTGATTCGAGCATGTTAGTCTCCCCCTGAATTGCAGAATTGGGGTAGAATGGTTGTTCTTCGAAAAATGTAACATCCATAGAGTGGAAAAACTTTTTGGTAATAGGACAGTAGCATTTGTATCCTTTTTTGTTTGGTGAATAGCTGAGGAAAATGTATTTGCAGGCTCTAGGATCAAGTTTTCCACGATGCTGTGAGTGGATATGCACATAGACTGAGCACCCGAATATTTTAAGAGGAATTTCTGAAATGAGGTGGGTTGAAGGATAAAATTCAAGGAGTGACTGACTTGGTGTTTTGAATTTCAAAATACGTGAGGGCATTCTATTGATCAGGTATGTGGCTGTGAGAACAGCTTCGCCCCAGAATCTTTTTGGAACATTCGAGGTGAACAACAACGAACGAGCTACCTCGAGTAGATGGCGTTTTTTGCGCTCGGCGACACCATTTTGTTGTGGTGTGTCCACACACGATCTTTGATGAACAATTCCGTGAGACAACAAATAATCACCAAGGACGGAATTTAAAAAGTCTCGGGCGTTATCAGTTTTCAAGACTTGGACATTAGCGTGAAACTGATTTTGGATCATTACGTGGAAGTTTTTGAATAATTGACTGGTTTCTGATTTTTCTTTCATTAAAAATACCCAACTCAAGCGGGTATGGTCATCAACAAACAATAAAAACTATCGAGCCCCAGTGACGTTTGGAATTTTTTACGGTCCCCAAATATCACTGTGTATGAGAGAGAAAGGATGAGATGTTTTCTATGGTTGAGGTGAATAAGTAGTCTGAGTGTGTTTGGATAATTAGCAGACATCACAGTGAAAGAACTTGGTTTTTTTATTTAAAAATAACGAAGGAAACATTCGTTCTAGATACATAAAATTCGGATGACCTAATCGATAGTGCCACATCATGACTGTGTTATCTCCATTTGCATTAGCTTTTGACAAGGAACTACTAAAGGACTGGTATTTTGGAATGCCACTAACTAAATTGCAACGCTGTCTCACAGGTGGATCTTCAATTTTAAGGAGATAGAGGCCCGCACAAAACTCAGCATTGCCAATCGTCTTCCCCGAGTCCAAGTCCTGAGAGATTGCAATCAAGATTAAATTCAGGTCCTGAGAGTAAATTGCAATCAAGATTAGGCACAAATAGAACAGAATTGGGAACAAGATCATGCAATAATAGAACAGATCCAATGCCGTCCACTTTTGAACATGAATCATCAGCTATGCGAACAGTAAAAGAATCCTTACACGAGTTGTACGAGAAGAATAACTTTCGAGTTCCAGTCATGTGATCAGAGGCGCCAGAATCGATAATCCACGAAACTGCGAGTTCTTGCTTTGCACGTAAAGCAAAAGAAATTTTACTTTGTTGAGCCACACCACCAGTACCGATAATTTCAGGATTGACAGATTGATGGGCCTGCTGAATAGATTTTTGAACATGGCTGCTTTCGGAAAAACTGGAATTGCATGATGAGGGCATGACAGAGGGTGAGATGACCGTAGTCGGAGAAGACTGGTCAGGAATTGTCATGCCGGAGTTGTTTGATGAGGTGACAAGGTCTCAGAGAGATGCTCTGATACCATGTAGAAGTATTTGGGAAGTGATATCTTTTATTCATTCATAAATCAGTATATATACAAGTGAATAAGGATCTGACAAGATCCACACAATAATGTTAATCTAAAATTTAAATGCTTAAGAGATGTCCAATATTTGGAATATCTCTCATAACAATAAAATCAAATCTTCTAATATATACAATACATAAACTCCTACTTTAGTGGTGTCATGCTAACTTTCTAACTTATTTTCTATAGATATCAACTGTAATTACTGAAAAAATGTCTTTAATTATTTACCCTTTGTTCCCTGTTGCAGATTTCCTCTTTTTGTTTCGTCTTAGTGTCCCTTGGATAGTTGGATGCCTTGTTGCGAATATAGTGATTCACTTAATTGAAATAGAAGTTAAAATCTTAAAAGCTAACCCTCCGTTTTTGCAATGTTCGTAGCTTGGCCCTTACAATAATTAGCCATAGGCGTACGTGTTATGATAGTTTGGTGTCTGTTGGATATGCGACCCTTCTTTTGTTTGGTATGTTAACGTGGTAATATTGATCAGGTTCTGCGAATGGGGCACTTTTTTTTGGTCTTGGAGTTTCAGTTGGCCTTGTATGTTCACTTTTAAGGAATAAAAGGGAGGTGGACAAATTGAATAGCTTGTTAAAGAAAACTGAAAGCTTGGTTCAGGATCTACAAGACGAACTTGAGATGAAAGACTCGTTAATTGTAAAAGAGCTCCACATTGAGGGGTTTGACTCACATGGTACCAATCCTGAATCGTTCGATAAAAGGGCATCACAGTCATTTTCTGCGGAAGAGAATTCGAATGGATCAATTATGAGCAACAGTAAGAGTGTGCTTGAACAGAAAGGGGATAAGGATTTCGAATCAATGAGTACTATCGAGGCGGAGCTTGAAGCCGAACTCCAAAGATTGGAACTGAACATAAATTCATCAAGTTTAGAGAGAAGATTGTCTGATCTGGTTGAGGTAGTAATCATGTACTTTTCATGTTGTTATTTCGTTTCACCGTGTACTAATATAGGTTGCTGATGATGATTGCAACGATATATTTTCAAATAGAAGTCGCTTATCAGTATTAACTTCTGCGAGTAGCTTGTTATTTTTTATCATTTCTCAGAAACCCTTCAGCATATAAAACTTAGCAAACACTCTCCACATAGCTTAGACAATTTGAAAATCTATCTTGTATGATATGGAGAGAATATGCCTCCCATGATTATAGCAGGTCTACCTTGAAAGCAGTGTGTTGAAAATATTCAATTTGACTCTGTTCTCAAACCTCATTATTCATGTATTCTATGACGAATTTTTTGTGTGTGCAGTCGGATCTGAACATTGTGCCCGACATAAGCCAAGGTGAACTAAGACCTGAACTGTTTGGTGTGCGAGCTGATGACCAACCATATGCAGACCAAGATGGGAGCGGCACTTGTACTCATCAACCTCCTAACTATTCGGTTCCTCATCAAGAGCTAACAGTGCGTTTACATGAGGTCATCCGAACGAGGCTAGAAGAACGTATTGAGGAGCTGGAAATGGCCCTCAAGATTAGTGAGAGAAAGATCCAAGTTATGGAATCTGAGCACAGTGTGGTCAAGCAGGAGCACTCTGATACTGATTCCATATCAAGTCCAATTGCGATTGAGGAAGGAAATCGGATGGACCAACCTGTGATTATAAGTCTATCCGAGGAGGCATTAGATGCATATAACGAGGCTTTTGATGAATTAAAGAAGATGAATGAGTACCGTCCAAAAGTAATAGGTGGTGAAAAGGATCCAGACTTGGATGTATATCAGGATCCGAATGGTGAACTTAACCCATATGATGAGCATTATTTGAACAGCAATGTTATGGCATTACCAAGAGCTGCGAGTACATTAGATTGGCAAATTTCTTCTGAAGATATTGGTTGTAGTGGAACTGAGAGTGGAAGTGATGATGAATTCGATAAGTTGTTAATAAAACAGATTGTTGAGAAAAACAAGAGAAACTCTTCTGCCATTCTGAATGTCCAGAGGGAATTGTTTTGAGGATAAAATGAACAATGATTCGAGATTTTTGCAGTATGTTGTGATGCACTGTGTTTTATGCTATATGAAACCTTGTAGGCTTGTACTAATCACAACTTTTTACTCCTTGTTTAATTCCCTATAGGAAATTTTAAAGGCTAGTTTGGGGAATATATATATATATATATATATATATATATATATATAATATGTTTTTAAGAACATGAATCTCAAAGGCTTTGATTTCAACGTCTAGATTTCAGCGTCTTGTTTGATGAGTAATGTACTTATTTTTACTCCACGTGTCTATTATGTAGATGAGTCGAGTTGAGCCCAACTCTGTTCAAACTCGTCTTATTTACTAAACGAGTCTTAAAATCTTATTCAAACTCGGTTCATCTATAGACGAGCTCATAGCCCAGTTAAACACATTTTCGACGTTTATTATCGTTTTGCTCAAAAGATCTTTTTTACTTAGCTAAAATTTATGTTAAAGATAATTAATAATACAAGTATTGTGAGTTCTACTATAAATTAATTTAGTTTGCAAAAAAAAAAAAATATATATATATCGATTATCAACATTATATTTTATAAATTTTACAAGTATGAGCATGAATATATATATATATATATAGCAATCGTAACTCATATGATGCGTGTCGATAAAACGATAATAAAACAATTAAATAAATAAAATGTGAAATGTACCTTTAAAGTAGAAGGTTTGGTATATAGAATTTCTTTCGGTCTGTAAGTTATTATGAAAGATAACTCACCCACAAAACTCATCCTAAAAGTCTACTCAATAAAATGAAACAATTTTAATCATTTTTTTTTAAACACGTGTCAAAAAAATGATATTACTACTAAGAAAAAAGTGTCATGTCATTCTCAACACTAATTACTATATTGATTTTTCTAGTTATTCATTTATACATATCGTTTATTTGTATTACATTAAAAAAATTGTGGTCAAATTTTGACATTAACGTTTGAATAAAAAAAATTGTTCAATATAAAAATACAACCCACTAAAAACTCAAATAAAAATATAATAGAAATCTAGTTAAATGTATCATAAATTTAAATATTAATTAAAAATAAAAAAATTATTAAATATAATATTAATAAAAATTAAAATTTTTGATGAGCTGAATATGTCATGGAATGTGACATGTTTTTTTTGTTAGAAAAAATGAGTGAGAACACCAACTGTCACGTGTTAGAAAATTTTGGGGAACCGTTTTTCTTAATTTTTTTTTTAAACATATGATACACGTGGCAGACAGCAGAGTAACTTGTGCCATTAGGCTAGGGGGTAATTAACAAAAGTTTTAGGTTTTTAAAAAAAAATAAATGGATAGCACTTTGGTAGCCTAAAAACAATCACATTTTTTTTCCTTTTTAACTTATTGTAAGAGAATATATATATAGAACTGATTGAAACATACTTTCATGCTACGACTATATAGAACTGATTGAAACATACTTGTATAATATATCACGTCATAGGTTAATTTGTAACCGTGATAGTATGTCATGTTTGTATTGCATGTATATAAACCCACTAAATGTATCAACTGGTCTGGTCTGTATATAACGTTACTTGATGCTTTAATTGAATTAAATATGTAGTAATCTGTTGGACTGAATATGTTATATAGTGAAAACAGTAGGACTGTTTTGTAATTCGCTGAAACTATTGACTGTGCATGTTAATTACTAAAGGACTAAACTGAAACTTGTCTGAAATTATGGACTGAAGCTGTAATAATGTTGTAAATAGATATATAGTTTGCTGAAATTACATGTTAACTGAATAAATTGATGTGTTTCCATATAAATCCATCCCATTGCATGTTGTAATTACCATGAATAAAATTTACACATATGGCATTAGAATAATAATTGTGATATATTTTGTACTGATTGGTAAATTTAGATTGATTGATTGTATTAGATATTATTAAGTGTGATTTAGAATATCTTGTTATAATATGATTGTACAGAGAGAGACATCAAGAGACCTCTGACCCTCTTTATATAATAGATGGTAGGGTTACACATGCTATGAAAACCCAAGATAGGCCCAATAGAGTAAGACCCAATAGAGTAAGACCCAAGATGGTCAATAATATCCTACAACACTCCCCCTTTGGACGTCTTGATTTCTTCGTCTTCATGCTGTCGATGTGAGTCGAGTTCATTCGCAGTGCTAAACACATAAAAACCTTAGGGAAGGAAAACCCAGTGTGGGACAAAACCGGTACCTAGGAAAAACTGTGTAGCCGAATGATATAGGCCGAAATTCTATGTAATTAACTAACCACAAAATAGTGTACCTCATCAAAACCTTGGCAGAGCAAACCCAATGGGAAAATCTCTGATCGAAGAAAAAAGAGTGCAACAGTGGTAATAGTAGCGGATCAACCACAAAACAGGTGCCTCATCAAAACCTTGCTAGAGTAAACCCAGTGGGAAAAACCTCTAGTCGAAGGACAAAAGAGTACACAGTGGTAAGAAGTATACAACAGGATACTCCCTCTAATTTCGGCAATCTTAAGTGAGATATAATGGGAACGTGTCTCGCTAAAAACCTTGCCAAGGAAAACCCAGTGAAAAAAAAACCTTGGTCTAAGGACAAAAAGAGTACACGAGCATGCGACTGGATGCTCCCTCTCACTTGCACGCGACAAGATGCGAGGATTTCGACTAAGTAGTAATTAGTGCAATAAGCATTCACCTGGATGCTCCCCCTCACTTGCACACGATTGGGTGCAAGTATTTCATATTCCAAGAAAGAGTACGAGCATTCGACTGGATGTCTCATTTACTTGCACACGACTGTATGCAAGAAAATATAACGTGGAATAAAACGAGCATTCGACAGGATGCTCTTAAACTTCATATGTGAAGATTTATTTCGGGAAGAAATGCTAAATAGCATAATCTAGTAATGTCTCTCTTGATCGATAACAAGAGATATAAAATAGTGGGGTAGATAGATATATAGAGATATGTATAGATATAGATAGCATTTAATTTGAGCAAATTTCTTTGACAAATGTGACCAAACTTTAAATTATGAAATTTTAGGCAATACTTGTGGGGTAGTTGATTATTTTTGGAAATAGTGGGTAACAGTGTACCACATAATTTCACCAACTATTTGCCTAAAATAGTACTCAGTGACAACGATTCTGGACCTGTCGTTCCAAAATCAAAATCTTTGGTAAAACCAAATTGATTTGTCAAATATGAGATCTTATACTCATGTAGGTCCTGCCGTACCTTGTTGAGTTATAAAATATTAGAGAAAACCAGTGTTATCCGGTAATAGCTCATGAAAGAAGTAAAATTTCTTTACATAGCCTCCATTCAATACGACCAAAAGCGTATTTTAGAGGAGTTGAAATGTCTTTCAAGTGGTTGCTACCACATTCTTTAAAGCATTTAAAGTTACCTTATCATTTCGCCTGTCGTCAAAATGATAAATGATTTAGATGTTAAGAAATGATTATCTGTACTATCATTCGCCTGTCGTCGATTGATAAGAGCATTTTGATATTGTGGCATTGACCGGATGAGATATTCCCGGGTCAAAAGACGATGCTTGATTTATAATTGCATCACATTGGGATTCTCTCTGAGAATATATTTCGCGATTAATCCGAAATTCATGCCATTAATGCCTTCTTTGAAAGACTAGTATGTGTAAAGATCACAAAATGAACTCGTAGAATTCTTGTAAAGAATTGAAGGAGTTATTGTGGACTTATCCAACCATAAGACGGACCATAAATATAAATGGTTATGGTTGATGCATCGACAATATGGTCACATTTTAATGTTGTTCACATAAATGCAGCACTTTCCAAACTTTTAGCCCTATCATTAAGTTGATGGCTCATCATCCGGATTATCCTGAAAAGTCTAGTCGACTTGATAAATTCGAAGAGTAATAATCGAAATTTCGATTTGAATTACTTGAGTTTGAAAATTGAAATTGAACATCCTGTCGATTATGTTCAGACCCAAATGGACTCACGGAAAGTTTGATGATGCGACTGCAAATGGTTGCATGCACTTCTTGGTCTTACGCACCAAGATTTATATTTCCGTGTGGGGTTATGCTATTTTGCTGCATTGGTCCGTTATGAGGCCCATAGACACTCAAACACCATATGCGTACCAGTTGGTTACTGGTTATGAGCCAGAAGTCTCATATTAACGCGTGTTTAGAGTGATTAATTAATATTTTGATTGAGCCGCTCTAGCGTTCAAAATATGGACCTCTGAAGGGGAGATAAGTCGATTATGAATCTCCTGCCTATCATTTGATAGAGTAACCTTGGCAAGCGATCTCTTTACCGCATGATAGCGAAAGTGACATCGCTAAGACTGTTCTCCCTGTCGTTAGGGGGAGATTTGCACGTTACCGTTGATAAGGAACGACGTGAAATAACGTGGCATAGCCCACTCAGTCTTAGCTTGATCCACAAAACTGCACTTAGTGATAAGTAAGTGCATAGACTCCCTCAAGTCTAACTAAATGTCAGACGCATTTAATGACTTTATGAGATGTCACGAGATCATTTATACCTGCTGCAAAATGCTTGCAAGGATAGACGTCCCTGTCGGACGCTGTGTTCCTGTCGTAACACGTTGCTTTGGCCGAACCCGCCAAGGAAAGGACGCTGCCGTCGGCCATCAGTCTGTCATCCTTCCTAAGATATGAGGAAGTTGACCGGTTCTTAATTCGTTTAGCCCTAGAGGTGGTGAATTGAAACTCGTTCGTCGCACGAGATTATAAAGGATCTAGGAGATGTGTGATTCCTCCTCTTAGACGATATTGAAGTAAAATGAGACTTTCATTGATTACTTGTTCATATATTCGGTGACGACTGATAATATGAACAAATTATGACAGGGAACCATGTACCATTGCCTGAAGTCAACGTAGAATAGACTGGACTAATGGAAACTTGCAATCCAAGTAGACTCCTTAGCAAAAGTGTGTTCGGGCCTGTAGCTCCAACACCACCAATGTTAAACGAGTTCGTTTATTTGGTTATTCGTAAGGAAAAGTGATGAGAATAATGAGATTGTAGAATGCTCACCTAGTAGCGCAAGGCTTCTCTCACACCTTGGAATTGATTACGAGATGGTTGATTTCCTCATAATGGACGTTATAACGGTCCCCTACTTTATTAGTTTAGTAGTTTCCGAAAAACTGATTATGCAGCATGTGATTGTGGTCACTGTTTTATCTCTATGGGGATTTGTGTGACTTCATAATGCTTGAATCAAGTAGTTCCTGTCCACGGAACACGATCTCAATTAAAAGAGACGTTCACTATATGGATTAATATAATCCGAGTGGATGTGGTATACCCGCCTAAGTGAGTACTTGATCAGCTTGGGATACTTGAACAAGTATTATGCCCTTGCGTGTTTTATTATGCGATCCATTTTTGGATTTGCCTTCGAGATGAAGGATCTTGGGAAGACACGATAGTGACTCGGCCTGATGATCGAGTCCCATAAAAATTGAATTTAAGTCCATGATTCATACTACACCCAGATGGTGTTATCACGTTTTAGTCATTATGACTCTAAGTCGTCAGATTCTTCCATGATCGTTCGATCACTAGACATTGATATAGACTCAGTCCGTCCCTGATGAGACGATGAAGAGATATTGAATCATGATGTTCATATCTAAGTACAATAAGAGCATCATTGCACTTGGTCTAATGTGCTAGGACGAACAACTCGTTTGCTATGAATGGTATAGCTCGACACAGCATCGTGCTAGCACGCTGCCATCGAAATGTATAAAAGACATTTTCCCATTACCTTAAGGTAACTGTGAATGAGGGCTTGTCTTATCCCATTTTGCGTCATCGAGTGTATCTACCCCCTTTGGTACTCGAATTAACGCAACCCTTTTTCGGTTATACCGATGTTGGTTCCTTATCAGACCCGCATAAGGGATATTCCTAACATGGTATGTCTTTGAAATTAGGAATAAGGCGATATCTTGGAGGTCTTGGAATGACTCCAAACGAATCACTCCGATCTCGTGCTCTATGAGACGAATAGAGAGTATATATGGCTTCGAGCTAGTATTAGCCATATTTGAATTACATATGCTCTGTCTCACGATCCAGATAAAACACTTGTCATAGAAGACAACTTGTTGTTATCGATCAAGAGAGACATGACTACATTATGCTATTTAGCATTTTTCGCCGAAATAAATCTTCACATATGAAGTTTAAGAGCATTTAGTTTAATGCTCGTTCTATTCCACGTTATATTTTCTTACATACAGTCATGTGCAAGTAAATGAGGCATCCAGTCGAATGCTCGTACTCTTTCTTGGAATATAAAATATTTGCACCCAGTCGTGTGCAAGTGAGGGGGAGCATCCAGGTGAATGCTTATTGCACTAATTACTACTTAGTCGAAATCTTTGCACCCTGTCGTGTGCAAGTGAGGGGGAGCATCCAGTCGCATGCTCGTGTACTCTTTTTGTCCTTAGACCAAGGTTTTTTCCCACTGGGTTTTCCTTGACAAGGTTTTTAGCGAGACATGTTCCCATCTTATCTCACTTAAGATTGCCGAATTAGGAGGAGTATCCTGTTATATACTTCTTACCACTGTGTACTGTTTTGTCTTTCGACTAGAGGTTTTTCCCACTGGGTTTACTCTAGCAAGGTTTTGATGAGGCACCTGTTTTGTGGTTGATCCCCTACTACTACCACTGTTGCACTTTTTTTTCCTTCGATCAGAGATTTCTCCATTGGATTTGATCTGGCAAGGTTTTGATGAGGCACACTGTTTTGTGGTTAGTTAATTACATAGAATTTCGGCCTATATCATTCGGCTACACAGTTTCTCCTAGGTACCGGTTTTGTCCCACACTGGGTTTTCCGTCCCTAAGGTTTTTATGTGTTTAGCACTGCGAATGAACTCAACTCAGATCGACTGCATGAAGACGAAGAATTCAAGACGTCAAAAGGGAGAGTATTGTAGGATATTATTGGACTATTGGGCTTTACTCATAGTGGGCCTAAGTTGAGCTTTCTATCTTGTATTACCCTAACCTCTTCTATATAAAGAAGGTTAGGGTCCACTTGTATTGATAGCTTCTGATTAATAAAGTCTCCCTTATTTTTGTCTCTCATACATCTCTCTATATCTATACATATCTCTATATATATCTATAACGAGCTAATATGTCACACAACACGTTATCTAAATATCCACCCACATGCATATATATTTATTAAAAAGGCAAGTGAATAAAAAAAATTACATGTTAACTGAATAAATTGATGTGTTTCCATGTAAATCCATCCCATTGCATGTTGTAATTACCATGAATAAAATTTACACATATGGCATTAGAATAATAATTGTGATATATTTTGTACTGATTGGTAAATTTAGATTGATTGATTGTATTAGATATTGCTAAGTGTGATTTAGAATATCTTGTTATAATATGTACTACAAGCAGGTACAATCTAAATATACTTAATCACTGGCAAGTGTATAATATGGTAATTTGCGAAATCATATATTTTCACATTTAAGTTGGAAAAATTATGAACCTTCCCTAAATAGGCTCACCTATTTGGATACGATGTCTAAGAAAGATATAGGCGGAAGTCGATATCCTAATGAGGTCGGGTTTTAAGTGGCATTCGTGCCCTCCACCCTCACCGTCTTTCCTGGTTATTTTTCAAGTACAGCTACCGAAAGGGGTTGACTAAATAATAATTTCCCCGAGTGTGTTTATATAGTGATGTATGTTTTGCCGAATTGGTATTTCAGTATCGACCCGTCGTTCGATCAATGAGAACCAATTTACATGAGAAGCAAAACTAATGTTTTCGAACCTGTCGTTTCGAAAAAAAGTTTGTGCTTATGCAAACCATAAACATATAAACCAGTAGTTTTAAATGATACATAATCCAGAACTCCCAACACATGTTGGATGCCATCTATGATGAGAAAAATCGTAAAACATACTTGCGAAATGACTGATTAAATGTTGATTTTAATCCGTCACCACATGTTACTCATCCTGATGTATGAAAATGTGATATCCAAATTTATTTTTTGGATGCCATCTTTGATGAGTAAAACACGAGTTTGTTGTTACCCTCGAGATGAATGCTAAGGCGTTGATTTTAATCCGCCGCCACATTTGAGACGTGATGACGTCTATGATGAACAAATGTCTGAAATTGACATATTGGAGCTATCCTTCACCAAAATACTAGTTTGGAAATTATATTCCATAAGCAGTATCGTGAATTTATATTCACCATGTTTCTTTATCGCCATCTGTTATTGGATAAGAAAATTGCCCCGGTGAGTAGTTTTATTCCTATTGGGTCAATGGCGAATTATTTGCCTGATATTAATGCTCTTCGTGTATTTTTTTTTCCACGAATCGAGAACCGAGACAAGTGTTATTTGTCTCGAACTGTCGCGATCCCGATGAATCGCCTAGCCAAGCGAGATTTTAGACAATCGTCAAAATCGAAAACTTGTGGCTCCAAGACGGTAATTGAAAGGAACAATATGGCCCGTTGTCACAAAGCAAGAGACAATGTTCAATGAGGCAACTCTATGCTATAAAGACAAAGGTTATGCACGGTTACTCCTTAAATAGTTCAAAACTATTACAAAGGTGAAAAAACCGATGCTAATGTGGTTAAAGCTAACTGAAAGGAAACTTTTAAGACCCCCGGTTTTTTGGTTCAAATGAGTTTGGGACCTTTCTTTATTGATTTTGATAAATCATTGAGCCATTTTTTCGCTCATCTGGATTATGTTTTCCATTTGGATTATTATTTTTCCATTTGGACCATACTTTTGGATTATGGTTTGCCTGTTTACGAAATTTCACAAAATAATTTAAAGTGTTTTGAGCAAATTTCTTTGACAAATGTGACCAAACTTTAAATTATGAAATTTTAGGCAATACTTGTGGGGTAGTTGATTTTTTTTGTAAATAGTGGGTAACAGTGTACCACATAATTTCACCAACTATTTGCCTAAAAGAGTACTCAGTGACAACGATTCTGGACCTGTCGTTCCAAAATCAAAATCTTTGGTAAAACCAAATTGATTTGTCAAATATGAGGTCTTATACTCATGTAGGTCCTGCCGTACCTTGTTGAGTTATAAAATATTCGAGAAAACCAGTGTTATCTGGTAATAGCTCATGAAAGAATTAAAATTTCTTTACATAGCCTCCATTCAATACGACCAAAAGCGTATTTTAGAGGAATTGAAATGTCTTTCAAGTGGTTGCTACCACATTCTTTAAATCATTTAAAGTTACCTTATCATTTTGCCTGTCGTCGAAATAATAAATGATTTAAATGCTAAGACATGATTGTCTGTACTATCATTCGCCTGTCGTCGATTGATAAGAGCATTTTGATATTGTGGCATTGACCGGATGAGATATTCCCGGGTCAAAAGACGATGCTTGATTTATAATCGTATCGCATTTGGATTCTCTCTGAGAATATATTTCGTAATTAATCCGAAATTCATGCCACTAATGCTCACTTTGAAAGACTAGTATGTGTAAAGATCACGAAAAGAACTTGCAGAATTCTTGTAAAGAATTGAAGGAGTTATTGTGGACTTATCCAACCATAAGACGGACCATAAATATAAATGGTTATGGTTGATGCATCGACAATAAGGTCACATGATTATTGTTGTCCACAGAAATGCAGCATTTCCTAAACTTCTAGCCCTATCATTAAGTTGATGGCTCATGATCCGGATTATCCTGAAAAGTCTAGTTGACTTGATAATTCCGAAGAGTAAAAAATCAAAATTTCGATTTGAATTACTTGAGTTTGGAAATTCAAATTGAACATCCTGTCGATTATGTTCAGACCCAAATGGACTCACGGAAAGTTTGATGATGCGACTGCAAATGGTTGCATGCACTTCTTAGTCTTACGCACAAAGATTTATATTTCCGTGTGGGGTTATGCTATTTTGCTGCATTGGTCCGTTATGAGGCCCATAGACACTCAAACACCATATGCGTATCAGTTGGTTACTGGTTATGAGCCAGAAGTCTCATATTAACGCGTGTTTAGAGTGATTAATTAATATTTTGATTGAGCCGCTCTAGCGTTCAAACTATGGACCTCTGAAGGGGAGATAAATCGATTATGAATCTCCTGCCGATCATTTGATAGAGTAACCTTGGCAAGCGATCTCTTTACCGCATGATATGCGAAAGTGACATCGCTAAGACTGCTCTCCCCGTCGTTAGGGGGAGATATGCACGTTACCGTTGATAAGGAACGACGTGAAATAACGTGGCATAACCCACTAAGTCTTAGCTTGATCCCCAAAACTGCACTTAGTGATAAGTAAGTGCATAGACTCCCTCAAGTCTAACTAAATGCCAGACGCATTTAATGACTTTATGAGATGTCACGAGATCATTTATACCTGCTGCAAAATGCTTGCAAGGATAGACGTCCTTGTCGGACGCTGTGTTCCTGTCGTAACACGTTGCTTTGGCCGAACCCGCCAAGGAAAGGACGCTGTCATCGGCCGTCAGTCTGTCATCCTTCCTAAGATATGAGGAAGTTTATCGGTTCTTAATTCGTTCAGCCCCAGAGGTGGTGAATTGAAACTCGTTCGTCGCACGAGATTATAAAGGATCTAGGAGATGTGTGATTCCTCCTCATCCTAAAAATCTCGAAATATCTGTCGATCATGATATCTTAGACGATATTGAAGCAAAACGAGACTGTCATTGATTACTTTTTCATATATTTGGTGACGACTGATAATATGAGCAAATTATGACAGGGAACCATGTACCGTTGCCTGAAGTCAATGTAGAATAGACTAGACTAATGGAAACTTGCCATCCAAGTAGACTCCTTAGCGAAAGTGTGTTCGGGCCTGTAGCTCCAACACCACCAATGTTAAACGACTTCGTTTATTTGGTTATTCGTAAGGAAAAGTGATGAGAATAGTGAGATTGTAGAATGCTCACCTAGTAGCGCAAGGCTTCTCTCACACCTTGGAATTGATTACGAGATGGTTGATTTCCTCGTAATGGATGTTATAACAGTCCCCTACTTTATTAGTTTAGTAGTTTCCAAAAAACTGATTATGCAGCATGTGATTGTGGTCACTGTTTTATCTCTATGGGGATTTAGATAAAGAGATATAGATGAAGGTCCCTGTGTGACTTCATAATGCTAGAATCAAGTAGTTCCTGACCACGGAACATGATCTCAATTAAAAGAGATGTTCACTATATGGATTAATATAATCCGAGCGGATGTGGTATACCCGCGTAAGTGAGTTCTTGATCAGCTTGGGATACTTGAACAAGTATTATGCCCTTGCATGTTTTATTATGCGATCCATTTTTGGATTTGACTTCGAGATAAAGGATCTTGGGAAGACACGATAGTGACTCGGCCTGATGATCGAGTCCCGTAAAAATTGAATCTAAGTCCATGATTCATACTACACCCAGAAGGTGTTATCACGTTTTAGTCATTATGACTCTAAGTCGTCAGATTCTTCCATGATCGTTCGATCACTAGACATTGATATAGACTCAGTCCGTCCCTGATGAGACGATGAAGAGATATTGAATCATGATGTTCATATCTAAGTACAATAAGCGCATCATTGCACTTGGTCTAATGTGCTAGGACAAACATCTCGTCTGCTGTGAATGGTATAGCTCGACACAGCATCGCGCTAACACGCTGCCATCGAAATGGCACTAAAGACATATTCCCTTACCTTATGGTAATTTTTGAAGTGGGCTAGTTTATCCCATTTTGCGTCATTGAGTGTACCTACCCCCTTTGGTACTTGAATTAACGCAACCCTTTTTCGGTTATACCGATGCTGGTTCCTTATCAGACCCGCATAAGGGATATTCCTAACATGGTATGTCTTTGCCATTAGAAATAAGGTGATATCTTGGAGGTCTTGGAATGACTCCAAACGAATCACTCCGATCTCGTGCTCTATGAGACGACTAGAGAGTATATATGGCTTCAAGCTAGTATTACCATATTTGAATTACATATGCTCTGTCTCACGATCCAGATAAAACACTTGTCATAGAAGACAACTTGTTGTTATCGATCAAGAGAGACATGACTACATTATGCTATTTAGCATTTTTCGCCGAAATAAATCTTCACATATGAAGTTTAAGAGCATTTAGTTTAATGCTCGTTCTATTCCACGTTATATTTTCTTACATACAGTCGTGTGCAAGTAAATGAGGCATCCAGTCGAATGCTCGTACTCTTTCTTGGAATATGAAATATTTGCACCCAGTCGTGTGCAAGTGAGGGGGAGCATCCAGGTGAATGCTTATTGCACTAATTACTACTTAGTCGAAATCTTCGCACCCTGTCGTGTGCAAGTGAGGGGGAGCATCCAGTCGCATGCTCGTGTACTCTTTTTGTCCTTTGACCAAGGTTTTTTCCCACTAGGTTTTCCTTGGCAAGGTTTTTAGCGAGACACGTTCCCATATTATCTCACTTAAGATTGCCGAATTAGGGGGAGTATCATGTTGTATACTTCTTACCACTGTGTACTCTTTTGTCCTTCGACTAGAGGTTTTTCCCACTGGGTTTACTCTAGCAAGGTTTTGATGAGGCACATGTTTTGTGGTTGATCCCATACTACTACCACTGTTGCACTTTTTTTTCCTTCGACCAGTGATTTCCCCATTGGGTTTGCTCTGGCAAGGTTTTGATGAGGCACACTGTTTTGTGGTTAGTTAATTACATAGAATTTCGGCCTATATCATTCGGCTACACAGTTTCTCCTAGGTACCGGTTTTGTCCCACACTAGGTTTTCCATCCCTAAGGTTTTTATGTATTTAGCACTGTGAATGAACTCGACTCACATCGACAGCATGAAGACGAAGAAATCAAGACGTCCAAAGGGGGAGTGTTGTAGGATATTATTGGCCATCTTGGGCCTTACTCTATTGGGCCTATCTTGGGCTTTCCTAGTATATGTAACCCTGCCATCTATTATATAAAGAGGGTCAGGAGTCTCTTGATGTATCTATCTGTACACTCATATTAATGAAAACACTTCGTCTTGTTGTCTCTCTCTATATTCTCTCCCTATATCTATATACATATATATGTGAGGTAATACATATAAACCAGTCGTTTTATATGATAAATAATTCAGAACTCTCAACACATGTTGGATGCTATCTATGATGAGAAAAATCGCAAAACATACTTGCGAAATGACTGTTTAGACGTTGATGTTATTCCGTCACCACATGTTAGTCACCCTGATGTGTGAAAATGTGATGCCCAAAATTATTTTTTTGGATGCCATCTTTGATGAGTAAAACACGAGTTTGTTGTTACCCTCAGGATGAATGATAAGGCGTTGATTTTATTTCGCCGTCACATTTGAGACGTGATGACGTCTATGGTGAACAAATGTCTGAAATTGACATATTAGAGCAATCCTTCACCAAAATACTAGTTTGGAAATTGTATTCCATAAGTAGTATCGTGAATTTATATTCACCATGTTCCTTTATCGCCCATCTGTTATTGGATAAGAAAATTGCCCCGGTGAGTAGTTTTAATCCTATTGGGTGAATGTGAATTGTTTGCCTGATATTAATGCTCTACGTGTATATTTTTTTTCTACGAATCGAGAACCGAGACAAATGTTATTTGTCTCGAACTGTCGCAATCCCGATGAATTGCCTAGCCAAGCGAGATTTTAGACAATCGTCAAAATCGAAAACCTGTGGCTCCAAGACAGTAATTGAAAGGAACAATATGGCCCATTGTCACAAAGCAAGAGATAATGTTCAAGGTTTTTAGCGAGACACGTTCCCATTATATCTCACTTAAGATTGCCGAAATTAGGGGGAGTATCCTGTTGTATACTTTTTACCACTGTGTACTCTTTTGTCCTTCGACAAGAGGTTTTTCCCACTGGGTTTACTCTAGCAAGGTTTTGATGAGGCACCTGTTTTGTGGTTGATCCCCTACTACTACCACTGTTGCACTTTTTTTTCTTTCGATCAGAGATTTTCCCATTGGGTTTGCTCTGGCAAGGTTTTGATGAGGCACACTATTTTGTGGTTGTTGTGAGTCTTATTAGCTCAGTATATATATTATATAGGAGACATAGAGAGAGGGAACAGTAGGTCTTTATTCATCAGAATGTATATGAATGAATGTGAAATAGAAGACATCTAACCCTCTTTATATACATAGAGGGGTAGGGTTATAAGCCCACTTGGGCCCATAAATTACAAGCCTAATAGTCCAATAATATCTTACAACACTCCCCTTTGGACGTCTTGAATTCTTCGTCTTCATGCAGTCGAGTTCATTCGCAGTGCTAAACACATAAAAACCTTAGGGACGAAAAATCCAGTGTGGGACAAAACCGGTACCTAGGAGAAACTATGTCGCCGAATGATATAGGCCGAAATATCATGTAAGTAACTAACCACTGTTGTAGGATATTATTGGACTATTGGGCTTGTACTTTATGGGCCCAAGTGGGCTTATAACCCTACCCCTCTATCTATATAAAGAGGGTTAGATGTCTTGTATTTCACATTCATTCATATACATTCTGATGAATAAAGACCTATTGTTCCCTCTCTCTATGTCTCCTATATAATATATATACTGAGCTAATAAGACTCACAACACGTTATGAGCACGAGTACTCTCGGGCGATGTGGGACTGACGCACAACACCGCACCACAGAATTTCCTTCCTGAAAATCTGGGTCGTCACAATCACCCCCCTTTAGGCACGACGTCCTCGTCGGGCACGTCGTCCTTCAGGGGTCCACACACACATGCTAGTCCCCACATTTCCGTCCAGATAGAGGCTCTGATACCATCTATAACGACCCGGCCCCACGGACCGAACCGCCACGCCCGTATCAACAATATTGTCCGCTTTGGCACAACTTCCCAGGGGGGTCACCCATCCTGGTACTACTCCAACCTAAGCACGCTTAACTGTGGAGTTCCGTCCTCGCTGTTGTGCCGCACGGCTTTAAAAGGCCTTATTCATAGGAAATGGATCTTTAAGCTCATAAAAAAAAAAAAAAAAAAAAAAAAATTAAAAATTAAAAATTACATGTATATGTTGCATGATTCATAAGACTAAACCACCAACTAATACCACTTAAATTGCCATGAGTTCACTGGAAAAAGAATTGTATGTATATGTTGCATGATTCATAAGACTAAACCACCAATACGTTATTTTAATAACTATTAGAACCTGCCATGTGTATATATACTAATCCTATGCATGTATGGCTGTGCCCATCTATATATATTACTGTCATATGAGGAATCCAGTAAACCGCATGCTAGAAACAAACTTGGATGATATCAACATGTAATATTCTTAAATTGCTAAGCTGACATGTATCATGTATGTATGAAATAAAATATATTAGCTACATGAATGATTTAGTTACCATGTATAGAATTTAAACATATAACAATAGAATAATTAAATATTGAGTAATATATTGCTAAGTGTAAATTGGTAAATTTAGATTGTCTGTACTACCATGCTATAACCACTGCCATGCAATATTATTACTGTTGTTATGTATAAGATATGTAAAATTGCGAAATCATATATATTCACATTTAAGTTGGAAAAATTATGAACCTTCCCCAACTAGGCTCACCTATTTGGATACAATGTCTAGCAAAGATATAGGCAGAAGTCGATATCCTAATGAGGTCGGGTTTTAAATGGCATTCGTGCCCTCCACCCTCACCGCCTTTCCTGGTCGTTTTTCAAGTAGAGCTACCGAAAGGGGTTGACTAAATAATAATTTCCCCGAGTGTGTTTATATAGTGATGTATGTTTCGCCGAATTGGTGTTTCAGTATCGACCCGTCGTTCGATCAATGAGAACCGATTCACATGAGAAGCAAAACTAATATTTTCGAACCTGTGGTTTCGAAAAAACGTTTGTGCTTGTGCAAACTATAAACATATAAACCAGTCGTTTTATATGATAAATAATCCAGAACTCCCAACACATGTTGGATGCCATCTATGATGAGAAAAATCGTAAAACATACTTGAGAAATGAGTGTTTAAACGTTAATTTTAATACGTCACCACATGTTACTCACCTTGATGTGTGAAAATGTGATACCCAAATTTTTTTTGGATGCCATCTTTGATGAGTAAAACACGAGTTTGTTGTTACCATCAGGATGAATGCTAAGGCGTTGATTTTATTCCGCCGCCACATTTGAGACATGATGACGTCTATGGCGAACAAATGTCTGAAATTGACATATTAGAGCAATCTTTCACCAAAATACTAGCTTGAAAATTGTATTCCATAAGCAGTATCGTGAATTTATATTCACCATGTTCCTTTATCTCCCATCTGTTATTGGATAAGAAAATTACCCCGGTGAGTAGTTTTAATCCTATTGGGTCAATGGCGAATTGTTTGCCCGATATTAATGCTCTTCGTGTACATTTTTTTCCTCGAATCAAGAACCGAGACAAGTGTTATTTGTCTTGAACTGTCGCGATCCCAATGAATCGCCTAGCCAAGCGAGATTTTAGACAATCGTCAAAATCGAGAACCTGTGGCTCCAAGACAGTAATTGAAAGGAACAATATGGCCCATTGTCACAAAGCAAGAGATAATGCTCAAGGAGACAACTCTATGCTATAAAGACAAGGTCATACACGGTCACTCCTTAAATAGTTCAAAACTATTATAAAGGTGGAAAAACCGATGCTAATGTGGTTAAAGTTAATTGAAAGAAAACTCTTGAGACCCCCGATTTTGTGGCTCAAATGAGTTTGATACCTTTCTTTATTGATTTTGATAAATCATTGAGCCATTTTTTCACTCATCTGGATTATGTTTTTCCATTTGGATTATGATTTTTCCATTTGGACATACTTTTGGATTATGGTTTGCCTGTTTACGAAATTTCTCGAAATAATTTAAAGTGTTTTAAGCAAATCTATTTGACAAATGTGACCAAGCTTTAAATTTTGAAATTTTAGGCAATACTTGAGGGGTAGTTGATTTTTTTGGAAATAGTGGGTAACAGTGTACCACATAATTTCACCAACGATTTGCCTAAAAGAGTACTCATTGACAATGATTCTGGACCTGTCATTCCAAATCGAAATCTTTGGTAAAACCAAATTGATTTGTCAAATATGAGGTCTTATACTCATGTAGGTCCTGTCGTATCTTGTTGAGTTATAAAATATTCGAGAAAACCAGTGTTATCTGGTAATAGCACATGAAAGAATTAAAATTTCTTTACATAGCCTTCATTCATTACGATCAAAAGCGTATTTTAGAGGGTTGAAATGTCTTTCAAGTGGTTTCTACCACAATTTTTAAAAGGATTTAAAATTACCTTATCATTTCGCCTGTCGTCGAAATGATAAATGATTTAAATGCTAAGACATGATTGTCTATACTATCATTCGCCTGTCATCGATTGATTAGAGCATTTTAATATTGTGGCATTGACCGGATGAGATATTCCCGGGTCAAAAGACGATGTTTGATTTATAATCACATCGCATTTGGATTCTCTCTGAGAATATATTTCACGATTAATCCGAAATTCATGCCATTAATGCTCACTTTGAAAGACTAGTATGTGTAAAGATCACGAAATGAACTCGGAGAATTCTTGTAAAGAATTGAAGGAGTTATTGTGGACTTATCCAACCATAAGACGGACCATAAATATAAATGATTATGGTTGATGCATCGACAATAGGTCACATGATTATTGTTGTCCACAGAAATGCAGCATTTCCCTATCTTTTAGTCCTATCATTAAGTTGATGGCTCATGATCCGGATTATCCTGAAAAGTCTAGTAAACTTGATAATTCCGAATAGTAAGAATCGAAATTTCGATTTGAATTACTTGAGTTTGGAAATTGAAATTGAACAACCTGTCGATTATGTTCAGACCCAAATGGACTCATGGAAAGTTTGATGATGCGACTGCAAATGGTTGCACGCACTTCTTGGTCTTGCGCACCAAGATTTATATTTCCGTGTGGGGTCATGCTATTTTGCTGCATTGGTCCGTCATGAGGCCCATAGACACTTAAACACCATATACGTACCAGCTGATTACTGGTTATGAGCCAGAAGTCTCATATTAACGCGTGTTCAGAGTGCTTAATTAATATTTTAATTGAGCCGCTATAGTGTTCAAAATATGGACCTCTGAAGGGGGCATAAGTTGATTATGAATCCCCTACCTATCATTTGATAGTGTAACCTTGGCAAGCGATCTCTTTACCGCATGATATGCAAAAGTGACATCGCTAAGACTGTTCTCCCCATCGTTGGGGGAGATTTGCACGTTACCTTTGATAAGAAACGACGTGAATAACGTGGCATAACCCACTCAGTCTTATCTTGATCCCCAAAACTGCACTTAGTGATAAGTAAGTGCATAGACTCCCTCAAGTCTAACTAAATGCCAGACGCATTTAATGACTTTATGAGATGTCACGAGATCATTTATACCTGCTACAAAATGCTTGCAAGGATAGACATCCCTGTCGGACGCTGTGTTCCTGTCGTAACACGTTGCTTTGGCCGAACCCGCCAAGCAAAGGACGTTGTCGTCGGCCGTCAGTCTGTTGTCCTTCCTAACATATGAGGAAGTTGACCGGTTCTTAATTCGTTCAGCCCCAGAGGTGGTGAACTGAAACTCGCCTGTCGCACGAGATTATAAAGGAGCAGGGAAATGTATGATTTCCTCCTCATCCTAAGAATCTTGAAATATCTGTCGATCATGATATCTTAGACGATATTGAAGCGAAACGAGACTATCATTGATTACTTGTTCATATATTCGGTGACGACTGATAATATGAGCAAATTATGACAGGGAACCATATACCGTTGCCAGAAGTCAGCGTAGAATAGACTGGACTAATGGAAACTTGCAATCCAAGTAGACTCCTTAGCGAAAGTGTGTTTGGACCTGTAGCTCCAACACCACCAATGTTAAACGACTTCGTTTATTTGGTTATTCGTAAGGAAAAGTGATGAGAATAATGAGATTGTAGAATGCTCGCCTAGTAGCGCAAGGCTTCTCTCACATCTTGTAATTGATTATGAGATGGTTGATTTCCTCGTAATGGACGTTATAACGGTCCCCTACTTTATCAGTTTAGTAGTTTCCCAAAAATTGATTATCCAGCATGTGATTGGGGTCACGGTTTTATCTCTATGGGAATTTAGACAAAGAGATATAGATAAAGGTCCCTGTGTGGCTTCATACGCTTTAATCAAATAGTTCCTGACCATGGAACACGATCTCAATTAAATGAGACGTTCACTATATGGATTAATATATTCCGAGCGGATGTGGTATACCGCCTAAGTGAGTACTTGATTAGCTTGGGATACTTGAACAAGTATTATGCCCTTGCGTGTTTTATTACGCGATCCATTTTTTTGGATTTGCCTTCGAGATGAAGGATCTTGGGAAGACACGGTAGTGACTCAGCCTGCTGATCGAGTCCGGTAAAGATTGAATCTAAGTCCATGATTCAGACTACACCCAGAAGGTGTTATGACGTTTTAGTCATCATGACGCTAAGTCGTCAGATTCTCCTATGATCGTTCGATCACTAGACATTGATATAGACCCAGTCCATCCCTGATGAGACGATGAAAAGATATTGAACCATGATGCTCATATCTAAGTACAATAAGCGCATCATTGTACTTGGTCTAATGTGCTAGGACGAACATCTCGTCTGCTGTGAATGGTATAGCTCGACACAGCATCGCGCTAACACGCTGCCATCGAAATGGCACTAAAGACACATTCCCTTACCTTATGGTAATTTTGGAAGTGGGCTAGTTTATCCCATTTTGCGTCATCGAGTGTACCTACCCCCATCGGTACTCGAATTAACGCAACCCTTTTTCGGTTATACCGATGCTGGTTACTTATCAGACCCGCATAAGGGATATTCCTAACATGGTATGTCTTTGCCATTAGGAATAAGGCGATATCTTGGAGGTCTTGGAATGACTCCAAACGAATCACTCTGATCTATTCGTGCTCTATGAGACGACTAAAGAGTGTATATGGCTTCGAGCTAGTATTAGCCATATTTGAATTACATATGCTCTGTCTCACGATCCAGATAAAACACTTGTCTTATTTGAGGACAACTTGTTGTTATCGATCAAGAGAGACAAGACTAGATTATGCTATTTAGCATTTTTCACCGAAATAAATCTTCACATATGAAGTTTAAGAGCATCCAGTTGAATGCTCGTTCTATTCCACGTTAGATTTTCTTGCATCCAGTCGTGTGCAAGTAAATGAAGCATCCAGTCGAATGCTCATACTCTTTATTCGAATATGAAATCATTGCACCCAGTCGTGTGCAAGTGAGGGGGAGCATCCAGGTGAATGCTTATTGCACTAATTACTACTTAGTCGAAATCCTCGCAACCTGTCATGTGCAAGTGAGGGGGAGCATCCAGTCGCATGCTTGTGTACTCTTTTTGTCCTTAGACCAAGGTTTTTTCCCACTGGGTTTTCCTTAGCAAGGTTTTTAGCGAGACACGTTCCCATTATATCTCACTTAAGATTGCCGGAATTAGGGGGAGTATCTTGTTGTATACTTCTTACCACTGTGTACTCTTTTGTCCTTTGACTAGAGGTTTTTCCCACTTGGTTTACTCTAGCAAGGTTTTGATGAAGCACCTGTTTTGTGGTTGATCCCCTACTACTACCACTGTTGCACTCTTTTTCCTTCGATCAGAGATTTTCCCATTGGGTTTGCTCTGGCAAGGTTTGGATGAGGCATACTGTTTTGTGGTTAGTTAATTACATAGAATTTCGGCCTATATCATTCGGCTACACAGTTTCTCCTAGGTACCGGTTTTGTCCCACACTGGGTTTTCCGTCCCTAAGGTTTTTTATGTGTTTAGCACTGTGAATGAACTCGACTTAGATCGACTGCATGAAGATGAAGAATTGAAGACGTCCAAAGGGGGAGTGTTGTAGGATATTATTGGACTATTGGGCCTTACTCCTAGTGGGCCTAAGTTGGGCTTTCTACCTTGTATAACCCTAACCTCTTCTATATAAAGAAGGTTAGGGTCCCCTTGTATTGACACATTCTGATTAATAAAGTCTCCCTTATTGTTGTCTCTCATACTTCTCTCTATATCTATACATATATCTATATACATATATATGTGAGCTAATATGTCACACAACACGTTATTTAATCATGCAAGCAGGTACGATCTATGTATTTATTTACTGCCATGTACACTTGTGTAAAATATGGTAATTTGCGAAATCATATATTTTCACATTTAAGTTAGAAAAATTATGAACCTTCCCTACATAGGCTCACCTATTTGGATACGAAGTCTAGGAAAGATATAGGCGGAAGTCGATATCCTAATGAGGTCGGGTTTTAAGTGGCATTCGTGCCCTCCACCCTCACCGTCTTTCCTGGTCGTTTTTCAATTAGAGCCACCGAAAGGGGTTGACTAAATAATAATTTCCCCGAGTTTGTTTATATAGTGATGTATGTTTCGCCGAATTGGTGTCTCTATATCGACCTGTCGTTCGATCAATGAGAACCTATTCACATTAAAAGCAAAACTATTTTTCGAACCTGTCGTTTCGAAATATAGTTTATGCTTGTGCAAACCATAAACATATAAACCAGTCGTTTTATTTGATAAATAATCCAGAACTCCCAACACATGTTGGATGCCATCTATGATGAGAAAAATCATAAAACATACTTGCGAAATGACTGTTTAAATGTTGATTTTAATCCGTCACCACATGTTACTCACCCTGATGAGTGAAAATATGATGCCAAAATTTTTTTTGGATGCCATCTTTGATGAGTAAAACACGAGTTTGTTGTTACCCTCAAGATGAATGCTAAGGCGTTGATTTTATTCCGCTGCCACATTTGAGACGTGATGACGTCTATGGTGAACAAATGTCTGAAATTGACATATTGGAGCAATCCTTCACCAAAATACTAGCTTGGAAATTGTATTTCATAAGCAGTATCGTGAATTTATATTCACCATGTTCCTTTATCGCCCATCTGTTATTGGATAAGAAAATTGCCCCGGTGAGTAGTTTTAATCCTATTGGGACAATGGCGAATTGTTTGCCTGATATTAATGCTCTTCGTGTATATTTTTTTCCACGAATCGAGAACCGAGACAAGTGTTATTTGTCTCGAACTGTTGCGATCCCGATGAATCGCCTAGCCAGGCGAGATTTTAGATAATCGTCAAAATCAAAAACCTGTGGCTCCAAGACAGTAATTGAAAGGAATAATATGGCCCGTTGTCACAAAGCAAGAGATAATACTCAAGGAGACAACTCTATGCTATAAAGGCAAATATGCATGCACGGTTACTCCTTAAATAGTTCACAACTATTATAAAGATGGAAAAACCAATGCTATTGTAGTTAAAGTTAATTGAAAGGAAACTCTTGAGACCCCCGATTTTGAGGCTCAAATGAGTTTGATACCTTTCTTTATTGATTTTGATAAATCATTGAGCCATTTTTTCGCTCATCTGGATTATGTTTTTCCATTTGGTTTATGATTTTTCCATTTGGACATACTTTTGGATTATGGTTTGCCTGTTTACGAAATTTCTCAAAATAATTTAAAGTGTTTTGAGCAAATTTCTTTGACAAATGTGACCAAACTTTAAATTATGAAATTTTAGGCAATACTTGTGAGGTAGTTGATTTTTTTTGAAATAGTGGGTAACGGTGTACCACATAATTTCACCAACTATTTGTCTGAAAGAGTACTCAGTGACAACGATTCTGGACCTGTCGTTCCAAATCAAAATCTTTGGTAAAACCAAATTGATTTGTCAAATATGAGGTCTTATACTCATGTAGGTCCTGCCGTACCTTGTTGAGTTATAAAGTATTCGAGAAAACCAGTGTTATCTGGTAATAGCTCATGAAAGAATTAAAATTTCTTTACATAGCCTCCTTTCAATACGACCAAAAGCGTATTTTAGAGGAGTTGAAATGTCTTTCAAGTGGTTGCTACCACATTCTTTAAAGCATTTAAAGTTACCTTATCATTTCGCCTGTCGTCGAAATGATAAATGATTTAGATGCTAAGACATGATAGTCTGTACTATCATTCGGCTGTCGTCGATTGATAAAGGAATTTTGATATTGTGGCATTGACCGGATGAGATATTCCCGGGTCAAAAGAGGATGCTTGATTTATAATCGCATCGCATTTGGATTCTCTCTGAGAATATATTTCGCGATTAATCCGAAATTCATGCCATTAATGCTCACTTTGAAAGACTAGTATGTGTAAAGATCACGAAATGAACTCGTAGAATTCTTGTAAAGAATTGAAGGAGTTATTGTGGACTTATCCAACCATAAGACGGACCATAAATATAAATGGTTATGGTTGATGCATCGACAATATGGTCACATTTTAATGTTGTCCACATAAATGCAGCACTTTCCAAACTTTTAGCCCTATGATGGCTCATGATCCGGATTATCCTGAAAATTCTAGTCGACTTGATAATTCTGAAGAGTAATAATCGAAATTTCGATTTGAATTACTGAGTTTGGAAATTGAAATTGAGCATCCTGTCGATTATGTTTAGACCCAAATGGACTCACGGAAAGTTTGATGATGCGACTGCAAATGATTGCACGCATTTCTTGGTCTTGTGCACCAAGATTTATATTTCCGTGTGGGGTTATGCTATTTTGCTCTATTGGTCCGTCATGAGGCCCATAGACACTCAAACACCATATGCGTACCAGCTGGTTACTGGTTATGAGCCATAAGTCTCAAATTAACGCATATTTAGAGTGATTAATTAATATTTTGATTGAGCCGCTATAACGTTCAAAATATGGACCTCTGAAGGGGACATAAGTCGATTATGAATCCCATGCCTATCATTTGACAGAGTAACCTTGGCAAGCGATCTCTTTACCGCATGATATGCGAAGTGACATCGCTAAGACTGTTCTCCCCGTCGTTATGTGGAGATTTGCACATTACCGTTGATAAGAAACGACGTGAAATAACGTGGCATAACCCACTCAATCTTAGCTTGATCCCCAAAACTGCACTTAGTGATAAGTAAGTGCATAGACTCCCTCAAGTCTAACTAAATGTCAGACGCATTTAATGACTTTATGAGATGTCACAAGATCATTTATACCTGCTGCAAAATGCTTGCAAGGATAGACGTCCCTGTCGGATGCCGTGTTCATGTTGTAACACGTTGCTTTGGCCGAACCCGCCAAGCAAAGGAGGCTGTCATCGGCCGTCAGTCTGTCGTCCTTCCCAAGATATGAGGAAGTTGACAGGTTCTTCATTCGTTCAGCCCCATAGGTGGTGAACTGAAACTCGTTTGTCGCATGAGATTATAAAGGATCTAAGAGATGTGTGATTCCTCCTCATCCTAAGAATCTCGAAATATCTGTCAATCATGATATCTTAGACGATATTGAAGCGAAACGAGACTGTCATTGATTACTTGTTCATATATTCGGTGACGACTGATAATATGAATAAATTATGATAGGGAACCATGTACCGTTCCCTGAAGTCAAGGGAAAATAGACTCTACTAATGGACACTTGCAATCCAAGTAGACTCCTTAGCGAAAGTGTGTTCGGACCTGTAGCTCCAACACCACCAATGTTAAACGAGTTCGTTTATTTGGTTATTCGTATGGAAGAGTGATGAGAATAATGAGATTGTAGAATGCTCGCTTAGTAGCGCAAGGCTTTTATCACACCTTGGAATTGATTACGAGATGGTTGATTTCTTCGTAATGGACATTATAATAGTCCCCTACTTTACTAGTTTAGTAGTTTCCGGAAAACTGAGTATGCAGCCATGAATGTGGTTACAGTTTTATCTCTATGAGGATTTAGACAAAGTGATATACATGAAGGTCCCTATGTGACTTCATAATGCTTGAATCAAGTAGTTCCTAACCACGGAACACGATCTCAATTAAATGAGACGTTCACTATATGGATTAATATAATCCGAGCGGATGTGGTATACCGCCTAAGTGACTACTTGATTAGCATGGGATACTTGAACAACTATTATGCCCTTGCGTGTTTTATTACGCCATCCATTTTTTTTAGATTCGCCTTCGAGATGAAGGATCTTGGGAAGACACGGTAGTGACTCAGCCTGATGATCGAGTCCCGTAAAGATTGAATCTAAGTCCATGATTCAGACTACTCCCAGAAGATGTTATGACGTTTTAGTCATTATGACGCTAAATCGTCAGATTCTCCCATGATCGTTCGATCACTAGACATTGATATAGACTCAGTCCGTCCCTGATGAGGCGACAAAGAGATATTGAACCATGATGTTCATATCTAAGTACAATAAGTGCACCATTGTACTTGGTCTAATGTACTAGGACGAACATCTTGTCTGCTGTGAATGGTATAGCTCGACACAGCATCGCGCTAACATGCTGCCATCGAAATGGCACTAAAGACACATTCCCTTACCTTATGGTAATTTTGGAAGTTGGCTAGTTTATCCCATTTGCGTCATCGAGTGTACCTATCCCCTTCGGTACTCGAATTAACACAACCCTTTTTCGGTTATACCGATGCCGGTTACTTATCAGACCCGCATAAGGGATATTCCTAACATGGTCTGTCTTTACCATTAGGAATAAGGCAATATTTTGGAGGTCTTGAAATGACTCCAAATGAATAACTATGATCTACTCATGCTCTATGAGACGACTATAGAGTGTATATGGCTTCGAGCTCGTATTAGCCATATTTGAATTACATATGCTCTGTCTCACGATCCAGATAAAACACTTGTCTTATTTGAGGACAACTTGTTGTTATCGATCAAGAGAGACATGACTAGATTATGCTATTTAACATTTCTTGCCGAAATAAATCTTCACATATGAAGTTTAAGAGCATCCTGTCAAATGCTCGTTTTATTCCACGTTATATTTTATTGCATCCATTCATGTGTAAGTAAATGAGGCATCCAGTCGAATGCTCGTACTCTTTCTTGGAATATGAAATCTTTGCACCCAGTCGTGTGCAAGTGAGGGGGAGCATCCAGGTGAATGCTTATTGCATTAATTACTACTTAGTCGAAATTCTTGCACCCTGTCGTGTGCAAGTGAGGGGGAGCATCCAGTCGCATGCTCGTGTACTCTTTTTGTCCTTAGACCAAGGTTTTTTCCCACTGGGTTTTCCTTGACAAGGTTTTTAGCAAGACACGTTCCCATCTTATCTCACTTAAGATTGCCGAAAATAGGGGGAGTATCCTGTTGTATACTTCTTATCACTGTGTACTCTTTTGTCCTTCGACTAGAGATTTTTTCCCACTGGGTTTACTCTAGCAAGGTTTTGATGAGGCACATGTTTTGTGGTTGATCCCCTACTACTACCATTGTTGCACTCTTTTTCCTTCGATCAGAGATTTTCCCATTGGATTTGCTCTGACAAGGTTTTGATGAGGCACACTGTTTTGTGGTTAGTTACTTACATGATATTTCGGCCTATATCATTTGGCTACACAGTTTCTCCTAGGTACCGGTTTTGTCCCACACTGGGTTTTCCGTCCCTAAGGTTTTTATGTGTTTAGCACTGCGAATGAACTCGACTCAGATCGACTGCATGAAGACGAAGAATTCAAGACGTCCAAAGGGAGAGTGTTGTAGGTTATTATTGGACTATTGGGCCTTACTCATAGTGGGCCTAAGTTGAGCTTTCTAGCTTGTATAACCCTAACCTCTAGTATATAAAGAAGGTTAGGGTCCTCTTGTATTGATAGATTCTGATGAATAAAGACCTACTGTTCCCTCTCTCTATTTCTCCCATATAATATATATACTAAGCTAATAAGACTCACAACACCTGCAAAGTTATTAATAATTATTATACAACTTAATATAAGAAACATGTCTTCCTCTTACAAGTTGAAAGTTAACGGGCAGCGACCATCTCAAAGTTCAAACATATCAATTTCTCTTTATACAATCCTCTCAAACAACGGTCACTTCATCCACCTATTTATCTCTCATCGTCACAGTCCATCTATTTCTTTATACCGTTACATAACCATCTAATTTATATATATAAAAACACGCTATGTTTACAAATATATCCTAAACCACCGTTCCATTTAGCTTATTTTCAACGGTACATAATACTTGTAGGTATACAGCAAAAATAGCCATCTTGATCATCTATTTCTAACTAAAACCTCCCTTGCTCTCTCTCTCACCATCACCACCTCTTTACCACCACCGTCCGGCCTTCTCCTCAACCCGATGCCTCCCAAATCAACACCCACCTGACCCGACACGTCACCCTCTGGGCTCCTCAGGTATCGATCTTCTCTCTCTCTCTCTATCTTATATTTTTCTGTAAACTTTCAAGATTTAGGATAACTCGTTGTGGATCAATTTTTGTAAATTAAACTTGAGTCGTTTGTTTCTAGCTTTTAAGCCTGGCTTGTTCTTTTTCTTTTTTATCTTTTGAATCCACTTTCAATACAAGCATGTTTTAGTCTAGCTTCTGGATGAAAATGTTAATTACAAAATTCCCCACATTGGGCAAACTATGGTCAGCCATGTGAATTGTCCTCGTAAGCTTTGATCGTCAGATCTCACTTAGTTTTTTTAGTGGTGAGGTGACTGAATTTCAATAATTAGTACGTTTTTGGTTTATTATTTAGGACCAAGTAGTAATTAATTTAATCTGAAATGTCGATTGGTTGGGATGAGTATAGTGTGGTTTTGTGGTGGGAGAATTTTTCAAAAATTAGTAGATGCTTTACTTTTTTTGAAGACAAATATTGATTAAGCTACCTGTTAATTTTTTCTGTCCTGAAAGGATTCTGATTGATATAGCTTAATCAAGAAGGTATCCCTGTACTCAAAGGATTAGATTCTAAGCTAGCCAAGAATCTTCAACCTGGTCTTAAAAAACTTCGATGCAAGGTGAAATAATTAGAAGTAGCTATCTTCTCGTCCAGAAATAAACACTCAATCAATGTATTTATGTTTCTTTATTACTAATTTTTTTATTGTCAACATATGCTATAAGAGTCTGGATTTTTATATTACATATTTTCAGAAAAAACGTACAAACCGTACAAAAAATCTACGGTTTGCAGTAATTCAGTGCAAACCGTAGATTAAATGTACGGTTTGCAGCCCAGAAAATTTCAGTACAAACTGCATGAAATTTCAGAAATTGCAGAAGAGTCCCTACATTTCGTAAAAACTGCATATTGGTCATATCAATAAAAATACTGAATATTTTTTAAAAAAATAAACATGAATTTTTTTTATAAAAAACTAAATGGCATATTCTTAAAAATATACATAAAATAAAAATATTTTTTTAATAAAATTCTAAATCTTTTAAACATGAATATTTTATAATTAGTTGAAATATTGGTTATATTAATAAAAATACTCCAATTTTAGACATGAATGTTTTATAATTAGTTGATAGTTTTTTTTAGTTTATTAGAGTTGTAATATTGTTTATATCAATAAAAATACTCCAATTTTAAATATTAAACATGATTTTTTTCTTAATTAAAGATGAATTTTTTTATAAAAAACTAAATGCCCTATTACTAAAAATATACATAAAATAAAAATAATTTTTTTATAAAATACTACATCTTTTAGACATGATTTTTATATATATAAATTTGATCAATTCTAACAATCTCTCAAAATAAATATAAAATTTAGACAAATTTACCGCAAAAAAATTGATTTTACAAATTTCACGTTTTTGGTTTATCATGTTACCCTTTTGTGAAGGGTATAAGCTGAGATTTATTGATCCTTTTAATTTCACTCTTTTTACAAGTTTTAGTAGATGAAGTAAGAAATACGAAACAGTTGAAATCATACATTTTCATATACATACGGGATAGTTTTTAGAGCTCCAATATGATAATATTGGTTTGTTTTTCAACACTTGGATAACTCAATATGAAAGATTAACTAAATCGTCAATTTGGTGTCAATCGTCAATATGCAAACATTAACTAAATTTCATAAAACATATTAGTTAAACATGATATATCACATAATTTTATTTGAGTCTCATCAGAACCGGTTTACAACAACTTGGAAAAAAGAGTACTCTACATAAAAATAATAATAATAAAACTAATTATGGACTTTATACGTTTATAGCATCTTCTTCATTTAGGATTTGCTTTCCCGATTGCCTTTCTAGCGCTATGTATAAGTTAAAACTTGCTCGAAAAAGTTTCTTCCATGGCTCAGCAGCCTCAGTGTGTGTTTGTTTCCACCGTGCTATAATTCTTGGCATTGGAAAGATCCCTTCTTTAGGAATAACTTCATCATAATAACAACTGTTTACGTACACCATTACAGTAGAGATGTAATATGTCGTTCCAGGAGGCGGATCAGTATAAAGAGGTAAAAAAGTGGCATTCCATACTTGTACCCCTCCATTTTTGTTTGGCCATAATAACAGCAATACAATTGAAATATTATAATGAGATGCAATTAAAAAACCATAACCTGGAAATCTGATCCATTTTTCAAAAGGGGCAGGATTTGTATGATGATAAAAATTCAAACTGGATAAAATATAATCATAATGATAACCTTCAAAATCGAGATTCTCAAACAGATCATAATAAACACCTTTCATTTGCTGCAGCTCTTGAAAGAACTCACATCTAATTGCGTACCAATTATTTTCCCCATCTTCTTTACCTATGACCTTTGCAATTACTCGGAACCCACAGTTACCATCCCCATGCACATCATAAACTGTATTGATGTAATTATGTAACATGACCCATATTTGGTCACTGTACGAGAAGTTTTGCCTAGTGGTGGTGGGCTTATTTGTTTGCTTTCGCGGCCTCTTAGTTGGGTTTACCTTTACCTCTGGTGTTTCTTCCGCTTTGTCTTTCCCTTTATCTCTACTAGAAATAGCACTCTGTTCCTCCACATAATCACATCCCGACTTATCTCTCTTACTAGAATTGTCTCATTTTCTAGGTCTCCCCCTAATTTGTCTCACTTTAGGATCATTCATGAATGTTCTAGATGGTAAGGTTATCTCTCGGAGTTGTGTTTTCATATGCCTTTTTTCAACATTAGTTTTGGTAGAATAAACACTTTTAAACTCTCCTAGATCACCCTCTACCCCATAATCATCGTTTTTCCCATTATCATCAATTACATCTAATTTTTTGCAGAATGTATGGATATATTCTAGTGGAAGAGCCTTCCCGAATAAAATATGTTCACTCATAATATGATGACAAGGTAACCCGTGAGACAACTTTATACCGCAAGAACAATTCTCATCAGACTGGGCACCACATTTTTTGTGTTATTCAAATAATAAATCAAAGGCATGGTGTTTGATATATGACCTAAATTTTTTAAATAGGGGTGCTGTTCTGAATATGGAAAATAAGACTTGCATTTATCCAATTTCATCTTAATATCCCCAAACTGTTTATTCAGAATTTTATTCAGTTCTACCCAAACATTTTCAAGCGTGTCAGTATTTTTGGAAAGAGATCTTTTTAGCTTTGCGTGTTGTTGTTCGGTCCGATTACTAGTTCTGTTACCTAGATGTGTTGTATGGTTGGTATAACATACAACAAACTTATCGGCATAATCATTTAACAGCTTGTCTACATACTTAAGCACAGCAGGATACGATTTGTAAGAGGAATTGAAAGAAGATCGGTTATAATTGTACTCCTCTATCGTCTCAACATCAACCAATAAACCCTAATTATCTAGAAACGTTTGCCACTTCTCATCTGAGATTTTTTTTTACAGTTTCTCAAAACATTTTTGGCAATATGAAAAGTGCACAATATATGATAAGAATCGGGAAAAACAACGGATAAAACATTTAGCAAGACCATTTCTCTGTCGGTCACAAACACCCTAGGCAGCGTACAACCCTCCAATGTTTCTTTAAATTTTTCCAAAGACCATGTATAACTTTTTTGAGTCTCATCCCTCATGAAAACAAAACCTAAACAATATGTTTAGTTTGTTGATGTCATCCCTATGACCTCTAGAAATGACATATTAAAACGGTTTGTCCTATATGTACATTTCATTAACAATACATCAGGAAAAGCTTTGAACATCCTTATAGAATCGGGATGGGCAAAAAACAAGTTCTCTAGGCTATGAGTTATTGGGTTCATATTATAGAAGAAAGTATACCGATGTCTATCCAACAAAATAAACAGTTCTTGTATTGGGTTTCTACCATCTCTCTCTTTAACTTTCAGACCAGCCAAATAATTATGTATCGTTTTAGTGTTGGATACATTGTCAGGATTTCGATTTTTTATGGCCTCTAATATTGCACTAACTTTAAAACTACTTTGCCTTAAAGTGTTAACCATTTTTTTTTCCTCTTGTGTTAAACGAGCATGTCGTGCTTGCTCTTGAAGGTAAGTGGGAGGTGGGTGGTTATAATGTCCATTTTCTACACGACACATCCATTCATCATTAACTACGTAACCCTTAATAAAAAATGGACAATCTTTTTTTTTGGTACCTGAATTTGTGGAAGACGGCTTCTTCTTTTCGTAAACTCCCGATTTATCACACACAATATCAACATACGGTGCTCTTCTCCCATCACCCCCCAGACCTACGGATTGTAAGAATGAAACCCCAATTTCCAGCCACGTCACTAAGAACCCCAAGTATTGTATCCCAAGTCAAATCATCAACTTCAAAATGTTCTGTATAGTCAGTTAGTTCCTCGTTTGAGCTACTGGAGGAATCAACATAGTTGTAGTTCCATTGGTTGTTGTCATAACTATAATCGTAATTCATTTTCGAAGAGTGTTTGTGTATGTTTTTGTTTGGAGAAATGAGTATTTTTGAAGAGATTCAAGTGAGTGTTTGTATTTAATTTGATAGATGGTTAAGATTGGCAAAAATATACCATATTTATATTCAATTTGGGAAAAAAAATTCATGTCTAGTCATTATCAAGCTTTAATAATGCATTGAGAAGTCATTTTCGGATAGGGTTGTCATTTCATAATAAAGACGAACTTGTGTGTTGTCAAATCAATCAAAATAATTCAAAAGTGAGTAAGTGTTGTTGGCGGATTTTTATAGATAAGGTATCCAATGGCGTTTACACTACAACCCGTAGATTTAACTTACGGTTTGTATTTTTTTTTACGGTTCGTTATTTTTGGCAAAAAAAATCATGTCTATTCATTATCAAGCTTTAATAATGCATTGAGAAATCATTTTCGGATAGGGTTGTCATTTCATAATAAAGACGAAATTGTGTGTTGTCAAATCAATCAAAATAATTCAAAAGTGAGTAAGTGTTGTTGGCGGATTTTTATAGATAAGGTATGCAAGAGCGTTTACACTACAAACCGTAGATTTAACTTACGGTTTGTATTTTTTTTTACGGTTCGGGTTGTCATTTTATATTATGAAAAAACTCAAAATTTTGACATGACCTTTAATGTTTTTTTGTGCTACCATAATAACTAACCTGTAAAAAACATATACGACAATACTATAATATTCCAACCCAGCTAAAAATATAACATATAAACCCAGTTCAGTAACTTACAATTCAACATACAAATTAAAGTAAATAAAACAAATCATAACTTTTTTTTGGCACGACTAAACCCTTTAAAGTTTGACATAGGGAGCATCTTTCCCGCCGATGTTAATCTGTCCGATGACGGCTCACTGGACTCTTCAATCTCGTTTAGCTCTGGATGACGTCTATCTCTATACTGCGATTCTGGATGCAGAGCACGCTCGTGTGATGTAATTGTCAATCCTCGATCCCAAGTGTCTGTTGAATGCTGACCAGGATGATAATCATACGACCCAAATGACTGTCTATGAAAAAAATCTGGGGTCTCGGTGTCGAACTGGACATTATCGTGTAAGTAGGACGACTCTCCAAAATAAGCACGACGATGACCGCTTGAACTTCCACCCTGATCTGTAGCCATGCGTCTACCTTCACCCATTCTTCTACCCCTGCCATGCCTTCCACTACTAGATTCGCCTTCCCCTCTGCCTCTTTCGGTATGCCGATAACTTGAAGCCCTCTCGTATCTGTAAGTACTATCGTCGTAACATTGATCGTCATCACCATCGTCGTCATCGTCATCCTCCTCCTCCGACTGTTCATCACCTGACCCATATGGATTCATTCCCAGTTCAGTAAACTCCGAACGTAATAAATCCACATCCTGTTTAGATTTCAGCCGTTTAAAATATTTAAAACTGCGGCGCAACATCGCTTTTTGCAAAAAAAAAATAACAAACAAATATAATTTATTAGTATTGAGACATACAAAAAAAAAATGACAAACAAATATTATTGAACTTTAACTAGTTGTTACCATCTTATTCAGCACACCCGTATGCTCACGAAAACCGTGAGATGGCAGTCTAAGTTCAGGTGAATTTATGAAGATGCGCGTCCTCTCTCTATACCATCCCAAGTAATCCGGTGACGTCCCCGTACCAAAGTCGCCATTAATAAGTCGGTTGTGGCGGTCATTCCACACGGTTATAAACTCTTGGAAAAGTTCAGGCCAATCGTGTTTTTGGTCAGATTTATTCTCATATTTTCTATCTTTGCCGTGATCCTGTTTGGGTTTTCAAATATTTGTAGGGACAACCTGAACAAAACCAAACTGTCTCATGAACCTGTCCGTGGGATGGAACTCAATCTTCTCATTACAAATAAGCGGAACGCAACAATGTCACATATCACGACCCCGCGTGCAATATTCCGGATAGTTATCGATGTTCCCGTAAGACTGACAGACTATCTGTAATCCGCAAAATTATTATAAGAATATGTAAACAAAAGTTTAAAAATACATCGATGTACTGTAAAAACAGCTTGTAAGCCGTTTACAGAACAACTTGTAAGCTGTTTAAAAACAGCTTAAAAGTTGTAATGTAAACAGCTTAAAAGCTGTTTTTACAGGCTGCTTAAAAGTTGTTTTTAAAACAGCATGTTAAATCATCTTTTAAGTTGTTAACAGAACAGCTTGTAAGCTGTTTAAAAACAACTTAAAATATGTACTGTAAACAGCTTAAAAGCACTTTTATGCATGTAAGAACTTTTAATACACCTATTTATGCATAAGGTTAGATTTTTCAGAAATTAGTGCATGTAAAGTGCATAAAAGCACTTTTAATGCAATTATTTGTGTGTAGGTTTTTTTTCCAGAATTTAGTACCCAAAACGAGCATAAAAGCACCTCTTATGCATTCATTTATGCAAAGGGTTAGAATTCTAGAAAATAAATATATACAAAGGGATAGAATTCTAGAAAATAAATATATGCAAAGTGCATAAAAACACTTTTACTGCACTTATTATGAGTATGATTAGATTTTACAGCATTTAGTAATTGAAAAGAGTATATAAACACTATTTATCTGCACAAGTTTAGATTTTTCAGAAATTAGTGTATGCACAACACTTGTAATGCATTTTATATGCATGTTTTTTTCGAGAATTTAGTAAAAAAAAAAAACATAAAAGCACTTTCTATGCACTTATTTATATAAAAGGCTAGATTTCTCAGAAATTTATATATGCTAAGAGCATAAATTTGTATCAAGAGCATAAATTATATAAGTGTAGGGCAAACTTTACTTCGTTTGAGATTATTATAATTGTTCTACAATCTTAGTATATGGATAAAAATTACATTAAATTATGTGTTTTCAATTTTCTTTATATTTTTTCTATTATGAGTTGGTTGAAACATAATAACTGGGTATTACACATATTAAACTTAGAGGTGCGTAATGTAAGTTCAAAATGTATGTATACATTTTGTTCAATTTAGTACTTTTGTGAAAATTGCATAGTAAAATTGATTGAAAAAGCATATTATGGAAGATGCTCATATATATGCACATGTGATTGGTTTTAAAATGCAAAGATTGTATAGTAGTCATATGTGTATAAATATAAGTGTTTATGTAAGGAGTTTATAGTAGTCACACACATGTGCCTAAATAGTAGGTTCATATGCATTAATAGTCACACTACTGACAACCTTATGCACTTGTACAATAGTGTTTTGTGGAAACAAATGGCAACATTATGCACTTGTGGACTTCAGGTTAACTTAATAACTAGGTATTGTACTTAATAAACTTAGAGGTGCATATTGTAAGTTCAAAAATTTACGTAAACATTTTGTTGAATTAAGTACCTTTGTGAAAATTGTATATTAATGACCTGAGTTTGAAAAAGTTGAATAAAAAAACATTTTATGAAGCAAATGCTCTTATTTGCTTTTGTGATTGGTTTTAAAATGTAAATATTGTATAGTAGTCGCATGTAGTGCTTCTGCAAAAAGTATATACTAGTCACATGTGAATAAATAGTAGTTACATCTGAATAAATCCTCTGCTAACAATCCTATGCACTTTTTATGCATGTGTCACTTGTTGTTCAAAGTGCATAGTAATGACTTCAAAGTGCATAAAGTGAAAAGCATAAAGAAACCATTAACACCTAGAAATATGACGACTTCATATATAGGACCTGTAAACCAGGTCAATAAACATCAAAGTGAAAAGTAAGGTCATGTTTACTGATTTAATTATTACTGGTTTTTTTCTAAACTAAATTATGCATTGTAACACTTAGATTAATATTTACCAGTCTGCACTCCAAACGAAGAATCAAAGGTCCAGTAAGACCAGCTAGATGAGTAGCAAAGAAAACAAATACACGTTCTAGTCAGAATCTGTAATCTCTTTCAGATGTAAGTGTTATTGGAAATGTTGTTGTGTAAGTAGGGACTAGCTGTGCGACGTCATTGCTGAAAAAACTAGTATAGCGATACTAGAAGATTCACATATTGCAGCCGAGAAAGTATTACAGTTGCATGTGAAATAGTCCCAAAAGAAAGGTGAAAAATACCATGATGAAGTGCATAATATTACATAAAAAGGCCAAGTATACATTACTTACGATTATAAGGTATACTAATTAAAGTTTTATTTTAATTATTTTGTAGGATACTTCTGCTGAAGGGATTAGTATAGGGACGCAAAAACATTCCCAAATTGGAGCTAGAGAAAGAGTTGGTGCATGCATAATATTACATATGAGGTCATATATTTATTACTAATGAGTTTGACCTATACTCATTAATGTTTTGCTTTCAATTAATGTGGAGGATATTTCTGATAAAATGCAAACATTAGAAACAATTACGGAAGAGGCAATTGTTACTAATTCGTAAGATTTGGGAATAATTTCAAAAGATTGTCAAAATGAAACAAATGTTATAACTGAAGATGAATGTATATGAAGCAGAAGGTAATATTTTACTTCAAAATATCTGGTTTCATTGATTCAAACTAGTATCAATAACATATGTATCCTATTTTTTTCACTTAATACAATACATGAGCTTGAATCCAAAGTGCATAATGAGGTGGAGTTAGGCACCAAAGCATCGACTCTAACGAAGGCTCCGAAGAGAGAGAAGGCGAGGAAGGAAGAAGTGAAGAAGGAGAGAAAAAAGAAGAATAGTCAAAAGTCTTCAAAATCCACACAATCTACTATACCTGAGAATAAAAAAAGGACTATAGAAGAAGAAACACATGATGGTAAATGACTGCCCATCCAGCGTGTAATTTTTACATACAAAAAGGCCTCGCAAGAGCACAAGTGCAATTGCAATATAAATTCCGGAAGTACGGGTTTGTTTCACGAGGGATTACTTAGATTGATTTCGGTAAAGAACAATTATGGAAAAATATGTTTAAAGGGGTACTAATCGTGTTTAATTCAAATTATCACAACGTATACGCTTTACTAACATAACAATTATCCCAAAACTAGCCAAACAAGGGTTGTCAATCCTTTTTACTATAAAATCCAGAATATTAATTAAGGTTTCACCACAAGGACTTTTGACACTACTTATCATACAAATGAAGAGTCGTCAATTCTTATAATCGTAATAACAAGCAATAATCAAAAGATAACGATTACAAAACAATGAACACACACCAAAACAAGCAAACTAATAATAATAAAATCACAAGAAAACTTAGCTTGCGCAAGACGGATTGGTGTTAAACAACGTTGTTGATTGAAACTTGATGGAATCGTAAATATAAAAATGGAAAAATGGAATTAAAATATAGTTTTTAGAGAGATGGCCTCTCTGAGCTTTTGTCTCTATGAGTTGTGTCGAAAATCTCTGAAAAAAACATTAAATATGGGCAAGAAAGTAAACCAAACCCTAGTCTAAAAATTTGGAATTTTGTTGACCTGACTGGTCACTGTGACCGGTCAGGTCCCCTTCTAGAATATTCTTTTGTCTTGACTTCTTTGGTTTTCGTTTGGGTCAACTTTGGTCTTCTCTTGGGAGTCCTTTGTCTTCTGATTTCTGCACGTTTGATACAACAATTGGTCTTTTTGCGTACTTATCTCATTTTTATGCTAATTCCCTGCATTTTCCTACAATATTATAGAAATGTGCAAATAAACCGGAAAAAAGCAAGAAAATACTAAATATGGTCTAAATAGGCTCAAATAGCAATGAAACTACCCTAATTAATACCACATTAACTAGTAAAAACTATCATTTGGTGGTTTAATCGCACCCCCACAACTAGCTCAATGCTCGTCCCAAGAAGCGATAAAGAATAAGGATAAATTTGCAATACTTTTTTTTTCTTTTTAAAACGCGAAAGAGTTTTGTGTGCTAACTAGTCTAAAACTAAATATGATAAAAATAAAGATAAATTACTGTCGTAGAAAACACGATTGAATTTAGTGTATGCAACAAGTCGTTAAACCTTTAAAGAATAAAATGATGAGTTTTGTCTAGTGAGGGTTTACTACAACGACACTCACAAACTAATTACGTCTTAAACCTACTCATTAAGTCCCCCACTCTTACGAGATCACACGAATGCAACTAGATGAAAAGTACTTATAGTCATATTAAAACAGGGTAAGACCTCTAAAGATATATAAGGTTTGTCGCTAAAAATGCCTCTCGTCCCTAAATAAATTGATTTAATATTGTACATGCTTTATGATTAGTGTACAATCGTTAGCTCGAAGTTCGACAATTTATCAAGAAAAACACCTTGAAATTCATCATTTTACTAAACTTAACTATAAAAACAAAAGATTATACAATATAAAAATATATACTATCAAATAATCTCCATGCTAGTGTTCTCAGAGCGTATCTCTCATTTTTTATTTATTAGGAGCTCACTTTTTTTCATTATTTTTTGGGTGTTTTTGGCTTCATTTCCTCCTTCAATCATACTACACTTCTTATATCATCGGGTCTTTTAACCTATTTACTCTCCCAGAGTTTTCTATCTGTCCTATCCTGAGTATGATAATACTTATATCCCCCTCCCGTTTACATGTCTTTCGACATCGCTGGCAAGATATTCAACCATCTCAATACATAGGCACGAATATGACAGTACTAAGTATAGAAAAATGTTCCCTCAATATCTGCTTACACTTGTGTGTAAGTGAAGACTTATTGGGCATGTTCCGGATTCCTAAAACTAGCCATAATATAAGTATATGTCTTAAGGCTAGACTTGTTCTCTAAGAGAACGACGGGTTTACGCACCTGTCGATCCACCCCGGACCTAATGATGGGACTCTAGGGTACAAACAGCGAATTACCCAAATCAATGAAACCGTCTACTTAAAATAAAGCTTTGTAATAATATAAAAGTTTTATAAAGATGGTTTTTGTAAGTTTTTAGGGACTGTCGTGGGAAAATGAGTAAACGTAAATACACTTTAAACTCTAAGTATATCATGCAACTTGTACAATATTATCTCTCCCTAAATTGGATTTAGTGAAATAATTAAGGACAAACTAGACGTATCTAAAGATTTAACACCCTAAATTAATATAAATATTTTTCCGATTTCCAAATTATCGCCACGTGTTCACGTATAAAAGCGTATTTCCATAATAATAGACCAAAACAAATAGTTTTTTTTTTCCATTTTTTGATTTTTTTCATGCAATATGTGACTTATGCAGTCCTAACACAATATTTACAAGTACTAAAAAGATAGCCTAAAATACAAATTATATACAAAAGAGGAAATACGAAGTTTATAGAGTGAATACACATGTTGTACATGTGATGTTGTGCAGAGGTGATCGCAAAAATTTCTAGAAATTTGCAACTTTCTTGTATCTCTCGGTTCTGATCGGTAATAGTGGCCGGTCAGGTCTGTTGCTGCTACGGTTTTCGATTAATTCTCCATTTTCCTTTCGCCTGTCTAATCAAAAACACTAAACGCAAAATATAAAACGCAAGTGTGGCAGAAAATCGTATAAAATCTATAACTTCTAAAAATTCTCTCAAGTGAGAGATAAAGATAAAGGCTCAAATATGATTATTTTCAGTTTTTCTATTTATTTAGATTTTTATGGTTTTTATCGGTTTTTTTGGTTTTTTTTTTTTAGACTTTTTATAAAAATAAAAATAAATGGGGGGTTTTAACTAAGTAAAAATACTAAAATTTTAAAAAAAAAAATCGAAAAATTCACTCCATTTCCATGAGAACCAACAACGACGTTTCCTCTCCCCCAACTAAAACTGACAGCACTGTTGGAAAAAGAAAAAAAAAATTAACATCGGAGTTGAAAACGCAAAGACACTTCATGCAAATAGAACTTATGCAATATTTACAAACATGTTATTTACATACAAAGTAGTATTCCCTCCCCCAACTAAAAATTACATCGTCCTCGATGTAAAAACACCAAAAATACAATTCCCAATTAACAAGAAGAAAATACTTCAGAACAGATGTTTGATGGATTTTAGTGGTATGTCGGTGGGTCGATCAAGTCTTTCCACTCAACATAGTTCAGGTATTCTGAATTTTCCAAATATGGCTTAGCTCGTTGACCATTCATCACAAAATTTTCATTCCCTTTCGAATCGCTAATTCCCAGCGCACCATTCACACAAAAATTTGTTACAACATAAGGTCGGTCAAACGAGATTTTAATTTTCCTGGAAACAGATGCAGTCTGTAATTGTAGGGTAACACTTTCTGTCCCATAAAAAAGTCCTTTTTGATAATTCTCTTATCATGAGCTTCTTTCATTTTTCTTTTCGAGATTATTACATTCTCATAGGCGTCATTACGAATCTCCTCTAACTCCGAAATTTGCAACTTTCTATGCAAACCCGCATCATCCAGATTTTCATTTATCTTTCTGATTTGTGTTCTAGTACGAGTGGTAGATGACAGGCCTTCCCATAGACTAATCGATAAGGTGACGCACCAAGTATTGTTTTGTAAGAAGTTTTGTATGCCCACAGCGCGTCTACCAATCTCACAGACCAATCCTTACAGTTTGGATTAACTGTCTTTTCAATGATTCTATTTATCTCTCGATTAGCTAACTCAGCCTGACCGTTAGTCTGCGGGTGGTAGGCAGTACTCACTTTGTGTAGTACCCCATATCTTCTCATTAAGTTATACAAGGGTTGATTGCAAAAATGAGTTCCACCATCACTGATAACTGCCCGTGTAATGCCAAACATTGCAAAGATATTTTCTTAAAGAAAATCTACATTATTGTGATCGTTAGTTTTTGTAGCTATAGCCTCAACCCATTTGGAGACATAGTCTACAACCACTAAAATATACTGACAACCAAATGATAGAGGAAATGGTCCCATGAAGTCTATTTCCCAACAATCAAAAACTTCCAAAACCAGCATTGGTACCATAGGCATCATGTTTCTTCTAGTGACTGCTCCCAAGTGTTGGCATCTATTGCATGCCAACCCATAATCATGAGCCTCTTTGAAAATCGAAGGCCAATAGAATCCACACTGTAGTATCTTTGTTGCTATTTTCTTTGCGGGGAAATGTCCTCCACATGCTGAAGAGTGACATCGGGAAATGATCTTTGGAATCTCTTCACCCATAACGCACCGGCGTATAATTTGATCAGGGTAATATTTGAACAAATCAGGCTCATCCCAAAAGAAGTTTCGTGAAACCTTACGTAGCTTTCCTTGACCGTGTTTTGACCAATTGCCCGGTAACTTTACGGATGTTAGATAATTTTAGATGTCTGCAAACCAGGGTGGTTTGTGTTCCCCTTGACAAACAACTTGAAAAAGTTGTTCACCTGGAAAATTTTCATTTATCACCGAATCACCTGGTACTAGTTCTAACACTGGTAATCTTGACAAGTGATATGCGACAACATTCTCTACCCCCTTTTTATCTCTTATTTCCAAGTTAAATTCTTGCAGGAGGAGTATCCATCTGATCAGCCATGGCTTAGCATCATCTTTCACCATTAGATGTCGTAGGGCTATGTGATCAGTATAAACTATCACTGGCAACCCACCAAGTATTATCCAATTCCCATACAACTGCTAGTAATTCCTTTTCTGCAAATGTATAGTTCTTCTGAACATTGTTCAATGTTCTACTTGCATAGTAGACTATGCTTGGCTTATTATCTCTTTGCTGTCCCACTACTGCTCCTACTGCCACATCACTAACATCACATATTAGTTCAAAAGGTAATTCCCAGTTTGGGGGTTGCATTAGTGGTGCTGAGATTTCTTTCAGTTTTTGAAAATATGACTCACATTGTGGTGTCCATTCAAAAACAACATCTTGGTCTAGGAGTGCACTCATTGGCTTTAGCTAATGTGCTAAAAGAGGGAATGAATCATCGATAAAATCATGCGTGCTCCAAGAATGATCTTATATCATACACATTTTTAGGCGAAGGTAGGTTTTCAATTAGTTAAACTTTCGCTTTATCGACTTCAATCCCTTTGGGTGATACTACATGTCCTAAGACTATCCCTTTTGTCACCATGAAATGGCACTTTTCCCAATCTAATACCAAGTTGTTTTCTTCACAACAAATCATCCCTTTTTCTAGATGATGCAGACATTAATTGTAGGTGTCTCCATAAACAGAAAATTCGTCCATGAATACTTTCACACATTTCTCAATCATATCACTGAAAAGTGAAATCATACGTCGCTAGAAGGCTGCTGGTGCGTTGCACAGACCAAATGGCATCCGCCTGTAGGCAAATATGCCCAAGGGACAAATAAAAGTTGTCTTGTCTTGGCCCTCTGTGGGGTTTTAAATCTGACTAAACCCTGAATATCCATCCAGAAAACAATAATATTCATGCTCTGCAACTTTTTCCAGAAGTTGATAGAGAAAGGGTAGTGGATAATGATCTTTTCTGGTAACTGCATTGAGGCGGCGGTAATCAATACACAACCTCCAGCCTGTTTGGATACGGGTTGGTACTAGCTCATTCTTTTCGTTCTCTCCAATAATTACTCCTGACTTTTTGGGTACCACTTGGGTGGGGCTCACCCATTTTGAGTAAGAGATTGGATAGATAATTCCTGCTCCCAATAGCTCAAGAACTTCTCCTTTTACTACTTCTCGCATGTTGGGATTCAGTCGTCGCTGTATTTACCTCACAGATTTGGTATCTTTTTCTATAAATATGTGATGACTGCATAAGTTTGGTGAAATCCCTTTAAGATCGGATATTACCCAGCCTATAGCCTTCATATGCCTCTTTAACACGCTGATCAGCTTCTTTTCTTGATCACTGTCTAATTTTGAAGAAATCACCACTGGGTACGATTCGCCTATTCAGAGAAGCACGTATTTCAACTCTTCGGGTAATGGTTTCCTTTCAGGTACAGGGGGTACTTCGTCTGAGGGAGGAACTTGTGTTACTTGGTCAAAAATGTTTTTGACCGGTGGTTCCAATCATTGGGAAGCATTTACTTCCTCACTCTCTAGTTCCCTAATGCTCTGAATAATATGAGTCCCTTGTTCTGACAACATCTCTTCAGCCATTCTATCCAAGAGTGCGACCTCTAAATGATCGGGTTGGATGAGCCTATGTGAAAATTTTCTAATCATTTTCTCGAATTCTTCTACTTCATAGAGGTCATCTTCATCAAATGAAGGTCTTTTCCCAATAGTGAACAAATTTAGCTCTGCTACCAAGTCTCCATAAGCAATTTTTACAATCCCCTTTTCATAATTAATGACTGCATTAGTTGTCATGAGAAAAGGTATTCCTAACAACATTGGTGCTGCATGACTTGAGCCATTTCCTTTCTGGCCTGCCAACACAATGAAATCCACTGAAAAATTCATATTTTGTATGGTCACTATCACATCCACGATCTTCCCTTTAGGACCATTTGAGTATCCTCAAGCTCTCCTAACTTTAATCTTTTGTAGATCTCATAGGGCGTAAATGGCAATGAATTGTTGATAGTTTTAGTACCAATTTGGATAATGATAGTTGGGGTTCCAGAATCTTTGTGCTTAGGAGGCATATTACTCTGGTGGAAAGTACTTATATGCTCTGTAAGAAAGGCTTTCTCTTTAAACTTGGTCCTTCGAGGTTGAAAAACAATTTCCCTAAAAAATCTGGTTATCCAAGTAATCTCTTTGATAGCATCAACTAATGGAATTTGTATGATTAGATCTTCAACCCAAGCTTTTGCAAGACCGTTTTTCGCATGTTTCTTTGTTTTCCCCAACAGATGAGGAAAATGAGGGGTGGCAACTATCTCTGGTTCCTTTTTATTTGATTTCTTAGCTGCTTCCTCTTCTCTCTCCTCCTCTACTGGATTTGCAATTACTGTTTCATTGACCGGTTTTGGCACTACTCTTTTGGGGACAAGAACCAGCTTTGCTAAGGGTTTCCAACTTCTCAGGTTTACTGCCATAACTTAACTAGGATCTCCTTTGTTCTTGTAAAACTTCAATGGCTTCTTTCTTTGCTCCTTCAGCTCTGGAACATTATTTGCATGGAAATTCTCTACATGATTCAGTTAGTAAGTGTTCCTTTCTTGAAGGTTTGTTTGAGCTATATCTCGTGGGGCTTCTGTAAAGAAGTTTCTACTAGAATTGTTGTCTCCCCATCATGGCGAATACCTTCGGCGAGGGATCGGTACATCCATATCATTTTGGAGTTCGCACGGATTGTAGTTTTGTCTAAGCTCTACTTTATCTGTCTAGATTTTCACTGGAGAGACTTAAGGTTGATTAATATGTTGTTCAACTGGTGGTGGTTCTAGTTGCACAACTTGATGAACTAGCTCAAGGATTTCTTCCCTCAGTGGCAGCTTTGGCTGTTTAGCCGACTGCCCCTCGTGCGTGTAATTTTTACACACAAGAAGGCCTCGCAAGAGCACAAGGGCAATTACAATATAGATCCCGGAAATATGGGTTCATTTCATGAGGAATTACTTAAATTGATCTCGGTAAAGAACAATTATGGAAAAGTATGTTTAAAGGGGTATTAATCGCGTTTAGTTCCAATTATCACAACGTATACACTTAACTAACTTAACAATTATTCTAAAAATAGTCAAACAAGGGTTATCAATCCTTTTTACTGCAAAATCCAGAATATTAATTAAGTTTTCACCACAAATGCTTTCAATATAACTTAACATGCAAATAAAGAGTCGTCATTTCTTATAATCACATAAACAAGTAATAATCGAAATATGACAATCATCAAACAATGAACACACACCGAAATAACCAAACTAATAATAATAAAGTCACAAGAAAACTTAGCTTGTGCAAGCCTAAGAGATGTGGAACACCGATCTTGATTGAAACTTGATGGAATTGTATATAAGGGAGAATTCCATATAGGTACCATATACCAACTTATATTCCTTCTATGTATCTCTATATAAGTTCACATTTCCTATAGATAACACTTTTTAATTATTCAATTTATTTACCAAAACGCTATTACACAAACGAAAACATATTATACATATTTTCTCTATTTAGAAATCCCAAAAAATAGTTTTAAATTACAAGAAAATTTTATAAAAACAAAAAAATCAGAAAAAATAATAAAAAATGAAAATAATCACAAAAAAATGTATTTTTATAAAATAAAAAATCACAAAAATAAAAAAAATATATTTTTTTTTAAATCACAAAAAATGAAAAAATCATGAAAAAAATATAAAAATATTTTTATCACTAGACCATTTTTTACACGAAAAAACTATATTTACATCAAAAAATATTTTTTTTATCAAAAAGTGGCATTTTTTATTAGAAAGTGGTTTTTTCACCTAGAAAAGTGGATTTTTTTTCCAGTCGAACGTGCATATAGTTCAGTCGAAAGTGCATACAATTTACCGAAAGTGTATCTATTTCAGTCGAAAATGCATATAGTTCAGTGAAAGTGCATATAGTTCAGTGAAAGCGCATCTGGTTCAGCTGAAAGCACATCTGGTTCAGCTGAAAGCGCATCTGGTTCAGCTGAAAGCGCATCTGGTTCAGTTGAAAGCCCATCGGATTTAGCTGAAAGTGCATATGGTTTCGCTAAAAGTGCATATGGTTCAGTCCAAAATACATATAGTTCAGCTGAAAGTATATCTCGTTGAGCTGAAAGTGCATCTAGTTCAGCTGAAAGTGCATCTAGTTCAGTCGAAAGTACATATAGTTCACAACAAAGTGCATCTAGTTAAATCGAAAGGGCATAGATTTCAGTCAAAAATGCATTAGTTTGGTACAAAGTACATGTAGTTTGGTACAAATTACATATAGTTCAATTTGAATTGCATTTTGTTCAATTTAAAGCGCATACAGATCATGTAAAGCGTGTTAGTTTATTTTCGAGTAAAAATAGTTTTAGATTCGGATGGATTCGAACCACCAATCTATTGAAACCAAGTTCAAGTACCCCGCTATTATCAATTTGAGCTTACGAATCTAAGCAAACAAACAAATATTTAAATTCGAAAAATCATTGGAATATGAATCACCTAATTACACACAGAACTATGTCTTATAAATGATTTAAGGTCACATTTTTCATTTGAAATTAATGAGACACCTTATCATGAATAAAGATGGTCAATAGTGTGCCACAACAATAAAAACATAAGGTTAATATATGTACTGGTGTGCGTAGCTATGGCCAGTTATCATCCATGTACCAAGAACCCAACACTAATACTCAAGTCCATGTTCTTTTTTACGGCTAGTATTATCGAGAACCAGAGGTACGAGAAATGGCACACACTTTGAGGCTTGAAAATAATACTAAGAGACACTACAAAAAAATGACCAAACACTAACTAGAAAAAGAGTTGGTAAAGCTCTAAATCAGTTAGTAAAACCAACTTAGTAACTGATTTCTTAACTAACCAATCAGTTAGTAAAAGCCTAGTTAGTATATTATACCAACTAAATAAATGACAGTTACTGTTTAGTAACTGAACTACCAACCGATTTTATCAGTTACAACTTACTACCAACTGATTTTATCAAGTTACAAATTACCAACTGATTTTATCAATTACAATTTTACTAACCGATGTTACTAACTAAAAATAAATTGCTATTTTGCAACTGATTATACCAACTAAAGACACATTTTGCAACTAACTTACTAACTACATATCAATTTGTAAATAGCTCCAATTTAATAACAATTAGCAAATTAATCAAAAAATTAGTTTACACTAAACGACATTTCATTAAAAATGAACAACGAACCCCAATCAAAGTTACGATTCCAAATCAAATACCATACAAAAGACTTTTGAGTCTAAGTCAATTCCGATCATAGTTACGATTCGAAATCAAATACCATACAAAATACAAGTTTTAAACATAATCAGCCAATTACACTCACTAAACACTAAATAGAAATCAGTCCAAGTCCAAGTTGTCGTGGCCAATATTATCATCATCGGGGTCTTCATCGGTACACTCTATTGGCATGTTTGGCATTCCCCGGAACATAACCGCCCATTGAGCTAACATTTTCTCCATTTTGGAAGATTTTTCCTTCTCGATGCGTAACCCTCAACCACTACTCCACCTTGCTCACGAGAGAGCTGCCTGAACTACCTAGACTCTTCGAAGATGAACCAGAACAACTACCATAGTAAAGTATTTTGTCAACACCGTACAAGCCTTACTTGGTTACCCCACCCGCAACTTTCAAGTATGCGGCATTCTCATCAACATGAGTCTTATTTTTTCTTTCTTTAATTCGCGTGATACTCTTCCTGTTTCACACAAAAAAGACATGATAGATTTAAACACCCACGATACTACACAAAACTTGTTTCAATCGGCCGAATATGTATTCCAAATAGTGTAAGTTTTATAATCACAATATATCAAAAAGAGTACCAGATACATAAACAATGTAACCAACATATGCACATTTCAATTTAACCAAAAACGAAATTAATCGTTTCTACCAAATGGCTTGTTCAGTAGATACAAATTATAACACTTTATATTTTAAGAAGAGAACTTGTAACATATATGAATCTGTATTTTGGATACAAGTAAATTTGTCGCTCAAACTTTTGGCATTTGAAATAAATATCATTCGCTTCTTATGTAGAAATGGTGTGCCAGGGTATCACTGTTATTCACTAATTTACAAATAGTACACGGTACTAATCATACTTTCTGAGAGTCAAGGGTAGAATGAAACCAATACTTCATTGAACATCAATCATGTTAAAGGAATGCAAACATTATCACAAGAAAGTAGCAAAGAGTCGGCCAATTAAATTTCATACCAAACTTCCCATTACTAAGGATGAAAAAGCCTCACCCATTGCATTAACAACTTAAAAAGAATGTCAAAATTTGTGTATATACAATGAACTCTTCGAATACCTACGGCAAGGACTCGCTAAAAACATGTCAGAATGACAGTAAAAAAAATCGCAGTGATAAAAACCTCGCATAAAACTGAACAAAACGGCACAATAGTATATACATTGCACAATTTAGATTTTGAAAGAGATACAATGAAATAGCAATTCCAAATATTCAATAATTTTGCAAGATATACAGTCAAATAGCATTTCCAAAAGCTTACCTCAGCTCCCATTGCTTTCGACAAAATTCAGGTAACCATGTCACCTTTTTTTCTTGATTGGGTGTTTTTGAACAATGTATGCGCCGGGATATAATCTACCTTCAATTATACTTTCTGCGAAGTAGCCAAAAGTCTCTTAAGCAGCCCTAAAATCAAATGTCTTGAAAAGTAGTATGAAATTAAAACACAAATAAAATCTAACCAAATGATCTGCGGTGTTCAAGAACGAACGGGTACCAGCATTATGAATACTAGCACGCCCATTGTTTACCCTCCTTTTAGCACAACACTCCTTGAATTTTTGGTCGCTGGCCCACGTCGTTCTGACTAACCATGTCTCTTGATGTTAATTTCAATAATGTCATGAGGAACAAAGAACCAAAGTTGTGTTTTCCAGGTAAAGTTTAAGTTATATTATCAGGTTTATGCATATATACATATATAAAGTTGACAAAAGAAACCATGACCTGTTGTAATTAATACTAATGAATTTAACTCAACACTTTGAGAAATCTAACTTAAAGTAAAGCAGTAGTATTCTAAGGACAAAACAAATAAAATATAAAAGCAATTAACACCATTTTTTCATTGTACTGTAATACTATCTATCGGAAAACTTAGTAAAATTTTATTATATAAGTGAACGTTTCAAGTATCAGTAACACGGGAAACTAAGATTTCCGATTTAAAAACGACAAATTGTTAACTAGTGGTAGACTTTCTAGTTCATCAAAATTGAACCTTGATGAACTGAAATTAACCCTTATGGATTGTTTCCCGGAACTGAATAAAACTAACTTAAAAGCTGCTTTTTTATAATTGATGGTAACCAAATTTGGGCATTTTTTTTAATCTCTCTATCCTACTGGCCTTTGTGCGAAGCCCCAAATTGGAAATTATTTTGTAGGAAAGCCTTAAGATGGGCAAGATAGTGCTAAGATCAAGTATCAATTATATATAACAAAATCTTAACATGGCCAATTTATCAATCTACATACAAACGGGAAAAAGAGAAATACAAAACCCTAATTGCAGGCTCCATGAAAAGAGCTTAGAGTTCAAAAACCTTAAATTTAATTATCTATTTCAGATACAAACTCTAATTGCAGGCTTATTGGAAAAATCAACTAAAAACAGTCGATTCTTTAGTAAAGAAATTATGAATATTCAATTTGAAAAAAGAGAGATAGAGATTTTGTACCGTGATACGAGATCATCGGCGGGATGAGGGTTGGATGTGATGGAGGCGCTTTTCTCTCTCTCTCTCTCTCTGAGCTTTTTAGGGTTAGAACTTTGAATTAAAAGTAAAGGACTAACAAGTTAGTGATCTGTGTATATTAAAGTACGTAATCTGCCCAAACCTTTTCATTTCGTTACAATTTAGTATATTGGATTTTGCTTCCAATTATTCATTGGTTACCAATTGATCCCTAAATATATAATACTAACATTTATAACCCAATCGAGACCACATATTTGGCCATTTTAACCGAAATATTAATACAATTTCATCTTGAAATAGTTTTATATTTGATAATATAATAAATTATATTATTATAATATGTATAAATATAGGATGAAATAACTATTGATAATTCCATGATTATAATCAAGATATATCTTGTCCAACGGTTAATTTGGACAGATGGTGCCGATAAACATGTTAATAAGATATATATGAAAATATGAGTATATTATATATTATAAATAACAAAAAACAATAGATGCAATAATGGTGAAGTAAATCTAAAGTTAAAAATGATATAATTTTTCGTAATGCACTAACAAACTAATTGAATTGGTTACAATTATCAATTATGTAAAAAAAAATGGTGCTTTGTTATATATATATATATATTTAGTGTTTTGTTATATATGTAACTTATATTCTTATAAGTTCTATCATGTAAAAATGTGCAAATATGATTATTGCTTATGTTTGTTTAAGATTTAAGTTAGATGAAAATTCATGTTCATTTAGTCAGACCTTCGGTTCATGATCGTTACTAAAGGAATATGAACAAATATAGATAAGACTTTCACTAAACAAACATGAACATGAATATATCATTTTTCTTGTTATTAATTGCATGCAATTAAATTCAACCCGATTAGTGCGGACCCAATTAGTTACCATCAATCACACCTAGATTATCATCACATAGACGTAACACCCATATAGATATTTACATTTTGTAACTCCTAACTCTTGTCTAGTTTTGTAACTCCAAACTCCTAACTATTTTTTTATTTTTTTGCCTATTTTGTAGTATGTTTTTCATGAGTCAAGTAATAAAAATGTTAATCCATTTAAATGTAATATAACAAAGTACAAATATATTTAGTGCAAGTGTTTTAGAATATAAAAATATTTTGTTAAAATTCACAATAGAAACATAGCAAATTACAAATATATTTAGTGTAGGTGTTTTAGAACATTTTTTTTTTTGTTAAAAGTCACAATAAAAACATAGCAAAGTATAAATATATTTAGTGTAAGTGTTTTAGAGCATAAAATATAACTGAAAATTGCAAATTAGTAATCAGTTAGTGTTTACCAAATGCATATATTATAGTCACTAATGAGTTGGTAAATTACTAACTGATACAGTTGTAGTTACTATTCAGTTGGTATTTACTGACTAAAAATTATAAGTTAGTAACTAGTTAGTATTTACCAACTGAATAAATTGTAGTTACTAATTAGTTAGTAAATAAAAAAAACATAAAATTTAGTTAGTAATGTTACTAAATAGTAACTATCAAATAAGTTAGAATATTAAGTTACTATATGGGTCTTTTCTTGTAGTGAGAAAGGGGCATTACATTTTCTTCTCCTCTAGGCGCCATCTCCTCTTGAGCAAATACCAATGCCTCTTCTAATCTGCCATTCCTAATTAGTTCAATCATCCTTTGTTGTTGTACATGGAAAAAGAGTTGAGAATTTGTGTCTAGTATATGCACAAAAAGACGTCAAGATGAGAAAACAAATGAGCACGGATATAACAAATAAGGCGGATATGGAATGAAAGAGAGTCCAGAAAGCAACAAATAGCAAATATTTTGTGGTCATATAGAAAAGCTCATGCCTAATGGTCACAAATTAAAAGAATATAGAGATGGAGATAGATAAGAATTAAACACCAACTGCAAAAGATGCCAAGGATAACTAGTTTCACACTCAAGGACATGATAAGCAGCTCCTAAATAATACTCATGTGCTAACTGCTAACTGTATACTTAAGTATTTGTGTCCTTACTGCCGCATGACTTGTTTGTTTGGAGCTTCTAAGCAAATGAGCAGGACTTTTTAAGTTTGCGAAACAAGTTGGGTTCATCCAGCTTAAAGCGTCTAGTTTTTGAAGTCTAAGAACCAGAATGACCCATTAAGTTGGTCAACCAAACACAGTCCAACTCGTAAAGGAAAAAACAAAGAAGCTGGGCTTAAAAGCTGCAACCAAACAAGGCTTGAAAGCTCACATAAAATAACTCTTCAACCATCCCCAATATCTAATTCTAGCCATAAATGCAGGCCAATTTTCTTACCTCGGGGTTCAAATCGTTAACTTTTTCCATTGCATCCTCAACGTTCGCACATTGCACAGCCCTTTTAACTGCCATGCGATCCGTTATTGTAGCAAGATCTAATTTTGCTTTCAATCCATAAGGACATACAAATTTTCAAAATGAATCATTGAAAGTCAAAACCGATCTGGGAGTCAGGAGAAAAAGATTAGGTAAACACTGAGATTTTTTTTCCAATTTGAGCTTACGAATTTAAGCAACAAAACAAATAGTTAAATTCAAAAAATCATCCGTATTCTTAAATACTCTAAAATTTTCCGTCTAAAGTTAAACAATTAACAAGTATTAAACCTTCTCGGATAAACCACTTAGCACTTGGAGGAAGAATTGGGATTTATAACAAGCCAATCCTAACTCAAATATTCCTAAATAAAATCGTAAATATTCCTAAATCAAATAAAACCATAAAAATTCCTAAATCAAATAAAACAATAAATATTTCTAAACAAAAGAATCGATTATTAAACAAAGTACTATAAAACCGTATCAAACAAAGAATCCAGTACTATGAGGAGACTTATCAAATAAAACCGTAAAAACATCTAAATCAAAGAAATCCAATACTATACAAAGTACTAGTATTATAACTAAATGGGTTTTCTACATACATACATATTATATATATAGATACAAATACATAGATAGACAAATACCTTCAAAGCTAGGGCAAGACTGTCCACATCATCAACGCCGAGCTCGATGATGACGGAGTTGTGAAGAGACGGTATAGTCCTCGCCTTCTCCGAAGGTCCAATTAGTCCCATGACCCCGATCCGAAACCCTACATGCATCCTCCTCCTTATCAGAGGATGAGCCTGGTTCAATCTCGATGATGAGGTGGAGTTATTGGAGACATCACCGAAGAATTCACCGGAGACTATGATCACCTGCTTGTTGCCGCTCCACTGTCCGGAGGAGAATTGATCTCCATAGTCGTTTAAGAGAAACAAATAGACTGGAATGTTTTACCCGTGAGCTAAACAGAATAATATTAGGGCTCTTTATTTTTGAAAAAAATGGTACAGGGAATGCTTAAATCTGTCTGAATTAATTTAGTTCAAAATTGGTACATGTAATACATTATTTGTTGTGTATATAACATGAGAAAAATGGAATTAATTTGAGTTTTTAGAGAGATAGTCTCTCTAGCTTTTCAGCCGTTGTTTCCTGTTATAAAAACGTGTTTACAAAGTGAGAAAACTTTCTATTTATAGGTCATTCAAAATTTAACCAAATTTAATAAATCTGTCTTTAGCTGACCGGTCAGGGTGATTTAAGAAAATTTACTAAACACTAGGGGATGGGAGAGAGAAATGCCTAAAGCTACGGTAACGCAAACACTTTTCATATCCTCTCTTTGCTAACACCATACATGCATGCATGCATACTGTGTCCTTCTACCACCCTTTTTGATATTATTTTTTAGATAAAATAATTTAGCTGATCTTCATTCTAACCTAACACAGATTCCAAGAGCAACCAAATAAAATAAAAAAAAGGGACTGCTGATATACAAATTTTGTGTCAGTAGTCCCAAAATATCACCTTATCTCTTGTAAGCTGTACCAAATTAGGGTAAGTACATGCATGCACACATTATATCTTTCTTCATTTGTTTTCATTTTAGGAAAGTATATATTATATTGCCTTCTTGATTTATTACTTGTTCGTTTATCACAAAACTGAAAAAAAAACACATGTAGCTGATCTTCATTTTAACCTAAGACAGATTCCAAGAGCAACCAAGAGGGAAAAAAAAAAAAAAAAAAGACTGATGATATACAAATTTTGTGTCAGTAATCCCAATGTACAGTATATCTCTTGTAAGTTGTACCAAATTAGGGTAAGTATATCAGTACATGCACACGTTACATCTGTCTTCATTTGTTGTCGTTTTAGAACCATATATTGCTTTCTTGATTATTAAGTATTTGTTTGTTTATCACCAAACTGAAAAAAAAAAAAATATACAAGTTTCACTCTTAGGAATACTATGATTAATCATGTGTACTATGATTTTCATTTTCACAATACTTAGGAATCATTGTACGTGTTGCAATTTAGCTCGTAGTATTGTCACCAAATTTCTTAATCGAACGATTAATTACGACTGAATATTAACGCTTGCTTGATTGTATTGCCTTTTTCAACTTCATAATGTTAAAAGGTTCAAAGGTCAAAACTAGAATCAAATAAGTTAAGTGGTAATGTTGAGGAATGAACATGCCAAAGTTAATCATCACTAATTTATTTACAATATTTCATAGTATATGCAATTTTTAATGTGAGGATATTGTTACTTATTTAACTATATGCTCAAGGTTTATTTTTGAGTTAAATTTTCTAGTGAGAATAATCATAATAGGGCAAGTTTTCTCAAGTAAAAAATCTATACCGGTCCAAATAATTAATAACGTGGTTAAGATTAAGATGTTGTTTGGTAATCCATGTAGCTGAGTGCATGTAGAGGGACAATAATCAACGTATCTTTAAGAAGTTATCACTACACCGTTAGTAATTTCCCTTTATATTCCACCTGATATGCGTGTTTGGTTACATACATACTTTAAGCTTAACATATTTTCTGATTAAAAGATGAGATGGGGTAATCTAGCTCAAATCTTCCAGCATTTAGTTTATCTTAAAAATGACAGCCAAATGTGAATTTGTTTGTTTCCTTAACCGTTTATAAGTGGAAGTTTGTGTTTTTATGATATTTTTCCATCAGAATTTGAAGCAATTGACATGATCGAAGACACTGGACCTTTATCAATGGAATATAAGCATGAGAGCAAGCCCACTGGTTTAAGAGTTTGTACCGACATTGGTACAAATGATGTTGATTATTCCACTGTAAAGAAAAAGTTGACGAACTCAAATTCCATATCATCTAATTCTTCCTCACCTGACTCACCTTTCGATGATCCCTTCTCAAAATACGAACACAACAAGTACATCGAAGACACTACCATTTCTGAACTTGATGAGAGCCCTAAATATGAGATAAAAAATAAATGCGAAAATATCACCTCTCTAAAACCAGTACCAAACGCAAATTCAAAGCCACCACCTACACAAGCAATGGAGAGACCCTTGAGCCCAGGATACAGAATTCCTTCTCATGTATTCATCAAAACCAAGTCAACTGCCCCAGTGGAATGGAGTTCAGCCTCGAATGAGTCGTTGTTTAGCATTCAAATGGGAGATTCCAGTTTTGGTAGAGACTCTATTTTCAGCTACAACTACTCCAACTATATACAGTCCCCAAAATTGAACATTACGCCTCGTAAAGCAAATGAGAGCAAAGAATATGAAAATGTTTTTGAGACTGTCAAAGGCGATGGGAAGCCCTCTCTTACTCCATGTCATTCAACTCACTCTAATATCAGTGGTAGCAGTGTCAAATCTTTTGCATTTCCCATGTAAGTAAATCCTGTATCTAAATCTAATAAGAGACCAATGAAAAACTGTTCTTCGTGAAGTTGTATGAAAGGTTAATTAGTCTTGTGCTTGGTTTGTTTGATTTGTCTTGAGAGCTCCCATATTTTGGTTCTACCGCTGTAGTTTTTTTTTTGAAGAAAAAACTTATGTTTGCAATATATTTGAAAAACAATACGTGTAATTAGGCTTCTGAGGTGATACTTTCTTTTCCCTGTAGCTGAAAAGTTATCAATATTGGTTAAATGACAACCTACACAATTGAAACCTTACGTACATACACTTGCTATATTCTTCTTCATACTGATGCACTCTATCGGTCATTGAGATACAATGCTACTTTTAAACATAAAAAACCAAGCATTTGGAAATAGCAAGATGGAATATATGATTCTTTGGACTAGTTTGAAACCAATGAAGTGGTTTAGGTGAGTGGTAAAGTTATAGGTATAACTACTGCAAACTTGGTAACTTAGTTTAGGGTTTTATCTTGATATCTTTGTTTTAGAAGATTCCTGAATTAACTTTATAAAATCTCAGATTGACTGGAAATACTGGGAAAGATGGTACAACTTCAGCAGTTGGTTCGGTGAGGATAGGCTTTGAGTACTGTTCACAACAATTGACACCAACAGCGTCTATAAAGCATCCTTCGTCAGAGCCTCAACAGCCTCAACAGCCAAAGGCTTCACCTTCCACTTGTTCTTCATGGTTACGATGCTTCACATGTTGTACACTTTGTTCAAAATAGCGAGACACAGATCCAAAGGGACCTCTTTGACAAAGGTCCTACTGTGCATCTAACTTTAAGAATTCACAACCGATTTAACGAAGACAATGAAAGAAAAAAAAAAGAACATGACTAGTATTGCACGTCTCTAAATTGGTTTTTTTGAATCTGGCAACCACTTTTCCAGTAAAAAAATGCTATGTGGTATTCAAACAACAGACATGTCATTGCCATATCTTTACAGTCATACACATTTCTATGTTTATTGTTCTTTTTGACAAATATAAAGATGGGAATGAGACACTTTGTTGAGGATATATGCTGGCAATGAGAAAACACGTGTCCAGTAGGCGACTGGCACCCATTCCCGTAGACGGGGCTACATGGGGACCAGGGGACATAGGCCTAGGAAACAATTAAATACCAAATTATAATTTTACCCTTATGTTAAACTTTTTTACAGTTATGTTATTTTTTCCTCGAATGGGTAAAGTTTTCAACTCCTCTCACTATTTACCTCTCTTTAGTACCCATGATTTAATGTTTACCGACTTGTACATGTATATTGTATTTATTCTTTTTGTCATGATGTAGTCATTGCGCTCTACTCCAATCTTTTAGACGATTCTATGATTCAGTTGGTTTACAGTGGTTTTGATTCTGAAGAGACTATAATTATGGGCTCTAAGTTGTCATCAAGTATCCAGTTAATTCATGTCATTTTGGTGTTAAATGTGTTCAATTCTCACATTCTTCTGTTTACTCGATATGGATTTCTTTATGGGTATAATGTGGTGTTTCACAAATATCAGATTTTGTTAGAATTTAGAGGGAGGTGTTTGCGTCTTCTTCAGCTAAGATATGGTGTTTGCGTTTTGATAAGAGGTTTAAGGTGTTTTAGTTATCAAGGCATTGTAACTCCTATCCGTAGTCCGGAATAGGTTTTGATTTGTAGCTTTCTAATTTTGTTTCCTTTGTGTGTGAAGTATCTTTCATCTTTTGTTGCCTTTTGTTTTCCTTCCTTATGCTTTCTTTTGTGATGATTGCCAACTTTATTAGATGTCAGACAACTTTTAAAGCTCTTGTTGTACAATGAGCAGGCAGCAGGCTCGAAATTTATTCCTTAAAGTTTGGACCTTATTAGTAAAAGGAAAAAAAAAAACTAAATCTTATGTATTTCTATCCATTAATCTAGTGACTACTCTATCCATGATAGTATCTTGGTAAATAAAATGACAGATTTGCTGAACAGTTTTCTTTGGTATGTTGGATGCAGATTCTTGATTTTTCGGAATTTAGGAATGTTTGGCTGGAGATTGAGGGTGTGTGCATTAGCCTCTGTGAATATGCCTTTTTTTCATTTGTTCAGAAAACAGTGTTAACACTTATGTATTCCACTAAAGAATAGCTTTTCGGATTGTACTATGGCTGCTCCTGGTGTAGCGGTCTGTTCATGCCTGATACGAAAGCTTGCAAAGTCTTCTGAACAGCTATTGAGTTTCTCATACTATATACATTCGATTTGTAAATTAAAAAGTTATAACCCCTTTGTTTAAAAATGGGGTGTATGTGAACTTGTAATCATCGTTCAACGTTTGGATAGTTCTAAGTGAAGCTATCCATGAACGTTATTTTTATTGTGTGCCAAAGCCACCCCAGCAGAAAGCGTTACTTTGTAACAGTCGTACGTGTTTGAAACTTGTAGCCTAGTGCAAGCTCAGCAGAAAAGTAAGGTGTTTCCACACACAAAATTGCAATCATGTATCATATAGTGTGGCATCACATTCACATATCGTCCGGGGTCAGTGAGTGGTTCCATGGCCTAGGTGGCTTCCGCTGCACCTGCCCGGAATTAGCTTCAGCCTAACATCTGTCCTATACAGGGGAGCGGGGAGATTGTACCTTTTAATTATAGATAGCCAAGGCTTGCATCTGAGTCATCTTTTCATTTAGAAAGAAAGAAGATACAAACAAGAAATGTGAGAAATAACTGTTTTATATATGGGTTATTTAAATTCAATAAATTTGCACGCAATATAAGATGATTTTTCTTTGGTTTTTCATGAAATTATCTACACTATATGGCTGTATCTCAGTTTTTAATAGTACAAAATAAAGAGTAAATAAGAAAATAATATTTTACAGACAACCTCACAAGTAATCTTCACGTGCTTTCTCATTATCTGCACATTAATTATGTCGGTTTCCGTTGATAACAACATCAGACATCTCATTGTAATATCTATCGGCAATTGTGGATTTCAACACTTCCTTTAAATTGAAGACTGAACACTGAAGTCTGACCAAATCCAAATTGTCCAACAAAACCATCATGGTTTTTTTTTTATAACTTCAAAAGAAAATGTATTGCTACTAGATAGTAACGAAATCTTTGTTATGTTTCCTCGATCAAATTTTAATCGAATTTTATATGATTTGTATAGTCACTTTGAAGTATTAAGCAGAATATTGATTAGTACTATTTTTTTGTCAGAAACATGACTTGAACAAAAATTCTCATAGGATCTGTCGCTCTTTCAAGTCTCTCGATTATATGTTTTCTTAGTTGTTGCTCTGATCTTTGATTCTACGTTAACGTTGGTTATGGTCATAAGAATTTTTTAAAAGTTATCAGCTTAACTCGTATAAAGTACAATTTGGTAGACCTTCTATCATCTTGTAATCCAGCTCAATCTGCACCTATGAGATTTTTTTACTTCACTACTTTTGGTGGAAAATAAGCATGATCGAATGTACTGGAATTGTATTTCCACAACAGGGGTCTCACAAGAGACGCATAATTTCATGGGATTATTTGATTGATTGATTGTCGCGATATATTACTAGAAAGCACTTTCCTGCAAAACATTGTTGTGGCAAAGAGGGGGGGGTTGACCAAGTCAGTCTAATAAAGATGAAAGTATGTGTATGTGTAGGACCAGATTCTCGGAAGTTAAATAAATCCTTAATTCAATGAATTCTTAAAGTAAACTTACTGATACTACCATGAAGCATTCGAGACAAAACATTCAATATACTAATATAGAGGACACACTACATTGATTTAAAAGGTCGCTTTATCCCTGAAGAACCTGTTAAAGAACCTACGCCAGAAAAGAAAACGATTCTAATAGGAAGCTGCTCCCGAATTCTGTACGTAATATCAGTAACGATCAGAAAAGTCTTTTTCGAATCCTGGCCCATGCTAGTGCAGCAACAACAGCACCTCCTAAATGAGCAGAACCAGATACTTCACTGTTCCCCTGAAGTAGTAAAAATGTACAACTATATATCAGTTACTGATCAAAAAGCTAATAGCATATTGATTTGCTTCAAAAACAAATGTGGTCCATAATAATGACTCATCAGCTCAACTCTAAAGGAATGAAAATCAGCAAAAACAGAATATATAATCCACAACAAAATTCACCAAGCAAAGCGTATTTGGGAGTTGTTATGACTAGGTTTTGTGCTGCTGCTTGTTTATTTTGTTGTTTTTTTCAGATTTGTATTTTCTTCAAAAACAGAGAAGCACCTTGGCTAAAAGTAGTAGATAAACACATAAAAAGTGTGGAGCTATTATAAGTTAGGGACTGCAGTCATATGCTAACATGCATGGTCTCTGTTTATACTTTGCTCTGTTTCTTATGTATAACGCCTATGAAGAGGAGTACAGCTCGGAATATTTTGAAACATGAAGCCAATGAAAATTTCTGTGATGCTTCTCGAGATATTATATAATCTAACAAATGAAGATAAAAAAATGACGAGAAAAGCATCAGTTACTTTTAGCAACGGTTTATCGGAGGAACATATGTTAACACGGTCAAATATGATTAGTTTGGAGAAGTCTTAGGAAGTGCATACCTCCAATATTCTCAGCATGTCTTTTCCAATGATAAAGATCCCCTGTATGATCAGAATGATTTTTATTTATTAAAACAACTAAATTTGGCTTCTAATAATTGCCCATAGTTGCTACACAAATAAGATTGTGGAGTGCAAACTCACGAGTAAGATAGCAGGAACGGGAATGATGAATTCGAGATAGAGAGTAGCCCTTGGATTGAGGAATATATCAAGCAGCATAATAGCGTTTACTGCTCCACTGGCTCCCTAAATAGTACAATTAAGAATATAAAAGTAAAACATACAACTTAGGCGATTAAATCTTGAATGAACGTAACTGTAGATTGACATTAGTAGTTATATAAAATATATTCATAATAGAACTGCTTCATGGCATATACTTAATAAGAAAAGAAGAGAGCGAAATTCATATACCAGTCCAGGAACTCTTGATGGGTTCATGCCCCAGCCACCATCACTCTACAGATACAAGGCAAAAGTTAAAGTCAAAACCGGTTCTAGGTACAGGCCTTAAAAGGCATGGGCCTTTGGCCTCAAAGACTTTGAACAATGAGGAGCCTCACTTTTCCAAGATTTAAAATTACAATTATACAATATACCATTTCTAGTTTACGTAATGAATATTTAGTCAAAGCATACCAAAATCTACAACTGTTTTACACCTTTTGTTAGTAAAGTAGGATGTTAGTTGGCAACTAAGAATATACTTTCATACTATTATCTTAGTACAATAAATTTGCTTAGTGCTGTATTAAATAAAGTTTAAAATTAGTAGTTCTGGATACTTATTTATAGCAATATTTTCTTATGGTGTGTTTAGTATTTTCGGTTTTATAGATTTGATAAACAACCGTGCTTTCCCCGAATAACGGCCTAAAAGCCTCACTTTCTAGATATGACTCGAGCCTCCTCTTTACTAGAACAGGCTCCCGTTAAAGTTGAAACTGGTGTAAAAAGATGAATAAAAAAGGAATAAGAATAATCATAAACCAAAAGCATATATCTTAAAGTTGGTCCTTCTTAGAAAATCCTTCCAAGACAACAAATATAAAGACGCAAAGAAACTTCAGTGGTTAACAAAATAAAAGGCGACAAACCAATTTGTTTCTAGAAACCCATACAAAAGGTGCATATTCTTAGAAAAAATTATACAGATAAAACAAGTAGGTCGAACTACAAGTCATACATAAGGAGTTCAAAGTTTTGCTTCGAGTTGGTGTAGTTAGAAATGTGATAGGTTTACCTTTGAGCTTAGAGCTAGAAAACCCTTGTGGGCCAAGAAGAATACCGAGCCAGCTAATGCGCCAGTTAGATACAGCTTCAGCAAGAAAACTGATCCAAAGTTTCTTCCAATCTGGCCATGTATAAAGTTAAATTACAGTCCAAAAGATAATAGTTAATATAAATAACGGGGTTTTATATGTTTGGTACACCAAGCTATGTGTTTTTAACGATTTGGGTAAGCACATTTCAATTTTTCCAACTTGGGTATCACATTATAAGAAACTTTCCAATTTAGGTACCACCGTTTAAATTAATCACGGAATCATGTCCCGTGACAGCACATGCTTGACAAACGTTAACGTGAGAGGGTAATTTTGTCATTCTGCACCAAAATATATCATCCAAGAAAAACGTTTCTCCCCAATTTCACACATAACAAAAATCAGCGCATGGTCCAAATTTGGGGGGAAACGTTGTTCTAGGATAATATATTTTGGTGCAGAATGACAAAAGTACCCTCTCACGTTCAAGTTTATCAAGCACGTACTGTCATGTGACATGATTCCGTGATTAATTTAGACAGTGGTACCTAAATTGGACAGTTTCTTATAGTAAGGTACCCAAATTGGAAAAGTTGAAAGGTGGGGTACCCAAATCGTTAACAGCAACATAGTTTGGTGTACTAAACGTATTTTTTTCCCATAAAATAAATGCAGTAAGTAATATACTGTCTTAAAAAAAAGATTCTCATGGTAATCAGAGTAGGCATAGTCTTCTACAAGAAGCTATCAGATAATTGCTTATATTGCTTCATGCTTAGTCTCCCTTTCTGTGTTTATTTCATCTCCTAATCTAGAACAATATGATATTTGATTCACGAACACACACAAACATATTATTTAGAACATAAAGAGTAATCAAAGTAAAATTCATTCCTTATAATAAACAGATATGTGGTCATACATTCGTCCCAAAGAAGTAAAGTCCAATCATGTTGGAGATGAGGTGTCCAACATCAATCTGACTGAAAGCAGATGTTATCAGTGTGTGCACTCGTCCACTTTTAAAATTCTCGAGTGATATCTGATCAGGAAAAAATATCCAAAAATAATTAAATTACAAACAGATCAAACCTAATTTACTTTTTTATTTAAATGAAACACGAGAATCCTTCATGCCACTTGCCATGAAATTGTTCCTCATAAATTGACGATCTGCAATACGCCACAGCATGAAAACAGCTACATTTGTTAGGATTAATCCCAATACCACTTTATCAGATGATTGTCTTCTCAACCATGATTGCCTGTCCAAAAAAAGAAAACTAACATCTCTCAAGAAAGGAACAGAATCCTAACAAACAATCAACTAGAAAACTATATTTATTTTCTTAACTTATTGCCCTTTCATTTATATTGAAACCGATACCATCTTATCTATTTGAATTAGAGTAGAGACATTTAGTTGAATATGAACTCAAGAAACCATAGCTTTATAAAAGGCAATATGTCAGATATGTAAAATAAATGATTTGGAGAGGAAAAAACTCTTAATAAAGTTAAAACTTGAGATGTCAGTAATTCTATGGGTAATGAGGAGGCAGAACCAACCAGTACAGCTACTTATATCCAATGCAAACATTTAGCCCATCCCCATATAATTTTGATAATTTATTTTCCCTCGGCAACTAGAGTCCTATTCCTCGATAATTTATCAGACACTAGTCAAGGGTTGTGAACCAAATTATTCTGCTCAATTAAAACCTAGCATAGCGATACTTAATTCCAAGCTTTTCCCCTTGATTGAACTCAACACGAAATCTGGTGGACTAAACCAATTTAGACGCATGATATCTCAAAAAATGAAAAAAGAAAGGGGATTTGATAAATTTGCAGGCACTTGAGGATAACAACGTGATCACAGAAAAGAAAGGAACTCAAAAGCTAAAGCAAGACAGCAATAAATTGCCTTGGCCTAGTGGTTGATGGGTCAAACTCCGTCAAAGGAATAGCCAACGATTATAAAGAACATCTCCTAAATTTATGTGCGATCCGAAAATTGTATTGGATATTGTCATAGCTAGAACTAATGTTATCACAAGTTCAAGCTAGACTGACATATATATATATAGAAAGAGAGAGAAGAGGAGGAGGAGGAGGAGGGGGGGGGGGGGGGGGGGGGGGGGGGGGGGGGGGGGGAGGATGGGGACTTGGAGGCCATATGCATAGTGCATTTGCTGGGAGACGAAAACTCGAGTCTTGGTGATGATTGCTCATTTACTTTTAGTTAACTATTAGAGAAGCCCTTGGTAGAAATTCAAAAAGTTAACATAGCTTTGGTACATGAAGTAGTGAATACTGAAAAGTAGTTGATACTTGATAGTGGTAAAAAAATGTTCAGTATATACTTGTTATGAACAGGCCACCTATGAAAATATATTTTTTACTCCCTAATGAAGGAATAAGTATAGCTCCTCTAAACTAAAAATAGAGCATACTATGTTTTTGCATAGTTTTTTGAGGAAATTGTAACACATGAAGAAATCCTAAACGCTCTTTCTGCTTGGTTAAAATAATAGTGAACAATTCCTAAACAGTCAAGACGTTGGGCAAAAGGTTAAGAGGTTCTGGCTCATAACACTCTTAAAACCTACAGATTATTATAGCTGCAAAACAAGTCAGTACATAGGTGAAGCTGGACAATTAACTAACTCAAACATTCCTCTCCCCTTATAGAAGTTGGAAATATTGAACTTTGGAGGCATTAACCAACTATTTCAACAAAACTTGACAAAAAATTAATCCAAATACAGCTAGAAGTAATAAAAAAATTGGAGGTAAACCCCGTGATCCCCCTAACGTCTCCACCCAGTTACTCACCAAATGAAAACAGAACCTACATTCGTTAAACTAGATCAGTATGCTCTCAGTAGAAGAAGCGGTGTCCATTTATTAACCAAGGCAAGATAACCACATAAACCATATGGATCAAATGTAAAAAGTAGTAAAAAAACGTCCAGCCTGTTTTTTTATAATAACAAACACACAAACTATATTAATAAAACATGAAACCTAACCTAGCTTACATACAATCTAAGTCACACTAAAACAACAAAATAAAAGCTTAAAACTACATAAACTGACTGAGATTATCTATCAAGCACATGACAAAATTGTTCGACAATCCTTACAACAAAATAGCCAATTAAGTGACTGAACTACTAAACTAAAAAATGTTCACCCTTCTTTACAGCAAACATATATAATTAAACTTAGGAGAAGTCCCTGAAAGTGCAGAGAATGTGATGAAAAATAAAACAGTTTCCAGTTCTGTATCCCCATTAAGAACTACTAATTGAAAGGGTATAACAAAACTAAAAAAAAAAAGAAATCCTCCGTCCCTAAATAACTGTCCATCTTTCCATTTTGCGACATCCCAAAATAAGTGTCCACTTTCCTTTTTTGGTAAAATTTTTCCTATATTTTTTTTTAGTTAAAACATATCAAATTTATACTTAAAACCTCACATTCTAAATAAAAAATAATTTCTGTTTAAAATTTTTGATTTATCGATGCTTTTTTGTTGAATTTTAAGCGAAATTGTTTTAAATCCTTAAATATCACAGTTTTCGAAGCATGACACTTATTTAGAGACATAGGGAGTATATAAAAACAAAAACACGAACACTGGCATAGCGCGCTGTTACAGTTTTCCTATATTATAGCTCACATTTCTGTAATATTTAACACATATTAATTGAACTTCAACAAAACAAGGGTTCTTTTGGTTCTTATTTTTCTTATTTAGTACCATTAATTCAAGTTTTATTTTTTAATTTTGAACTATTTCGTTCATTTTGATACCCTAAATTGTCAATATTTTCTTATTTAGTACCTTGAGTTCTCAATTATTTTCTTGTTTAGTACCCGGAAATCAATAACTCTGGTGCCACATGTCACATAATTGGACGAAATAATTCAAAATAAAATAAAATAAAAACTTGAATTTAAGATACTTATCGAGAAAACATCAACAATTCATGTTACAAAAATGCTAAAAAAAATCAAAAGAAGAAATGGACAAAAAATAATTAAATTACCAGGGACGAGAAATATGTTGAAACTGAGAATTAGAAGGGCGAAAGACATGATTTTTGGAAAAGCCAAGAGTGGAATAAGAAAACACTTGGCTAAAACCCTTAAAGAGATGAGATTTTTGGTTAGCAATGATTGGGTTAGTGAAAAAACCAAAAAAGTAGAATTGGTTTGTGTTGTTAAATGGAGAATGAGAGAAAGAGTGTTTTGTAGTAAGGTTTGTTGAGAGAGTTTTGGTGGAATAATGTTTTTGTTGGATTTTGGTGGCATTTTGTTTTGTGACAGAGAAAAACCTCTTCATCATTTTTTATTTTTGACAAAACACCTCCAATTCCAATTGGGGGGGGGGGATTTATTCTTACAATTATATACACTGTGATTCTTTTGTTTTGTTTTGTTTTGTTTTGTTTTGTTTTGTTTATAGGAAGGAGTATGTTGGAGAGCGAGCACTGGTTAAAGAAAGTAAGATTCTACTAGGTAAAGGGGTTCAGAATTTTGATAAAAATTTGCATTTTCCCCCCCATTCTATTTTTATTTTGTTTTATTTCATCTTTTTACTATTATTTTTATACATTAAAGTTTAAACATACCATACCATACCATACCATACGGCTGATTATATTTACCCTATTTCCATACTGTTTGCCACACCATAACGTAAATAAAACAAATATTTTAACACTCAAACATGTTGTTTTATGTAAATCTGTTTTGATTTTTGTCAAACAAGATTGATAACATGGTTAGTGATGCAGTAGTGTATGCATTATCCCATATGCAATCACCGTTTAGGAATTAGATAAAGGTTACATCTTCCTCGTTCCATTTAAAACTAGTTTTTCTTTTTAATTTTTTTAGATTAAAGTTTTAAACAACCATTTGAATAAAGGGTAATTTATAAAGGCTAGGTCACATTTTTAAACTTTCATTAAGTCCAAGTCTATAATTCCAAATTTTATAAAGTTCAAGTGGGATTAATTCTTACAATTATAGTGATTCTATTGTATATTTGTATTGTATTTGTTGGAGCGAAATAAATAGCGATAGAGACAATGTGCGTCAAACTATACCTTTTTTGTACAATTAGGCTAACACTACTTGTTTTCTTAGTAAATCATGGAATTTTTTTCAACTTTTTTAATAATCAATTATTCTATCTATATATAACTTGAAACCAACAAAAATTTGAAAAAACAATGAACATTTATATATATTTTTAATTATATCTCTTTAAACATCCAAATAATACCAAATAAACAATAAAATACCCAAAAAGTTAAAAAGAAACATGAAAATTAAATTTTTCGTAAAAGCAATTTAAACAAAATAGTGAAATCGTTGATTTTGAAAAAAATAAATAGAATTTACTAACATTTATGAGTGAACAAGGTATAGTTAGCCCAAATAGAGGAGCCAGACTCATCCTTAGGTGGGAGTCATCACTCTTCTATCTTATGGGTCATTAGGGGTGTTTTGTAAATTATCAAAGGCTTATAATAAAAAAAACATTATAAAAGAAAAAATACTAGATTAAAACATTATGGGTCAATTGCGCATATTATCTTTAAACTTTTTTATTTAATATTATTTAAGTTTAGGGTAAAAAAATTATTTAAATTATTATTTAAGTTTATGGTATTTACAACTAGGGATCTATATTTTTTTGTTTGGATTTTTATTTTCTTATACTCGAAACCTATGCATATGTATATTTATGATATAAATATGTGGATAATACAAAAAAAAACCATATTTTAAGATTTAAAAGAATGTTTGGTTATTAAAGAGGGATAAATAGTTTTAATAGTTTTTATTTTTTATATTTTTATGAGAGTATTGTATTATTGTAATTAATATAAAGATGTATGGGTATTTTTGGAAAAAATTGGCTAAATTGGGCAGCCTCATTTGACTTGGGTTGGCTTATTATAATAGAATGATATATATGTTTTTATTTTAATTACTATTTAAAATTAGAGTAATTACAACTAGGGTTCCATATTTTTTTTATTTTGAGTTTTTATTGTATTGGAAAAGTAGGTTTTAATTTACTAAATCATAATTTACCTTTTAAAATCTTAGCCATTTATTTTTTCACAAAAACATCCAATGGTCTATAATGTAGGAGATTGAGTACTATTTTTCTATCGACTTGTACTGATCGACCGTTTTTCGAACCAAACCAATCAAGTCGGTAACAATAATATATATGTTTTGTGACATATTAACTATATATATATATATATATATCTATACTATTATAATAAGTCAACCCAAGATTTTTTGAGGCTGTCAAATTTTACCACTTTTTTCCAAAAATACCCTTACACTTTTTTATTAATTACCACAATACCATATTCTCATAAAAAAAGAGAAAAAGTAATAACTAATAACACTTTTTATCCCTATTTAAGCTCTCAAAATTTTTTTGAGTCTTCTTATCTTATACTCTTATCTTTTTTTTATTCTCCAACTATTTGTATCATAAATACACTTATTTTCTAAATTTTATCGCATTACGCGTCTCACACGCAAAGCGTGGGGCACGATTACTAGTATATATATGGGGGAGGATATATGAATATCATGAAAAACACCCAACTAGACACTTTTTCGTAAAAACGCTCCAAATCAAGATTTGGTTAATGCAAATCTCAATGGTTTCACGATGGGAACACAAATATGCGTCTTGTTTTTTTTTCTGAGATGTATAATGACATGTTTTGAATTTTTAAATTTTACCATAATTTCGAAAACATATCATTATACATCTCGGAAAAAAAAACAAGACACATATTTGTGTTTCCGTCGTGAAACCATTGAGATTTGCATTAACCAAATCTTGACTTGGAGCGTTTTTACGAAAAAGTGTCTAGTTGGATGTTTTTCATGATGTTCATATAACATTTCCATATATATATATATATATATATATACGTGGAGATACAAGTATAGTGTAACGACCCGGTCCTCCGACCAGACCGTCACCATCTGCTTCCTATCACCAATACTGTCCGCTTTGGCCCAATTTCGTCCTCGCTTCTTGGGCCGCACGGCTTTAAAAGGCCTTGGTGATAAGAAGGAGGATACTCCTACCTTATATACCATATAGGTACTACATATCTAGGCGATGTGGGATAACTCACTTCTCTTTACCACGGTATTTTCCTACGAAAATCCTGGTTTTTACATATAGAGAGATAAGAGAGTCATTGATAAGTGGTAGCGAGATTACATCAAGCGACCCTCTAACTCTCTTTATATAATAGAGGGTAGAGTTACATATGGTAGGAAAAGCCAACATAGGCCCAAATAAAGACTCATGGAGTAAGCGCCAAGATGTCCAATAATATCCTACAACACTCCTCATTTGGACTGGACGTCTTTATTTCTTCGTATTCGTACAGTCGATTTGAGTCGAGTTCATTCGCAGTGCTAAACACATAAAACCATAGGGCTGAAAAACCCAGTGTGGGACAAAACCGATATCTAGGAGAAACTGTGTAGCCAAATGATATAGGCCGAAATTCCATGTAAGTAACTAACCATAAAACAATATTTAAATTACACCATAAGATACACGCATGCTAATCGGTTTTCAATAAAATCTAAACATAGACAGTACAATTGCTATCAATTTATAACATGCTGCTCATGGTAGACAATACTAATAATTAATCCATCATGCACTGAGATTCTGCACATAATAACAATTTCATGCAATTACAAGGGTATGACATACACGTATTATCAAGATTGATTGTAGACAAAAAAAAATGCCTTTTATTATCCGGTATATATGTTTTAGATCTTCCATATAAAAATTCATTTTACTATGACAATACTTTCAACATACAAACACTCCTTGCAATAGTACGTATTATTTTGGAACTAACATACAAGCAGGCGTCAAACATACATACACATATGTGCTTACAATTAACATGCAGTTGCTATTGTTTTTTTTTCTTTTCATATTACACATACAAGAAATCAAAGCATGTTAGACTGTTAGATAAAACATGGTCCACATACATACAATTTATTTCATACAGACATGTGACAATATGTTGATTTTATTATTATTGACATGCATGGATCATCCTGAGCCGTATAGTTTTATTGTTTAGAATTTAGATATCTTTCTCATGGCATGTTGGTGAAGGTTGATATAACAATAATCCAATAAAACCCGGATAAATTCAAAGTTTAGTATACCCAGAATTAGGGGTGGCATCTTTTACTGACTTATACCAACCGACCGTTTTTCAAACCGAACCAATCAAGTCGGTATCAAAAGTTTGGTATACCGACATTACAGTACGGTACAACCGAACCGATCTTTGAAAGTCGGTTCAGTTTCGATATACGTTTGGTAAGTTCGGTATGGTACCGATTCAAACCGAAATATTAAAATATACTATATAGACAAATAACATAAAACACTTATATACATTTAATAATTAACGTTGTTATAATATACTTATATTACTTTTTCTAGTGAATACTTATAATATTTTTATTTATTTATAAATTTTACTAGAAATGTCTAGTAGTATTTACTATTTTATGCAAAAAATAATAATAAAGGTAACAATAATATAAATAAATATATTTGTTTAATCTACTATTTTTAAAACTTTATACTATGTTTTTTTCCCAAATCGCACCATTTTTCTATCATCACTTGTAAACTCTAAAATTTGGTATAAAACTGAAACCGAACCGAACCAACCGAATAGTTTGGTATACTGAAAGTTCGGTATACCGAATTTTTTGGTTCGGTAATGGTATAAAAATTCTCAAACCAAACTAGTTTGTTACGGTATCGGTATGTAGTCAAAAAGTTCGGTACCGAACCGATGTCACCCCTACCCAGAATCCTAGCTTGCAGTCCAATTTTTATGAGCAAAGTGCTGATAACGTGTTGTGTGACATATTAGGTAGATATATATATGGAGATACAAGTATAGAGAGATAAAAGAGTCCTATTTTATTCCTTGATAAGTGTATGGAGATTACATCAATAGACCCCCTAACCCTATTTATATAATAGAGGGTAGGGTTACATATGGTAGAAAAGGCCAACATAGACCCAAATAAAGGCACATAGAGCAAGGCTCAATATGACCAATAATATACTACAATAATACATATATATATATTTTTAACCTACTACTTTTAAAACTTTATACTATGTTTTTTTTTCATTACGCACCATTTTTCTATCATCACTTGTAAAATCTAAAGTTTGGTGTAAAAACGAAACCGAACCGAACCAACCGAATAGTTTGGTATACCGAAAGTTCGGTGTACTGAATTTTTTGGTTCGGTAATGGTATAAAAATTCTCAAAACAAACTAGTTTGGTATGGTATCGTTATGTAGTCAAAAAGTTTGTTAACGAACCGATGTCACCCCCAGCCTAATCGTACCAAAAAGTATAATTATGGTCCGAAAAAGTATAATTATGGTCCCTTTTTGTAGAGAGAGAGAGCACTGTTAAAGAAAGTACTTAACAAATGTACAAAGGGCTCAGAAACTTGATAAAGTTACATCTTTCTCATTCTATTTAAATCTTGTTTAGTATTATTTTTATAGATTAAGTTTAAACAGACCATATGTAAGAGCAATTTGATAAAGTTACATCTTCCTCATTCTAATTTATATTTTGTTTTATATGGGTTTTCATTTCTTTTTTATATCGATTAAAGTCGGATTAAACAATTTTATAAAGTGACATCTTCCTCATTCTATTTATATCGATTTAAGTCGGATTAAACATAACATATGAGTCAGCAATTTTATAAAGTTACATCTTTCCTCATTCTATTTATATCTTGTTTTATTTGGTTTTTCATTCTTTTTCTTTTATAGATTGAAGTCGGATTAAACATACCATATGAGTCAGCAATTTGATAAAGTTACATCTTCCTCATTCCATTTAAAACTACTTTTTACTTTCCATTTTTTTAGATTAAACAGACCATTTTTATAAAGGTCAATTTATGACCTGTCACCTTTCTAAATTTTAATTAAGTCCAAATATCCGCATTCTTAAACTTTATTAAGTTCAAGTGAAAAAAGAGACACTATTTTCACAACTTTTAATCTATTTTTTAAGCTTAATTAATCGAGCAAATAGTAAATTATGTCATAGATAGTAGATACAAACAAATACATTCGAAAAAATCCCAAAGAAACCCTAAATCATTTGTTTTTAAATTTGAATCTTCTAATACTTAATCTCTTTTTTCTGGAATAAAAAAAATGAAACCAAACATATATGTAAACGTGGACACGTGGAAAAAAAAAACCGAACACAAAAAAAGTAGGTAGACAAAAAAAAGATAAATTCAATACAAATCTCCAATTGTTTTCTCTATACCATCCCCACTACAGTCTATCACTCATCCCTCTCTGCCCGGTTTGCCACATTTTTTGTTCGACGGCAGCGATGAACAGAGGTTGAAGGGTCATGATAACATAGAAGGGGCGGTGATGGATTGACGGTTAGAAACACGTTTTGTTTTGCAGCGGAAAAATTGGTATTGGTTCCTGATTACAATATATATGTATTTAATAAAAACAATACAGAAATATCTTACGGGCATAGATAAATCACACTTGATCTTCTACCGTATTCCTATAATATTGCTTACTCGTTAGAGAGATTGTCTCTCAAACTATTAGAAACCCTAAAAAAATATTTTATAAGACTTTTTTTTATTTTCCACAGCATAAGAGTATATTTATAGACTACAGTAGAGACTCGGTGTACAAGAAGAATAAAAGTTTTACTTAACCTAAATCTCTAACCTTAATTAGATTATAAATTAATTAATAAATATTATCTAGTCTTAATTAAAAGACTAATATAATATTATTTAATTAATACTTTTATAATCATAGGATAATCTATCAGTAAATTATATTCATTTCCATTAAAGAATATAATTGCACTATTAATTCTTCTCAAAATAATATTTGAGAGCATATTATTAAATAATTAAATATCTCTTCACGTTAAGATTACAGATATCCACCGAGTAAATAAATTACTGATAATTGTTTTACTCGGTATATTATTTCCTCGACCTTTACACTTACTTATTTGTTGTATCGGATATAAAATACACTTGCAAGATTTGACACAAACAAAACTTATAAGGTTCCCGAGGGGACATCAATCTTTGTTAAGAGACGTGAATTCCTTCGATTATAGACACACACCATATAAATAATATTACTGTCCAACGAACGGGTTTGTTAACCACAACAAATCTCACCTATTGTAAATCAAATCAGTATATATTATAAATATGTGTATCGAAAATAATATAGGGATTAAGAGTATACGTAATCATAATAATTCCTTAGATATAATTATTTAATTCTGATAAGTACCATAAAATAATATCACTTTGTCCTGTTCAATATACTCTAAGTATACTAGCACAAAAGTATGTGCTACAACTATACCGATGGTTGTCCACTCCATCTAAAGTTGTGAACGATAAAATATATTATGCTAGAACCAGTGATTTGATCTTCCGTGTGTAAGCCGTACTCTACACACCAAACCACTTACTATACAAAATAAAGACACATGTATATATAAATAACATGTACAACATTGCTCAAAACTAATCTCAAATAAATCATTCATTGTTAATAAATAAATACTAAAACCAACAATAAATCATGTATTTTAATGTATCATTCTAACAATCTCCCACTTATACTTAAAGCCATGATTTTCTACATTAAACTCTCATCCCCTCTATTTATCTAAGACCTTACCGAAAAAGCCTTAATAAAGGGTCTACTAGAAAATTAGGATGCAATCATGTTCACTTTTAACTCTATGTTGATTTTCTAGAAATATTACTTGACTAAAAATTCAAGTATGCTGATCAAAATGATTAAAGACTAAATTCTTGATAAAAGTACATTTAATACTTAATCATTTAAGATATTTTATTAAATGTTTTACCATGGACAAATAATCCCGCCATGAGCTAGATTTATATCTACTAACAATGCCAGAGGCAAAATAAATATAATATCTAACGAATTTCATAACATACATAAGACTTCCAATTGCCAACGCATATGGAATCGTGTATTCAACATTCCAAATCCGAAATGAGTAATCCTTTATTGGAAAACAGCATGCTAAATTCGGCTAGAACCGATATAGCTTGTTTTGTGAGAAGCCCAACATCAATTGATGTGACTGACTTATCTAACTATCTAGATAATTATACATTTACTATAAATAACAATTCCACATCACATCTGATGACTAAGTTAATTTACTCATAGTAACAAAAATATCAAAACATGCCTATCACGCTTCCAGTACTTATACTACTTATCCGACCATTGATCAAAGTCATAAGACTTTATAGCCTGATCAAAACGGATAAATTAAGATCTATATGCCTGCTTAAGTCTAGACACTTCTTAAGCTTGCACAATATGTGCTATTGGCTTCTTGAAAAAATATGGTTGTACTATAAAAATACTCCACAAGACTTCTATTAAGGATAACTGTCTTGACCAGATTTCACAGCTATTTGCCAATATCTTGCCTCTTTATCTCAAATAAATTTTCATTGTATCTATTGGGTTCAGTTTCCAACTTATCAATGATCGTCTCATAAGATTATCATAAGTATAAGAAACGTCTAGATCGTTTCATGACTCTCCCACTACGATGAACATCCCTATAAGTACTAAGTATTAATAACATTTGAACTTGTGTTATACAGCAACATCCTCTGCATAAATCATTCAATTTCTCCCACTGAGAAAACGTATCCGTGAGTCCATCATGCGACGTTTCATTTTGAACTATAGGTATATAATAAAAATAAATGTCACTTTACTTACTTTTAACTACTATCAAGCTAACTTTATTTTGGATTCGTGGTAACATCTTATCCTTTTCCAAAGATCAATCAATGTGTTCTAATAATGACTTCTGATTCTTAGGACAATAAAAAACCATTTTTCATTTCTTTTGGATAACATACAAGAAACAAACATCAATACTCGATTCAAACATCTTTTGCTTTTCCCTTCAACACGTGTGTTGGACTCTCACATACCAGAACTTTATAATACTAGGCTTGTGCCAAATATAAAGTTCTATGAAAATACTAGATAATAGCTAAGATAAAACCGAGTGGAAGATGTACGCTAATGTTTCTACTACGTATCCTAAAAACGAATAAAATTAACTGAATAACTCACCATCAACCTAACCATTCCTATAAAAGTCTTTTTACCTTCATTTTACTACACCGTTTGATGATTATTTACTAGGTGAAGTAAACTGGGATATAATCCCTACATCTGATAAGTAGTCCACTACCTATCCAAAGAGTTACTCGTCGCCTCGATCAAATTGAAGTGTCGATATACATTTTCAAGATACTTATCTTTCTTTGTCTTAAATATATTGAATAATTCAAAGCACTTAAACGTGTGACGCATCAAATGAATGTACATTTACTTTGAATAGTCACAAATAAATGTGACCGTCTATTCAAAAACTCATGTATTATGGATCTCATAGTATTACACGAATCAGAATGAACTAATCCTTACATTTCTTTAACTCATATAACCTTTGATCATGAAAGATCACTTGGTCATTTTACTATCTAAACATGATTTAAGAGTTGGTAGTGCCTCCACTTTCAATGATCCAAATAGACCATTTTAAACCAACCTTGACATCCTTTTTAGATTAAAATAACCTAGGTGTACATGCCAAGGTTATGTATAGTTCATTACTTGAAAGTTAATTTCTCTAATATGGTATGTTAATAATATTATTCAAATTTTAATTGCTATGTAGAATTAGAATTTAACAATAATATAAAGATCATTCACTTATTTACCATATCCGACAAATTGTCTATTTTACCTAATAACCGGAGAGTTATTAAAATAGACAAAATGTCTTCATCCATTATTTTAGAAACCGAACTGAAGTTCTTTCTAATGGAAAGTTTATATACAATGTTTATTATTATTAATGTATGATTAATACTAATCAATTCTAATATCTTCCACTATAATAAATACTTGCAACTTGTGCAATCTTCCAAAAAGTGTAATATCTCGTCATCACTAAACTGTCTGCTTTACTAGAACCTTTGCAATAAATTACAACCATGATTAGTGATTCCAATATCTACACACCAGCTTACGATAGATACAATCTCTAAACATTTTTCAGCAAAAAATGAAAGAGACATAACTTATAGCTTAATCTTAAGTTAAATGTATTAGACAATATTACTTTAAATAACTTGCTACCGGTTCATGTGACTTTTTCCTTTTCTTATAACCTTTCGGTTTAGAAATTGAAACATTTCATTAACCTAAGCAACACTAGAATTTTCATGAGACCTTCTGGTGCCTTAACTATCAACTTGGCTTTCGCCATTGATATCACCTTTAAGAATCGCTAGTTCAAGAACATGATCCTTAAACTGTGTCTCTTCGTCATTATTGTGTTTAAGAAATTTCAGATGTTATTTTCTCTATTATCACAATGTCGAATCTCAAATATACATTTTAGATTCATCGTGATGTCATAGAAATATAACATAAATTGATGCCGATGTCGCAATTCATTAGTCATGAATGACAATATGTATTACCGCTACATCTCATCAAATTATATTCAATCCACATCCGATAAGTTTGGATCAACTAATTAGTTACCCGCTCACTCGGAACCGATGGACATACCTTAGACACAAATTTTGCTTACTAGCAGTCAAATAAAAATATCCGAGTTTTATTTTCAGTTATAATAATTCAAATCAACTACTTAACCTTTTAAGTTTAATAACTACTGGTATAAATGCTATATATTATCGTGAGAAAACTATTTCTAATAATATATTAAATGAGCAACAAAAATAACTATGGATTATTAATAAATATGGTGCCTAATCCAATATTTAAAACTTTAATCCACCACCAGCCTAATCACCATAAATAATATGGCTCGATGGGAGGACCTATATTATATAACATTCGATATGCTAGTTTAGCTATTTAATTTTACTGTCTGGACAAATGCCAAAATAAAAATTAAATATCTGGCTTAAGTTTGGTCCTATATATATTAACATAGCCTCAGATGGAGAGGGATAATAATAATTATATCTAAGTGAATACCATCGTTCATTATAAATCAATTGTTCCAGTATATAATCTCTCAGATGGAGAGATGATTAGATACTAACAAAATATTTATACTTTATACTTGATGATTCCGTAATTATTCCATCTGATGGGGAGGAAGGCACTATATCCAACGAGTAAAATAATTACTTCATCTATAAAGTAGTGATGGAGACCGTGACATTTATACAAATAAATTCACTCTCCCACTTAGTTATTTATTAATTTTAGTGATACAAATTATATTTAGTGATCCGTAATTAATTTCATCCGATATGGAGGAAGACACTATAGCCAACGCATGAAAATTAAATACATCACTTATAATTTGCTTTCTATCAATTCAATTAAACGTTAATTAAATCTAATTATTATTAATTAATTAAAACAAATTAATTAAGTCTACACAATATTAATTAATCCAGGTAATCAAATTCAAACTATTATAAATCAATAAACTAAATTTATCAGTTACCTCTAAATAGTTTCTAGTTAATTAAACCTTAACTATTATTAATAAATAACAAAAATCAATTAAATCTAAATAGTTAATAATTAATTACACCTTAATTATTATTAATCAATAACAAAAATCAATTAAATCTAAATAGTTAATAATTAATTACACCTTAACTATTATTAATCAATAACAAAAATCAATTAAATTTAAATAGTTAATAATTAATTACAGCTTAACTTATTGTTAATTAATTATAAGAATTAATTAAATCTAAATAGTTAATAATTAATTGCATGCAGATTTTCAGATTATATATAAACTGTAATACTATATATGTCCAAATCTGTAACTAGTGGGACAAACTGTAATTTTCTGAAACTCTTTTGGATCAAAATTGTTTCTGTTTAGTTACATGGGTCTAATTCATTAAAGTAACAACTTATAAGTATCATTCCATAATTAGAGCAAAATTAAAGAAATAACAAAGTGAGTCTCTTCTTTCTTTAAATTTACACGTAATGGTCCCTGAACACTTTAAATTTACAAAACATGGTCCTTGGATTAAAATCACAGCAGCTAGGGTTTATAACCCAAATCCGCCGCCGCCATTAACCCAAACCCGCCTCTGCCACTGAGCCACACCACCGAGAACTCATAGTCCGACGAACCACCACAGCCAACTAAGGCTAGCCGGCGTTCATATGCCATCCAATCCTCCACCGCAGCTCCGGCCAATAGACACGACTGCAGCGAAGGTCCGGTGACGACATGTCTCCGTTGTAGGCACACGGCTGCGATGAGCTATTCCCAGCCACCATGGTACCTCCGCCGTAATCCTAGACCATCGGCGACTACCACAGAGGAATCCGATGAGCCCGCAGCCAACAAACAAACCCAACAAGATCGATACACATACTAATTTCTGGAGAAACGTACATGAGTTTAAAACCTTGTTTTTAATCTAAAAACATATGATCATCAAACAAATAGATTCCAATTAATCAAATCCCACATGCTTATATCATTACATATATATCAAGTACTATTCTTGCTTTTATGTTTACAAATATATGTTGTAAACAAAAACTAAGTACAAAAGATTGTATCATATTAACTCATACAAAGCAATGCGTATTGTACAAACAAACATATACCAGACTATATGTTAATTCAGGGAATATTATATCAGCAATGGTACAAATCAGCAGTTAAAAAACTTTAACCTCATATTGATAATTTAAACAAATTAAATACATATCAATCATCTAGATATTAAACTAAATCCATAAACAGTATAATCATGGCTCTGATACCAATTGTTGGAAACACGTTTTATTTTGCAGCGGAAAAACTGGAATTGGATCCTGATTATAGTGTATATGGATTTAATAAAAACAATACAAAAATACATCACGGGCAGAGATAGATCACACTTGATATTCTACCGTATTCCTATAATATTGCTTACTCCTTAGAGAGATGGTTTCTCAAAATGCTTGAAAATATGGAAAAATATTTTATGAGACTTCTTTTTCTTTTCTACAAGGATTATATTTATATGCTACAATAGGGACCCAGTGCACAAGAAGAATAATACTTTTACTTAACTTAAATCTCTAACCCTAATTAGATTATAATTTAATTAATAAATATTATCTAGTCTTAATTAAAAGACTAATATAATATTATCTAATTAATACTTTTATAATCATAGGATAATCTATCAGTAAATTATATTCATTTCCATTAAAGAATATAATTGCACTATTAATTCTTCTCAAAATAATATTTGAGAGCACATTATTAAATACTTAAATATCTCCTCACGTTAAGATTAAAGATATCCACCGAGTAAATAAATTACTTATAATTATTTTACTCGGCATATTATTTCCTCGACTTTTACACTTAACTTATTTGTTGTGTCAGATATAAAATCCACTTGCAAGATTTGACAAAAAAAAAAAACTTATAACCTTCTCGAGGGGATATCATCAATCCTGGTTAAGGGACGTGAATTCTTTCGATTATAGACACACACCATATAAATAATGTTACTGCTCAACGTACGGGTTTGTTGACCACAACAAATCTCACCCATTGTAAATCAAAGCAGTATAAGTAATCTAGGGATTAACAGTACAAGTAATCATAATAATTCATTAGGTATAATTATTTTATTCTGGTCAGTACTATAAAATAATATCATTTTGTCCTGTTCAATATACTCTAAGTATACTAGCACAAAGAGTCGGAACTCAACCGTTCCATGTAGTCAAGACAGACCTACTAAAATTATGTACTACAACTATACCGATGGTTGTCCACTCCATCTAAAGTTGTGAACGATAAAATATATTATGTTACAACCAATGATTCGATCTTCCGTGTGTAAGCCGTACTCTACACACCAATCCACTTACTATACAAAATAAAGACACATGTACATATAAATAACATGTACAACATATCTCAAAACTATTCTCAAATAAATCATTCATTGTTAATAAATAAATACTAAAACCAACAATAAATCATGTATTTTATTATATCATTCTAACATTGAGTACTGGAGAGAGTGGACAGAGGAGGCAGGGCTTAGGCTGAGAGGAGAGGGCGGTGCATGTGGTAGTGTGACATGCTAGAGGGAGAGCAGAATAGACATGATGGAGAGAGGGTTGCATACAAAAATACAGAGATGGTGGTTTGGTTAGGCTGGAACACTTGAGCATTATTTATTTTTGGCCCAATACCGCACTCGATAAGATTTTAAATAGGTGACCTCCGAAAACGAAAAATTATCTCTTTTAATAAAGAGTCAATGACAAAAAAACTGCATTGACCCAGATCGTATTACCCAAATCTACATAATTCAAACTTTTCTTGTCAAAACATATAATTATCCAATATAAACTCTAAACCCCACTCCAACACACACCACTTTCACATTCGCCCACCAGTATCAATGACGTACTGCTCGAGTTTCTATGAGCTTCGAGGCTCTCGTAAGCTTACCAGAGCTTCAGTGAGTCTCCTACAAGGCTCGAAACCGCTGCCCACATCTCCGATGAGGTATTTGAAGCTCCTCAAAATTGTTCGAAGCTTTGGCGGACCGTAAAGAACTCCGACAAGGCTTCGACGAGCTCGGACATAGTTCCACTAAGCTGCCTAAAGCTTCAAGAAGATGTCTGATGCTCTAGTAAGTTGTCCGGAGTTCGAGTGAGCTGTTCGGGGGTCTAACCATATCCGCATTGCTTCAATGGGTTAATCGGAGCATCGATAATGCTTTCCTTAAGGAAAAAAATAAAATAAAAGGCTGAAATGAACTTAACGGAGCCTTCTAGTAGATATATTCCAAAAATGAAAAACACACAACCATGATATAGCTCAAAAATGTATAATCGTATACCTATTAGTATGCGCTTGAGAAAGCGCATACCCGGTAGTATGGACTTGATAAAATATCAAGTATATTATTCTTTATATTTGAATTGATATAGTTTTGTTTAAAATAACTATCTAATTATTTTACCATGCAAAACAAGTATACTCTTCAAATGTATACACTCATATACACTACAATACTTACCATTTTTTGATTTTAATCTCATCTCTAAAATAGCATAATAACTTAAAGTATACAATTCAAAATGTGCACTTCTCTAGATATGCTCATGTCAAACTACATAACACTTGTATACACATTAAATAGTGCATACATATGCACTTCAAAAGTTGGATACATGGTAGTATACAATACATATCAACTGGTATGCAATGTATGTATGGTAATATACACTTCGGAAATTTCATATCTGTAGGTATGCTCTTTTCATACTGCATACCAATTGGGCAGTTGGTATGCATTTTAATAATTATATATCTATGCACTTCAAAAGGTGCATACATGGCAGTTTGCATTGCATACTAGTTGGTATGCATTTCAAAAAGTGCATACATGGTGGTATGCACTACATAGTAGTTGATATGCATTTGAAAAGTGTGTAAATGCTCGTTGGAGCATCGAATATCTTTCTGAAGCTTCAGATAGCCCGTTGTAGCTTGCTGGAGTCTTTGTTGGAGCCTCGTCGGAGCTCCGGTAAGCTCGTCGGAGCTTTGGTAAGCTTGTCGAAGCTTTGATCGTGCACATGTGATCGTGCACATGTGGCGGTGGCTATGTGTGGTGGTGGTGGTGGGTGGCGGTGAAGATGGTATGTGTTGGGGTTGAGTTTTTAAGCGTTGTGTTGTATAATTGTAGTTTTTGAAAAAAAAAGTTTGTGTTTATAGTTTAGGGTAATATAGTTTAGTTGATTATAATTTTTGGTTATTACCTCTTGATTATAATAGGACTAAAATGTCAAATTTCCAAAAACATGTGTTAGTTTTATGAGTAAATTGCTACGTAGAACATTTTGATTACCCTATCAAATATGAGGTGTGCCCTATCAACCAGATCGTAAAAATTTAAATTAATTATGGGTCCGACAAGTGTTTCCTTTCAATGTTAAGGTTTTTATTTGTGGACATACAAATTCTTTTATTATACTGAATGTACCAAATAGTTAGTCACGTACTCGTACTTGGTGAAGACCACAAGGTTTGGTGGAGATTTGCGTCTCATACAAATGGCACGTATTTAGAAGGAAAATTAAATCAGAACCACTCACAAATAGGAGAATTTATGTACTAATTCCAGAATTCAGATACAGAACCATACAGTTGGTCCTATGCACAAGTCATAAAATTAATTATCATCTTGATATTTACAACTTTTTCATTTATAATCTGTCCATTATTAAGGATATAGTCATTTTATTACCAATGTAGGAACAAAAACTAGTAAAGATCGAATAGAAGAAATGAAACTTGAATTCTCATAGAATAAAAGAGAAATGAGAATTAATACACATTGATATGGAGAAGAAGAAAAAATTAAAACCAAATCATAACTGTGGGAATATTCATATTTTCACATTTATTCCCTTCTCAGCATAACATAGTGATATACCATATGATCATGTACTGAAATGGTAACTTTGTAACAGATGATACAATTAATCATGGATATAAACATTAAATTTCAAATTATGTTAATTAATAAACTTTTCAAATTCAAAATTTTCTCTATGTCAAATCATTTTTAATGAGTTGCCGTTGATAATTTTGTCTCACTTCTTGACAAAACCAGTCATACGGCAGGTTGATAAGGGTTTAAAAATGTTTATACCTTACAGGTAAGTATGAAAGAACATGTTTCCAACATTTTTTTAGAGGGAAAATAATCTCATTTTTATTTGTTTTCCAAATGTAATGCTATATGATTTTCTTGACTACCTTAATTGATAAACAGAAAGGATTGCGATTATGGAAAATATTAAGTATGAAAATGTATTAATATGTTGTGTTGTTTATTTGGTAAATGTTCTGTAAATTGTTTCTTGTTACTTTTCTAATGTAATGAACTGATTTGTAAATTCTGTATACTTGATGTATCTAGTATAAATACTATGTAAGAGTTGGTTTTAATGATAATGAGAATCATTATATTCGTTTAATAAAAGCAGTTTCTTATCTCTCTCTCTATATATATAAATATATATATATATACACATATATATACATATATATCGAAACCAGAGTAAATCGAGTTCAATTACATCCAGTTTATGGCTTTCTACATGGTATCAGATGTATTTTTGGGTCTCCACTGCTAATTTCCCTATGATAAATCAGTTTTTTTTTTGACTGGTTTGCATATTTCTTCTCTTTTTCTCTGATTACATAAATAGGTTGATCTTTATTCACTTCTTGTTGAATAATAGAGAACTGTAATTGGTAATAATAGGTTAGTAATCGATTGATTGGATTCTTGGATATTTTGTTAGGGTTTCTTGGTTGATTTGGGTTTTGTTTTTAAACCTAGTTTTTTTTAAAGACTGATATGTCGATTCCTCAGAATAATGATTACGAACACCATGTTGACCCATCTATTCAACCACCATGGAAATTGCCATTGGGGCTAAGTCAAAATTAGGGTTTGTTACTGGTACTTTGTCATGTCCATCTGAGACTGGTGTGTGGTATGGAGCATGGGTACAGTGCAATTTGATTGTTATGTCCTGGATTCTTAATTCAATAAATCAAGAAATAGGGCAATCCATTCTATATGTTGATAATGCTGCTAGGATGTGGAGAGAACTTAATGGGAGATTTGCTCAAAGCAATGAGGCTAGAATTTATGAAATTCATCAAGAAATACATTCTATTGTTCAAAAAGAATTATCCATTTCAGCTTATTTCACTAGGTTAGAAACTCATTGGAACACCCTGTCTGTTTTAAGTCCATTACCTAGATGCACCTGTGGGGTTACTGGAGGTTGTACTTACAATTTTATGGCTGCCATAGTTGCTAGGGAGCATAGAATGTTTAAGATGATTTTTCTGATGGGTTTAAATGATCAGTACTCACATGTTAGGAGCCAGATCTTGCTTATGAAACCAATGCCTAGTTTGAATGACATGTATACAATGTTAATACAAGAAGAAAAGCACATGAGTGTGCATAACATGGGTATAAATCAGAATATGGCTTTTGCCATTAATAGTACTGGTACTTCTAACCAGAATATGATAGGTAGTAATGTTAATAATGTAGCTAGGTTCAAGAATATACAGAGGGGTGTTATTAAGTATTCTTTCTGTGGTTTTGATGGTCATGGTAAGGATAAATGTTATAAGATTCATGGGTATCCATCAGGTTGGAAAGGTAGACCAAAGCCAAATTTTAATGGGTCATAGAGAGGGTATGGTAGTAGTGTACCAAGGGCTCATATGGTTTCAATGAATCAAGAGTCAATAGGTCAAGGTGTTTTTGGTGGACAAGGGGTTTTAGGTCCACATGGTCAGATAGGTATGAGCCAGAGGGGTGTGCATCAAGATCAGAATGTTTGTCCTCTATCTAGTTATACAACAACACCTTTACATTTATCTCAGTAAGGTGTAGAAGTTAGTGACAGTTTTAATGGGTAATCTCAGGGTGTGCCTTGCTCAAATCTTGCTTTCACTGGTATGTCAGGTATACCAATTTCTTACTCTTCTTTTGTCTTAAATAAAGTTTTTTCATCTTCTAATATTTGGATTATTGACAGTGGAGCAAGTGAACACATGGTTAATTCTATTTCTTATTTTTCTAAGTCACACAAAGTTTTTAATTCACATGTTAATTTACCTAATGGACAAACTGCTAGTATTAGTCACATAGGTACTATAGTTTTTAATACAGGTTTAGTCCTATGTAATGTTCTTTGTGTATCTACTTTTAACTTTAATTTAGTATCTGTTAGTAAGTTGACTAGGGACTCAGGATATAGTTTGTTTTTCTCATCTAAGGCATGTTTGATTCAGGACCAGGTCTCCTTGAAGATGATTGGTAGAGCAGATGAAAACAATGGCCTTTATTTCCTTAATAAAAGTGATGTTAATAATGTTGTTTCTGTAAATAGTGTTTCTAGTAGTTCAGCTTCTGTAAAAGAACAAAAATTGTGGCATGATAGGTTGGGTCATCCATCACAAGTTGTACTTAAAATTCTTGTAAATAGTTTGAACTCCTGTAATAAGTTTGTTTTTTCTAATGATCCTTGTGATATCTGTCATTTTGCAAAACATAAGAAAAATCCTTGTCCTATTAACTTGACCAAAGCAATAAATGCTTTTGAGTTAGTACATTGTGATTTATGGGGACCTTATTCTGTTCCTACTATGGATGGTTATAGGTTTTTCCTTACTATTGTGGATGATTTTAGTATGTGTACTTGGGTTTTTTTGATGAAACAGAAGTCTGAAACTGCAGTCATTATTCCTAATTTTCATAAAATGGTTTCTACCCAGTTTAGTTCTAAAATAAAAATATTAAGAAGTGATAATGGTACAGAATTTAATTTAGTAAATTTTTACTTAACTAATGGCATAATCCATCAAACAAGCTGTGTAGACAGACCACAGCAAAATGGAGTAGTAGAGAGGAAACACCAACACTTGTTAAATGTAGCTAGAGCTTTAAGGTTTCAATCAAATATTCCTATTGTTTTTTGAGGTGAATGTGTCTTGACTGCTGCTTATATAATAAACAGAACTCTTTCTCTTTTATTGTCTAATAAGTCTCCTTTTGAGCTTTTATATTCACAACAACCTGTATATTCACATTTGAAAGTTTTTTGATGTTTATGTTTTGCTAGTTCTTTGGCTAGAAACAGGAGTAAATTTGATTCTAGGAGTAAAAGGTGTGTTTTTTTAGGATATGGTACTAGTGTAAAAGGATATAAATTACTTGATATCAATAGTAATGAGGTTTTTATGTCAAAAGATGTAGTTTTTTATGAGAATGTTTTTCCTTTGTTTGATAAACAAATCAGTATGCTTGGTAGTGAAGATAATTTTTTAATGAATATTGATTGTTCCAAGAATAGTACAAGACAAAAGTCTGATAAAGTGGTTAACATTCAAGATGAAAGACCAAAAAGGACAACAAAAATATCTCAGTATTTAAAAGACTTTCATTGCAGTACTGGTAATTTTTCTGATATTTCTTCATCTATGAATTATCCTTTATCTTCTTTTGTTTCCTATGAACATGTGTCCCCTACTTATAAGTCCTTCAGTTTGAATGTTTCGTCTGTTATAGAACCTAAAACTTATAAACAAGCTTCTATTGATTCTAAATGGGTAGAAGCAATGAAAAATAAAATCAAAGCTTTAGAAGATAATAAAACTTGGGTTTTAACTAAGTTACATATTGATAAGCAACCTATAGGATGTAAGTGAATGTACAAAATAAAGCACAAATCAGATGGTACTATAGAAAGGTATAAGGCTAGACTTGTAGCCAAGGGCTACACACAACAAGAAGTTATAGATTATGAAAGTAGTTTTTCACCTGTAGCAAAAATGGCCACTATTAGGTGTTTTTGGCTGTAGCAGCTTCTAAAAATTGGTTTTTAGCACAAATAGATGTAAGTAATGCATTTCTACATGGGGAATTAAATGAAGAAGTGTATATGTTGTTACCACCAGGATTTCATAAAACTGATGATTCATTTGTATGCAAGTTACAAAAGTCACTTTATGGCTTAAAACAAGCTTCTAGGCAGTGGTTTTCTAAACTAAGTAGTGCACTTTTAGAATTTGGTTTTGTTAAGTCTTATGCAGATCATTCTTTATTTACATTACAAAAAGTTCAGGATTTTCTTACTTTATTAGTATATGTGGATGATATTGTCTTAGGAAGTTCTTCTTCTCCTTTGATTAATGTTGTCAAGTATTTTTTGAATGAAAAATTCAACTTAAAAGATTTAGGACCATTAAGATATTTTCTAGGATTAGAGGTTGCAAGAAGCCATAAAGGCATTCACATCTGTCAAAGAAAGTATGCTCTTGAGTTATTAGCTGATGTAGGCCAATTGGCTGCAAAACCTGTTTGTTTTCCAATGGACACTACACAGAAGCTTGTTAATGATAAAGATAGTATTATCACTGATAGTATTATAGGCGTTTAATTGGTAGATTGTTGTACTTAATAATTACAAGGCCAGATATTACTTTTTCTGTACATGCTCTCAGTCAGTTTATAGCAGCACCTACAAAGGTGCATTTTGATGCTGCAATAAGAATACTGAAATATGTCAAGATGGATCCAGCACAAGGTATTTTTTTTTCTCATCTTCTTCTAGTTTGAAATTAAAGTCTTTTACTGATAGTGACTGGGCTGGTTGTACTTGTCACGCCCCAAAATCCTAAAAACGGACATCGAGGCATGACCTTTTTAAAACAAAAGAAAATAGAACCTGTTGGTACGAATTTAAAATTTTTTAAAAGAAATAAATACGAGCTGAAAGAACAATTGACAATTAAATAAAAATGTTGCCAAATGCGGCTACAAGCAAAATGGTTTTGACACACACAAAAAAAAAGAATATTAAACGAATAATTTGCCCATAGGCTACAACCTCAAAATATAATAAAAATGAAAGGAAAACGGAAGCCCTAAGCCCATGATGTTGCAATGCAACAACTCTTATCCAAACATGCCAACCTAATTGGTACCTGAAATACAAAATTGTAACGGTGAGTCCCACGCACGTAACTAGACGGGACGGCACCACAAATACCGTCACTCCATCCCATAAACGCAAGAGCTCACAAATTCTACAACTACAATAATCGACGTATAAAAAGAAATATAATAACATTCTATAACGGGATGAATTAAATAAATTAAATAACGTCAACACAAATCTATAACAAACATGGACCTCTCATGCCACCTACCCCAGTCCGTAAGGTAGGTCATTCCCTATCCACTCGGCCGTCTTCTGTCCCCGGAATTAGGAAGATACAGAGACCATTGCTAACATAAAAGTAGATTTAAAGTGCGCACTTGGACCTCTCATGCCACTCGTCCCAGTCCGTAAGACGAGTCATTCCCTATCCCCACGGCCGTCTTCTGTCCCCGGAATTAGGAAGAGACAGAGACCATTGCTAATGTATCAATATTAAGGCCTCGGCCAAGAATATTATACTATTCATATAACACAATCTCATACATATCAATATTAAGGCCTCGGCCAATAATGTTATACTATTCAAATAACACAATCTCATACGTCACGTAACGTAATACAACATAATCCAAAAGCATAGGTGCTAGATTCACAACTAACCAAACAAGTCTAATCAACATAAAAACTCATTCAAGCATTTTAACAAACACCTTGTATACGCAATATAAAACACATCTTTATTCAACAATAATTTACCCAATTCTATCAACAACCATAATAATACATAATCAATGCATATAACACGCAACCCATTAATATTATCATTAATCCGAAATCAAGATACTAAATCCACAACTAATCCAAAATCAAAGAAGCGAATTAAAAATATAACAACTAACCCCAATTAACAATTTAAGAACATAATTAATATAAAAGGCAAAAACCCCCAATTTATACTAAACGTAAAACTTAATCCTAACATACACACTCGTCTAGTCGCAATGGATAACCCCCGTTACCTTAGCGTGTAGAGGAGATGATTCCGGTGATAATCCGCTAACGTGGTTTCTCTTCTTCTTCTTCTTCTTCTTCTTCTTTTTCTTCTTCTTCTTCTCTTTTCTCTCTTTTTCTCTCTTTTTCTCTCTTGTTTTTAGGTTTAAAGAATGAAAGTGGGCTGATTTTTAGGTTTAGAAAAACTGTTTTTTGATAGTTTGTGGAAGCGAACTATTTGGTCTCCAAAGTTCTAAAAGCTAACTTTTAATCAAAAATATTAATAAACTACTCAATAATAACAAATTTTTATAAACAAATCTATTGGGTCCTTTTTATTAGTAAAATTAGTAACAGGTTTTTAAAATAAAGTTTTTCAGAAGAGTTTCGGTTTTTGACTAAAAATTAGTCGAGTGACCGGTTTTTGGTAAAATTTTGAATAAAACGTTTTTGGATAAATTAAAACATAAATAAAATTACTTATAAAAATACGGGATGTTACAGTACTACTACAAGAAGGTCAGCCACAGGCATTTGTATTTTTTTGGGTGAATCAATGGTTAATTGGAAAAGTAAAAAACAAAATGTGGTTTCTAGGAGTTCTTGTGAAGGTGAGTATAGGGCATTAGTCAATACTAGCTATGAAATTGTTTGGTTTCTACAGTTGTTAAAAGATTTTGGCATTTCTCATGATGGTGTTGTTCCTATCTTTACTGACAGTAAATCTTCTTTAGCATTAGTAGATAATCCAGTAAATCATGAAAGAACAAAACATATTGAAATTGACTGTCATTTTATAAAAGAAAAAATTGATGCTGGTATTGTTCATACATTGTATGTATCTTCTTTTAATAATCTAGCAGATTTGTTCACTAAAGCTTTGGTAAATCCTGTTTTTCAAGGATTATTGTTCAAGATGTGAGTTTTGTTTTTGCACTCTCCATCTTGAGAAGGGTACATTAAGTATGAAAATGTATTAATATGTTGTGTTGTTTATTTGGTAAATGTTCTGTAAATAGTTTCTTTTTACTTTTCTAATGTAATGGACTGATTTGTAAATTCTGGATACTGGACGCATCTGATATAAATATTGTGTAAGAGTTGGTTGTAATGAGTATCATTATATTCGTCAGTTTCTTATCTCTCTCTCTCTCTCTCTAAATATATATACACATATACATATATAGCTATATAGCTAATATGGAAACCAGAGTAAATTGAGTTCAATTACATCCAGTTTATGGGTTTCTACAGAAAAAGCAACCAAGCGAGGCAATCAAAGCGAAGCTCTAAGCAAAGAAACAATGAGAGTTTACCAGGGAAAAATACAAAAAATCTAAACAGCATAGATTTCTCGGACGAAGATTTTATTGTATTCTCTTTACAACAAGACGGTGCAATTCGAAAACCTGGGAAACATGAGTATGGCGATTGCACAAATACAAATACAGGAATGCCTATATGTCCCAAGGTTATATATACTATAAGGCTAATTACATTGTTTCTTTCCCTAATTTCAATTAGTTTCACATCCACTTCGCTAGATCTTGATCCGATCTAGATGAAAATTTGTACCTCAAAATAAAAATCCTATAAAAATCTAGTCCTTAATCCTTATAATGCTACAGAAAATTAAATTTCACAAAGGAAAGGGCTCAATTAAAGATCAAGTTTTTGAAGGAAAAAAATAAAACTACAATGGATCTTGAATACATATACTGATATACAGAACATACTATGAGAAACAGGTTTCTCAAATTTCTTTGATTTTGTGAAAGTGAAATACTCATAAGAGTTCACAAAGATATTTGGAGAAGGTTTTAAGAGAAATAGTTTGGTTTTTCTAATTTTTATTCTTCATAAACAGCTTATTTATGGAACTAATGTGACGAAACAACAGAGTAGCTACGGTCAGAAGCCAAACGTAGAGCATATGAGTATCGACACACGAAATAAAAGAGAGTTCAATACCTGTGACAAGAAGGTGAAGTTCAATATAAAGTCAAAAGAAAATAGAGTTGTTTGGTTGCAGTTACAAGAATTTTTTTGTTTATAATTTTTAAGCTGCTGTAAGTTTGGCTGGTCAGCTAGCTTCATAGCTAAACTTTTGTGTATTTGACCTGAAAAGGCTACAAATAATACACTAAATGGAATCAAATTGATCATCAGCTTCAAATAAGGCCGTCTGTTTGTTTTATAAAAACTGCAACAAAACAAGCTCCCTTTTAATTTTCCTTCTGTCCCTGCTCGTTTTTGCCCTTCAAATCTAGAAGGTTGATGGAATGTCATTGTAGGTAAAGGAAAAACAGACTAAACGCCTTTACGATATGGAAAAAACAATTACAGAATCTGATAAACAACAAGAGGTTTCGGGTCTAGAATCAAGCGATTCGAATAAGTCGGATGCCAGCTCTAGTTCTTTTGCTTTCCCAGTGTGAGTTTCAAATCTTTAATTAACACCTGACATATACCCATCATGGTTACGACTTACCAGTTATAACAAATACATACATACGTACATGTTCATGCAGGTTGAGCAGGGAAGGCCGAGAAAGTCCTACAAAAATGCCCAAACCTGAAACCTTGCACTTCTGGAAACATAAGAAATGGGGCGTGCTTTGTCTCTGTAAAAGATTCTGAAACTCTCAAGTCTCCTTCCAAGATGGCTATTTCCACCCTGATTGAATTGAACTCCGAATTTCAATATAAGAAATAATCGTAGTCGTATACGTATATAAATGCAGCTCAACAATTAATTGTAGAGAAAAGCTAGCATTTGTTGGCGACGATCAAACAAAGATAGTTGTTGTGGTGCAGCTGGGACTAGTCATTGGCACATGTTATGGTTCGTCAGCCTAAATTTGAGTTTTGTTGTTTTGGGTTTACTGTCGGAAAGCTTGAAATTCAAAGTTAAATGAATCTAGCTTGTATTTTGATCTCAATGAAGTCACATTATATGATTATAAGTTGGAGCCAAACAAGCTTGTCACATTAAAATTAGATATTCTTGACAGAATTTTGTGCAGATATACTAACCGTGAAAATCAATTTATGTCAACGCATTTGTTTGTTGATTAATAACATTAGCTTATACGACTTTAAAACTAACCTTCTTTTTACCATCATGTCTGTTACTCCTGGTACTTTTTACAAAATACCGCAAGGTTCCAGATTCAGATTAGTAACCAAACAAACTCCAAACCATCAAGCAAAAATCATAAAGAGAGGGCAGTAGTCCTTTTAAGTTATGGAACAAAAATGAGTAGAGGTCAAAAATCTCTCTCATACTGGATCAAATAAACGGGAAAAAATACGTTTACTACACCAAACTATGTTGCTGTTAACGATTTGGGTACCCCCGCCTTTCAACTTTTCCAATTTCGGTGCCACACTATAAAAAACTATCCAATTTAGGTACCACTGTCTAAATTAATCACGGAATCATGTCACAAGACAGCACGTGCTTGATAAACTTAAACGTGAGAGAGTAATTTTGTCATTCTGCACCAAAATATATTATCATAAAACAACGTTTCCCCCCAAATTTGAACTATGTACTGATTTTTGTTATGTGTGAAATTAGGAGAACGTTTTTCTAATATGATATATTTTTGTGCAGAATGACAAAATTAACCTCTTACGTTAACGTTTGTCAAGCACGTGCTGTCACGTGACATGATTTTTGTTCAACTAAATATGATTCTGAAACGTTGGTCGAGTTGTTATAATTACTAATTTTAGTCTTCTACCTCTGTTTTGTTTCTCTTATCAATATAATGTGATATTATTCTTGTAGTTTGACACCTGAATTGTTATTATAATGTTTCTATTGAAATTTTCAGGTATTGTTACAAGGAGACCGTTAGTATTGCAATTACACAAAACAGAGGGTGGAGCTGATTATGCAGAATTTCTTCACGCACCAAAGAGAAAGTTCACAGATTTTGGTTAGTTTGATTTTGAATGAACTTTGAAGTCTTTTAAGTTAAAAACTGGTCTTATGACCTTATCTTTTCAATGAGAAACCTCTTGAAGCTTGGCAATGTTCCATTAGTGAATTATCTTTTCATTCTGAATATGCGAATAGAATTTGTTTGATGGTTCGTTTGGTAACAGATTTTTTAGTTGATTTTTGGATTTTGGATTTTGGATTTTAAAAATAGCTAACCAATTGTTTTGTGTGGAGTCTCTATCTCATGAGGCACTTTCAACCGTAGGTTCTTGACTCATGAATGTTATTTTATTACATATGTACATATATACACACATACATAAGTACAATTTAGCAGCATTTTGTTGCATATGAAAAAGTCTTTCCTTAGGCATGTACCACTTAGAAGATTAAAAATGTAGAAAAAGAGTGAGGTCATTTCTGCACTAATAGAAGGAACCAGTACCCTTTTTCTTTAATTTCTTAAGGATGTTTGAATATGTTTATTATGTTTTCCTTTCTCTGTATTTGTTATTTTAGAGTTACTATTGTTCATCAAAACTGTTTCCCCTTGTCGCTTCATAGGCATCTATTGTTTTCTTTTTCAAATTTGGAGGTTGAGAAAATATCATGATCTGAGCTGTTTTATTTTCTCGATTTTTGTTTTTTATGACATCAGAACCACCACTGTAGGTTGCATTATGATGCGTGTAGCTAGCAATTTGAAATGCACTTATTGTATATACTGTACAACATGATTCATACAGAGAATAGATGTCCTTGTAATCTAATATTATCATAAGTGAATAAGGCATTGCCTTGCTGATCATTGTAAGTTTTCCTTTTAAATCCATTAGTTTAAAAACATCAGGATTAGGATGTGCATATCATGTTGGAGAAGAGCAAATGGCAGATGTATAAACTTGCAGACTTTTGAGCTTGGTATTGTCATCGGTCAAGAATATGTTGTTCTTACAGTTAAAACTTGTTAAATCTAAAAAAAAATGCGGGTTTAAACAGATATTTATAACCATTCCTTTCTTTTTTTTTGTCTTGTCTTCATTTTCAGCTGCTGTGCGTCGGGATATATACCTGAATTTACTAGAGTAGTCAAACCCATATAAAAATCTAGATATATTTATTTGGGGATGAGAAACAAGGCGTTTTTTAGGTTTTATAAACTGGAAGTTTTTTTGAGCCTGGGATGTTTTAAGTGTAGAGATGCAATCGAACTGGACTATTTTCTGGCATTTTTTTTGGCAGTAATTAGTTTAAAACTTATAAATTCGATATTATTTTTTCTTTCTTGAGAACTAAAACCTACAAGTTACTATCTGAAGTAACTTTACTTTTTTCCAGGTTATACGTTGTTTTGAGGATAATGACAGTTCATGTGAATGAAAAAGTTGATCATAAATCTGATATAGAGGCCATAAATCTAGAGCTTTCCTTCTCAGATTTGGACCAGGTAATTATTTATATTTCAATGCTAATATTACAAAGCTCTAAACATCAGAATGCTCAACTTTGTTAGGATCACAATTTTACTAAACTGAGGCCCTGAGTGTTGTTTCTCTCATCATAAATAACCTACTTCAAGTTTTTGCTTCTGATTACTACATCTATTTATGCATCTTTAGTTCTTTACCATACATCTATTTATGCATCTGTATGGGATTGTTTATGTCTGTGATTTTTTGGTAGAGCTGAATTTTCTCTCTACAAGAATTGCAGATTGAGAAAAGAATAGAAAAACTCAAAAAAAGGAAAATCAAAAGATTCACAAGCCAAGGTTAAAGGTAATGTAAGGTTAATCTAAGGTTTATGTGCATACAAGCGTGTATAAAAGTCTGATGTTAACTTCTTTTCTTTTGTTAGGAAGAAGCAGAAAAATCTGCTCTGGAAAGAATTCAACAGGCATTGATGGATGGAAAACTAGCACGTTCAGTTGCTTTAACTGATTTTGATATTTCATAATTGCTTACAATAGCATTAAAATTTACTTCTCAAATGTCAACTTCAACTTCCAACATGACAGAAGGACTGAACGGAGCCGAAAATAGTATACTTTGCATCGGATAACAGATTGAAACACAACCAGGTGAATTTCTTAGATTTTACATGCATATATGTCTATCTTTTACTAGTTTGATTACAATATAAATCCCCTAAATTTTAGCTTCTTCTTCGTGTGTCTGTTTTATGAATGTCTGAGTACATAATTGAGTTAATTTTACTGTCTATATCGGATTTATCAAAGCCATTTTAGCTCAGCTGATAGAGCGCGTGGCTTTTAACCATGTGGCCGTGGGTTCGATTCCCACAGACGGTGTTTTTCTGGTTAGTTATTTTTATAGCCGACCCCAAATTCTTGGGATAAAGACTTAGTTTGATGATGACTGTCTGTAGCCGATTTACGAAGTTAATGCTTACAGACACTGTTTGATAAACCGATATACGATATCTGAGAAAAAAGACATTTATTCAGTTGTATTTTCACAACGTTGAAAATTTAGAGTTTACTAAATCAAAAAAGCGGGTTTTCTTCAAAACTGGTTGTGGTTCTACATTTAGAAAAAGCAACGAGCTGAGATTATAAGAGTTGTTTTAAAAAGTCTTGTGATATACCTGCGTAGTTGTTAGATGGATTATCTTTAATGACTTCTTTAGTCTCTACTATTATCAATCTTTCAGGCATTTCGTGCTCAGTCTTCTTGCACTTTCTAATATAATAAGTTCCCGAATTTGAGGTTAAGAAAAAATCCAAAGTGTCAAATGAGCTACATATTAACAAGTTCTATCAAAAGGGATGCTAGTGCACCATTATGTGATATGTTGTAGTAATGACAAACCGTCAAAAGATGTGGCATCAAAAGTGAGAAAGTCTTGAGATCTGATAAACTAGATAATTTATTTTACTGCGACCTCATTAAAAACCATACTACAAATAGTTGGGAAAAAGAGTGCCAAATACAAGTAAAAAATCTAGTCTGAATCTAAACGAAAGGGATCATCATTCGAAATATTAGTCTTTATACTTTTGCCTTCCTCCCTTAACAATGCCCTATGTAACATTAAATTGCTACATCTGAACGGATTTTTTTCCAATTAGTATTAACTTCGGGCAGGGGAAACCCTTCTTTCGGAATTATTTGTATGTAATGGTCGTTGTTGACGTAATACATTATAATTGGCACACCTTGATGAGTTGGCGCGGAATAAGACGGGAAAAACCTATAACTCGATAGATCATTAACATTCAAAACTACTACAGGAACGTTGTAGCACGACGCGGCAAGAAAACCACACTCAGGAAATTGTATCCATTTCTCACGAGGAGGCTTTTCTTCTGAATCCCAAAATAACGAATCACTCATGAAATGGGTCGAGATGGTTTTGAAGCTCATTATACAAATCTTTTCTCACTTCACACCAATCATCAGCTCCCCTTTCTTTACCCACAGCTTGAGCAATCACTCGAAAATCACAGTTTCCATCACCTTCCACGTCGTCTATCCTTTCAATGTAAGGGTAATACAAAGGATATATTTGGTCATTATACATAAATTTTTGCTGAGAGGGTCCAGTAGGGTTTTTGGGTTTGGTAGGGATTGAGGTTTTTCTAGGTGGACTATTTGTCGTTAACTTGGCTTTTTTCTTATCTTTCTTTTTCACAGCAATGCTTTTTTGTGAGAGTTGTTCTTCCAAATATTCAAAAGGTAATGAGCCACCATCATCAGCATCCTGCCCATACATGAGAGAGAAAACATTAGATCCAGCTATGTTTATATATAGTCTAAAACATACAACATAAACACACTTAATAATCAATTACCTCAACCTCTGTATTGGATAGAAAACAAGCAGTTGGATCATCGATCTGCGATGAGCCACCATCATCAGCATCATGCCCATACATGAGAGAAAAAATATTAGATTCAGCTATGGTTATATGTATATGGTCTAAAACATACGACATAAACACACTTAATAATTAATTACCTCAACCTCTGTATTGAGTAGAAAACAAGCAGTTGGATCATCGATCGGTGATGAGCCACCATCATCGGAATCCTGTCCATATATGAGTGAAAAAATTATTAAAGCCAACTATGGTTACAAATAGTCTAAAACCAGCGACATAAACACACTGAACAAGTACCTCAACCTGTGTGTCGGTAAAAAAAAATTGAGTGTAATCATGTTTTTTGGTCGGATTTTTCACAATAGGATTATTATAATTTTCAGTTTCAAGATCATTTGATATTCTATCCACGCAATTTCTCTTCGTGTGTCCTGGCTTATGGCAAACACTGCACTTGCGAGCTGGTCTAGGTACCCGTGGGGGTAATGATGTGGTTGGGATGTCCACTTCGTCTTGTGAACCAACTCCCCCTCCTTCAGTGGCATCGCCCACAGAGGTTCGGGATATTCTGCTCGGGCCACCTTTTTTTGTGCTCTTCTTTTTTGTTTTGGTTGGAGGAGGCATGACCGGATCTTTAATTGGTCCACTATGCTTTTCCTTATTTTGTGTGGTCGAATCCTCTATGATCTGATCTGCAATTGTTAAATCATGCAACCTGCAAATACGTGATCAGGTAAATTTAAACAAGAGTCACAAAAAGAGTTAACAGGTTAGTTTATATATTGGAAGAAAGTCATATGGTTCGTGTATATCATCTTAGTTGTATACTCCTTACTTTTAATTGCGACCATTTAGTTCAAGCACAATATATATTGTATATCAGACCACATGTATACTTATTTACCATAAAAACAAAATGTCATTAATGGGCAAAGCATTTTCTTTCTTTCTTGTCTATGGCCTATTTTTAGAACGTAGTGCCTTTTACCAAACTCACAATGACTATAACATAGATAAAACAAGCAAGCGCAATAACTTTATGCAAATATATATATGTTTTAAGGATTCTTACATTTTCGTTAGCATGTCCCGAAACAAATTGTAATAACGAGACTTTTTGCATGCAATTTTACATATTTCTATTAGCGTTTCTTCGCAATTTCTTATTAACAAAATATGAAAATGAAGTCTTTCTGTATGCACTCATAAGAATTAAGAACTATCTTTTTTTCTCCCTACTTTTAGACCTTCTATATGTTCGACCCAGTTACATAATCTTCATCCAGTTACATTCTTAATTAGGCTTCATACTGAAAATAACCTATATTTGTGCTTTTTTGGTAAAGAACTTGAGTTTTTCTGTTCTGTCATGAATTAAATAAAATAAAAAACTGGATGGGCCCATCATTTTTCTCTCAAACTTCAAAATTCTAGCATGTTTGCTTAAAACCGCGAACAAGCAAGCTTTAGTAGTTAGTGATCATGTTCAAAAATTTTAAACCTGACATGGTTGTATTTATTTTCATGATTTACAAATTTCTTTTGTTTTTATTTTTCGTACTTGATTAATATTTTTAATTACAACAGCTGAAATTTTTCGAGAAGATGCTTGTCCGCCATAAGAATATGTTTGCGGTGGGGGCGACTAAGTTTGTCATAGCAAAAAAAGTTCACCACATTAGTCAGGTCAGGTGTTGTAGATGGGCGTTTTGACAAGTAAGTTGTCTAATTTTTCTACTTCAGTGAAAACATTCACTTTTGCTCTATTGATTTGTAACATCTAAATAGTTTATAATTTGTACATCCATTTTCTTTCATGTGTGATGTTTTGTGTGAATTATTTAAAGGTTGACTATGGAATCATCTCCATGATGATGATGTGGATCCGCAACGACGATTGGACTTGTGATGCAAGTGTAAAATCAATGATCATCAATCTCTTTACATTGACAAATAACCTCTAAAGAGAGTGAGTTGTTCACTGATTTATCCGGATAGATGGTTATAAGAATGAGTAGTTAAATATAATATAATACTGTGAAGTATTGAGTTTACCTTAATGATTTAACAAGGGATAGCTACATATAAAATGATTACACTAGTTCAAATCATATTTGTTAGTTCAGAATCTTGTATATTTCATTTTAGCCGAACATGTAATGGTATAGCAATTTTCTTAAAATTAAATATAACCAATTAATTGAGAATTGCATCTAAATTTATTATCTAATGCCTTATGGGCATACACTAATCAATTAATTTTGTTTATGTTGTAGATGAATGCACGTGCGATGCGCTATAAGTTATTGATGAGGTTTATGTACGGAACGGATAGCTCGGATAGTGAACGCTTCTATTCAAAGGCCCATAAATGGTATAGGGAGAATGTTTTAGCATAGGATTATCCTACAACACGCGTGCCGCTCAAATGGGGCTGGATTTCTGGTTTTTCCATTGCATATTTTGCTGTTTTTATGAATTCGGTTGGTTATGTTTTCAGACAATTTTTATTTCATTAATTATGAAACATATGCGATAGGGCCTATGGGTTTACCCTATTTGTATTGACGTTACAATTATGTTTTATGAGTCGGTTTATATCTCGTCTTTTAAAATCAAGTATCTTACTCTTTCTCGGTTGTTTCATATAGTTGTTCTGCTTGATTTTTTTTTTAAATTAGTTGGTCTTGTATTTTTGGAATGCATATGATGTTCTTTGCTATTCTTTTTTGGGATATTAGACCATTTCTGCTTACAGCAGTGCGGCATAATGACTAGTGCGGTATAATTACTAGATTCCGGTGTAATTTGTTTTTTTTGTAATTTCAAAAATTGTTTGCATATCCAATTAGTAGTTTACATATTTAATAGTTTTCACGTTATCCCTGAAAGGCTTACTCTAATGTTCTTGCACAAATAAAATAAGGTCGACTTATTGAAGGCTGACTTTGTGCATCCAATAGATAGTAAAACCGAGTTTATTTACACATAATAGGCTGATAAAACATTTCTTTACATGATTTTATTTTTTAGCCGTTTGATTCATTTATTGTGAAACCGTAAAGAACGTATCGAACATGGTTTTGGCTAAACCGTTTGCTGGTGATTCAAATTTGGCATGAAACGGATGGCATATAGTATGATCTAATTTTTCCAGATTTCAATTAAAAAAGAAAATTACGTTTTCGTCAATTATTTACATTTTATTAAAATGAGAGGGGCCTTACAACCCATGACCGTCTCCACCTAGTTATTCAGCGCTCATAATTGCTAAAATGCGACTCAAAACACAAATAAATACCCAATAAACACAACTAGCAAAATTTTCAAATATTTACATAATAAAAACAAACAAAAACTAGTGATTATGTGCTCATGATTGCTAAAATGCAAGTCAAAACACAAATACATACATAATAACACAACTAGCAAAATTCTCAATTATTTAAATAATGAAAGCAAACAAAAACTAGTTATTCAGCGCTCATAATTGCTAAAATGCGACTCAAAACTTCCCTAATCGAATGGTAATATCAACATAGCTCAAAGTTGAGTTGAAACCAATATGGGCACCTGCGATGTGTGGTCCCCATCTTGGTATAATAAAGTAAACTTGGGTGCTCATGCACTACGAAAGACTTCTAGTTTCTCCAGCAACTTCTTAGTCACCGCCAGCAATAAAAAACTAGTTCACAATGAGAGCGACCAGATCCGCAAAAGATTCCTGTGAAAGCACAATTATAACTAATTCAATATCAAATAAAAAGAAGGGAAACAATTGGCTAAGCAGTTCAAACCGCCTAAATACATAAGCACTTCCAAAAAAAAATTAAAAAAAAATACTCGAGTAAAATTCTACTCACAGCTGGTGCAACGGTTTACTTACACTAAAGGTTGTTACCACTTTTACCTAATTCAATTGCCCTCATTTCCATGAGTCGGTCGAATGGTGGTAAAACACCATATCCGGCGACTAGTCTATCCCAGTAGTACATTATGCTTTTTAGAATTCTTTTTCCTTCAAAAACTAATATGTTTCCTTTCACATAATGCCTATTTAGACACAACTAAACGCATATGTTTTTACTGAGGAGACGCCAAAAATACAATCTCTTGAGGTAAATTCATGTTAACTACCACACAACGCATATTTAGCCTAGGCTTATACTGAGGAGACACTAGTATCATTTTAACTTACGATATGATAACAATTAAGTCATCTTTGAAGTGTTGTGTTTTGAGATTTCAGCATATGCGCATGAAAAGAACTTAGAACCTGTAGGAATAGGCGCATGTGGCATACATACAAGAAAAAAGTACCTGAACTAGAGCCTTGAGAGTTTGTTTCAACTATTGATTTGACTCCATGGGTAGCTTTCATTGTAACAGATTTGAAGTGAACAGACTGCACAAGAAGCTCGGAACAGCCAAGTAGCAGCCTGTTAAATAAATATATGATAAAAATAATTAGATTACAGATATTGATACGTACAACAGGAAAATGAGGAAAGTAAATTATGATGTAGTTACCTGTTTAACCGAACCAAGTTTTTGAATATTAGATGGATGATTATTGCAGCCAAGGATGCTTTTAGAGGTGATTGCAATCGAGAGGCCTAGCATGTTCTGTCTATATATTACATATTTAGTCAGGATATATGCATATAAAACTGTAGAGAAATTACCAAAAGAAACATACATGTAGATTGTGGTTGAAGTGTAAAGGATGCAACATTTCAAGTTAAAGAAATGAGGTTACTTCTTCATAAGAGAGGAAACTAAAATCATAGAGAAAATAATTATCTTGACCATCTACTTCAGATTGCTAAATTAACAAGTATACAAATAAACATGTGGATGTGCTCATCATTATCAAATGCATTTTGATTATTCAAAGCGTAAATCAATCAAACGGTTCAACATTAAAAATTAGTGATGCTCAAAGTTGAATATCAATAACCACATGTAGCAATATTACTTAAGATGCAACTTCAAACAACCAGGTACACAAACAAAAAAATTAAATTCACACTTAACAGGAGTAGAAACCCAAGTAGTGCTCTAAAAGCAAACCCTAGGTGGCGCCTAGGTGATTAAGTTTGATTAAGCGGATTGGCGGTGATTAAGCGGGATCAAGCAGGATTAAGTGTTAAGCGCACCTATAACCCGCCTTTTGACTTTTAAAACATTGACCAAATCAAATGATTTCTATATAACAATTAATGATTAAAAGTTTTCCTAATATTTTCAATTTGCCAAGTAATATTTCTAAGCTATGCAATTCGAAACTAATAACTTTCTAACTATAGTCATGGCAGTTGGTGCCTTGCATAAGAACGCTAAAACAACAGAAACAAATAAGCTTTAGACACAAAGAGAAGCATAGCAAAATCAAATCTAATTGATTAATATTCCAAACCATGCTTCCTCCTACAAAAACTGAAGTTTTACTTCCAATAAGAGTGTCCACAACTACCACGAAAGCAGGAGCAAACAAAATTCAACTAAAAAAAGGACAAAATCAGATTATACTCTCCAGATTAATTGAGTGTTCCCCCTAAAGAATCTACTTTGGCTCCTGAGAACTAACAAAATGGTACAGAAAGAGTATAGTTTTTGCTTAAAATATACAACCAAGTAATCCAAAGTAGACCTATGACCTCAATATACATCTACCTCGATATGTATATTACAACTCACGAGATAATAGTCCTTAATGATCAAGACCCACATACCAATTTTTTAATTGTTAGACTACTGAACTTTTATTTTGGAAAAGAAAGTCCAAACAGAAAACCTTCCAAAACATATTCTGGAACCATAAACAACTAATAGAACTTAAGGAACGGCTCAAATGAAAATTAACACCATCATCAAGTTTTAAGCAGGAGACAAATGAACAAAGTGCAGTTATTTACTTTTACTTGGCTATTGAACTATGTAGCACTTCGATATTCATCTTGAGCCCAGCTATTTTACCCCGTAAATAAAGCAAGAACTTCAGCTACATTCATCTGGTCCTTCAGCATTTTAGTTCAAAATCTACAACTTAATAAACCCGAAATACACCCATAGGGTCATAACTCATAACTATAAATTACATCTGCTCCAAATTCCAAAACCTGATATCGCCGGTTTAAATTCTACAGTATTTACATGTACATCACAACCCAGAAAAAAATTTCCTCTATATTATAGTCCTTCACATTTTTGCTAAAAAGATACAACCAAACACGTAGGGCCATGGCTAAATATACATCTACTCCAAAATCCCAATATAAACTTACTCCAAAACCCGATATATAACTCTACAGTCTGTCTCTAAATATATATTATGACCCAGACAACTTATTCCTCGATGACTAAAAGTCTACAACCCATATAAATGTACCAAACATTGAGCTAGAACTTGAGCCATATCCATCTATTTCTTCAGAAGAATCTTCGCTAAAAAAATACAATCCAAAAACCCATCATACACCAATAGACTAAAATATAAATTTACACAGAAAACCAGTATTGTAACTACAAAATACATTCTCTACATGAATATTACAACCCAGACCAGCCATTCATGGATAATCTAAACCCATACACCAAAATCTGATTTTACAAATCAACGCCTCTTGGTCCTAATATTCTATTCCAAATAAAAAAAACTGCGGAAAATGTTTCATAACAATAAATCACCAACAGAACACTAAAACTAATTGGCTTTATTAAGCAACTTAACAAGCCTATTTTAGTTTTAGATAAATTTTGCTTTATTAGCTTAAATTTCGAACTATATCACGCCCCAGAAAGAAAAACTCAATTTTTTTAAACGGGCAAACCAGCGTCATTGAAGCTTATAAGAAGTAAGTATCTGAACTTAAAACATGCCAAATGCATTTGTTTACAATAGTTATTGCACTTTGAATTATTCAATCAGACTAAACATTCAAGTCCAGGAAAAGATTTAAAAACAAGCTAAAGCCCTTTAACCACTGATTAAAAACAGAAAATACATTACCGCGCTGAAAATCTTTCAGGAATAATGACTTCAATTTAACTATAATCCAAACTACTTGCCAAAAAAAAAACTATAAAACAAGCAAAAGAACACAAACAAATAAGAACCTCTAATCAGTGATATAAAATAGCTAACACATCAACTACATGAAGCTTTCTAAGTACTACTATGCAATTAAATATAAACTAAACTGAATAAGCAACCAAAAGAAAACAAACAGAAACAAAAACCTGAATTAATTTGATGAAAAACAGGAAATACTAAAACCAGGAGAATTTTTTAACAAAAAAGCAAATAGCTTTGATTAACTATAAAAGTATAAACCAACTAAATAAGCAAACAAACAAAAATGAACAAATAACAACCTTTAATCTGTGATTAAAAACAGAACAGACGTAACCCAAATGAAGTCTTTTTACTAGTAAATAAGCAAATGACTTTGATTAAATATAGAAGTATAAACCAAACCAAATAAGCAAACACACAAAAATGAACAAATAAGAACCTTTCATTGGTGATTATGAACAAAAGACACAAAAGCCATTTGAAGTATTTTTTACTAATAAACAAGCAAATGACTTTGATTAAATATAAAAGTATAAACCAACTAAATAAGCAAAAAAACAAAAAATTAACAAATAACAACCTTTAATCATTGATTATAAACAAAACACACAAAACCCATTTAAAGTCTTTTTACTAGTAATAAACAAGCAAATGATTCTTATTAATTGAAAAACCAAACTAAATAAGCAAACAAACAAAAATGAACAAATAACAACCTTTAATCAGTGATTATGAACGAAACACACAAAACCCATTTGAAGTCTTTTTACTAATAAACAGGCAAGTGACTTTTATTAACTAAAAACCAAACTAAATAAGCAAGCAAATGAATAAAGAAAGGGAAAAAAAACCAATTCATTTTGACCTATAAAAGAAAAGCTTTCAACTAAAAAGCATTAAAAACAGAACATACAAAACCCATTTGAAGTCTTTTTATTACACAAACAAGCAAATGACTTTTATTAACTAAAACACCAAACTAAATAAGCAAACAAACAATACCCAGATGAAGTATTTTTACTAATAAACAAGCAAATGACTTTTACCAACTAAAAACCCAAAATAAATTAATGAAAAAAGAAGTACCAAAATTTATTGTTGTTAATCTCGAGTGTGACTACATATACATATACATATACATATACATTTATAAGTATATATATATATATATTGTTATATAAACAATAGATGTATAAGATCAAGAAAAAAGGAGATTTACCTGGAAAAAGGGATTGATCGGATTATTCGTATATAGATGGGGCGTTAGATTTGTGTGTAAATTTATTTAAAATATTAATATATATATATAAATGATTTGAGGAATTTTGGATATATTAATATATATATAAATGATTTGAGGAATTTTGGATAATGTTTGGGAGGTTTTATTTTTCTAATTTGAAGGAGAGGGTTATGCAGAGACAGATGAGATTTGGTAGTAATGGAAGAAGCCTTTGTAACCCATTTTGGTAGTGAGAGGTTGTATCGTTGGTTTATGAGGAGGGTATTTCAGATATTTACTAATTACTGTGTTTTTTATTTATTTTTATTATCAACTTCAATCCTATGGTCCATATCTATTCCATCCCATCCAATGGCTCATAAAATAACATTACAATGTCCAGTCAAACACTTTAAAAAACCTAGAGCCGATTCCCTTTTTTATAAAATGTAAGTCAACCAAATGATAACCTAACAAAACTAGTAGAAACGGGGCCTTAAATACACCGCCTAGGCAGAAGCAGAACCTAGTCTTTCCACCAGGATGGAATTGACCACATCTTTGACAAAAACATGAAAGCATTCTCTGCAACAATCAGGCATTAGAGTTGACATTCTCCGCTGACTTTCAACTTGATTAGTGTGCCAGCACACTGAGCTCGGGAAGGAACGAATACTTCCTGGCTTCGGTTGTTGCTCTAAACCACATGCAGCCATTATGGAATGAGTTGCAAGCCTTGCAATTTCCTTGAATACTTCTACATCTGCATAACACCAAACAACTTCTATCAGCACTAGGTCTTTTTAACAACATAAGGTGAAGAAATCATCAACTTGTGTTGCCTCCAATTTTGTCATCCATTGATCAGATCATGTTGACAGTTACAAAAATGTTCCAGCTAGCGAACACATTTTATATGTAAACAATGTCGATATGCATGCCAACTTTTTCAGGATACGAGAACAGGATTATTATATTGATATAAGTCCCTAAGCCAAAATAAAACAGGACCAAAAACACAACAGCAAAACAAAAGGGAAAAGGACAAGAAATTTATGATGGTGAGATCTTACACTAAGTATTAAAAGTCATCTTAAGTTTAGCCATGATTAAGATACAATACAGCAATGCATACACAAGTTATTATTTATTTTAAGTTTTATATTACAAAAGACCATAAAGCTTGGTAATCATACCTAACTTTCTATCTCTATTTAGTAGCTTTAAACTGAGCTTGACAAGAACTTGAATATTGCTCTTCCGATCATCTCTTCTAGCTTCGTTGCTAACAGAGAGAACTTTTTCATTTGGAAGATCCATCCTAAAAGAGGAGGAGGTGACTGATTTCACAGAAGACCCATTTGAAGTCGCAAGGAATAAGCGAGATGGTGGAGGCGGCAAACAAACAGACTCTTTAACCTTACTCATATGATCGGAGGGTAACATTTGTAAATGTTTATTTGATAGTTTACAACCATTAGCAGAACAAGAATCATCTCTAATTGAGGTAGAAACATTCCTAAACGGTACTGGGGACTCATGATAAATTGTTTGTGAATGAGAGCTCATATAACTCTCGCCAAATCTCGCGGTCGGCCTTGTATAATCAACACCCGACTTGAGTTCTGCAATACCCCGATGTTTCGACTCAACAACCTGTTTCTGCTTTGCAACTTTTTGAGTGCTATGCCTAGCATCTTCCTTCGTAGAAGGACAAAAAGAATGATGCTTTTGTGGGCCACACGATTTGCTATTTGACATCACAAGGAAAGATTTAGAACGAGCTTCCTCAAATGGGTTGTTTAATTTGCTCAAAATATGCTTATGGGACTGATTGGTTTTTTCTTGATGTTGTTTCATCGACTTTGCCTTATTCATCATTTTCCATGCTTTATCCACGTCACATGAGCTTTCGCTACATTTCTTATCCAAGGAAGAACTCCGAGAAGCCACCCGGTGACTTGATGTAGGCGTAACATCAGATTGGGTAGATGTCTCGTTTCTATGTTTATGTGAATCAATTGAGCTGGAAGGAAAACTTACGGACCCACTTCTTATAGCACTCCAATTCTCACGCAATGCTTGCACACGTACATGCACGTTCCGGCATTGCTGCAGAGTCCTTGAACTAAATGCGGGTGCATTTATTGTTGCAACAACACTTGGAGTTGTTACCGAGTTGGCAACTTGGATTCTATTTGTTGGATTCACTTCCCTGGGCCTAGATTCTCGTAGGATTTCCTCTATACTTGTATTCCCTTCAATATCATCAATTTCTTCTTCTTCAATTTTCTCATGTTCAGCCTTCGAAAGAGTGCAATCATGGCAAAACCAATCACCTTCAGGTACAGTGGCACCCAGACCCACACAATGAGTATGAGACGCTGAATCACAGAGATCACAGAGTAACAAAAGATGTTCATCCCCCACACTATCGCATACGCAACAACGGACATTTGAATACGGATCTGGAGGTCCTATGGTTGCATTCCCAGATATAAGATAAATCTGCAACAATATAAATTCAATTTTATCATCTATCAAATATATGTACCATAAACCACATACGAAACTTCAATGGAACCAAACTGGTGCTTGAAACTAAATCAAAAAGCTCCTATCCCCTATTAACAAAACAACAATTAAGTCGAAGGTAATCAAACAAATCAAACTATAATATAAAAACTGAGAAACTTTAATCCATACATTTCTGTAGCAGAAATTTAGAAACATAATAACATTTATAAACTCGAAACAGCAACCAATCACAAAACAAGCTAGAAGCAGAACATAGCATTTAACTGCACCTTATAAATGCGGTTTTTAGGCTACTGTACATTTGGTTATCCAGCTTCTAATCCGTGTTTACTATTCTTATGACATAAAACACTAGAAGCTTTCAATTGGACCTGCACACAAATTTTTTTCACTACTTTAAACGTTATTATTGGGGGGGGGGGGGGGGGGGGGGGGGGGGAGTTTGCGGTTTTGTACCCTCAACTATTCACTTTCTGCAATTTTGTGACCTGAACTACCAACTTCTTTTTTTGGTACCCGATCTATCAGTGTCCATCACTTCACATATCTTCCGTCTAAAACTTAACATTTATGAGTCAGGCGACCCCATATGCTCATCCAATTAAGACAAGTCACTTTATGGCCCCTATTTTGGAGAAAACAGTCTGAGAACAGATTTTTTTTTCTGCCCCTGTTATATTATGAATATATATACATATAAACTCACATACATCAACAAAACCAACAAAAAACAGAAAAAAAACAACAAAAGTCACTCTCTCTCACTGTCTATCCATGCATTATGTTGTGTTTTGCAGAAAAAACACAACTTTACACGTTAGGGAGCACAAAAAACCCCAGGTTGAAGAATTTTCAAATAAAGTGATAAAATATGCAACTTTTTAATTGGTGTGATCCATCTATGTACACTTTTTTTTAATTAAAAAGGTTGCATTTTTTATCACTGCATTTGTAAAATATTCTACCTGGGTTTTTGTGCTCCATGATGAGTGTAAAGTTGTGTTTTGTATGCAAAAACATAACATAATACACGGATATACAATGAGAGAGGGAGTGGTTTTTGTAGTAAGAGAGTGTTTTTTCTATTTTTTGTTGGTTTTGTTGATGTATATAAGTTTAAATGTTATATGTACATGTTTTAACACGGGGAAGGAAAAAGAATTGTGTTCTCAGACTATTTCCCTCCTAAATAGGGGTAAAAAAGTAACTTGTCTCAATGAAATGAGCACATGAGGTCACGTGAAAGAAAATTGATAAGTATTTAGACGAAAGGTATGTGAAGTGATGGAAACCGATAGAATGAGTACCTAAAAAAGTAGTTCGTAATTCACGTAACAAAATCGCACAGAGTGAATAGTTAAAGAGGTTAACAGCAAAATACCCTTTTTTTAGATAGATACAGAGGAACTTGACAGATTTACCCATGACTGAAATTATTTATTACAAATAAAAACTGACGTATGTTAAGTATTTAGACGCAAGGTATGTAAAGTGACGGAAACTGAAAGATTGAATACCTAAAAAAAGAAAACAGTAGTTCAGGGAACAAAATCACAGAAAGCGGATAGTTAAGGGTACAAAACCACAAAAAACCCGTTATATATTTGACTACCCTCTTCAGCTCAGCTTTTAAAAGCTCAGGTACTTTTGGTTGTCCATCTCTGAAGCTTATGGTTTTTATGACCTGTGCAACTTAGAGGCGCTAAACTGAACTCACTCTCACATTTTTTTCTCATGATAAAAAGAATTGACTACTTTCCTTAGAAGATGTAAGCACTAACACAGTCAAATGTACAAGGCCATTGTGTAAGTTAGAAGCTCTAAACCAAACTTACCCAACTTGTTTTCTTGTGATAAAATAGAAATAACTTCTTTCCTAAGAAGTTGGAAGCACATAAACATATATACAAGGCCATTGTGTATGTTATAAGCTCAATACCGAACTCACCCAACTTTTTTTCTCATGATAAAAGAATTAACTACGTTCCTTAGAATTTGGAAGCACATAAACACAGTCAAATGTACAAGGCCAATTTTTTGTTGCAGTAAAAGAGGGGGTACAATACTAATTGCGCATAGACCCACCCACCTTACACCATGTTGGTTTATCACTTCGTCAATTAACACTATGCGGTATAATTCTGTTTATACTACATTATAGCCTAGCTATAACTAATAACACCTATGTGTTATTCGTCATACGCCTTATAATGCATGCTTACATACTATACCCCATTTTACTATTCCACAAACAAACATGACCAAAAAAGTAGCAACACACAAAAGAAATAGAACAATACCCAACAAAAAGAATTGCATAAAACGATTAGTATTTAAAACAACACGGACCTGATCTCGAAGAGGGATATTAACGAGGCGTTGGATGGGGAAGAGAGGGGGTAACGGGGGCCGTCGGATAGAGGCAAAGCGGCGTTTGCAGAGAGGGCAACGCGACTCGACCTTTGCCCATTCCATGATACAAACGAAACAGAATGTATGCAAACAGCTCTCGATCTCCCCTCTCATCATCCCACTCTCCGACGACGTCAAGCATATCCCGCAACACTCTCCTTGGTCATCCGTTTCGGGTTTCAAGTCTTTTTGGGTTTTGAGCCGTTTCGCATCCGGCTCCCATTCTCCATCACACGCCATAGTCTTCACCTAGCGATAGATACATAACAGGAAAAATATCCGTTGGTTAGTTTATAAACAAAAATGCATATAAATAAAAATAATCTTAAGTGAAAATAAAATATTCATAGGTGGGGCCAGATGACTAATTTCAACAAATTATAGTAAAACCCAATTTGGACTTAATTATCAAAAACACAATTTGTGTTTTTTATATAAGAATCAGTATAACATCAAAGTTTAAAACAAAGAGTTAAAAAGAAGCACCATCAAAATGCCATGTATACCTAATCCTAAAAGCGATCTTGTCCATGTTTTTTTTGATAATTAAGTCTCAAAATATGTATTAAATAATTATTTTTCCACTTAAGTTCCCATAAGAAAAACAGTTAAAACATTCAATTCCCCCAAAATTAAATGCTACTATAAGGGCAGTAATAAAAAAAAAATAATGGGAAAAAAATTTCATAGATATGTGAATTATAGATCAAGTTAATATTTAATACATAAGTTTGGACTTAATTATCAAAAACCATAATTTCTGTTTTTTATTTAAAATACAGTATATCATCAAAGCTAAAAACAAAGAGTTAGAAAAAAGATCTTTAACCATGGTTTTTTGATAATTTTTTCCACTTAATTCCCCAAAAATTAAATGCTACTATAATGGCAGTAATAAACTTGAAAAATCTCCCAATTCAATTGATTGTGTTATTTATTTAAGAATCAGTATAGCAACGACGAGTTAAAAAAGCGATCTTTAACCATGGTTTTTTGACATTTACTTCCATGTAAGTTTCCGGTAAGAAAACCAGAATTAAAACATTCAATTCCCCCAATTAAATGCTACTATAATGGCTAATAAACTTGAAAAAATCTCCTTATTCAATTCCCTGAAGATCAAATGGTTATTGAATTCCCTAATAATAAATAACACCAAAATAATAATGTAAGTTTTAATATAGAGCAAACAAAATCAATCAATTGATTAAATAGAAGAAACCAGGCTTATAAATTTACCAAGATTATTAAATTAAAAAAATAAAGTGCAACACAGGCAATATAGAACAACTTACGAATAGAGAATGGAAAGTCGATATCCAAACAAAAATTTACCGAAAATCTAGATTTTTTATTTTTGGATTTTTTTAGCCTAAATAATCTGACTATCCAAACACCCACATATTTTTATAATCACCAAAAATCAACTAAAAAAATATGTTGCCAAACGGACCCTTAGCCATGTTTTTTTGACTATTTAGTCTCAAAATATGTATTAAACAATTAAACCATTCAATTCCCCTAAAATTAAAAATAAATAAAGTTGAAAAATATCCTTATTGAATTCCCTGAATATCAATTGGTAATTAAATTCCCTAATAATGAATTAGGCCCAAATAATAATACAAGTTTTTAATAGAGCAAAGAAAATCAATAAATTGATTAAATAGAAAAAACCAGCCTTACCAATTAACCAGCTTAATTAAATAAAAATATGAAAATGCAACAAAGCAATAAAAAAAAGTTTAACAAAGTTGCCAAACAAGTTGTAAAATTTTAGAATTTAGGCAAAAATAAAAAGGGATTCAATTCCCTGATCAAATGATTATTGAATTCCCTAATAATGAATAAAACCAAAATAATAAAGTAATTTTTAATATGTAGCAAACACAATCAATCATTTGATTAAATAGAAGAAACCAGGCTTACAAATTTACCAGGATTATTAAATAAATAAATAAATATGAAAGTGCAACACAAGCAATAAAAAACAACTTACGAAAAGAGAATGGAAAGTTGATAATCTCTAAATTTGCAATAAAATAAAAATATATATATATTTAAGAGAGAGAGAGAGAGAGAGAGAGTTTTATGAGGTCGACAATAACAATACGAGGCTGTATTTTTCGACTTGCGGTTTATCTTTCTTCACGCCCGTAAAAACAAAATTGATTGTGTTTATATTTGTTTATGGATTCTGATTTACGGTTTTACTGTCAAATTACAAAATTGGCTGTGTAAATAGGTTTTTTTTTATCGATTTCTACGACCGATTAATTTTCGAACCGAACCAAACAAGTTTGTACCGAAAGTTCGGTATACCGACTTTTCGATACGGTACAATCGAACCAAACTTTAAAAGTCGGTTCGGTTTCGGTATTCATTTCGTATGTTTGGTATAATACCGAACCGAACCGAACCAAAAATTAAAATTATAAAATATAGAAATATACACATAGTTATAACTTACAAATAAATTATATTATAGTTTATTTTAATTTTTAGTACGACTTACTTTTCTATTTACGAAGCCAAATACAATAATTTCGTATTTCTTCATTTTCTTGTCTAATATTTTAAAATAATTCTTATTTTACAAGTGTTTACTATTTTAATCAAATTCACAATAAACGTAGCAAATATAAGAATAGTTGTACACATTTTATTTTTTACAAACTTTTTTGCTATTTTATTGTTATCAATAAGTATCTTTTAATAATAATAATGTTTCGGTATAAAACGAAAAACCGAACCGTACCAACCGAAAAAGTCGGTATACCGAACTTTCAGTATACCAACTTTTTCGGTTCGGTTATGGTATAATTTTTTTCAAACCAAACAAGTTCGATTCGGTATTGGTATATGGTCAAAAAAGTCGGTACCATACCGAAGCCACCCCTAGGTTCATGCAAGACACAAAGCCAATTTCGTCATTCAACAATCAAATCGTGACAAAAAGTTAAACCGTAAATATGATTTACGGTTCGTGAAAAAAAATTACGGTTTGTACGTGAAATAATGTAAAAAGCAGTCGAAAAATCCAGACTCTAACAATATATATAGAGATGGAAATAGATTAAAATAATATATTTAAATCAAATAGATCGATAAGAATTACATATTTTAAAGAAACTATAAATTGAAAAAATATGTATGAAAATGGATTAAAAAAACTTAAACTTTGAATTTATTTTTTTTTAATAAATGAATATATATTGAATAACGGGGTTTGTTTAACCAGAAAGCGGTTTTTCAACTTGAAAGTGGGATTTTCAATGTAATCGGAAAGTTAATTTACTAGAAAGCGGTTAATTTCTCCAAAATCGGTTTGTTTCAAACTTTCGTCACAAAAAAAATTAGTGTTATTCCATATGTTTTCACCATAAAGTGAGTTTTGGAAGGATAATTTTTCTCATCTAATAAGAGTTTTTTTCATACAAAAATAACTTTATTCGGGAAAGCGGTTTTTTACACCGAACAACCTTTTTTATGCACCCAAAGTGGTTTTCATCAGAGAGTAAATTTTCCACGTAGAACTAGTTGTTTCACCGAAGCATAATTTTTCAACAAAAAAGGTATTTTTTTTTTGACAAGGAAACGACTTTTTCCACCACTGAAGGAATTTTTATGTAGAAAGCGGCTTTAAGTTCATATGCCATAAAAAGCAATTTAAAAAGCATATTGTTAACATATGCCATAAAGTTTAGGTGTGAGAGTGCAAAGATTTCAATTGCAATTGTTTGTTCCTTACTATGAATTTCATATAGTTCGTTTGAAAGTGTGCATATCATTTCAAAAGTACTAAAATCGCAATGCACTATAAATTCGCAATCATCACCTTATTTCCTATTAATTACTAACCAAACTAGTAAAAGTAATGAACGAATCACAAATTTCCCCAATTGGACATCTCACTGTTAATCGAGAGATCAACCCGGTTCTTGATAGACATGAATGAAAATAGAATTAGAAAAGATTATGGTTAGAGAGAATCAGTGACGGAACCATGATCTATAAATGGCAGGGGTTGATTTATATATTTTTTCCATATCGTATTTGAGTTTTTCCATAGAGGAGGTACCTTCACCTAGTCCCTTCACTGAATAAGTTATCATGTAATTTGCCGAATGAATCATGAAAATGAAACCTAGGTTTAATATCCATGACAAAGTCCATGCACTAACTCGTAATTAAGAAAATCAAAACAAGTACTCAAATATAAGAAAACCATAAAGTAGAATAACAAAATAAATAACTATGCGTACTGCTCTCTCAAAACCTCTAACGGTCTCCCACGTCACGTCCTCCGACAGCAGTCTGTGCCACTTCATTGACGCTTCACTACACCCTTTCCGAATGGAAAAAGGCTCCAATATCTCAGCCAGTGGCCTATAATCCGTCTTATTTCGTTGGCAAGTATGCACTGGTGCTCATATTGTGTAACATCGCGATGTAACCCTCTCTAGCGAAATAGTTGTCGAACACACTGTAAAGTCTTGTTTCGCCCTGAATGACCCCCACTAGTGGTATCGTGGATCTCAAGCATAATTTGTGCCCTCATCGTCTTGTCAGAAGGCATAACGACTTGTCCTCCTAACATCACAGATCCCTTCCCAATAGTATATCCCTCTTGTTACCCTCCTCAACCTTACATACAACCTCCGCCAACACTGCATCTCTTTTGTCGCATCCCCAATAGTCGCCCACAACCACCACCACTATCCAGAGGCTGCATGCATGACAAGCACAAAATCCCCCTGAACAACAGAACACTCTCCTCATTCGTTCAACTCTCTTTTCTTCACCTGTTTTGCCCAACCACTACTACTTCGTCGTATAGCGAGCTGGTCAGACTTAAAAAGTTTTTCAAAATAAAATCATTTTAACCTAGCAAGAGTACTAGAGTCGACCATATGTATGTAGTAAGTAAGATTCGTTCCACAGAGATTATGTAAAATAACAATATTATATTTAAACACGAGTTTTTCTAGTTTTTAATTCAACGATTAAGCTCGCACTATTTGTCGTTTAATCTAAACTAATAAAAAGGAACAACGCATCAATAAGGGTTGTCAATCCCTATTTTTAGTTATTCTACCAATAAATAAATCTAGACTAAACAGTAAATAAAAACAAACAAATAAATAAGAACAATCAAATTAAAAAAGAAGGGATAGATGTTACCGAGTAGGCGAAATCACCATAAAGAACTCAATAAAAGGTAGAAGGAAGATACTCATGAGGGTGAGGCATCGTAAGGTAAAGGGAAATAAGGAGAAGGTAAAAAGAAATAATTCAAGACAGAGAATTATATTTACGATTAAGGTTTCTGTCCGTAGGCAAGACCAATTATTTTACAGAAAAATAACATCTTTTTATAGCGTTAAACTTAGAAAAATTCGTAACATAATTCCTTAAAAACGCTGATCCGGGTCAAATAAAGTTGATCTGGATCAGATGACGTGACATATTCTGATTTATCAAATGTTGTAACACTATTCATTCATCCAAATCCTTGTTCATTGATCCGGATCACTTGGCGGGGAATCAGATTTTATTCCTTTATTTGGCGATTTCTTGAATATTTTATTGATCTTTTACTTGAGGCCGACTTATAACTTTTTGATTTGATCTTTCTGGGGCTTAAAGTCCTTCCATCATTATATTGAGTCCCACAATTCACCACCTTCACATATCTTGATCTAAAAAGGCCAAAAATACATAGAAACCGAAAAAAGGACTTAAAATGGCAAAATGCATAAAACGTTTATAAAATCAACTAAATACGCACTTTTAGATGGATAAAATGGCTATAATTAACACCAAAAATATACACTTTATGAGTCGAATCGTGAGCGTACGTCCACCATTGTCATATAGTTAAGTTCACATCTCCACTTCGTCATTTCCTGACCCTACCTGCTCCTAACTCCACCGTCTCCCCCTCAGATAGAAAGGATATAGTGATGGAGGAAAAATCGGTAATAAGTTGAACTAACTCTTGCGACCATTCCCTGCTAAAAAATACCATCCAGACCCGACATGGGAAAGTCCCAAAAAGTGACCGCAAAGTGACTCCCCAGTATCTAAACAATCACAACATCATAACACATGCTACAATAAAGTCTCTCGCCAGCCGCGACCTTAACAGAAATCGACTGAATTACCCTGCCGACCAATCCCAATCTAGCAACAATTTCGGTACATAATAAATTATGAGTGGAACCTGTATCGACTAAAAAACATACCGAATTACCGGAAACTCGACCATCAAACTACATGGTTCTTGGGCCACTATCTACCGATGAACTTGTGCCTGGACTGAGACATTATGTACTTCATTTCTTGTTTCCTTTATCAACTTGTTTCCCTTGAGTTTCTGATACTTGTTATAAAATTACTCAAATATGGTTTGTTTAACCTTTATGGTGAAACTAAAGGTCCGAATAGTTAGTGAGGATGAGGTTCCTTATTCTAATGAGTTGGCATGAGTTTTTTAGCAGCTTTTGGGGGCAAAAGAACCCGGCCGAGACCATAAACAATGCAAAAAACAGATCATAAACATGAAGGTATGTGTAACGTTGCTTGTTTCATTCTTGTTTTTGTTAGATTGATATATTAAAAGACATGATTTATTATCCGTTTTAATATTTATTTATTAACAATGAATGATTTATTTGAGAATAGTTTTTGAGCAATGTTGTACATATTATTTATAGGTACACGTGTCTTTATTTTGTATAGTAATTGATTTGATTTGTAGATGTTGAACATAGAGTTCAATAATGATTTTGATTATTACTTCGATTATGCGTTTAATGATTTTACGATTTCGATGATATAACTCTTGTCTTGTCCAAAAATAGAAAACGTATATTTCAGGTCTTTAAATGATAGAGCATTCGATAACGAAGCCATAGGTTCAAGCGGAACCAAAATCGGAGCTAAAACGAAGGAGTTATGAGCATTCGAAGATTTACGGGACCAGGATTACAGTCGACCGATCGACTGGACAAAAACGACCGATCGTTTTTGGTCAAATTTCTTCCAGAGAGTCCAGTATAAAAACGACCGATCGTTTTCAGAAAACGACCGATCGTTTTCTGTAAAACGACCGATCGACTGTAGAAAACGACCGATCGTTTTCTGCAGTTTTCGAAAACAGCTTTTCAGCTTATTCTGGAAAATAGCTGTTAAAACCTTTCAACGGTCATAACCCAGAAAAACAGACTTTGCTGTTATAAAAACCACCCCAATCTCTCTCCTAAATTACCAATTATACTATCAATCATCCTAAAACCTCTCTCAATTAAAAACCCTAAATATCACCATTTTGGTGCATATATATTCGAGAAAGAGGAAAATCAAAGAGAAAGAGATTCAAGTTCGATCATCATCAACAACTCACCAATTAGCTTTTTAAGAAGCAATTAGAATAGTGAGTGTAGTTACGTTTTGTAACAAAAATTGTATCGAGTATTTTATAAACTCAATTTTTGTGAGCGAGTGATCGGGTAGAGGCTTTGTAAGCAAGTGAAGCTTAAAAAGCTCTAGGTTTTTCATTCGGGTACTCATAAATTGAGGGGGAGTCGTAGACTCGTAGACGTGTACTCTTGCACTTGTATCAAGAGTAGGAACCCCGGGTAGAGGGTGAGCCAATCGGTCGATTGAGCTCGATAGGGTTTGTAAAATCCGAAAGAAGTATTATAGTGAATTACTCGGTAGTACCGAGGAGAGAACGTAGGCCGTTTGCCGAACCTCTATAAATCTTGGTGTCATCTTCTTTCCCTAAACTTTTACTTTCCGCAACTTTATTATTGCTTATATTCATGCTTGCGTTTATGATTTCTAGCATTTCATTAAGTATATTAAACGCTTAAGTTTAGAATTTGCATAAGTTGGGTGTTAGTTGTTTAGAATTTTTAATTAGGCGAAAATCGCCACAAACTTTATTCACCCCCCTCTAAGGTTTAGCCGCACACGGGCCTACAGTAGAGTACGGATTACCCACGAAAGATAAGTCATTAGTTGTTACAGAATATATTTTATCGTTCACAAATTTAAATGAACTGGACAACCATCGATATAGTTGTAACACAAAGTTTTAGTATGTCTGTCTTGACTACATGGAATTTGACTACGTGGAATTGTTGAGTTCTGACTATTTGTGCTAGTATACTTAGAGTTTATTGACATGACAAATCGGTATTATTTTATAGTGTACTGACCGGAATAGAATAATTCTACCTAAAAAATTATTATAATTACTTATACTTTTAATCCAAGATTATATTCGAAACACATATTTATACAAATATTTATAATGTATAGTGTTTTGATTTGCAAATGGTGAGATTATTTTTGGTCAATAAACTCGTACGTTGAGAAGTAACATTATTGATATGGTGTGCGTTTATAATCGACGAAATTCACGTTTATAAGTTTTGTTCCCTCGACAAGCTTATAAATTTTGTTCCGCCGCCGTGGGTCTAACCTAGGTGGCAGATCGGAGGTGGTGATGGTTCTGAATCGGTGGAGCCACGGTGTGGTCTTGTGGTTGCGGATGGAGCTCGCCGGCTTGACCTCTAGGTCGCCAGGGAAAGCTCATCGCAGCTTTTGACTCACCGGTGTGGCGGACCTCTAGTATTGTTGATAGGTGGCGGCTGCTAAATGGTTTTAAAACCCTAGGCGCTGGTTTGAATAGAAAAGCACTTTACATGTATTTATTTTAAGTTTACTGTTTTAGTAGAGTTGTCATGTAAGTTTCAAAGTATTCCATTAGACTCCAGTATTTCTGAAAGAAACAATTTTTTATTGAAAACAATTTTAGAAAATTACATGTTGACCCACAAGTTTCAGTTTTGACGGATTTAGTATACCAATTTAGATAAAAGCTGAAAATATGATAGTAATTAACTATTTAGATTTAATTAATTATTGTAATTAATTAATAATAGTTAAGATTTAATTAATTAGAAACTATTTAAATGTAATTGATAATTTAGTTTATCGATTTATAATAGTTTGTATTTGATTAACTGGATTAATTAATATTGTTCAGACTTAATTAGTTTTTTTAATTAATAACAATTAGATTTAATTAATGGTTAATTGAATTGATTGAAAGCAAATTATAAGTGATATATTTAATTTTCACGCGTTGGCTATAATGTCTTCCTCCTTATCGGATGATATTAATTACGGATCACTAAGTATAATTTGTATTCCTAAATTATATAAATAACTAAGTGGGAGAGTGAATTTATTTCGTATAAATGTCACCGTCTCCATCGTTGTTTTATAGATGAAGTAATTATTTTACGCGTTGTCTATAATGTCTTCCTCCCCATATCAGATAGAATAATTACGGAATTATCAAGTATAAATTATAATGTTTTGTTAGTATTTAATCACTCTCCATCTGAGTGATTACATACTAGAACAATGGATTTATAATGAGCGATGCTATACACTTAGATATAAATATTATTATCGCTCTCCATTTGAGACTATGTTAATATTAATTGGACCGTAAATAAGTCAGAAATTTAATTTTTACTTCGACATTTGTCTATTTAGTAAAATTAATAGGCTAAACTAGCATATCGAATGTTAAATAATAGAGGTGCTCCCATCGAGACATATTATTTACGGTGATTAAGGTTGGTGGTGGATTAAAGTTTTAAATATTGGATTAGGGACCATATTTATTAATAATCAATAGTTATTTTAGTCGCTCATTTAATATTTTATTAGAAATAGTTTTCTATGCCATTACTTATTATACTTAAAAAGTTAAGTTGTTAATCTGAATTATTATGACTGGAAAGAAAAACTAGAATATTTTTATTTGACTGCAACTAAGCAAAGTTTTTTGTTTTGAGATATGTCCATCGGCTCCGAATGAGGTTAACTAATTAGTTGACCCAGATTTATCGGTGGTGGATTAAATAGATGAGATGGAACGGTATTACATCATTCATGACAAATGTATTGCAACATCATCATCAATTTACGTTATATTTCTATGACATCATGATGAATATGATATGTTTAAGATTCGAGATTGTGATAATACAGAAAATAACATGTGAAACCTCTTAACACAATATAACAAAGAGATAGAATTTAAGGATCATGTTCATGAACTAGAGATTCTTAAAAGGTAAAATTAATGAGAAAACTCAAGATGATAGTTAAGGCACCAAAATATTTCATGAAAAGTCAATTGTTGCTTAGGTTAATAAAAAAGGTTTATTTTTCTAAATCGAAAGGTTATAAGAAAATGAAAAGGTTTCATGAGCCGGTAGTCAATCATTTAAACTAATATTGTCCGATACATTTAATTTAATATTAAGCTATAAGTTATATCTCTTTCACTTTTTGCTGTGAAAGTTATACATTTAACTTAATAACTAATCATGGTTGCAATTTATTGCAAATGTTGCAGTAAACCAGACAGTTTAGTGATGGTTGAGATTTTATATTTTTTGGGAAGGTGCAAGTAGTTGTAGTATGAGATATTAGAATTGATTATTATTAATAATATATTGATAATAGTAGACATTCTAATATGGACCTTCCATTAGAAATAAGTTTAGTTCGATCGGTTTCTAAGATAATGAATGAACACATTTTGTTTATTTTAATAACTCTTCGTTTATTAGGTAAAATAGACAATTTGTCGAATATGGTAGATAAGTGAATGATTCTTATATTATTAGTAAATTCTAATTCTACATAGCTGTTGAACGTCGTTTCTTCTAATCGATTATTTTGATGATAACAATATTTGTAAAACATGATAAAAGCTCGTTTTGCGTACTAATCATTTATCGAGTGTATTAAAGGTTCAAAATGATAGAATGCGTAATTACGAAGCCAATGGTTCAAGCGGAACCACAATCAGATTTGAAACGAATTAATTACGAGGTTTCGAAGTTTGTCGAGAAAACCGAAAACATGCCCAGAACAAAAAACGACTGATCAATAGGCAAAACGATCGATCATTTACTAACTATTTTCTTCCAGTGAGCAAATAAGAAAAACGACCGATCGCCAGCATAAAACGACCGATCCTTTTATGTATGAATTCTTCCAGAGAACACAGATAAAAAACGACCGATCGTTTTACAGAAACGACCGATCGTTTCTGTAAAATTTCAAATTCCAGCTTTTAAGCTTTTCCTGAAAATTGGGCGAACTGCAAAATATCCAGCATTTAATTCAGCCAACAACCAGCAACGGTCTGAAATTAATTGAGGACCAATTTTGTTCTACAAATAGCCCCCAATCTCTTTGGAGAAGAATCACTAAGCTTTCTCAAGAATTCAAGAGATCATACACAAGTTTATAATCCAAATTCTCTCACTTGTAATCATAAACTATTCTCGAGCGTATTACTTTGTAATCTTATAAACATCGAGATATTATTTGTTAGTGAGTGATTCATTCAAATTCAATCTTGTAAAAGAGTATTTTATAAACTCATTGTGAGCGAGTGATTGGGTAGAAGCTTTTCAAGCAAGTGTAGTTTAAAAGCTCTAGGTTTTTCATTCGGGATACTCATTAAGTGAGGGGGAGCTTAACGGTTGATTAAGCTCGTTAGGTTGTAACCTTGAAACGACATTTTAGTGAAACACTCGGAAGTGAAACTACCGAGGAGAGGACGTAGGCGCGTTTTGCCGAACCTCTATAAATCTTGCGTTATTTCTTTCCCTTAACTTTTACTTTTCGCATTTATTTATCGCTTATATTTATTGCTTGCTTAGATTAATTTAGCGATAATTTGTTAACGAAAGAGTTTAGGTTGTAAAAACCACTAATTAACTTAGTTAATAACCCATAGATTTCATTCCGCGAAAAACGTACGAAAACCTTATTCACCCCCTCTAATTAAATTTGAATAATATTATTAATATTATCATATTTGAAAAATGTGCATGTCCTTGTGTTTTTGTGTTTTACTCCCTTTAAGGTCTTGTAGTCATGTTATATATCCTACCACGGCCTAACAATATGAAACCGCTACTGATGAAATAACTACGCTAACAGTATGAATACACATTTCCGAATGAGAGTTTTCTTGTGATTTAGTGGTGTGGCAGATGTGTATTAAGAAGTAGGAGTAACTCGTGTGATGTTAGTTGGTAGTATACTCATTTAAGTCATAAGGGCCAGGTTCATTTTTAGTTTTATATTTGTTTCTCTTGCCTCAGATTAGCTTTTACTCCTTATTGTGTGTGCTAGTAGACCTTATTTGTTAAAATTATCTTTGGCATAATGAAAAAACCTTGGAAAGTAAAAATAATTTTCGATGTTTGTGGGTATCGTCCTATTAAGCCCTCACAAAACAAAACTCGTTCTTTAAGGACACTTAGGGGTTTAACGGCTTGTTGCACATGCTAAGTGCAACCTTGATTCCTACGAAAGTGAGTTAATATATTTATTTTCTTTTATGTCGTACTTAATATTATTTTTCTGCCTTTAGTTTGCTAAATAAGAAATAAGACAAGCTAATATTGCAACACTTGGGATGAGTATTGAGCTAGTTAGGAGGTGTGATTAGGGATGGCAATTGGGCCGGGTTTCTCGAAACCCGACCCGACCCGACCCGACCCGACCCGCATATCAATCCGCACATAACCCGACCCGACCCGTTTATACCCGACCCGACCCGTTTGACCCGGAATTTTTTTGATAAGCCAAATAAGTGCAAACCATTATTAAACATCTAACAATAACCATTTAATTAAATTAGAAAAGCCTAAAAATCTTATTTTTTCCAAATTTTTCATATTTACCTAGTAAAAATTTATAATAATCTAAATTATTATTTACAACAATACCCAAAAAAAAAAAAGGAAAAAAACTGACAAAAAAAAAAAAGCTAAAATAAAATAAGAATATATATATATATTTATATATAGAGAGAGAGAAAGGTAGTACACAAGAGACATGACTAATTAATTTGGTAAATGAGTCTTTTTTAATATTTTATCGTTGATAATTAGCTTTCTATCATCTTTTCATCACTAGGCACATATGTTTTATACAGTGTATCTATGTGTGTATCTGTGTATATGTTAGAGAGAGATGATGTGTCATGTGTGTGCTGGGTTGTGTTTTATTATGGGGTCTCTAAGAAATTCATAACAACTTATATTACTCCTAGATATCTTGATAAGTTCACATTCCTCATAGGTAAGACTTTTTAATTATATAGTTTATTTACTAAATTGTCATACAAACCAAAATATAATATATATATTTTATCTTTCTACAATCCCAAAAAAATAGCTTTTTATTTTTTTGTAATTTTTTTAAAATTTTGTGATTTTTTTTTTGTGATTTTTTTTTGTGATTTTTTGTGATTTTTTTTTGTAATTTTTGTAAAATTTTGTGATTATTTGTGATTTTTTTATTTTTTATAATTTTTTTGTGATTTTTTTATTTCTTTGTGATTTTTTTTATTTTTTTTATTTTTTTTTATTTTTTTCATTTTTTGTGATTTTTTTGCATTTTATATAATTTTATTTGTTTTTTTTCTATTTTTTATGAAATATGTGTATGACGTTTTGGTAAATAAAATAAATAATTAAAAAATGGTACATATAGGGAATATGAACTTATTTCTAACTTGCACAAAGTTGTACAAAAGCGCGAAGTAACCCAATACAACACGACCCAAATAATGCTACGCTTTTATCCAATCCGTACCGGGTCGGGCGGGTCAAAACCCGGAATTATGCCATTGATAAGTCTCTGTAATTGTAGTATTTAAGTACGTTTGTATAGTACTAGGATAATTTTAAGTAATAGTAGTATTTTATATAATTTTATGGCGTTTAATAGTTTTGTGTTAGTTTACTTGTTTTCGTTTTTATTTTGCAGATTTTGTGGATTACTATCTATGAGGTGGCGTTGATGGGGAGACATAAAACAGCCCGAACATTGTAGATGACAATGTGTAGAAACTAATAAAAAAGACGATAGGGACAGTATTTGTGTAACAAATGAGAAAGATGGACCAATACGTAGACAGATACAAAATCTAAGCAAGGCCCCAGTATGATAGGTAAATCTTTGGTAGAGAATAAAAATCAAGTGCTTGGAGTTTGAAAATTCTATCAGTGTATTACTTTTCCTTGTTTTTAAATACACAGCTGGTACCTTTTGCCATAAAAACCCAGATCATCAGTTACGAAAATTCAGTTTTTAATTTAGGCTTCTTCACGGTTACGGGTATCAATTCGCAAAGGTTAATTTCAGTTGATCTGTGTTCTGTTTTGTCATTTTCCTTGGATTTTGGATTATTGACCACCTAATTTGTTACGCCATTGCTCTCTAAAAGTCTTGTAATCTCTATTCCCTTTACTCTTATAATTTTAATTTGTAAATTTAGATAAATGTAATTCATGTTAAGCTTCATATATAGTTTGTACTTTTTTAAGTCTATTAGTAGTTAAACTTTGTGTTTGGGTTTTCTTCAATTAAGTCAGCTTTTAATCTACTTTAGTAATACTCTTGTTAATAGTTTAAAATTCTATTTTCAGTTTTTGTTGTGTTAATGTGTACTTTCGGCATCGTTGTTTACATATATCATAATTTCTATGTATTCGCCAAACCACTAGTTTTATAGTACTGTAAAAAGTTGTTGTCCAATTTTTAATTGAACTTCTTGTTTTTGAACGCTAAACTTGTTTCTGTAGTTGGCTTTAAGTTGAATAGCTATGACTTTGGTGTTAATATAAGTTGCAACGCTTACATGTATTAAGTTAGTTTAATTTTAGGACTAAGGCAAATAATGAATTCTGTAATTTATTTTCCGAACAAATTTATATGAATGAATTAGCTCAGTATAGTAGATCACTAGTTTAACAACCTTGTCAGTAGCATTAATCTCTAAGAAAACCCGCTATGTAAACTTGGTAGTCTAAATTCGCTAATTGTTCATCTTATTTAAGTTTAAACTTTAAACTCTTGGTTTCTCTTTGGTTAGTTCTATCGGGATGGTTGACGTGGTCCGTGACAACTCCGGTTGACCTTTACATATCCCGATCTCTTTTTATTCTGCTACTAAAATTTGTTCTTGTCTAATCTTTTTCTTTTACTTATTTATGCTACCTTGATGATGTTCTTAGTAAATCATTTAGAAATAGTCACTAGACAATTGTTCTTGTGTTATGTTAAAGTAATTTAGTGTATTTGTTGTATATGTTTCAACTTCTTTTACATAAGTTTTGTTGATAATTAGACTAGCTTTACCATTTCCATTTAGTTAATTTCAAAAACTAATTTGTAGTTTGGTTAGGAAAAATCTGTAACTTAATTCCAAGAGCATGTTTATAATATCATTAGTTAGCCAACTTGTTGACCGTTTAGGAAAATGCAGTTCATTTGTCGGTTTCGTTTTAGTTTCAGTAACCTAAAATATTTGTTATAATGTAGTTCTCTTCTACTTGAAACCATTTTAGATAAACATGTAGTTTACCAACCTAGTACCGCCTGTTTGTCTGGTTACATTATTTCACTTTGTTCTGCTTTTGTTTTATGGAATTGTTTCTCGCTAATGCTATTAATGGTCTATTTTCCGGCCCAGGATTCTGTCATTACAAATTGCCAACTAGTACTTTAGTAGCTGTTGTTATCTGCGTAACTCTTAGTTTTAAGTGGTTTTATAAGTTCTAAATAAGTTAATTTTTCGAAGGATTGTCGTAAATTAGTTGTTCGATTTCACTTGATTTCATGTTGTTTCTTTTACATGTTCTGAATAGTTTACAAGTCTATAATTTAATCTGGTTTTAGCTAAAATCTTCATTACTTCACTAAATCTAGGTTGGGAATATTGATCATAAACATGTTATTATCAGATTCTATCATGAAGAAGACTTTCTTAAGAGTATGGATAAGAAATAAGTGGGTGATTCAGAAATATCCTATAAGGGTTTTTAAATGGACATATGATTTCAGACCTGGTTTTGAACCATCAATCACCCCAGTATGGATTAGCCTGGATATGCTACCTATACATTTATATAACAAAGCTAGCATATTTACTATTGCTAGTTTTTGGCACTCCATTAAAGGTTGATGAAGCAACTAAGAATCTATGCAGACCTAATTTAGCTACGGTATGCATTCAAATTGATTTAAAGAAAAAGCTTACCCATAGGATTTGGATTGGATATGGGAATGAAGGACACCAAGATGGATTTTGGCAAAGCTGTAGGTATGAGCATCTACCAAAATATTGCTTCTGCTGCAATAAATTGGTCATGGAAAATATGAGTGCAAGGTGTTTGGTGAAATGTCAAAACAAGGAAAATGAGCAAACTGCTTATTACAAAAAGAGAATATGCAAAAACAAGGCAATAAATGCAAGCTAAAAGAGCAGTATTCAAAGGAAAAACTCAAGTATTGGTGGATAAATGGGTTAACAAGCAAAAGATACCAAGAACAGGGCACAATGTAGAACATAGCAGTGGCATAAAAGAGGGAGACAAAGCAACAATACCTATAGATATTCAAAGGGAAGAGGATAATACTAGTTTTACAAAAGAGGTATATGGCATTCAAAACACAAATCAATTTGCAGTACTACAAGAAATAGAGGATCAGGAAGAAAAAGAGGAGTCTATGGATCAAAAGAATAGTACTATATTTGTTGAGCATCAATCCAATTTGGTACTTTTTGAGGTAAGAGAAAAATATATAGGAATTGAGCACAAGTCAGATCAACTTTCAGTCCTAAAACTCAATAGATTAGCAACTAATTCTGAGGAAACTTTCACCCAAGTTGTTCCATTGAATATTAGCATTAGAAATCCTGCTACACTTGAGCTAATTCATTTGGAGAGAGAAATTGGACCTATAGTGAAAGAACCTATATGAACAATTATGCCTAACACAGGTTATGCTACTGATAATTCCTATGAAACATACGTGGAAGGGCAAAGTGGTCAAGAAGGAGCAAACAATAGTGACTTGGAAAAGGCAAACAATATAATGATTAGCAGACAGAAGCTTATAAATCCTGAAAGAGGGAGACTTAACATTGGATCTCTATTCCTCTAATTGGCAAACTGAGGTGGACGAAAAAGAAGAAAAAAATAGCTAAATACCACCTTTCGTGATTCTACCCTGGAGGAGATCTTTGCCCTCATTGACAGCATGTCCGCAACCGAAAGGAAGTGGGGTGTTCGAATTGAGGAGCAAGTCGACTCCTCATCTTTAGCTGAGATTTCTAGTGAGAATCTTCCAACCATTCCCGTGGATACTCGGGAATGCACAAAGGTTATTCCAAACCTTTGTCGCACCCCGGATGTTCCCCACCATCCTTCTCTTGATAGTGGTTTCAATGTCTGTCACCCCGTGATGACATTGCACCACACCTCTTCTAGCAATACTTCAGGCGATGACTCTCCCCGAGAGTTGTCCAACTTGACTACGGCTCGTGAATTTTCGTTCATAGCCAAAGGACTTAGGACTATGTTTTCTAAGACTAAAACAGTTGAGAAAGCGGTGAAAGAAGAAGATGAGGAGGACACGTCTGTGTACTCTGATTTTGACTACACCATTGACGTTATGGATGATTTCACTCCTATTGCTCAAACCCCCGATCCCGGAAAACCTATCCTGAACTTCATAATCCAATATAAGGAAAACCTATAGAGTTTGCTACCCATCAGGGGGTCCTTGATTCTGGGGGACGCTAATCTAATGCCTAGTTCTGAGTATAGTGAGGAGTATGTCCCATTGGAAGTCTCTTCTGCACAATTGTACTTCGCTAATAAGTCATATAAGAATGCTATGGGAATGGTTAGAAATGTAGTGGTGAGCGTGAAGGACTGCCGTTATTTGGTAGAGTTCGTGGTTTTAGACTTGTCTAGGAAGAATCAGTCATTTAGCACTCCCATCATCATAGGACAGCATTTCCTGCAAAAATAACATTGGATTATAACACCATGACCGAAGTTTTAAGGTATAGGGGTAGAGAGGACTTTTTTTCCTTAGAAAAACAGTTAGAGCCAGCCGACTGTTCTGATGACTCTGATAGTCATAAGGGTCAGGGGGTATGTCCATAGGATTAGGAGACGATGAGGAAGAGTGGCTGAGTATACCTTACCTACCACATTAGACGGCCGAGGAGATAGAGGAAAGAGAGAGTGGGAAGCACGTAGGCAACAACTTATAAAGGAAATTTCAGCTAGAACCAAGGAAACCGTTGTTGTTCGTGCTAGCGATAAGAATTCCCAACCGGTTAAGACACCTAGTTTTCCCCCAGGTTTCCCACAACCAATCACCATAATAGACCTCACAACTGAGTTTGACCAATTGTACCCATATCTTAGAAAGTTGAGTGAGGACGAGCTATGCAAAAGTGTGGAAACCGGGAAACCTCTAAAACACATATCTAGGACCTTAGCAGTCATTCTCTTTCGATCTTATTAAATACAGTCTTCCAATCCATCTCCCATCTTACATGCGAAAATTGGCCAAGATGAAGCAAGCACTGGAGTTAAAACAAGGAGAGGATTTTGGGGCATCTAGCAATATCATGCCCGCTAGCATATTCTTTGGATTAGGATTATCTAATCTCATACCCTATGATGTCCCGATGAGTCTAGCTAATGGTTCGATATCAGTCAAGGCTCTAGGAAAAGCTATAAGAATAAGGTGTCGCATAGTTGATTTCATCTATGTTTTAGATTTTCTAGTCTGTGACATTCCGCTTGAACAATCTTCTAGTCATATTAATGTCGTACTTCTAGGAGTCCCGTTCCTTGCCTCGTCAAAAGCCATCTTGAACTTCGGAATGTAACCTTCGACATAGGAAGGACTTGGTCTCCACAACCCATCGCCCAAGGTCGTTACATGTTGAATACGGAAAGGAGATACGTCAGAACAAGGAAGCATTCAAAGGGTAGCCTTCCTCTCAAGCTAAAGGATTCTTACCCTATGATAAGTGAGCGATTGCGAGAGGTCATGAGTTTACCGAAGATCTCAAAACAAAATCCACCTCCACCACTATACATCCCCATCTCTTCTCTAGTGAGCAAGTTGACCTCTGATCAGACATTAGCCACGAAGAGTGACGAGTTAGGAGAGGACGAATGTCGTCCTGCTTCCATCTAATTCCACCACCATTCCACCATCACTTCCATCTGTAAATAACCGCCATTTATTGTATATATATATAGTCTTGCATTTAGTCCACATGGAGTCTATTTGGGTTAATCAACTCTGACGTGGTTTACTTCTCCTAACAGTGAGGACACTGTCAGTTTTAGTCGGGGGGAGTGGATACATCTTCATTTGTTACTCACGGAAATGGGGAGAATTTTCAAAAATTGTGTATGTGTTTTTCTTCGTTATTTAAAACCCCCATTTGTTTTTTTTATATATACGAAAAAATCCAAAAAAATAGAAAAATCGAAAAAATACAAAAATATTTTGAGTCTTTCTTTTTATTTCCTACTTTGGAGAATTTTTAGGAGTTTTAGAGTTTTATAAGAGATTTTCTGCCACCCTTGTGTTTTATATGGTTCGTTAGTGTTTGTGTTAGACAGTCGAAGGATTTTTGGAAGAATTAATCAGAATTGAGGCATTGCGGACCTGACCGGTCAACCTGACTGATCAATCTACTACAGATTTGGATCAGAGCTGATTTTCTCAAAATTCAGCCATTCTCTCCGTCTCATTACCGCAGAAAAGGTGTATATACTCTATAACTCCGCTTTTTGCTAATTTTGCGAATATTTTGCGTATTGCATTCATGAATTGTGAATATCGTGTTAGGATTGTATGAGAAAAGAAAAAAAAATTGTTTTGCTTTATCTGTTAGGAAACCCGCTCTTATACGTGAACATGTGGCTATAATTTGAAAGTGAAAAAATATTTGTATTAATTTAGGGTGTTAATTTTTTAGATAAATTTGGTTTGTTCTAAATCATTTCACTCAAGCCAATTTAGTGCGAGATAATATTGTACAAGTTGCATGCTATACCTAGAGTTTAAAGTGTATTTACGTTTACTCATTTTCCCACGACAGTCCCTAAAAACTTGCAAAAACCGTTTTTATAAAACTTTCACACTATTTACAAAGTTTTATTTTAAGTAGACGGTGTTCTTGATCTGATTACCTTTGCCAATACCCCTTAGCCCCATCATTAGGTTAGGGGTGGATCGATAGGTGCGTACACCCACCGTTCTCTAAGAGAACCTGTCTAGCCTTACGGCATATATATTTATAATTCGGCTAGTTTAGGAATCCGCGGCATGCCCAATAAATCTTCACTCACACACAAGTGTAAGCAGAGATTGAGGAAACATTTTTCTATACTTAGTACTGTCAGATGCGTCCCTGTTCATTTATATGGTTGAATACCCTCCCAACTATGTCAAAAAACAGGTAAACGGGAGGAGGATATAAGTATCATCAGGCCTTGATAAGACGGATGGGAAAATTCCGGAAGAATAAATAAGTAAAAAGACCCGATGAGATAAGAAGGAGTGGTGTAGGGTGAACAAAGGAGGAAAACAAGCCGAAAGCTCAAATGTGCAAAAAGAAAATATAATAATAATTGAAAATGAAAAAGTGAGCTATTATATGAAAAAATGAGTGATGATGTGAGTAAACTAGTATGGAGATTATGCAATAGTATATATTTTTATTGTATAAATTTTGGTTTTCTAGTTAAGTTTAGTAAAAATGATGAATTGCAAGGTGTTTTTCTCAATTAACTGTCGAACTTCGGGCTAATAGTATACACTAGTCATAAAGCATGTACAATATTAAATCAGGCTATTTTGGGGCGAGGGGCATGTTTAACAACAAATCTTACGTATCTTTAGAGGTCTTACCCTATTTTAATATGACTACAAATACTTTTCATCTAGTTGCATCCATGTGAGTTCGTAAGAGTGGGGGACTAAATTGGTAGATTTAAAATGTAATCAGTTTGTGGATGTTCTTTTGTAAATTCTCACGAGACAAAACTTGTCATTTTATTTAACGGCTTGTTGCATACGCTAAATGCAATCGTGTTTTTTACGATAGTGGTTTATCCTTTATTTTTATCATTTTTAGTTTTATGCTAGTTAGTGCACTAAACTCAAAAGGAAAATGTATTTTTGAAAGACAACCGACAAACTTTACTTCTTTGTTATCGCTTCCAACGCTCGAGACGAGCATTGAGCTAGTTGGAGGGTATTAGGCCACAAAATAGTCATTTTTAGGTGTTATTATGATATGAATTAGCGTAGTTTTGTTGACATTCAAGCTTGTTTATGCTATGTTTTGTGTTTTTCTGTGTTTTCCCGGTTTACTTACAATCGTTTGCATTTTTGTAGGAAAAAGTATGGATTTAACACAAAAACAAGACAAGGACGCAAGAAGACCAAAGGAATGCCTAAAAGAGAAGATTTCAGAAGACAAATGACCTCAAAGTCAACCCCAAGAAGTTATAAAACGGACTGAAGTTAAGATAAGAGCAAAAGAAGATTCTAGAAGTTGACTTGACCGGTCAGGTTGACCGGTCAGGTGCCGTTATATTTTAAAATTTTGGATAAAATAAAGTTTGTTGAGTTGATAAGTTGATATAGGTCTCTCCCTATTCTGAAAAAGAACACAATTCAGATCACTTTACATCAGTTTTTCATTATAATTTCGTTCTATAGTTAGAAAGAAGAGAGAAAAACTCAAAGCTTGTGAATTTGTGCATGAATCCCTCGTTTTATCGTAAGATTATCACTTGTTCTTACTTTCTACGTTGTTTTTAGTACCTCTTTTACTTTTCTTACATGTTTACTTGTTTACTGTTTACATGTTGTTTAACATTAATCTAGTATCTCTCGCATGCAAAACTAGTTAAAACAAATCGGTAACGTCGTAAAAGCTAGTTACTGATTAATTAACGTTGCATGTTAATGAACGTATATTTATATAATCTGAAGAGGCCTTTTAAACAACCCTTAATAATATGATTTAAAGTTTTTTTAAATCCCCAGAAACGAGCCGTTGGATTGACAACCCAACCGCTAACACTCTTCTCGTTACTAATTAATTGATATCTAATTAGTAAACTCTTGTAAAACTATCTAGGATGACAACCAAACGGTTCCACGGACGATAACCTTGGTGTGCTTCCCAAGAAAAATACTATTGTTATCCTCGTTCTCCTGGAGGCCTTTTAGTGCGTAGGAAAAAATTACATACCGAAAGGGCAGATAGTCAAGACTCATGATGTCAATGGCGACATCTCGCATGACTTGAAGATCACATATGGATTCGAATTCCACTGTGATTGTAAGGATTTTCCGATTCCATTCCTCGAAAAACGGGAATGCGAGCAAGCATCTGAGCTTGAACGACAACCATTGGATGGCAGGACAACAGGTGGCTCTGTTTGGACGGATTGGGTCAAGTAAATGTTGGATCGTCCTATCTAGTCCCCCTTGAGATGGTGGTGGTGGTATTACTATGGGTTGGTTTGGGTCATTGACGTGAATGTTCCATTCACGGTTTGGGACGTTGACGTTTTTGGGGGCACCTGGTATCTCCTCCTCGAGTTCGTGGCTGTGATGAGTCATGGTGGCTAATGAGTTTGTGTTTGTGGTGTGTAAATCCAACAGATGTTCGGTTGCTAAGGCATGTAACTGTCGGCGTTCCCTAACTACAGAGCGGGTAAAATACCTAGGAGTATATATATGACTTAATAAGAATTAAGTCGGGATTTAGGAACGTAATTGGTCGAATTAACCAATTACGTTCCTATATTATACTTACCGGTCAGGTCCGAGAGATCTGAAATGTTCAGATCAGATTAAATCTGATCCAAACTAGGGCTTTTGGCTTAATCTAAATTATAACTACTATATGAAAAGGTAATATTAAAGGCTAATTTACTAGAAATAATTATCTAACGATTAAAAACAAAACTATCAATTTTAACAACCCTGGTTCCCCGTCAGCGGCGCCAAAATGACTGTATGCCCTTTCGGTACGTAGTTTTTCCTTACGCACTAAAAGGTCACGCAGGAGCACGAGGGTAGCAGTAGTATTTTCCTTAGGAAGCTACCAAGGTTATCGTCCGTGGAACCGTTTGGCTGTTGGCGTAGATAGTTTTATGGGAATTTACTAATTAGGCATCAATTAATTAGTAACGAGGAGAGCGATAGCGGTTGAGTTGTCAATCCAACGGCTCGTTCCTCGGGGGTTTTAAAACTACTAAATATCATATTATTAGGTTGTTTTAAAGGTTTTTCAGATTCTTAACAAGTTACGTTCTTTTACATGCGGCGTTAATTAATCCGTAACTAGCTTATACGACGTTACCGATTTGTTTTAACTAGTTTTGCATGCGAGAGATAAGATTAATGATTTAAAACATGCAAACATACGTAAACATGCAGTAAAAGGAAAAGAAATACTCAAAAACAACATAAAAAATAAGAACAAGAGATGATGTTACGATTAAAACGTCGATAAAAGGGAGAATTCGTGCACAAACTCTCAATTTTAATGTATTTTTCTTTTCCCCCCTCTCTCAAACGAATTTGTGAAGAAAAGTCTCTGAAAAATATTGTGAATTGTTGTGTTTTCGGAATAGGAGAGACCTATATAAACTTATCAAATCATAACAAACTTTATCTTATCCAAAATTTAAAATATAACGGCACCTGACCGGTCAATCTGACCCGTCAAATCAGCTTCTAAAATCTTCTTTTGCTCTTATATTGACTTGAGTCCGTTTTATAACTTCTTTGGGCTGAGTTTGAGGTCTTTTGTCTTCTGAAATCTTCTCTTTTGGTCCCTCCTTCTGTCTTTCTTGCATCCTTGTCTTGTTTTTGCGTTAATTCTATGATTTTTTCTGCAAAGATGTAAACAATTGCAAGTAAACTGGGAAAATACAGAAACACACAAAACATGGATTAAACAACCCGAATTGTCAACAAAACTACGCTAATTCATATCATTTTAATACCCAAAAATGACCATTTCGTGGCCTAATCACTAAGCCGATGACAGTCACGACACTTGGGGGATTCTTGGGCTTGACAGGGTATTATCGGAAGTTCGTGCAGAATTATGGAATTATAGCAAAGCCTCTGACACAAATAGTGAGGAAAGGGAAGTTTGAATGGACTGATGAGGCAATAACAGCTTTCGAGGACCTCAAACGGGCGGTGATTTCTACGCTGATACTGGCCTTGCCTGTTTTTGATGAGGAGTTTATTATTGATACTGATGCTTCTGGGGATGGAATTAGGGCGGTTTTGTCACACAAGGGGCGTCCTATTCCGTTCATGAGTCGGGCAATAGGGGCGAGTAAAAAGCCATGGTCAGTATACGCACGTGAGATGCTCACTATCTTTGAGGCGGTAAAGTTATGGAGGACTTACTTGGTGGGGCGTAGGTTTGTGATTCACACTCACCATCAGCCCTATTGCAACACCAGAGAAGCAAAAGTGCATTGCAAAACTAGTGGGATTTGATTACAAGATGGTGTACAAACCCGGGCGAGAAAATGTGGTGGCGGATGCCTTGTCGAGACGTGAGCACCTTGGGGTCAATGCACATTTCGAAGAGGGGGGGAGTGATGGAGTTGTCGACGGCATGGGCTAGCCGTGTGGGCCCTATTCGGCCAACTAAGTCTATGGGCCAAGAGGCCTTGTCTTTTATTATTGTTATCTCCTTTTTGTCTTGGATTAGGATAGATTCGGTATTTCCTTTTTGGACTGTGATTAGTTATTTCCTTGTTGATTTCATGTGTGTGCACACTCTCTCTCTAACCGTAATTCCTCTTTACTCTATATCTTTCTGTTCAAGAAACCTCCCAAAAAGGAGGTTCATTCATTATAATAGTAATACTTTTGCGATAACGTTGTAGTAATTTTAGTTATCTGCCAAAGGTGTTCGACAAATTGAGTGACAGATTTTGGGTTTGTAATATAGGTTGTATTTGGATATATAACGTTTTATGGGGTGTTAAAAAGCTTAAACAGTTTAAAGATTTCAGGCATACTTTGAAGGTGTTTGATATATTAATTGAAAGAGATTCGGTTTTTAAGATAAATGTCGATGTTGTTAAGGAGTTGGGTTTGCATGAATGACCTCGTATCGGTCAAGTTGATATTTTTTATTATAATTATAAATTAGCTATTTTTTATGAACTTGATTGGTACGCTCTTATTGTTGAAAAAGTTGTTGCGCATTCGGGCTTCGGTTCCATTGGCGTTGGTGTTTCTATGGAAGGTGTTTATTTCAGTCTCTTAAATTTTATGAGTCGTGAATGGAGGTTGGTTACATATGTAGATGGATGATTTCTCAATCTTTTGGCTAAGTTTGACGTGTTGTTATATCAACTTGTCGGTGGCTTTTGGGAAGTTGAATATTGTCCTTATTAGAAGGTGTTCAAAATCTGTTGAACTCGGCAGAAATATAGATAGCCCGTTCGGGGTTTTTCTGCAACTTCAGTCGGTAAATTCGGATAAAAGGATAATTAGTTATGATTTTTCAAAGTTCGTTACACGTGCAGTTTTTTCTGCTGTGACAGTAGTGATGTCTTTCGAAAAAATAGGTGTTTGGAATAGTAAACACAATCCGATTCCTATTAAATTTGATTAGGAGGTAAAATACGCAGATAGGAACATCTGGCCGCACCAATCACAGCATTTGGATCAACGGAAACTGAGTTATGAACTTATAAAGTTAGGTTCAGATTCAGATTTTTCGGAATATTCAGCTTTGATGTTGGTTAAAAAAGTATTTTCTGACCATAGCAAACAACCTCTGTTTCGGTTCAAATTTGGTGGGGAATTGAAATATTCGCACGTGGACATTTCAGCGCTAAAATAGCTCTATTTGGATAATCGAGGTCTGGGATATGGCTTTTCCAAGTTTGATGGTTGGTGCTATTCATACCACATTTGGACAGATTCAACATGTGTTGCAAATTCTATCTTCAGGCTGCTCAAAAAGTGTCCAGATATCATGAAATTCAATGGAAAAATTCCTAAAACACTTACAGAGGTTTAGCAATTTGATTCGCTATATTTCGATACACGGTTGGTGAGTTATTGATATTTGAAGTTGACTCGCTTATACATTTTATTCGACTATTACAAGAACACTTCAGCGATTAATTGTGATATGACAGGGCATTTATAGTTTACTATTTTTTGACGAAAGCAAAGGGTTATTTGATTGTAAAAGCAAGCTTCAGAACGGGTATACTAACCCATATTGGGAGGGCGTGCTTCGTGAGATTGATTTGTTGTCGTATATTCTAGGAGGGTTTGGTACTGATCTGTACCATACAGGTATACGGCTGCGTACGATTGGCCCGCGCAAGTTATTCGAACTATTTACCTGTATGACTTTGGGATTTTGTTGTGGAATTGCTGGTTGTGTCGAGTACTGAATATTCGAACAGAGAGTCATTTTTCGGGCTGGCAGAGTTTGATCGAGTTTCCACTAGATCATGGTAGGGTAAGCTTGAGAGGCTAGAGAAGCGGGTTTGGGTTTCCACCAAGGCGGACGTGGTTTTGGTCGTTAGACATATTGAAGTACATACACTTACCCACTAAAAGTAAAATATCTTCTAGTAAATAAGCAAGAGTAGCACATTTATATACATGTTACGATCTATCCACAGTTGATGTGAGATAATCCATTTTAGCATAACTCAACACTCACTCTCAGTTGTGGGCTGCACTATATCCGAAAGGGAAACTAACCGGGCTCTGATACCTTATTAAAACACATACACTTACCCACTAAAAAGACCTCTAGTAGGTGAGAAGAGTAGCACATTTATACACATGTCAAGATCTATGCACAAGTAATGTGGGATAACCCATTTTGAGATAACTCAACAAGACATCCACTTAACAGTGTCTTGAGGCCAAAGTTATTCTTATATGAGATGGAATGATAAGACCAGCTATTCAGGGATTATTAGTGTTTTTATTTGTATTTGTAATCTAGTTATTTATTATTGTTGGAATATGTCAGTTATTATATCATTTACGTTATTGGTACTTCGTAATACTATTTGTAGAGAACCCTAGTTCTCATATAGGATATGCTTGATTTTAATAAAAAGAAGCCGAAGGGTTTATCTCTCATTCTCTTTTTTCGCCCACTAAATTCTCTCCTTTGTTCTCTTTATTTCTATTCTATTTCTTGTGGTTTTCTGTGTTTCTCATTTCCTTTTCCCTGAAACCTCCGGGTTTCATCAGTTCGATTAACAGATTTCTCATGAAATCTATCTTGGTAGGGTCCGATCCCATATGCGGCTATGATAGCATTATTTTGTATACCACTGGAATAGGAACCAAATCCATAATCATTGATCAAAGATTAACATACCAGGGAAAGGATGCATTGTTATCCAACGAAAATAAACGTGCTGCTATTGTTCTTCGTGAAACAGGCCACTAGAAATTCTGTAATCCCATATTTGATAATGCTATTATAATAGTTTCGACGTTGATGTATGTTGTAATATTTGACTATGTCGCATATGAGAGATCCTTCTGTAATTGTTGGAATCTTGCTTTTCCTGTAGATTATACCTCCAATAAACGTCTTTGTTCACTTTTCTTTAAAAGCTAAAACTAGATCACATGAATTCAAGGTGGATGCTTTCACTAAAGATCTAAGATATAGAGCAACTCTTCAAACTTGTCTTATGAAGTTTATGGAAAATCAGTTGTGTTAGAAACATGTTTGATTTTGAAGTGAAAAACTGGTCTCGGATCGTGTATATTAATTTTACAAAAACGATATAGAAATATCTCACGGGCAGAGTTGGATCACACGATTTTTTGCCGTATTTCTATTATACATATTACTCCATAGAGGTGAACTATCATACTGATAGGAACTTTAGAAAACTGTAACTCTAATATCTGACTTATGAAGAGGCGTATCTTTTTCCATAGCATATGTGCAGTATATATTAGGGGTGAGTTAGGGTCGGGATTCGACCCGTAAATGATCAACCCGTATCCCGACCCGATTACTTTTGAAAGTGAAAAAAAAAATCCCATCCCGATCCGACAAAAGTCGGGATCCGAATTTTCGGGATCTCGTAGGGTCGGGATAGGTTTATCCCGAATCTCCTGACATATTTTTTTTTATTTTACGACGATGTCATTTTTTATTAACAATTTTCATTTGAGAAGTCTAAACATGTTATTAACACGAAACATAATTCTAGTTTAAAAATAACATTCCTAATAAATAAAAAAAAAAATTAACATGTAGTAGAAAAAATAGTGTGAAACTACAAATAATGGAGTAGATAAAAAAATTGATACGTTTTTTATTAGAGTATTTTAGTATTTAGTTTTATTTACATAAACAACAATTATCATACTAAATGAGATATATTATCATTATAATTTTTATAATCAGAAAATAATAATCATTTATCTTTCTTGAAAATAACAATATAATTTTTTAATTTAAGTATATTTTTTATTTTAATAGTTTCGTATATTCAAAACTATAAATCTATATTATAATTATATAATTATAACTAATATATAAAACAAAAAGGATTGTAGTTCATATGGTAGGGTGCTTAAATTGTACCTTAGAGGTATAAGGTTCAATTCTCATCATTTGCATTTGATATAAATTAATTTATATTTTTATATAAAATATAAATTAATTAAAAAATCGGTCGGTCGGGACAAAACCCGGGATTTATTCCCAGCCCTAGTATATATATGATACAGTAGGGACCTGCTACTTAGATTAATACTTAATTAATAAATATTATATAATTTTGTCGATCGGGACAAAACTCGATATTTTTGGGATTTCAGGATTTTTTTCCCAGCCCTAGTATATATAGGCTACAGTAGGGACCTAGTGAATAAAAAGAAATAGAGTTATATTTAACATATAACTCTAATGCTACTTAAATTAATACTTAATTAATAAATATTATATAATCTTATTAACTAGATTAATATAATCTTATTTAATTAATAATTTACCAATTTTAAGATATTCAAACAGTAAAATTATACCTTAATTTTCTCTATAATTTTAGGGTAAATTTTGGATTGGACTATGAAAACAAAAGTATTTAAGGATTGGTCCATGAAACTGAAACTATTTAAGAATTGGACCATTTCCCCTAACTAACCAATAAAAATATAAAAATTCAGAAAAAATAAAAAAATTCCAGAAAATAAAAATGCAAAAATGAAAAAATAAAAAAAAAATGAAAAAATCCAAAAAAAAATAAATGAGGCAAAACCCCGAAAAAACACGACTTTTTTTTAAAAAATCCCAAAAAATCAAAAAAAATCCTAAAAAATCAACAAAAATCTAAAATCAACAAAAATTCAAAAACGTAAAAAAAAAAAAAAAAAAACAGTCTGAAAACGTAAAAAAAACAGTCTGAAAACAAAAATCCAAAAACGTAAAAAAAAAACAGTCTGAAAACGTAAAAAACAGTCTGAAAAATAAATAAATTAAAAAACAGTCTGAAAAACAAACAGTCTGAAAAATAAACAGTCTGAAAAATAAATTAATTAAAAAACAGTCTGAAAAATGAATTAAATAAAAAACAGTCTGAAAAATAAAAACAAATAAAACTTATAAACTTATTGAATCATTGTTCAAAGAGTACGTGAATTCCGTCGATTATAGACACACAATATAAATAATGTTACTACATAACGTACAGGTTTATTGACCACAACAAATATCACCCATTGCACATCATAGCAGTATAAATTAAAAATATGTGTATCGAAAATAATATAGGGATTAATATAAGTAATCATAATAATTCTTTAGATATAATTATTTTATTCCGGTCAGTACAATAAAATAGTACCACTTTTTCATGTTCAATATACTCTAAGTATACTAGTACAAATAGTCGGAACTCAACTGTTCCATGTAGTCAATACAAATCTACTAAAACTTTGTACTACTACCATACCGATGGTTGTCCACTCTATATAAAGTTCTGAACGATAAATATATTATGTAAGAACCAATGATTTGATCTTCCGTGTGTAAGTCGTACTCCACACACCAAATCAGTTATTATACAAAATAAACACACGTGTACATATAAATAGTATGTATAACATTACTCATATATATTTTTAAATAAATCAATCATGGTTAAATAATAAATAGTAAAACCGAAAATAAGTCATGTATTAGTACATCATTCTAACAAGTTGTCGATGAAAGCTGATGTAGTTAATGATCATTGGTTCTCAGCTTGTAGACTTTCTCAGCCTAGTTACCTTTAGAGATTGGATGCCCTCTGATGAGTAGACAGGAAAGAAAACTGGTTCACCACTTCTGGAAATGTAAAATGACACATTTGTATTTTCATTTCGTAAAATGAGTTCCGTTCTTTGCTAAACATAACTCATGTAGATAGCCAATATTAGCAAACTGTGTTCAGATGTACTGTATCAGCATTTTCGGCACATTGAAAGTTAAGGCTTACAATATACTTTTTCAGCGTTATTACCATGTGTAACGTTGTTGGGTGTGATTAAAGAATTTAGAAGTTCGTATACTGATTACAATGGGTTCATTGGGTATCCTTCGTAACAAAGAATAAGGAAATTTCAGGATACCGTCACGGGAAAAATTATTTATACAAACCCATTTGTCAGTTTGCCCATGTCCATCAATTCTATGTCAATTAGATTCTCTTCGACAGAAGAAAGCTTCAGTCCATATGTAGTTCGCAAATCACATTGATAATAAACAAAGATGGCAACTTGAACCTCGGTTTCTTTATGTACTATGCTACTATAATTTAACATTGCTCTTCGCTAATCCTTTGCACTAGTTAAACATTGCTCTTACGAAATCCTTTGCTCCGACTTTATCATTTCTAGGATGCATATATGGGTAGATACCTGCCATCACAATTTTAAGACGGAGAAGCAATGAGAGAGCCTGGTACGAGACACCTACTCTTTCTCGAAAACATTGATCATAAAAAACTTATCAATGCCGGATTCGGAAGTAAAACTTAAATATTTGAAGGGGTTTTTTATGTTTTAGTCACAATGATACATTGTTTTCACTTTATACACTTATCAACATTTGTACCGTTTAGTACCATATACTTACAGTTATTTCATTGTTCGCTACCCCGTCGTTAATTAATGGATGTAAATATGATGTGGCGTTAACATCATTAACATTTTTTGTGATTTTACCCTATTACCCCTGAGATGAAAATGAAACTAAAAAAAAACTATTTTCTTATATATATATATATATCATACTGTTAATATAAGCAAACTCAAAAAAAGTTGAGTCTGCCAAATTTTACCCAATTTTTTCAAAAATACATTCATTCTATTTTAATAATTAACAATTTATCCTCATTATATTTTACTAATTACGGATGTAGACTAAATTAATTAACAATTTGTTTTAACCTGCATAAATAAAATAAATGATATCAAATCTGAATATTATGTTCAAAATAAAATATATTACGAGATTTATGCCACTACGCGTCTCACACGCAACGCGTATATAACTTTTTACTAGTATATATATATACTAACGCACACCGTCCTCGCGATGCGTGGTGTAACAAGTGTTTAATTTGGTGTGCTGAATTTGTATTTATCTTGCAATTTAAAAATAGAAATTAAGTGTAAACTAATTAAAAAAATTCAGAGGGATACACAAACTTATAAACGTAAATAACATTAAAATATAAAAAATATACATGAGAGAGAAATTTAGAAATCTATGCAAATCAAAGAGAAGAGAGATAGAGAAGAGCGAAAGGGAGAAGAACGGTGGGTATTAGAAGTTACTCCTTTTTTAACCGTGCATAATTTTTTTTATATATCTAACCGTGTATTAGTATTTGCTTTATTTCTAATTTGTAGAATTAGAGTGGTTTTAGCTAATTATTTGTTTCAAACTCTCGTAAAAGGTCTACACATAAACTAATAGTGTATATATATATATATATATAAGTGAGGTTATATGTACATTAACTTAGACATCAACTTGTACTTTTTTTTGTAAAAACGCTCCAAATCAAGATTTGATTAATGCAAATCTCCACGGTTTCACGATGGAAACACAAATATGCGTCTTGTTTTTTTTTTTCTAAGATGTATAATGACATGTTTTGGAAATTACGGTAAAATTTAAAAATTCAAAACATGTCATTATACATCTTGGAAAAAAAAGATATATGCATATTTGTGTTGCCGTCGTAAAACCGTGGATATTTGCATTAATCAAATATTGATTTGGAGCGTTTTTGCAAAAAAAAAGTGTTCAAGTTGATATCTACATTGATGTGCATATAGCATTTCCCATATAAGGGATATATATATATATTATACATATATATAGATGGGAATTACCAGGGACCGGTCAACATATATATGACTGGTTCACAATTCATTTGCATAAAAAAAATATCAAATGGATAAAAAAAATTAAATTTTGATTAATATTTAAATTTAGGGTAAGCCATCGGGTTCTATATTTTTATTTGAATTTTAAGTGTGTTACAATTTGTTTTTAATTTATCAAATTCTAATTTGTTGAAAATATAAAAAATAAATTAGTTATTGAAAAATATTCTAATCTAACGGTAGTTAAGTGACGGTAACATAACCCGTCAAGTAAGATTGACCGTTCCAAAGAGGCGCTCTAGATAGAAATATAACATACACCGCCGCCCCCTACCCACCTGTCCTCCGCCCCACCACCACCACTGTCCCTACCCCCACCATAAATATATGCATATATATAATAGATACAGACCTAAATATAGATAGATAACGGTGTACAAGTACATATGACTAAAACATAAAAAAAAACCCATATTTTAAGCAATCGGGCAAGCACCACCTCTGTTCTTTTTTGCCCTTCAAGTATTATAGATAACCTTTATCCTCACACAAAGGAACTTACGATACTTTCCTTTACTGAAAAAGGTTTAAAAGAAAGAGTCAAGAAAAATATCATATTAGAATCAGTTTTGAGCTTGAAAAGGAAACAGTGACGACAACTCCGATTCATTCCACCAAAAACTCAAACATGTCAAGCAATGGACACTGATATTTTTTGGGTGATTGTCAGTTTTATATTAAACAGAAAAGAGAAATTACAGTTAAAATGAAACACTTGATTGAATTTTAGTACTTCTACTCATATTCCTGTTTTTTTTTTTTTTTTAAGAAGTTAGTTGGGATATTAAACTAACCTAAGGTTCTTGACGCCCATATTAATTCATGAGTATTTGCTATAGCCACCTAAAAACCTTATCCGCCACATCAGCGGGTAACGTTTTTAAATAAGTTTTTTAGGTGGCTATATCATTTCTCTTAATTCATATCCCTTTCTATACTGCATACTTTATACTAAAGCCAACCAAGTTCACATTCAGCTTTGTAATCCATAACACAGTCATAAACGATTATAGTAAAAGCTCCCCTAGCTTTTCACCACACTCAATTGCACCCTTTGTCAGTAGAGACAATTAAGTACATACGCTAATTGGATACATGACAGAAAGCAGTTGACAGCTTAAGCAAAAGTATACCTGTCTGATTTCAGAGGGAACTTAAAATGTCTTTAATCAAATTCAAGAAGGGGTTGGAATAAGAAGCCCCCTCGAGTTTATGAAATAAAATTCCATCCATACGTGCTTGAATGCCTTCAGAGGACGTCAAGCTTTCCAACAATTCCTTTAACGTGCTCTCCACTCCAAGCACAGAACTTTGGGCCCCACTCACAAGTTCAAGTAAGGACGAAGAAGGCCTCGACAACTCAACAAGAGTAACCTGAATATAAAAAGGTGCCTTGTCATAAAGCTATAAAACAGTGAAAGAATCACATTTGGAGGGGACAAAGTAGTTAGTAGACCTCTGTGTCCTGGGGTAACCCAGCCTTTTGTTTCGCTATAGCGACAGCCCGAGAAAGCCCTCCTATAGCATCTACTAAACCTCTTGAGGCAGCTTCTTTACCAGACCAGACTCTACCTTGTGCAAACTCCTCCATCTTATCTACCTGCCACAACAGTATTCAACATATATGTAACAACTCTAAAAAGTAAAAATTGTACTTAATAAATGAGGGCTTTGTAACACACGGTCATCGATCTTGAAATCGCTGCTTTGTCACGGAATTGTCTGTACGCGTTCTGTGCAGACTTGGCAAAGAGTTCTGCTTCATCCGGTCTGCAATTCAAATTGCAGCCAATTTTAAGAAGAGACAAATCTTAAAGAAGAATACAGACATGAAAGCTACAGTGTAACTAAGAAAAAAGAGTCGACCCGGAAACAAAATTGATAATGCCGGAAATTAAGGAACTAGCTTTATTTCAGAGATGATCACAGAACTAGAACTTATAGATGCACGTGTCAGAGAAGGAAATCAACCTAATCATTTATAAATCACAGGGGGCCTCACCTAAATGGACGCTGTTCAGCAGCAGTAAGTTCAGCGAATTTTCCTCTTGATATGATCTCTTTATTAAAGCCAATCTTCTCATAAAGGTTGCCTAGGTTAAACTTCCCTACAAGAACAAAGAACAAACTCCATATTGGATTCCGTTCACTATAATGTATTATGTAACAACGGATGACTTCTTACTTTATGCTGAAGAAAAAAGATAACAAAGATATGAAACCTTGTTGACCATGATCATTAATTTCGAGAAGTTTTTCTTAAGTCCGTTCATTTTCATTTTAGTTTATAAGTTGATGCGACTGTGCTTTAACTTCAATGGTTGTATGTCTCAATGTTTATGTCCTTTTGAATGGTTAACTCTTTTGGAAGTCTATGAATATAAATAGGACATTTCTGCAATTAAAAATTCACAATTGATTTTTTTTTGAAAGAGTTTACTACTCTTTTGTTATTTTAGTTTGGTACTCGAAAGATCCTCTTTCCACTAAGAGTAAAGTTTCCATCGAAAGTATTCAAATAAGATTATCGAGAATCAATTGATATTTTGATTATGATTAGGAGTAGGTATCCTACATCACTTGTACTGTCCAACTATTATTTTATCTCGAGAAAAAATAATGACACCGAAGTGTTGCTTTTCGGGATGATCACAAATTAACTTATAACCTGTTACAACCCCAATTGATCCTGTCAAGGTAAGACTCTCTGCAACAATAGCGTTGGCTGCCATTGCCATATAGTATCCTCCACTGGCTGCGACATCACCCATTGATGCAATGACAGGTTTTGAGGCAGCTAAAAGTCTAATCTCTCTCCACATTCTGCACATACAAAAAAGAGGTTCGATCAGTTTCACTACTGTACTTGCATGCATTCATTTACTTATGACTGAGCATACCGCTGGTTTTTCCCGAATAAAATGCAAATGTGGGCTAATAACATGTCTATTTTAATACCAGGAAAGAAAAATATCTGCACTTACAAGTCTGAAGCAAGAGCATCACCTCCAGGACTATCAATTCGAATTATTACAGCCTTATATCTTTTTGACTCTGCAACAAGAATTAAGCTCAATGACATCAGGCTTCTCTTTTTGACAGTTTGCTTATCTGTTTCCTCATAATAAACCTTTTTTCTAAATATAAGCAGCAGTAACTTTATTTTCATTCTGAATTACTACATATTTAGATCCAATTTACTAGGACTAAAAATGACTTGCCTTTTACAGTGCGGATCTTCTCAATAAATTGCTCACTGACAATACCCGAATTAGATACACTGAAGGAACCTTGTACACGACTAATGCTTCCCGAGGCTCTAATAATAGCAATTCTGTCTTTTTCACCCGATAAACCGAGGGTCCATTTTTTGACTCTAGAATACCTCCTGCAGTTGCAAGAAAACATAACCATATATTGAAAAAGAAAACAGAGCACGAAATTGTAAGTTGTTCACACCGTCTTTATCAAGAAATTTGTATTTGTCGAGCATCAAAAAGAGATTGACATCAGCTATTACGAAGTTCTGATATGGATGCAGGAAAAAGAAAAACATATTTGATTTGGCACGAATCAGTTTCGCAGCAGTCAATGCATAGAAATCCCAAATTCATTGCAAAACTTGTACAAACCAGTTTGTTATTATGAGAGAAAACTGAGGGAAGATTAATAAAAATACCTATAATCAACTGTTGGAAGATCTTTTTCTTTCTTAATTCCAAGTCTCTCTTTGAGACTCATCGTCACCTGTTCAAGAGGCTATCCCTAAGAACCAAGCTTTCTGATAAACATTGTTTCAACTAAGAAAGGTTTCAAACAAGCACTAATTGGAGCAATAAAAAGCTTAAAAATTAATGGAGTTTTTATCTATATCATCTAACAGAACAGTTTAAGCTATGATAAAATTTATAAAGCCTAGTATGTATAGAGGAGGAGCCGTTTCTATACCTCGTCCTCATACTTTGTATGAGTTATCCAGCCGTCTTCTTTTAACCTATCTACCTGATAAACTCCTTCATCAATAAACTTCTGTATATCTTCGCTCTTTTTTCCTGTAACAAAATTAAAATCATGTACAAGTCTAACTCTAGGGATGGTAAGGTGCACAAGGAACTCACCTGTAGTACGGGAAACTACATCCAACCAATTCCCATATATGTTATCAAGCAATAAAGTGAGCATCTCGCAGTTGGCCTCAGACATAGTTTTCCGCGTCAGTTGATCCCCAGCACTTTTGTATTTACCAATTCTTTCCACTTGTGGTTCTACTCCAACTTTCTCAAGAACACCTATAGAAAAAGGCAAAAATTATGCAAGCAGAGATTAATAAACCCATAAAGCATATCAACTTTCTCAAGAACACATGCTGCACTTTCTGTATGGAAACTTTCTCACAAAGATGGGAAATAAGAGAAAGTACATCCTTTTGCATGAGAGTTGAAATGAAAGAACAAGTGAACCACTAGAATTTCGCGTCCAAAGTTCTACGCAATAGTTTGCAAGGGAGTTATTTCTTTGGGATCAATTCATGAACTAGCAAACGAATAACTACATAAGCTTACCTCCAAGAAACGAAGATTGAACAGATAAACCATATAATTGAAAATAAGCACTTGGAGGGGCATATAGATCCTCGCAAGCACAAGCAAGGTAGTATTCTTTCTCTCCGCATACTGGGACATAGCCCACAAGGAATTTGCCTGAAATTAAGTTCCCAAAATAATATTTCTATCAAAATAAAATGAGGCTAAACAAACTAATTTTAATAACACTAGTTATCATCAGATCACATATGATGTTACTGAAGACTTCGACATGCTGAAAATTCACAATTGCTAAATTTAACGTATCCATAAGCAATCCTTCATAACCCCAACCTGGCAAGCTGGAAAAAATGTAACAGCTACAACATGAAATCAAAATACCTGATTTTTTAAAGTCCAGCATATGCCTCCGGATCTCTTCCACTTTAGCCCACCCACATTGTAAAGATTCAATGTGGAGAAAAATGCCAGAGATGCGAGGATCATACGCTGCTTTTACAAAATTTTCACATATTTGCGGAAGAGAAATTCCTGACGCAAATCGGCTCTTGAGCTGATCAGATATCTGAAAACATCACAAGAAACAACAAATAATACTCAATAAAGGACTAAAAGCATATTAAAGGAAATGGCACCTGCTAGAAACGAAAACTATAACAGTAGAAAACATATCTAATGACTCAAGGCTCTCAGTATGAGGATACACTGAGAAAACATATATAACAGTAGAAAACATATCCTTATCGTTGATGCGCTTTATATATGTTTAAAGTTTAAACTCTATAAACTTACACGTGAATCATGATTTTTAACTCGATGATTATCTATAAATGGTTAAGCAACAACTTTCTATAGACAGAAGGCTCCAATTTACACATGGAGGAACTAGGCGTTGAAAGTATGGGCCTTACGAATTACAAAACACTCTAAATCTCACACTTTCTAGATAAAGACCTAAATTTATTTTTTCTTGGTCTGTCCCATTTTTGGAAACACCCCACATAATATTCTGAGATTTCGCAAACGCCCATGTGAGAGTTCTAATTGTGACCCTAATTGAGCTCAAAAAGCACTAGGGTTTACCAAATAAAATCATTAAAAGTAGAATTAATGTAACACATTAACAGAACAACACAATGAACTTGCTAATGCGTATGCATTAATCAGAAACACACTCCACAAACAGTTTCATCTAAAGAACAGCAGTCCATTACTTTGTAGCCTCTTCTTATCATTTTCCGAAAGTCCTACCCGCATTTCACCTTGCTTACATACTCTAACTCCTCGTACAAGATTCCTGACAAAACACCAAACCGTGATTTCTCCTTAATTTGACAAAAAAAGGAAAACAATTTACTATAAAACTGCTTCATGTATAACTGACAAACTTAACACACAACTGACCATGCGCTTCTATGGTTGATCATTTCTAAGTTTGTTCCGGATTCGACACTACAATGATTGGAGCCACGTCTTCTCTTTCCAAATAACCAGAAAACTAATATCTTAACCAGGTAGGTATGTAACATATTAAAGAGACACGTGCCCATACAATTTCATGGATAATCAACTCTTAGGTAATTCTACAACAGAAAAAAGCTTAGACATGCTTTCTCACCAAAATTAACAGAAATACTAAATCAATGAAACGGGAAAAAATACGTTTAGTGTACAATACTACCGGTTAACAATTTAGGTGATGGAGTACCAAATTTAAAAATTGAGGTACTAATCTGCAAATTCTAGTCACAATTGAAACCTGACGTCAAACAAAATGACGGAATTGGACTCACGTTCTCTCACCTATCACATAGTGCGTGCAATTCTGTCAACATCAGTCCAAAATAGATTCCCAGATGTGAGATATATTGACTGCAGTTTCGTAGATTTATGTTGTGAGACCATAAGCGAATGAAAATTTGTACATCGGTACTTGATAAATACAGATAGCTAAATTGTTAACCATTGATAGTAGACTACACTGGACGTATTTTTTTACTTAATAAACTAGAAAACGTCGTAAAATAAAAAGGGAATCCACCAACCTGACCGCGTAACTTCATGGTTAAGACGCTGCCCTTACGCAGTCTCTCCCATGGAAACGCAACGAGCATCCTTAGCTTCACCACAAACTTCTTCCACGCGTCGAATTCACGATACTCAAACTCCCCACTCGGATACTCCTCACTCACAGTATCAACATAACCACCGTTTTCTTCTTGTCCTCGTAGTAACTCATTCTTGAGCTCTTTTTTCTCAATCTCTTCTTTCGGGTTTTCAACTTCGGAAGATTTATTATCCGTGGCTCGGACAATGGAAACGATGTTTTTGCCAATACTAGGGGTTGTTAGTTTGAAGGTGAAAGAACGAAAAGAGCGAAAAGAATGGAAAGTTTGAGGGTGGATGGAGGTGAAATGGGGAGTGTGAACAAGGACTGACATTATGTGTGTGAGAGAGAGAGTGTGTGTCAGTGTGTGAAAGAGAGTGGAGGGAAAAGAAGGATGAAGAAGATGGAAATGGTTTTGTTTCTGATGACCTTTACTCCACGTAGCTTTTTTGTACAGAAATAAAAAACACTCCACGTACCTACTTTTTTTACGCAAATTTGTTCATATATAAAACCAATGAGTTTGGATTTTTATATTACATTTTTTCTGAAAAAACGCACAAACCGTAAAAAAAATCTACGGTTTACAGTGTTTTTATGCAAACCGTAAAAAAAATCTACGGTTTGCAAAAATACATGCAAACCGTACATTTAATGTACGGTTTGCATGTATTTTTGCAAACCGTATATTTTTTTTTACGGTTTGCATGTATTTTTTTTTTTTTTTTTTTTTTGTAATTTCAATTTGTAAAATAGTAAAAAATATATAAAATATGCAAATCCATAATTCACTTAACTATATATAATTGTTTGTTGTTTGTTTATATTAATTATAGAAATTATAATAATTGTTGATATTTGTCCCATTTTTGCATTATTTATTTTTTTTGTGTAATTTCAATTTGTAAAATAGGAAAAAATATATAAAATATGCAAATTCATAATTCATTTAGCTATATATAATTGTTTGTTGTTTGTTTATATTAATTATAGAAATTATAATAATTGTTGATATTTGTCCCATTTTTGCATTATTTATTTTTTCTGTGTAATTTCAATTTGTAAAATAGGAAAAAATATATAAAATATGCAAATCCATAATTCACTTAGCTATATATAATTTTTTTTTGTTTGTTTATATTAATTATAGAAATTATAATAATTGTTGATATTTGTCCCATTTTTTGCATTATTTTTTTTTTTTTTTGTGTAATTTCAATTTGTAAAATAGGAAAATATATATAAAATATGCAAATCCATAATTCATTTAGCTATATATAATTGTTTGTTGTTTGTTTATATTAATTATAGAAATTATAATAATTGTTGATATTTGTCCCATTTTTTGCATTATTTATTTTTTCTGTGTAATTTCAATTTGTAAAATAGGAAAATATATATAAAATATGCAAATCCATAATTCACTTAGCTATATAATTATAGTTGGCAGATACCGACGCCTGACAGAGTAATTCAAAATATGATTAGGGCTGGTTTTTATGGTATTCACACTATAGGTAATTATAGCGTAGACCGAGGCTTGCTTACAGCCTTAGTTGATAGGTGGCGTGATGAGACGCACACGTTCCATTTTGTCGGTGGAGAGTTGGGAATATCTTTACAGGATATAGAGATTATGCTTGGTCTCAGGGTGGATGGTCTTGCTGTTACCCGAACGGAACGGAATGATAACAGGGCGAGCAGGTTAAATATGATAGAGAGTTTGTTGGGTGTTAGACCGGCTGACAATCAAGTGGATACAAACTGTTTGACAGTTAGACTTGATTGGATGTTCCACACCTTTGGTGAATTACCCCCAACCCTAGTGAGGACCGTTTGCTGTATCAGTCTAGGGCTGCCATGTTATTATTACTGGGGGCACATGTGTTTTCAGATAAGAGCAGTGATCAGATTCCACTCTGGCCTCTGCCATTTCTGGAGGATTTTGACACATGTGCTGAGTATAGTTGGGGATCAGCTCTTCTGGGCTGCCATGTTATTGTTCTGTGCCTCTCATTTGTAATGAGAAGATTGAGTTCCACCCCGCGGACAGATTCATGAGACAGTTCGGTTTTGTTCAGCGGGTTCCTACATATATTTGAAAACCCAGACAGGGTCACGGCAAGGATAGAAGATATGGGATTGTGCAAAAACACGATTGGCCTGCACTTTTTGCAGAGTTTATAACCGTGTGCAATGATCGCCACAACCGGCTTGTTAACGGCGAATTTGGTACGGGGACGTCACCGGATTACATGAGATGGTATAGAGAGAGGACCCGCATCTTTATAAACCCACCTGAACTTGCTCGGCCATCTCACGGTTTCCGGGAGCATACGGGTGTGCTCAATAAAATGGTAACAACTAGTTAAAGTTCATTTAATGATAACCAAACAATTATTTTAATTATCTAATTAAACAATGATAACCAATTAATGATAACCAAACAATGATAACTCAATGATAACCAATTAATGATAACTAAATAATGATAACTCAATGATAACCAATTAATAATAACCAAACAATGATAACTCAAAACGGGTAAATATTAATAAAGCGTAACAATTTTTATTTTTCTCAATCAAAACAAATAATCATCATAAACATGTAACATCATAACCAAACCATTAGTAATAAATATCTAAATAACACAAATTTGAATAAAAAGCCTAATTTTTTTATTAAATGGGACAAATATCAACAATTATTATAATTTCTATAATTAATATAAACAAACAACAAACACTTATATATAGCTAAGTGAATTATGAATTTGCATATTTTATATATTTTTTCCTATTTTACAAATTGAAATTACACAAAAAAAATAAATAATGCAAAAAATGGGACAAATATCAACAATTATTATAATTTCTATAATTAATATAAACAAACAACAAACAATTATATATAACTAAGTGAATTATGGATTTGCATATTTTATATATTTTTTCCTATTTTACAAATTGAAATTACACAAAAAAAATAAATAATGCAAAAAATGGGACAAATATCAACAATTATTATAATTTCTATAATTAAGATAAACAAACAACAAACAATTATATATAGCTAAATGAATTATGGATTTGCATATTTTATATATATTTTCCTATTTTACAAATTGAAATTACACAAAAAAAAAAAATAATGCAAAAAATGGGACAAATATCAACAATTATTATAATTTCTATAATTAATATAAACAAACAACAAAAAATTATATATAGCTAAGTGAATTATGGATTTGTGTTGTGTGACATATTAGCTCGTTATAGATATATATAGAGATATGTATAGATATATAGAGAGATATGAGAGAGACAACAATAGAGTCTTTATTAATTAGAATGTATATGAATGAATGTCAAATACAAGACCCCTAGCCCTCTTTATATAGATAGAGGGTTAGGGTTACAAGCCCATCTGGGCCCATTAAGTAAAAGCCCAAGAGTCCAATAATCTTACAACACTCCCCCTTTGGACGTCTTGAATTCTTCGTCTTCATGCAGTCGATCTGAGTCGAGTTCATTCGCAGTGCTAAACACATAAAAACCTTAGGGACGGAAAACCCAGTGTGGGACAAAACCGGTACCTAGGAGAAACTGTGTAGCCGAATGATATAGGCCGAAATATCATGTAAGTAACTAACCACAAAACAGTGTGCCTCATCAAAACCTTGTCAGAGCAAACCCAATGGAAAAATCTCTGATCGAAGGAAAAAGAGTGCAACAATGGTAGTAGTAGGGATCAACCACAAGACAGGTGCCTCATCAAAACCTTGCTAGAGTAAACCCAGTGGGAAAAAATCTCTAGTCGAAGGACAAAAGAGTACACAGTGGTAAGAAGTATACAACAGGATACTCCCCCTAATTTCGGCAATCTTAAGTGAGATATGATAGGAACGTGTCTCGCTAAAAAAAACCTTGCCAAGGAAAACCCAGTGGGAAAAAACCTTGGTCTAAGGACAAAAAGAGTACACGAGCATGCGACTGGATGCTCCCCCTCACTTGCACACGACAGGGTGCGAAGATTTCGACTAAGTAGTAATTAGTGCAATAAACATTCACCTGGATGCTCCCCCTCACTTGCACACGACTGGGTGCAAAGATTTCATATTCCAAGAAAGAGTACGAGCATTCGAATGGATGCCTCATTTACTTACATACGACTGGATGCAAGAAAATCTAATGTGGAATAGAACGAGCATTCAACTGGATGCTCTTAAACTTCATTTGTGAAGATTAATTTCGGCGAGAAATGCTAAATAGCATAATGTAGTCATGTCTCTCTTGATCAATAACAACAAGTTGTCTTCTATGACAAGTGTTTTATCTGGATCGTGAGACAGAACATATGTAATTCAAATATGACTAATACTAGCTCGAAGCCATATACACTCTCTAGTCGTCTCATAGAGCACGAATAGATCAGAGTGATTCACTTGGAGTCATTCCAAGACCTCCAAGATGTCGCCTTATTCCTAATGGTAAAGACATACCATGTTAGGAATATCCCTTATACGGGTCTGATAAGTAACCGGCATCGGTATAACCGAAAAAGGGTTGCGTTAATTCGAGTACCGAAGGGGGTAGGTACACTCGATGACGCAAATGGGATAAACTAGCCCACTTCCAAAATTACCATAAGGTAAGGGAATGCGTCTTTAGTGCCATTTCGATGGCAGCGTGTTAGCGCGATGTTGTGTCGAGCTATACCATTCACAACAGACGAGATGTTCGTCCTAGCACATTAGACCAAGTACAATGATGTGCTTATTGTACTTAGATATGAACATTATGGTTCAATATCTCTTCATCGTCTCATCAGGGATGGACTGGGTCTATATCAATGTCTAGTGATCGAACGATCATGGGAGAATCTGACGACTTAGCGTCATGATGACTAAAACGTCATAACACCTTCTGGGTGTAATCTGAATCATGGACTTAGATTCAATCTTTACGGGACTCAATCATTAGGTTGAGTCACTACCGTGTCTTCCCAAGATCCTTCATCTCGAAGGCAAATCCAAAAATGGATCGCGTAATAAAACACGCAAGGGCATAATACTTGTTCAAGTATCCCAAGCTAATCAAGTACTCACTTAGGCGGTATACCACATCCGCTCGGATTATATTAATCCATATAGTGAACGTCTCAGTCAATTGAGATCGTGTTCCGTGGTCAGAAACTACTTGATTTAAGCATTATGAAGTCACACAGAGACCTTCATCTACATCTCTTTGTCTAAATCCCCATAGAGATAAAACCGTGACCACATTCATGGCTGCATACTCAGTTTTCTGGAAACTACTAAACTGGTAAAGTAGGGGACTATTATAATGTCCATTTTGAGTAAATCAACCATCTCGTAATCAATTCCAAGGTGTGAGAGAAGCCTTGCGCTACTAGGCGAGCATTCTACAATCTCATTATTCTCATCACTTTTCCTTACGAATAACCAAATAAACGAACTCGTTTAACATTGGTGGTGTTGGAACTACAGGTCCGAACACACTTTCGCTAAGGAGTCTACTTGGATTGCAAGTTTCCATTAGTACAGTCTATTCTACGTTGACTTCAGGCAACGGTACATGGTTCTCTGTCATAATTTGTTCATATTATCAGTCGTCACCGAATATATGAACAAGTAATCAATGACAGTCTCGTTTCGCTTCAATATCGTCTAAGATATCATGATCGACAGATATTTCGAGATTCTTAGGATGAGGAGGAAATCACACATCTCCTTGATCCTTTATAATCTCGTGCGACAAACGAGTTTCAGTTCACCACCTCTGGGGCTGAACGAATTTGGAACCGGTCAACTTCCTCGTATCTTGGGAAGGACGAAAGACTGACGGCCGACGGCAGCGTCCTTTGCTTGGCGGGTTCGGCCAAAGCAACGTGTTACGAATGGAACACGGCGTCCGACAGGGACGTCTATCCTTGCAAGCATTTTGCAGCAGGTATAAATGATCTCGTGACATCTCATAAAGTCATTAAATGCATCTGGCATTTAGTTAGACTTGAGGGAGTCTATGCACTTACTTATCACTAAGTGCAGTTTTGGGGATCAAGCTAAGACTGAGTGGGTTATGCCACGTTATTTCACGTCGTTCCTTATCAACGGTAACGTGCAAATCTCCCCCTAACGACGGGGAGAACAGTCTTAGCGATGTCACTTTCGCATATCATGCGGTAAAGAGATCGCTTGCCAAGGTTACTCTATCAAATGATAGGCAGGAGATTCATAATCGACTTATGTCCCCTTCAGAGGTCCATATTTTGAACGCTATAGCGGCTCAATCAAAATATTAATTAAGCACTCCAAACACGCGTTAATATGAGACTTCTGGCTCATAACCAGTAACCAGCTGGTACGCATATGGTGTTTGAGTGTCTATGGGCCTCATAACGGACCAATGCAGCAAAATAGCATAACCCCACACGGAAATATAAATCTTGGTGCGCAAGACCAAGAAATGCGTGCAATCATTTGCAGTCGCATCATCAAACTTTCCGTGAGTCCATTTGGGTCTGAACATAATCGACAGGATGTTCAATTTCAATTTCCAAACTCAAGTAATTCAAATCAAAATTTCGATTTTTTTACTCTTTGGAATTATCAAGTCAACTAGACTTTTCAGGATAATCCGGATCATGAGCCATCAACTTAATGATAGGGCTAAAAGTTTGGAAAGTGCTGCATTTATGTGGACAACATTAAAATGTGACCATATTGTCGATGCATCAACCATAACCATTTATATTTATGGTCCGTCTTATGGTTGGATAAGTCCACAATAACTCCTTCAATTCTTTACAAGAATTCTATGAGTTCTTTTCGTGATCTTTACACATACTGGTCTTTCAAAGTGAGCATTAATGGCATGAATTTCGGATTAATCCCGAAATATATTCTCAGAGAGAATCCAAATGCTATGCGATTATAAATCAAGCATCGTCTTTTGACCCGGGAATATCTCATCCGGTCAATGCCACAATATCAAAATGCTCTAATCAATCGACGACAGGCGAATGATAGTATAGACAATCATGTCTTAGCATCTAAATCATTTATCATTCGACGACAGGCGAAATGATAAGATAACTTTAAATGCTTTAAAGAATGTGGTAGCAACCACTTGAAAGACATTTCAACTCCTCTAAAATACGTTTTTGATCGTATTGAATGGAGGCTATGTAAAGAAATTTAATTATTTCATGAGCTATTACCAGGTAACACTGGTTTTCTCGAATATTTTATAACTCAACAAGGTACGGCAGGACCTACATGAGTATAAGACCTCATACTTGACAAATCAATTTGGTTTTACCAAAGATTTCGATTTGGAACGACAGGTCCAGAATCGTTGTCACTGAGTACTCTTTTAGGCAAATAGTTGGTGAAATTATGTGGTACACTGTTACCCACTATTTCTAAAAAACCAACTACACCACAAGTATTGCCTAAAATTTCATAATTTAAAGTTTGGTCACATTTGTCAAAGGAATTTGCTCAAAACACTTTAAATTATTTCGAGAAATTTCGTAAACAGGCAAACCATAATCCAAAAGTATGTCCAAATGGAAAAATCATAATCCAAATGGAAAAACATAATCCAGATGAGCGAAAAAATGGCTCAATGATTTATCAAAATCAATAAAGAAAGGTATCAACTCATTTGAGCCACAAAATCGGGGGTCTCAATAGTTTCCTTTCAATTAACTTTAACCACATTAGCATCGGTTTTTCCACCTTTATAATAGTTGTGAACTATTTAAGGAGTAACCGTGCATGACCTTTGTCTTTATAGCATAGAGTTGGCTCCTTGAGCATTATATCTTGCTTTGTGACAACGTGTCATATTGTTCCTTTCAATTACTGTCTTGGAGCCACAGGTTTTCGATTTTGACGATTGTCTAAAATCTCGCTTGGCTAGGCGATTCATCGGGATCGCGACAGTTCGAGGCAAATAACACTTGTCTCGGTTCTCGATTCGTGAAAAAAAATATACACGAAGAGCATTAATATCAGGCAAACAATTTGCCATTGACCCAATAGGATTAAAACTACTCACCGGGGTAATTTTTTTTTTTATCCAATAACAGATGGGCGATAAAGGAACATTGTGAATATAAATTCACGATACTGCTTATGGAATACAATTTCCAAGCTAGTATTTTTGTGAAGGATAGCTCCAATATGTCAATTTCAGACATTTGTTCACCATAGACGTCATCGCGTCTCAAATGTGGCGGCGGAATAAAATCAACGCCTTAGCATTCATCTCGAGGGTGAGTAACAACAAACTCGTGTTTTACTCATCAAAGATGGCATCCAAAAAAAAATTTTTGGGCATCACATTTTCACACATCAGGGTGAGTAACATGTTGTGACGGATTAAAATCAACGTTTAAACAGTCATTTCGCAAGTATGTTTTTACGATTTTTCTCATCATAGATGGCATCCAACATGTGTTGGGAGTTCTGGATTATTTATCATATAAAACGACTGGTTTATATGTTTATGGTTTGCACAATCATAAACTTTATTTCGAAACGACAGGTTCGAAAAATAGTTTTGCTTGTAATGTGAATAGGTTCTCATTGATCGAACGACAGGTCGATACAGAGACACCAATTCGGCGAAACATACATCACTATATAAACACACTCGGGGAAATTATTATTTAGTCAACCCCTTTCGGTAGCTCTACTTGAAAAACGACCAGGAAAGACGGTGAGGGTGGAGGGCACGAATGCCACTTAAAACCCGACCTCATTAGGATATCGACTTCCGCCTATATCTTTCCTAGACATCGTATCCAAATAGGTGAGCCTATTTGGGGAAGGTTCATAATTTTTCCAACTTAAATGTGAATATATATGATTTCGCAATTTTACCATTCATGGCAATAAATAACAGGTATATCTTTTCTAGATAACCACATATATACAAGGTAGTATAAAATATATTCATGATATATATCTAATCATGCAGTAGATTTGGTGATAAACTAAATCAATTCAGGATTATCAATCACACAAATTATATCATACCAAATCAAATCAAATCAATTAACTGTCATATGGTATATTTATCTATGGTAATATCAAAAGATATGTTGATTATACTAATAAGATATCAATCAATTATTTACGGTTTATTGCCATATAAGTAATTCTATACATGGTAGTTTTAACATGCACGCAACTAATATATTTTTAATTACCAATTAATTCTATATATGGTAATTTTTAACATGCAAAGTGGTTAAATATACATGGAAACATATCAATTTATTCAATTAACATGCAATTTTTATTCACTTGCCTTTTTAATAAATATATATATGCATGTGGGTGAATATTTAGACCGAATATTGACTTTTATAACACATATATACTGTTTTTATACATGTAATATACTACAGGGACTATCCGTGTAATTTCAGCAAACTATATATCTATTTACAGCATTATTACTGCTTCAGTCCATAATTTCAGACAAGTTTCAGTTTAGTCCTTGAGTAATTTCCAGAATAGTTTACAGCTTTCAGAGAATTACAAATCAGTACATACGTTTCAGTTTGTTGCAGATTTAATCCGACAGATTAATACATGTTTTACAATTACATGATTTGGGTTATTTTGTATGATATTATCAACAAATATGATTTTATAATCAACAATACGTGTGTTACGATCATATATAGTTATCCATACAAGTAACAAACTCTAATACACATGGATTATATACTACGGGATATTTATCATGTTTTAGTTATTTATAAAATAATACGTGTGATCACATATATGGAATAAATTAAGTTTTGAATTCGGTATCTTACGCACGGTATGTTGATGAAGGTCGATATAGCAAAACCCTAAAAACCCGGATAAACCTCAAGGTTTATAAATACCCAATATCCATCCGTTTACCAAAAATCTCCAATATCCGTGAGCGTATATTCTATTCTTCGCGAGCAAAGTGCCGATAACGTGTTGTGTGACATATTAGCTCGTTATAGATATATATAGAGATATGTATAGATATATAGAGAGATATGAGAGAGACAACAATAGAGTCTTTATTAATTAGAATGTATATGAATGAATGTCAAATACAAGACCCCTAGCCCTCTTTATATAGATAGAGGGTTAGGGTTACAAGCCCATCTGGGCCCATTAAGTAAAAGCCCAAGAGTCCAATAATCTTACAACAATTTGCATATTTTATATATTTTTTCCTATTTTACAAATTGAAATTACACAGAAAAAATAAATAATGCAAAAATGGGACAAATATCAACAATTATTATAATTTCTATAATTAATATAAACAAACAACAAACAATTATATATAGCTAAATGAATTATGGATTTGCATATTTTATATATTTTTTCCTATTTTACAAATTGAAATTACACAAAAAAAATAAATAATGCAAAAATGGGACAAATATCAACAATTATTATAATTTCTATAATTAATATAAACAAACAACAAACAATTATATATAGCTAAGTGAATTATGGATTTGCATATTTTATATATTTTTTACTATTTTACAAATTGAAATTACAAAAAAAATAAAAAATAAAAAAAAATACATGCAAACCGTAAAAAAAATATACGGTTTGCAAAAATACATGCAAACCGTACATTAAATGTACGGTTTGCATGTATTTTTGCAAACCGTAGATTTTTTTTACGGTTTGCATAAAAACACTGTAAACCGTAGATTTTTTTTACGGTTTGTGCGTTTTTTCAGAAAAAGTGTAGTATAAAAATCCAACCTCTATTGTGTTACCACTTTTTTTTTTTTTTACTTTGTCAGGCGCAGCACTACCTTGTTTCTTTAATAAATTATTGATTTTTTTAATTTTTTTTATAATCACCGATTCTATTATTTATAAATTGACACAAAAAAATCATTACAAAAAAAGTTTTAATTAGTGACGATCAAATCTGTTAAAAATTTGTGACTAAATGTCAATATATGTCAGTAAAATTGAAATCCGTCGTTATACCGTTCCCGATTAGCACGTTGAAAAGCAAAATTTGTCACTAATTCAGTATGCGATTTAAACCTTTTTTTTTTTTTAGTGAATTGAAAAGTAAACATGTCTATTTTTGTAGAATTATATATCTTTACAATGTCATCTAATAATATCAAGTACAAATTAAATGCCCAAAAATGTATAAAAACATGAAACCATTGACTTTAGTTTTTTTTTATTTTAAATTTCCCAACATATATTAGTAAAAACAAAGGACCATAGTTAGTCTAACTACACATAAAAGTATAGTTAAAGCTTTCCCAATTGACATAAAAAATGAGAGGGAGTATAATTTAACAAACTTATACATCACGCTTCACATTTGATCTATAGATACTAAAATAAAATCATTTCGTTATAAACCTGTTCAAGGTGTAAATGAATTTGGTATAAATTTCATTTTGACTTAATAGGAATAGGGTCTCTGAATTATCAAGTTGTGAACTTATCATGTAAATGAATCTCACTTTTAGTTTGACCTTTATTCGATCGTAATTTGTGATCTTGTTTTTCGCCTCTCAATTTCACTAGGAGTTTACACTTTTAGAACGTCAATTTTTGCATATTCAACATTTTTGATAATCATTTATTGGTATGATTTTTTTTTAAGACTGAAATAAAGAAAAATGGTAAACGAGAAGTCTTCTCACTTGGTCGGAATTCTTTCCGTACTCTCTTGTAATTGACAAAACGTGATGATTAGTCTTCATTTTGTATAATATTTATGCAAGTATTAGCATTGGTGTTTCTCATTCTTTCTATTTATAAGTACTTAATAAATTGCATATATATTACATTTTAATAACAAAAGTTAAATAATTTAATAAAAGAATATTAAAAGAAAAACGGGGTTTTATTAATTGGGCCAAATAAACTGATGCTTAAGATCGACTTGTTTACTAGATGGGACTTCCATTTTATTTTTAGAGATCCCGACAAGCCCAAGTGTCGTCCGAAAATGTAGGATTTCCTCCATCCTGAGTTCACTTAACGTGTATAAGTTGTAGGCTTAATCACCATAAAGCGCTAAGGACAAATATAAACTCTAATAGTATCAGGGTATAAAATTTGATTGACTTGGGAGCAAAAATGATACTCCCTCCGTTCCTATTTAATTGTCCACTACGAAACTACGTGTAATTTTGACCGGTCGAGAACTTGTATCAAAATTGTCGGAATGAATTTTTTTAAAAGTTGATCATATAGTTCAAATGTTAAATTTTATTATTAGATTTTAAAAAAAATTATTTCGATAATTTTAATACAAGTTATAAGAGACGTAGTTTCATAATAGACAATTAAATGAGAACGAATGGAGAAGTAGTTCACACGTGTGTGTGTGTGTGTGTGTGTGTGTGTGTGAAATGGTATATAGAGTTCAAACAAGTATGAAGGAGTCTTATTAAGATATTTTGATCTGAAACAGCATGAAAGTTAATTCATGAAATCGACTTGTTATGGTCCCTGACTCTAGACATGGACGTCGGTTGTTTCTAAAAGGCAACAAAAGTTAAACATACTCAATAATATTTATTGTGAAACATAACATAGTAGACGAAGATTCTATATTAGAGATGTTGTTTGAGAATTTTAGTCAGAACTAGTCCGCCATTAATGTTTGAAACCATGCAATAGGTACATCATGATATCCAATGGCGGATTTAGGCTTGGGCATGGGGGCACGTGACCCCCCAAATATTTTCCAGAATAAAATTACAAAAATACCCCTGGGCTATTTATATAGTTAATTAGTTATAATTTACATATATTTACTTAATAAAAGGAATATCACAACGGCTACAGAAGCAATTCGCAAGCTTCTAAACATATTCTGTCTTAATTCGTTTATTAATTATTATATCCATTACTAGTTATTAGCTCGTCTTATTCATCTGTGTGTATAAATTATATGATTTTTTAGTCCTTACCAAATAATAATACTATATACTAGTAAGAATCCTTATAATAAGCTTTCAATTGTTAATTAGAATTTTAAATTGTGGATTTTTATTAGACTCAATGGGTTAAATATGTTTTTCAGATTAATTTTGATTGTTTTATATTGAAAAGGAAATCTTTGTTAATTTATCAAATGACATAATTATGTAACATTTCCAAAAATTGCATAGACATCGAGGACTATTGTCGTTTTACTTTAAATTTGTAATAAAGTTTTTTTCATGTCTCGTCAAATATACCTACTTTCCATTATGTCAATTAAATCTATTGTAAAAATGATAAATTAACAAACAAAATAAAAAGTAGATGGACCTGACCCATTGAATCATCACTATATCGACTATTCTGATATTCAAATTCGATAGAGATGAGATTGAACCAGTTGAGCCCTTTTTTTGACTCCATAAGAATTTTTGTGTCTATTTTATAAGTTTTAACTATGTAACTGATTTATATAAAATCATGCCCCCAAATATAGAAACCTGGATCCGCCCCTCACGATATCAATAAATTGTGATGAACCGCATGTTCTAATGGGATTTGATGAGAAACTGTCTAGCAGAGTACAACTCCTTTACATGTAAATTACATAGCAAACACCCTTGCAATCAAAAGAGTTGCAAGATCAACGTATTATAAGCAACCAATACCAATGGCAAAAAGTAAAATCTATAAGTATAAACTGGCTAATCAGAACCCCCTGCTATAAGTTTAGTGGAACTAGATGTAGCAAACCGTTGAGAGATGGCTCGAGACGGTGAAATCACCTCAGCAAACGAGAAGTTGTATGAATCGACTCCCAAGCGACTTTGTAACCAACCCTGTCCACCAGAGAATCCATCGGACACAATGTAACAGTTTTTGAAACCAAGACTAGTTAGTGTTTTCGCAACAATTTTTGCTGAGTCCGAATACCTGTGTTTTTCATATTAAGAAGAAACGATTTAGAAAATATTATGAATTTAAAATTTTAAGAAAATAGTACTTATTGTAAAACATGAGAAGGGAAGTAGGAGAGAACTCACGAGTCCATGATCACGACATTGGAGCCTTTGTTTATTTTCTTAAGATAAGAAATCTTCAATGCTGCAATTTCAGCTTCAGCTTTCTTTGCGTTTCTTACTATGCCTTTCAGCTTGCTAGGCAATTCTTCCAAACTGAATAAATACTTAAGTGAGTGTGCGCGTGCATAGAGAAGCATAAAAAATGATCTGGCTTACAGTAGATTTGAATATATATATGTAAGCAACAATTTTTTAAAGGCTGAGCAACTACTTACGGGATTGAAATCATTCTATATTTGGCATTAGATGGAAGACGAGGAATACCAGCCTTGTTTTTGTCCTTCTCTGATCTTATATCAATCATTAAATAATTATTGGTACATATGAGATCAAGGGCTTGAGCTGGGGTAAGTTCACCTAGACATTGTCATCCAGACATGGAAGAAGTTTAATTTTAAAATATCAAAAAATAATTGACATGGCATTTTTGACAATCAAAGGAGTAAACTTCAGAAAGAATGATTTTCAAGATATTACTCAAAATTTCCAAAGTTTCAAAACTAGAAAAGGTTTCTTCAATAATTCGACAATGTAAGTTGAGAAAATCTGACATTTTTGGAAAAAATCTCAGATCATCAAAAGAGAGATTTTTTTTCTCATTGTTTTAGAGACTCGATCAAAGCTTGAAATTTTTGATAAAAAGAACGCTTTTTTGCAATTTTTACGTGGATAAAGATAAGCTTTAAAAGTAGCTCTTGCAAAACTCTTTAGCAACGAATGCTTTTTATAACAATGTTTTTCTCTGTTGGTTTCTCCCGAATTAATTGGATGATATAAATTATAAGTTGAACTCCATATTCCCGTGTCCAGTTTGATTGATGCCACAACCCACAATGTATTTTTTGGCTAGGGCCTTTTCCATCCGTGTTCATTTTTTCCTTAATATTTCACTAGGAATTAGTGGTATTACTATTATCTTGACTTTTTCATTCTTCAGCACTATCTCGTTTCTTTGCAAATTGCAAGGAACGACTTACAGTACGCATATGTACATAAACTTTAGTATGTAACGCCCAACCCAAAATGTCTATATAAATGGCTTGACTAGCAAAGAGACAGCATACATACATACCTTTGTATCCACGGAAGTTGAAAGCTATAACAGAAAATATGGGAGGAAGGAGAAGGTAGGATAGGAATAGTGCTCCACCGGCTATCAGAATTGTTTGAGGATTTGCAGTTGAGATCGTTTCAATTGTTGAAGAAGCTACCGGGATAGCACCTTCCATCAACTTTGTGGTTTGTTGTGCCACATCATTAGCTGTCTGGGATCAAGAATTCCACATTAATTCAAAAGCAGCTAGGACTGATGATACGTTAAGACCAGTAAGTATTTTCAAGCTTGCTTAAAGCTAATCAAGTCTCAAAAAAACTTTTACATCCAAACCAATTTCACATAATACAGTTATCTCATAAACTTTAATATATTTTGCAATAGAATACCACATTTAGTTTAGTTCACTTACGGTATATGGAAACATGTCTGTTTGCAGATAGGATGGAAAACTGATGACAATTGGTTACAAATAGTACCAAAGCTCGGTAGGGGGTTAATACACTCTCATAATATACTAATCCAATAGCTGGTCGTAGTTGTGAAGAAATACAAACTTGAAAGTGTAACACTACAACTATTAGGTTGAAACTATGAAGCAATTCTGATGACAAGAGAGTTACTTTTACCCACCTTTATTTGGTTAAAATTAACGTATTATTACCATGACAATATATATTCATTCCATTCATCAAATAATATTTTAAAAAATGCATTACACCCTCCAAGTGAACACATAACTTGATCAAATATGGCACTTACCGTTTAATAAAAGCACTGAATAAAAATATTAAACAGAGAAATATAAAATAACAGTGTATATTCGGTCTCATAAAAGTGTTGGCTGCCTTCTCCAACTAAAATTTTTAAAAGGCGAAATGAAAAATGGTGTAATCACCATATCGTGTTAGCGTTTATACATGAAATTTGTGCATACGGTTATTGCTACTTGAAAGACAAAAAAAAAAAAGCAAGAGAGGAAGAAGCAAACCTTAGCAGCAGTGAGAACAGGCTGTGTGTCAAACCCAGAACTCTGCATTGCTTCTTGGACTTTCTTAGAAGCCTCAGAAACTGCAGGAGAAGCAAACTTTGTAGCTTGTTCTCCAGCCTGTTTTAATATAGGCACCGTTGCATCAATACCTGGCTTTACTGTTTCAAAAACACTCTTCGCTGCGTCGAAAATACTCCCACTCAATTCCTGGACTTTATCAATAGTCTTCTCCACCTGAAATTTTGTAGCAAAAACCAGTAATTACCATACATCATCAGGGTATCAAATATCAGCTCTAAGTAAATCAATACAGGTCATACATCGATAGTGATATGTAAGAGATGGTACTTCAGGAGAGACATGAATGGCTTTGTAGTGCTATTTCAAAAAATATGCCTTGTACCAATTTTTGCATAACTAATAAGCATAATTACGTGTGGTTTTGCTCAATTTTTCAATGAAATTACTTCACTTACAGTTAACAGCAATTTTTCTAATAAATTTGTTAAGTCTGAACTGATAATAATTAAGGCTAGTTCTGATGTACAAGCTAAATTACAGTTAACTGATTAACTCAACACCACTAAAAAATTGTGTATCTATTAGCTGGTTTCAGTGCCGGTTCTAGAGTTTTTGGGGCTATAGGCCAAAAAAATATGGGGCTTTTTCCCTTCGTTTTTAGTTATTTCCCCCCCCCACAAATTAAGGATCAAATATGTTATTTTTTTAAAAATCAGGCATTTCTAATATCTGTAATATATGTGGGACCAGAAAGTATTTTACTTGAAACTATGAGGTTTCTGAGTGAAAATTAATGTGAGCAGACCAAAAAACCCAATAGGCAGGATTCGAATAACACATAACCACTCGGACAATTAAAGTTTTATCGAAAGAAAATGGACCGTAATATATATATATATATATATATATATTATATATTATTTATGTTATTAAATTGGAAGCTCCAAAAAAGTAACTTTTTTGGGGCTATAGGCACGTGCCTCTTGGGCCTAGCCCAAAAACCGGTCATGGCTGGTTTTACATAATTTTTTCTAGTCAATATTGATCTGCTGTTTCTGTCGTTCAAGCATTTGTAGCCACTATTATTGGAATAAAGTCCTAGTTTGATGATTTTTTTTATATTAAAAAGGTATCATTTTTTTCCCAAAATTTTCAATTACTGATTTTATTGTAGTTTCTCACCTCCAAATATGAGAAGAGAAGTGAACTTATTTGTTCGTTTAACTTCAAAGTCGAGTAAGGATTTAGTTGGTCAATTTTTTGTTTTCTTCTTCACACATCATCTTACACTTCACCCGCCATCATTGGGATGGATGAATGAATGAAAGTGTGATACGGTAAACTTGTTCCATGTGTGAAGGTTTCATTATTCGGAATGAAAGTGTAATATGGTAAGCTTGTTTCATATGTGAATGTTTGATTATTTGGTGTGAAACTTGTTCCAAGTGTGAATGTTTGATTATTCGGAGTGAAAGGGTAATATGGTAAATTTGTTCCACGTGTGAAAGGTTTGATTATTCGGAGTGACAGTGTAATATGGTAAATTTGTTCGTGGGTATATTTAATTTCAGTTGGATACCGGAACATAGGATGGATCTTGTTAGGTCCTATTTCCTAGTCTCTAATTATATGTTGTTATTTTATTGCCAAAATAAAGTTGCGTTTAATTTTTTTCTGTTGAGTGTAGGGGTGGAATCGGGACGGAACCCGACCCGAAAAGATTAAACCCCTATCCCGATCCGATAGTTTTCGGATGTCATTTAAAATTTCCGATCCCGACCCAAAAATGGTCGGGTATCGATAATATGGATTTCCGATAATTCGGGATCGCGAAAGGTCGGGACGGGACTTCCCGATACTTCATACTCCAAAAAAAAAAATCGTTAAAAAGTTACAACATAACTATCATTTTTGTTAAAAAATTCGTTATATTTAAACAAAATAAAAAAGTGGGACAATACTATGTTGATATGGTATTTGTTTATAAGATTGATTATCAAACAAGACAACTAATTATAATTATTTTTAATAAAAAGTAAACAATAATATAATTAAAACTAAAAGTAGGAACAAAATGTTATAAAAGAATCCACAGACAATAAAATAAACAAGGGATATAAAATTTGAGGCGTAACTTGTGTGACTACAAATATGTAAAGTTGTAATCATGAGACATGAGAGTAATTAGAAGTATATACTTGGGTAAGAGAGGAGACAATATCATCTTTAGGAAGGGTAACAACAGCCTTTGCTTGGAGTGGTATATCTACTACTGTAATGAGAGTCAAAGAAGTAGCTGTTGATAATATTGGAAACCAAGAAGTAGAATTAGTACTTGAAGAACACTTCTTCTTATTAGTTTGAGAACTATTGCATACATAATATTTGTTGTAGTTATAGTTTATAGATACATATTTTATAGTTTTAGTAGAAGGGAGAGCTTGCATTGTGTTGGCTCTCATCATCTCACTAAAATGCAAAGCCCTCTTTTGGTTGTTATGTGAGTTAGTGATTGGTTTATTTTGTATAAGAAAGCTCATGAATGTGTGTTAGCAAGAGTCTGGTTCTTTTTTTTTTTCTGATATGGCACTGGATTGTAATGTGAGGACCAAATCATTTCTCCCCTTGTGAACGCAAATAATCCATTATAAATTGAGTAATTTGTAAACAACATGGTTGGTCTCTAGACTCTCTCTACTTTACTCCGAGAGGGTCTTGTGCCAGGTCGAAACAGTCACTCGACTCAAATGATGGACTGAGAAAATATTTTATTAACAAGAAAAACATACAAAAGAGTGATTTTTTTTATCCAATAAAAATGAAAATGTTCGGTCCGGACTAAGGTATCGGGACTAATGTAAGGATGAAAATGTTTTGATATTTTTGTTACTATGAGTAAATTAACTTAGTCATCAAATGTGATGTGTAATTGTTATTTACAGTAAATGTATAATTATCCATATAGTTTGATATTAAAAGATTTGTGATAATCCAGTCACATCAGTTGATGTTGGGCTTTCACAAAATAAGCTATATCGGTTCTAGCCGAATTTAGCATGCTGTTTTCCAAGAAAGGATTACTCCTTTCAGATTTGGAATGTTGAATAGACGATTACATATGCGTTGGCCATTGGAAGTCTTATGTATGTTATGAAATTCGTTAGATATTATATTTATTTTGTCTTTGACATTGTTAGTAGATATAAATCTAGCTCATGGAGTGATTATTTATCCATGTTAAAACATTTAATGAAATATCTTATATGATTAAGTATTAAATGTAGTTTTAACAAGAATTTAGTCTTTAATCATTTTGATCAGTAGACTTGAATTTTCAGTTAAGTAATATATCTAGAAAATCAACATAGAGTTAAAAGTGAATATGATTACATCCTAATTTTCTAGTAGACCCTTTATTAAAAAAATTTCGGTAAGGTCTTAGATAAATAGAGGGGATAAGAGTTTAATATAGAAAAGCATGACTTTAAGTATAAGCGGAAGATTGTTAGAATGATATACTAAAATACATGATTTATTATTGGTTTTAGTATTTATTTATTAACAAGGAATGATTTATTTGAGAATAGTTTTGAGCAATGTTGTACATATTATTTATATGTACATGTGTCTTTATTTTGTATAGTAAGTGGTTTGGTGTGTAGAGTACGCTTACACACGGAAGATCAAATCACTTGTTTTAACATAATATATTTTATCGTTCACAACTTCAGATGGAGTGGACAACCATTTGTATAGTTGTAGCACATAGTTTTAGTAGGCCTGTCTTGACTACAGAGAACGGTTGAGTTCCGACTCTCTGTGCTGGTATATTTAGAGTATATTGAACAGCACAAAGTGATATTATTTTATAATACTGACCAAAATAAAATAATTATAGCTAATGAATTATTATGATTACTTATACTCTTAATGAGTAAATTATTTTCGATACACATATTTATAATATATAGTGTTTTGATTTGCAATGAGTGAGATTTGTTGTTAATCTCTAGTGCAATTATAATCTCTAGTGAAAATGAATATAATTTACCGATAGAATATACTAAGATTGGTAAAGTATTAATTAGATAATATTATATTATTCTTGTTAATAAGATTATATAATATTTATTAATTAAGTACTAATCTAGGTAGGAGGTAGAAGTCTATTTCTTCTTGTGCACTAGATCCCTGCTGCAGCCTATATATACCGCTCTTATGCGAGAAAAAAAAAGGCAATCTCATAACCCAGATTAAATTAGAATTTTCTAGAAAGATGAGAGTCCACATCTTTAAAGACAAGACGTATAATAGGAATACAACAGCCTATGCCCATGAGGTATTTCTGTATCGTTTTTATAAAATTCATATACATTATAATCAGGATACAAGTTCAGTTTTCCGCTGTAAAATCAAACGCGTTTCCAACAATTGGTAACAGAGCCATGATTATACTGTATTTTGGATTTGAGTTAATACGTTTTGTATTCAGATTTATATTTTAATCTGCTTTACGTATGAGTAGGGATGATATTTTATTGCCTATTGCCACGTTTTGTATATTTACATATTCATGTAAACAAGTTTATGTAGTAATTGGAATTGTTATTAACATCAGAGTATTCAGATTTATATTTTAATCTGCTTTACGTATGAGTAGGGATGATATTTTAATCTGCTGTGTCTGCCTTGTCACCAAACTCTGGGCTTATCGCCGGTCAGAGAGGCGAGTGACAGATGGTAGGGGCGGTGGTAGTTAATGGCGGTGGCCGGTTAGGGTGAAAATCTTAGCTGCTATTTATTTATATTAAGGACGGAAGGTTGTAAATTTAAAGAATAGAGTGAATTCTCTTGTTAATTCTTTAATTTACCGCTCTTTCAGAAATCTGCATGTTATTAATTATTAACTATTTAAATTTTATTAATAGTTAAGTTGTAATTATTTATTAACTATTCAGATTTAATTAATATTTGTTATTGATTAATAATAGTTAAGGTTTAATTAATTAGTAACTATTTGGATGTAATTGGTAAATTTATTTTATCGATTTATAATAGTTTGAATTTGATTAATTGGATTAATTAATATTGTTCAGACTTAATTAGTTTCTTAATTAATAACAATTAGATTTAATTAATAGTTAATTGAATTGACTGAAACAAATTATAAGTGATGTATTTAATTATCACACGTTGGCTACAGGGCCTTCCTCCATATCGGATTAAATTAATTACGGATCACTAAGTATAATTTGTATCCCTAAAATTATAAATAACTAAGTGAAAGAGTAAATTTATTTCATATAAATGTCACGGTATCCATCGTTACTTTATAGATGAAATAATTATTTTACGCATTGGCTATAGTGACTTGCTCACCATCGGATGGAATAATTATGGAATCATCAAGTATAAAGTATAAATATTTTGTTAGTATCTAATCATCTCTCTATCTGAGAGATTATATACCGGAACAATGGATTTATAATGGGCAATGATATTCACTTAAATATAATTATTATTATTCCTCTCCATCTGAGACTATGTTAATATTTATATGACCAAAGTTAGGCCAGATATTTAATTTTTACTTTGTCATTTGTCTAGACAGTAAAATTAAATAGCTAAACTAGCATATCGAATGTTAAATAATATACGTCCTACCATCGAGACATATTATTTACGGTGATTAGGCTGGTGGTGGATTAAAATTTTAAATATTAGATTAGAGACCATATTTATTAATAATCCATAGTTATTTTAGTTGCTCATTTAATATTTTATTTGTAATTATTTTCTTATGATAATAATATCATTTATGTCACTATTTAGTATACTTAAAAAGTAAAGTTGTTGATTTGAATTATTAAGACACTAAAATATAAAAACTACGATATTTTATTTGGCTAAAAGTAAGCAAAGTTTTGTGTTTTAAGATATGTCAATCGCTTTCGAGTGAGCGGATAACTAATTAGTTGACCCAGGCTTATCGAAGGTGGATTGGATATAATTTGATGAGATGTAGCGGTAATACATATTGTTATTCATGACTAATGTATTGCGACATCAATATCAATTTATGTTATATTTGTATGACATCACCATGAATCTAAAACGAATGTTTGAGATTCGAGATTGTGATAATAGAGAAAATAACATTCGAGATTGTGATAATAGAGAAAATAACAATAATAATGAAGAGACACGGTTTAATGATCATGTTCTTGAACTAGAGATTGTTAAAGAAGAAATTAATGGCGAAAGCCAAGTTGATAGTTAAGGCACCAAAATGTCTCATGAAAATTCAAGTGTTGCTTAGGTTAATGAAAATGTTTCTGTTTCTAAACCGAAAGGCTATAAGAAAATGAAAAAGTCACATGAACCGGTAGCAAGTCATTTAAAGTAATATTGTCCAATACATTTAACTTAATATTAAGCTATAAGTTATGTCTCTTTCACTTGTTGATAAAAAATATTTAGTTATTGTATCTACCGTAAGCTGGTGTGTAGATATTGGAATCACTGATCTTGGTTGCAATTTATTGCAAACGTTCCAGTAAACTAGACAGTTTAGTGATGGCGTGGTATTATACTTTTTGGGAGATTGCACAAAGTGCAAGTAGTTAGAGTAGAAGATAATAAAATTGATTAATATTAATCATATATTGATAATAGTAGACATTCCAATATAGACCTTTCATTAGAAAGAACTTTAGTTCGGTTTCTAAGATAATGGATGAAGACATTTTGTTTATTTCAATGACTCCGGTTATTAGGTAAAATAGTGAATGATCTTTATATTATTAGTAAATTCTAATTCTACATAGCAATTAAATTTCAATAATATTATTAACATACCATGTTAGAGAAAGTAACTTTCAAGGATTAAACTATACATAACTTTGACATATACACCTAGGTTATTTTAATCTAAAAAGGATGTCAATGTTGGTTTAAAATGGTCCATTTGGATCATTGAAAGTGGAGGCACTACCAACTCTTGAAGCATGCTTAGATAGTAAGATGAGCAAGTGTTATTTCATGATCAAAGGTTATACGAGTTAAAAAAGTGTAAGAATTAGTTCATTCTTATTCGTGTAATCCTATAAGATCCATGATACATGCGTTTTGAATAGACGGTCACATTTATTTGTGATTATTCAAAGTAAATATTCATTCATTTCATGTGTCATATGTTTAAGTATTTTGAAGTATTTAATGCATTTAAGACGAGCACAGATAAGCATCTTGAAAATGTATATTGACACTTCGATATGATCGAATTGGCGAGTAACTCTTTGGATGCATAGTGGACTACTTATCAGAGGTAGGGATTATGTCCCAATTGACTTCACTTAGTAAATAATCATAGAACGGTGTAGTAAAATGAAGGTAAAAGATTGTTATAAGAATGGTTAGGTTAATGGTGAGTTATTTAGTCAATTTTATTCGTTTTTTGGGTACACTGTAGAAACATAGAGTACATTTTACACTCGATTTCATCTTAGCTAATATCTAGTACTTCCATAGAACTTTATATTTGGTGCAAACCTAGTATTAGGGAGTTCTGGTATGTGGGAGTCCAACACACATGTTGAAGGAAAAGACAAAAGAAGTTTGAATTGAGTATTGATGTTTGTTTCTTGTAGGTTATCCCAAAGAAACGAAAAATGGTTTCTTATTATTCTAAGAATCGGAAGTCATTGTTAGCACACATTGACTGATTCTTGGAAAAGTATTAGATGTTACCACATATCCAAAATAAAATTAGCTTAATGATAGTTAAGAGAAGGTAGATAGACATTCTGTATGATATACCTATAGTTCAAAATGAAATGTCGCATGATGGACTCACAGATACGTTTTCTCAGTGGGAGAAATCGAGTGATTTATGTAAATGATGTTGGTGTCTAACACCAGTTCATAGGTTCCTAATGCTTAGTACATAAAGGAAGGTTCATCTTAGTGGGAGAGTCTTGAAATGATGTTTTCATTTCTAATTTCAGGATAATCTTGCGAGATGATCCTTGATAAGTTGGAAACTTAACCACTCGATATAATTAATCTCAATGAGATATAGATGCAGATCATTGGAAAATAGGTAGAATTCTGGTCAATACAGTTATCCTTAATGGAAGTCTTGTGAAGTACTTTTATGATACAATCAGATGTTATTCAAGCAAAGGGCAAATAGCACAGGTTGTGCAAGCTTAAGAAGTATTTAGATTTGAGTAGGCATGTTGGTCTTATTTTATCCATTTTGATCAGGATAAGTAGTTTAAGTATCGGAAGAATGATCAGTACGTTTTGATATTTTTGATACTATGTGTAAATTAATTTAGATATCAGATGTGATGTGTTATTGTTATTTACAGTAAATATATGATCATCCAGATAGTTAGATATGAAATCATTTGAGACAAGCCAGTCATATCAGTTAATATTGGGTTTATCACAAAGCAAGATATATCAGTTCTAAATCTAGCCAAATTTAGCATACTAGTTTCCAAGAAAGGATTACTCCTTTCAGATTTGGAATGTTTTATAGACTGTTTCATATGCATTGGTAATTGGAAGTCTCATGTGTGTTATGAAATTCATTAGATATTATATTTATTTTGCATTTGGCATTGATAGTAGATATAAATCTAGCTCATGGCGAGATTGTTTAGTATGGTAAAATATTTAATGATTAAATATAGTTTTACAAAGAACTTAGTTTTTAATCATTTTGATTAGTAGACTTTGATTTTAGTGGAGTAGTAATTCTAGAAAATTAACATAGAGTTAAAAGTCAACATGATTACATCATATATTTTTAGTATACCCTTTATTAAGACTTTTTCGGTAAACATTTTAGATAAATAGAGGGGATGAGCGTTTAATGTAGGGCATCATGGATTTAAGTATAAGTGGGAGATTGTTAGGATTATATACTAAAAGACATGATGTATTGTCGGTTTTACTATTTATTTATTAACAATGAATGATTTATTTGAGAATAGTTTTGAGAAATGGTGTACATATTATTTATATGTACATGTGTCTTTATTTTGTATAGTAATTGATTTGATGTGTAGAGTACGGCTTACAAACAGAAGATCAAATCATTAATTCTTACAGAATATATATTTTATCATTTACAACTTTAGATGGAGTGGACAACCATCGGTATAATTGTAGCACATAGTTTTAGTAGGTCTGTCTTGACTACAAGGAACGGTTGAGTTCTGACTTTTTGTGCTAGTATACTTAGAGTATATTGAACATGACCAAGTGGTATTATTTTATGCTACTGAACAGAATAAAATAATTATATCTAAGGAATTATTATGATTAATTATACTTTTAATCCCTATATTATTTTCGATACACATATTTATAATATATACTGCTTTGATTAGTAATAGGTGAGATTTGTTGTGGTCAATAAACTCGTACGTTGGGAAGTAATATTATTTATATAGTGTGTGACTATAATCGAAGAAATTCACATCACTTAACAAGAATTGATGATATCCACTCGAGAACCTTATAAGTTTTGTTTTTGTTAAATATTCCAAGTGGATTTTATAGCCGACATAACAAATAAGTTAAGTGGAAAGATCAAGAAAATAATATGCCGAGAAAAATAATTGTCAGTAATTTATTTACTTGGTGGAGATCTGTAATTTTAACGTGATGAGAAAATTAAGTATTTAATAATGTGCTCTCAAATATTATTCGAGAAGAAACTAGAGTGCAATTATAATCTCTAGTGGAAATTAATATAATTTACCAATAGAATATTCTAAAATTGGTAAATTATTAATTAAATAATATTATATTATTCTTGTTAATAAGATTATATAATATTTATTAATTAAGTAATAATCTAAGTAATGTTAGAATTCTAGTCTATTACTTTTTATGCACTAGGTAACTGTTGTAGCCTATATATACTGCTCTTATACTAAAGAAAAATAGACAATCTCACAAAGCATATTAAATTAGAATTTACTAGTAAGATGAGAGTACACATCTCTAACAGCAAGACGTATAATAAGATTACAACAGATATCAAGTGTGATATATCTCTATCCGTGAGGTATTTCTGTATCGCTTTTATAAAATTCATATATACTATAATCAGGATCAAAAGCCAATTTTCTGCTATAAAATCAAGCGTGTTTTCAACAGTTACTTGTTTCCAAAAACCCTAGAGTATATAATTGGGTTAAAATGTTATTTTTATCATACAGACAAATTACTTTTTCTTTGGAGAAGTTTACTTGTTTGGTATTAGTGCCATATTCTGATGTTATAAAATATAATAAAAATGGTTGATGACTTGGTTTTTTGTTATGGATTTCAACTCCACAATAATATTCGGGGGTGTGGGAATTGTTTCTAACTGCAACATGTACTTAAATCATTTAAATAGTTAGATATGAGAAAAAATTGGTGCCGGTACCACTTAAAAATACTTATTAGCTTTTATTAGCATATTGGGATGGGATACCTTTTTGAAAAAACAAATTTAGTTTTTTCGGTACCACCTGATAAATTATGTTCTAATTATGTTTATGTTTCTACACTAATCAACGCAAATATAGAATACATGTCTGATATAGTCGGCGGCTGTGGTGGTGAGGCAGTGGTGACTGGCCTGTATGTCATCCATGTATATACATACATTCTTCCAGGAACTATATTTTGTGAATATGACAAGTTGTAAATTATTTTTAATGTCCTTATAGTAATCTGATAGTTAAGAAAATTGTAAGTAAATAACAATTTGGTCCTACAGAATTTAAATTGAACACTCATCATTTGAAAAGTTTTGGAAAAATATTATTAGACTATCTATTATTGTATTAACATGTCCACTAATTTATTTATTAGTGTATTAGACTATTCATTAGACTGTCCATAAGACTATCGTAGTTTTTTTTGGATTTTTTGATATTTGAAATTCCGACTTCGTTATTCCGGTTGCTGTTACGCTGTTCAGTTAGAACTGTGGTTATAACTGTAGTTGCAACCACGGTTCTAACCGAACTTTAAAGATGGATATAACTCAGAATAAAAACGTACTTGAAAGTAAATTCACACGGACATTTTTAAACATAGTTCACCCAGAACTTTGGGCTACGTCTCTGAGGCACTCACCCAGATTTATGATACTATTTCAAACTTACAATATAGGACTCGAGACTTATGAAAACTCACAGACTCTCTCTTGTTACTCTCGTATTTCTAGCCCACGTGTATTCTCTCTAATATAAGTTCTTTATAAGTTTAGAACACGTAATCTTTTACAAGCAAGTATGAGACTATTTATAAGAATAAAAGTCTTTCAAATATTCGGATTCATTTTCTTTAATCTTCAAGAATCTCGCTGCCAATTGAGTGATGATTTGATCGCCATTTTTGTAGTCATCTTTGTAAGATCTTTAGAGATTAATCTTGTTAGTAACACATGCCTATTTTAGCTCCAAATCTTCTTAGGAAATTCGGCTGACTTTGCTGGTTAACAAGGAGATTTAGTCGGCTCATTTTTAGGAGATAAACTCCGATATATTGTCTATAATTCACATAATTTCAGCACAAACAAATCTAATCAAATCTGTTAGTACAAGTTAGTATATATCATGAAGTAGGAGATAATATATATATATATATTCAAAAAGATTGACACGTGACAATATTTTGATAGATTTATATATGAAACAATATATATTCTAACATGATTCAAACTTATACCCAGCAAATCAATAACTAATCATTCGTATAAGATAGAATAAGAAAATATTTTATTTAGCAAACTTTAAGTAATAGAACAAATCTTTTCATAAGATAATATTTTTTTTAAAACAAATCTCACATAGTTTGGAAAGATAATTACATTTCTTTAATACTCAAATATTCTCAAAAAATATATCATATCTATATAAAAACGTGAGAATATAATCTGCATCAGGTTTGTAACTGCCAGTTGTAACCAGGAATACCAGTAATTTTTCCTGCAAATATAATACACAAGTATTTTGGCATAATCCAATCCGACAACAAATAAAGTAACTTTAACAAGTTATCTTAATTTCTAACAATTTTTTTTTTTTAAACTAGACTGTCTATCAGTCATTTTTGTATTATATAGACTGTCAATTAGATAATCATTTTTATATTAGACTGTCAAAAAAATTGTATTAGACTGTTAAAAAAATTGTACTGTCAAAAAAATTGTATTAGATTGTTCAAAATTTTATATTAGAATGTCAAATTTTTTGTATTATATTGTCAATTTTTTTTATTAGACTGTCAAAACATTCTATTTTTATAAACATAAACATTCTATTAGATTGTCAAAAATGTTTCGAAGTTTTATAACCAAATTCTGCAATTTTACAAAAAATAGATGCTATTTAGTTGATTTCCTAGATGTTTTGTTAATGAATTATTTTAAACGTAAGCATGTAAATATATAATTTATGTAAAATGTTCATGTAATCAAGAAAAAACAATGCAATACCTTAAAATTCATCCGACAACTTTAATATTTTATTTTACTACGTATAGTTAATTAAATTGATTACATGGATCAATTCTCTAATTCTTTTTCCTAGTTGGAGGTGACATGGAAAAAATAACCCATTTAGAGAATATGTTTTGGAGTAACACGAGAATTGGAATTGCTTTGGACAACAACATTATTTGGGTGAAAAACTCTGAAAAAGAAAGATATATAGGAGAGGCGGGGAGGGGGTAAGTTTTTATTGAATTAGGCAAAATTAATTTACAAATGAGTCAAAATGGCAATAAAATGATTATATTATTTATTTCTTGTAAATAATAATTAGTTTTGAAAATAACAACTTAATTAATTGTAGTGTTTCCAAAAATATAGTTTATTATTAGGGTAAATTTTGGATTGGTCCATGAAAACACAAGTATTTAAGGATTGGTCCATGAAACTGAAACTAATTAAGGATTGGTCCATTTGCTGACATCATTAAAAAATTGCTGACGTCATCAGAACACAATTAAAAAAAACAGAAACTTTTTTTCTCTCTCTCTCCTCTCTCTCTCATCTCTCTCTCCGAAAAAACTGAAACTTTCTCTCTTTAAACCGCCAACAAATCCGGCTATCAAATTGAAAAATCTCTCTTCGTTGATTTCAGAAAACAACATGGTGAAGGTAAGTTTATTAATCTTTGTTTTTATTAAAACAGTCTGAAAAATATATAAATTAATTTAATTAGGGTAAGTTCAGTGACATTTTACATAAATTAGGGTTATTAATTGTGTTTACCCATTTAATATAAATTAGGGTTCATACTCTATTGTTCATACTCTATATTTAAATAAAAATTGCGATTCTAATAATATTTGTTGAAAATATTATTCAGACTGTTTATATTCAGTTGTTTTGGGAATAAAAACATAAAACAGCCTGGAAAAAAGTATTCAGACTGTTTATATTCAGTTGTTTTGGGAATAAAAACATAAAACAGCCTGGAAAAAAGTATTCAGACTGTTTAGTGATTCAGACTGTTTAGTGATCTATATGTAATTGTTGAAAATATTATTCAGACTGTTTATGTTTAGTGATTCTAATAAAATTCGTATCCAGACTGTTTATATTCAGTTATTTTCGTAATAAAATTGGTAAAAATAGTATTCAGACTGTTTATGTTTAGTGATTCTAATAAAATTCGTATTCAGACTGTTTATATTCAGTTATTTTCGTAATAAAATTGGTAAAAATAGTATTCAGACTGTTTTTATGTTTAGCGATTCTAATAAAATTGGTATTCAGACTCTTTATATTCTAATAGGATTATGTTGGAAAAATACTCAGACTGTTTACTTTCTCTATATTTATATGTGCATGAGTTTACACAGACTGTTTACATACTTTTTGTTATTGTTTTTAGAAACATATTGCCATCAAACATTCGACAATCCCCAAAAACCAACCATCTGACACCACAAACCTCAAAAAAGGCAACATACAGTACAAATCAAACTTGGTTACTCTAATCAAGTTCTTTGTCGAAACAAATTTCAATCCGGCACAACTTGAATTAGTTAAGCAACACTGTCCATTCTGGGAATTGATCAATGCTTCAAGAAATGGAGAATTAACCACTAACCAGGCTAGGAAAAGTGATAAAGAATTGTATCAGATGGCCTTGAGGTACGACCGAAACTCACAGGCCCTTAAGCTAGGTAGATTCACAGTTCCAATAGAGAGAGACTGTGTGCGTGACATTTATGGAATTTCTGGTAATGCTGAAAATCCAATAGCTCTCACAAGCTTTACTAAAAACCAAGAAGCCTACCACAACTTTGTTGAAAGATGCTTTTCAAATAAACTCAACAAATCCAACCTAACCAAAACAGCTATCGTAAAGGCATTGAACGAAGCATTGGTATTAACAACAAAGGTTGGTAGAGAGGACGTCGTCCGACTGGTAACATTGTACATGCTAAATGCATTTTTCTTGACGGTGAGCGGCATGACCATAGCATTGGGGTATTTGAAAATAGTTGCCGGTGACATCAAAGAGATAAAGGAATATGATTGGGCAACTCATATACATGAGAAGCTTATGGAGTCGCTCAACAACCAAGACCCAAGATCACTGTCCACGTGTCTACTCACGATACCGGTACAATAAAATTACTTCTCAAGGCCTTTTTTTATTAGTTCAGACTCTTTTTTATAAGTTAGTACTCTTTTTATATGTTCAGAATGTTCTTAAGTTGTTTATTATTACATCAGACTCTTTATTTATTTCCATTATAAATCAGACTGTATTATTACTATCATAAATCAGACTGTATTAAATCTCAGTATGTTTAAAAAATATCAAAAAATCTCAGACTGTTTTTACAAAACTGTAAAAACAGTCTGAATAATACTAAAAACAGTCTGAATAATATATTATTAAATCTCATACTGTATTGTTACTATCATTTAAGACAATATACTAAAAAACAGTCTGAATCATTTAAAAAACAGTCTGAATCATTTAAGACAATATATTATTGCTCTATCTATCTCAGACTGTTTTTACAAAAACTGTAAAAAGAGTCTGAATAATACTAGAAACAGTCTGAAAATAGATTATTAAAAATCATACTGTATTGTTACTATCATTTAAATCTCAGACTGTATTCTTAAATACTGTATTTCCATCTGTACAGTATGTCATCCTTGAAAAGTTCAATATTTCAAACCCGGACATGACAAAAGAATCTCAGACTGTTTTTACAAAACTGTAAAAACAGTCTGAATAATACTAAAAACAGTCTGAAAATATATTATTAAATCTCATACTGTATTGTTACTATCATTTAAGACAATATACTAAAAAACAGTCTGAATCATTTAAAAACAGTCTGAATCATTTAAAAACAGTCTGAATCATTTAAGACAATATATTATTGCTCTATCTATCTCAGACTGTTTTTACAAAAACTGTAAAAAGAGTCTGAATAATACTAGAAACAGTCTAAAAATATATTATTAAAAATCAGACTGTATTGTTACTATCATTTAAATCTCAGACTGTATTCTTAAAAACTGTATTTCCATCTGTACAGTATGTCATCCTTGAAAAGTTCAATATTTCAAAACCGGACATGACAAAAGAAGCGTCCACAAAGGCTTTGTGTGTCAAATGGGACGTCTTTTCATTCTTCAAGTTGTGTTCCTCAAGGTTCACAATTGTAGACCTGTGCAATGAAAAGGTATAACACTATTTCTATACAATTGTAGACTGTTTTTATTCTATCTATACAATTGCTTCTAAAAACCTTATCATTCTTTAAATTATCATCATAGGGATATAGAGAACAATCAAAAAACCTTGTTATTTATGATGGTAAAAAGAAGCTACCTCCGAAACCAAAGCGGTTAACAGATGAGGAGTTGGAGAAAGAGATAGACGAAGATGTTGAAGATCCTCAGAATGTTTACTCTAGTTCAACAGAAGAGGAAGGCTTGGAAAACTCTGAAAATGAAGGCTCAGAAAACTCGAAAGAAGACTATGAGAGCGAAAATGAGTCAGACAAAATTTTTACCGTCTTCCTTAGGAAACAATTCGGAACACCAAAAACTCCAAAATTCAATGAAATAATGGGAACATCTAAGAGCTCTGAATATGACGAGGGAGGTCCCTCTGGAGGTGGTGGCTGTTATAATTACAGTGCCGATGATATGCATGTGAATGAAAGTCCAATTCACGAAGAGAGGAGAGAAGAAGAGTCAGAAAAAGAAGAGACCAAAGTGGCTGAATTGCAGAAAAACCTAGATGAGGCAATTTTGCAAATTAAAGAGTATAAAGACCTAACAACCACAATGCAGAAAAACATCAATGACCTTGGGAAATCTTTGGCTTTAGAAGAAAGATTAAAGTCCAAGTGGGTACCTGAGTGGAAACAAAAGATTGAACAAATGGTTGAAGAAAAGAAAATGCTCGAGAAGGAAATAAAAGGTAAACGCCATAAAATGCAATTCAAACTTTTCCTCTCTTGTCTAATTTTTTTTCCATTAGCTTGGTTTCCCTAAGTCAGACTGTTTGTGTTATAGAAAATGAGCAGATGATCACCAAATACCAAAGAATTGTCTCTGATCTCCAGCAAGAGGCAGATTTAGAAAAAAATGAAATGCGAAACAAAGAAGCCGAGTTGAATCAAAGAATAGAAAATTTGGAGAATGAAAAGAAGCAGCTTGAGGAAGACCTACAAGGTAAAGGTAAAGTACCTCTATTGTAATCTATTACTATCATAAATCAGACTGTATTAAATCTCAGTCTGTTTAAAAATTAAAAAATATCAATAGAATCTCAGACTGTTTTTACAAAAACTGTAAAAAGAGTCTGAATAATACAAAATTTATTTGAATATTAATGCACCTATTTTGCATTCATATTGTATTACTAAAAACAGTCTGATTTTTTTTTTTTTAAAATCTCAGACTGTATTGTTACTATCATTCGTAATGTATTAGTAAAAACAGTCTGAATCCCATTCTTTTGCTTAGTAAATTTCTTTCAATGAAATATATCAACTAGAAACCTCAGACTGTATTATTACTATCATAAATCAGACTGTATTATTTCAATGAATTATTCAGACTGTTTTTGAATTATTACAGTACAAAAATGTAAAAAGAGTCTGAATAATACAAAAATTATTTGAATATTAATGCAACTATTTTGCATTCATATTGTATTACTAAAAACAGTCTGAAAATATATTATTAAAATCTCAGACTGTATTGTTACTATCATTCGTAATGTATTATTAAAAACAGTCTGAATCCCTTTCTTTTGCTTAGTAAATTTCTTTCAATGAAATATATCAAATAGAAACCTCAGACTGTATTATTACTATCATAAATCAGACTGTATTATTTCAATGAATTATTCAGACTGTTTTTCCTCTTATTGTTGCAGGGGAACATGAGCTAATAGAAGGGCTATACAATGATGCACAGGTGTATGCGGCACACGACTACTCACAAAAGTGTCGAATCGATGAAGTTATAACTGATGCTCTCCTAAATGCGGATATACAGACTCCACAGCTAGATTTAATCCGCAAAGAAATTCTGGAAAGACTCGGTTATGAGTATGATGGTCCGGGATCCAATATTCTCCGAATCAGAGCAAGAACAGATAGGAGACCACCAGTGAAGTACACACCAAGTAAAATAGACTCTCCAACAAAAACCCAAGCAAATGAGAACCAGCTACGGAAACGTAAGCAAGCTGATCAAGATGACAAGTCTGAAATGGTCGCAGACGTAGGCGCTTCTGATCCGTTGTTGGAAAAACCAAATAAAAAACCAAAGGGTGGACGAACAGCAAAAAAGAGAGCATCAAAAAAGAAATCTACTGAACTGGACGACCAGGATGGCCAAGGCAATTTCCCAGTAATCGACTTCAGTAGTCTAGTAGACCATGTACCCGACAAAACAGAGAGAGCACACGATATCATCACAAATAAAAATGAGAATGATATCACAACAAAGCTCCCTGACAACATCTTCAGCAAAATTCAAGAAATTCACAACGCAAATGGACCATTGTAAGTCAGACTCTTTTTATTTTTCTGTTTATGATACAATTAGGTCTCACACTCTTTACATTTACCTCAGACTGTTTAAAACAGTATGAATTGTTTTAATGAAGACTGTTTTGTATTTATGATACTTTTATATAGCTTGGACTCTTTTTAAATTTAGTTCAGACTGTTTTTATAGACTGTTCAGACTGTTTTTAGTTCTTTTTTATATAGCTCACTCTTTTTAAAAAATGATCAATTGTGTTTTTGTCAGACTGTTTAGTTCAGACTGTTTTTTGTTAGAAAGTTTAGTTCAGACTGTTTAGTTCAGAATGGTAAATTTAGTTCAGACTGTTTTTTTATACAAGCCCCAGACTGTTTTTTAATAGCTCAGACTCTTTTTTATATAGCTCAGACTCTTTAAAAAAAATGATCTATTGTGTCCCTTTTATATACAACTTTTAATGTTTTTTTTTAACTCAGACTGTTTTGTTGTCATACTGTTTTTTTCAATCTCATACTGTTTTTTCAATCTCAGACTGTTTTATCTCAGACTGTTTTGTTGTCAGACTGTTTTTTCAATCTCAGACTGTTTTGTGCTTACTATAAAATTTTAATTTACAGTGCCGCCTTGTTCTCAAAACTCGGTTCAACCAATAAAGATTACTTCATCACTCTCAACGACATCTACAACTTAATTAATGGCGAGTTGCTATGCTGTAATGTAAGTATACAAGGATCATACAATTTAATTGCTTGCTTACAAGCTCTTGTACTCAGACTCTTTCTAAAACTTGTCCTTATCGCAGATCATAAATGGGTATACCCACATATTGAAGCAAGAGTACCAGGCAAAGTCTACAAAAACATTCAAGATATTGACCTCCGTATTATGGGTAAAAACACAAACTCTTTTTATGTTGTCAATGCATCACTTTGTTTCTTTACAAAAAGAGTCTGAGATTTTATCTTAAACCTTTTCGTTGTTGTTTGGTTTGTAGTTTTTTTTAAAAGACAGAAAAAGATACGAGGATGAGCTCGATGCGAAAATCACCGATAAGCTGAGGAAGCATGTTCAGAACGGATACAAGTTATTGTTCTTCCCTATTAACTCGAATAGGAACCGACCCATTGATGTAGAGGCAGACCACTGGACTCTATTGGTTCTAAACGTCGAATCGAAGAAGTGGGGTTTTTATAATAGCAACATACCTCTTTGTAATATCAACAGACCAGACCCTTACCTTGATGACGCCAAACTAGTGGTAATTCAGACTCTTTTTAAAATACAACAGTCTGAATTAGCAAAAACTACCCTCTTCTTTTTAATGTATATATTTTTTGTTATGTTACAGATGGCCTTTGTACAAGAAAAATTGAAAATGATAGCTGATGTGCCCTCCTTCTCACTTGATTCACAAGATGGGTACACATTAGACGTTGTAACAGACTGTCCCTATCAAGGAGCCACGTAAGAAAAATATGCACCCTACTGATATTCAGACTGTTTTTACTATGCATCTAAACTCAAATTAATTTTACATGTTTTATTTTTTTACAGATCAGACTGTGCATTGTATGTGTGCTACAACATGGAGACAATCATCAATGATGAACCTGCCACAAGAGAGACGACTTCAGACAAGATACTAGAGTTCAAGGCCAAGATAATAACGAGAATCGTCAATCGATACATTCAGTCTGAATTAGCAAAAACAGTTTGATTAATGTAAAAATTAGTTGTAAACAGTCTGAATGTAAAAATAGTTCCATTATTTGTAAACAGTCTGAATAGAAAAGAGTTCTATTATTTTGTTCGAATATGATTTCGTTTCATTTTCTTTTTCTTTCGCCAATATATTTTTCAATGAATCTTAAGACTGTATTATTACTATCAATCATAAATGTATTATTAAAAACATATAAAAACGTATTTATACTGTATTACAAAAAACAGTCTGAAAAATATTATTAAATCTCAGACTGTATTATTACTATCAATTATACTGTATTATTATAAACAGTCTGAATCTCAGACTGTTTCAGAAAGAATCTCAGACTGTTTCACTACTCACACAATTCAAACCGTTTTAAAGATGTCTATTGACTAATAAAAAAGAGTCTGAATAATATGATTGATGTAACTAGTTTGCTTCACTTTATTTATTCCGTTAATATATTTCAATGAAATATAAACAGTCTGAAAATATATTATTACAATGTATTATGACAAACAGTCTGAATCATTTACAATCAATCATAATGTATTCAGACTGTATCAATCATAATATATTCAGACTGTATTATTACAATCAATCATAATGTATTATGACAAACAGTCTGAATCATTTACGACAATATACTAAAAAAACATCATATGACATGTATGATTAGAATCTCAGACTGTTTTTATGTTCATTAGAGTATCATACTATTTTCAGAAAGAATCTCAGACTGTTTCATTACTCACAATTCAGACTGTTTTAAAGAAGTCTATTGACTAATAAAAAAGAGTCTGAATAATATGATGATTAATGTAACTAGTTTTCTTCATTTTCTTTATTATAATATATTTTCAATGAAAGATATCAATAGAATCTCAGACTGTATTATTACAATCGTAAAAATAAGACTGTATTATTAAAAACAGTCTGAAAACATATAAACAGTCTGTATTACAATCATAATCTCAGACTATTTTTAATACAAAACTGTAAAAAGAGTCTGAATATTATTATAAAAAAAATCGACAATACATTACTAAATCAAACGAATCCATCAGAAAAAATACCTGTGCACAAAAAACATAACAGCAATTGATCTCTAAAACAGTCTGAAAACAGTCTGAATAAGAATAATAATAAAACAAACGCAATTGATCTGTAAAAAGAACTCTAAATAACTGATTTGTAAAACAGTATGAATACAAAAACCTCATATTGTATTATTAATATCATAAAATCAGACTGTATTATTAAAAACAGTCTGAAAAAGGCCAACATCATATAAAACTAAAAAAAGTCTAATATACAACTAAAAAATCTATTCACGATCATCCTTCAGAAGAAAGCTTCTCTTTGCACGTCCGTTGATTATGATTTGCATATTTCTTGCACCTCCCGCATTGATTAGCTTTCTTATTTTTCGCGACTGGATTTGCCTCACCACCTGATGGAATACGCTTCTTTTGAGGCCTTCCCGGAGGCCTTGATGTTTCTGGAGGTTTAATGTTTGACTCATTAATCAATTCAGAATCTCGCCAAATAGAACTAGGGACTGGGTTGATTGGCATATTGTACGATCTTCGATAAATGTCCACAAAGAACCATTTTTCAACAAAATTCTCCATAGGCAGTTTGTCCCTAGAAATACACAAAACTGCATGTTGGCACGGGAACCCAGTCCTCTTCCATTCATGACATGAGCATTGCCGATGTCCCAGGTCCACGTATTCGGATGGAGCTGACAGCACTTCATATTTCCAAAACCCTGACCTCACAACCAAAAACGACAGACCGTTGTGAATGAATGTGTCCCACTTTTCTTGGTAGAAAGGACACAGAACACCTTTCCATGTTGCTGCAAAAAAAAAAACATAACCAAAAATCTCTTAAAAACGTATACCTAGTAAAAACAGTCTGATATGATGACAAACACGAATTCACATAACAGTCTGAGTTGCCACAAACCTGCTTTGATTCTTCTTTCATCGAACCATTTCATCAATTTCAATCTTAGCTTATCAATCAGTTCAGTGATAGGTAATTCTCTAATATCATTGATCCAATTATTGAATGATTCCACAGCATTGGAAGTTGTCTCACCATATCGCGACTTTACACAATATGCTTCGGCCCATTTCATAGGATTGCAATTCTCCATAAATTTATCTATTTTACGACCCCCCATATTGCGCAACAACTTCATATTCTGTTCAAACAAAGGAATTGTAGCAGAAGTTGCACAAGTTTGCAACAAATTAATAATTTCAGTCCTTTTTGTTCCATCACCCCCACTAAACTTCAATTTCAAATTATCCTTCAAATGGCGTAGACAGTAATAATGGTCTGCGTTGGGAAAAATCCGAGACATACCATCCAACAACCCAATATGTCTATCCGAGAAAAATGTCAAAGGACGGTCATCACCTATAGTTAACTTCAGTTGTTCTAGAAACCAACCCCAATTATCAATATTCTCACTGCTAACAATAGCAAAAGCAAGTGGATACAACCCTGTAACATTAAAAAAAATCAAAAACAGTCTGAAAATCAAAAACAGTCTGATAACAAAAGCAGTCTGATAACAAAAACAGTCTGATAACAAAAACAATCTGATAACAAAAACAGTCTGATAACAAAAACAATCTGGTAACAAAAACATTTTTATAAAACAGTCTGATATAACAAAAGTTGTATATAAAACAGTCTGATAACAACACAATTTGGGCTTGTATAACAAAACAGTCTGAACTAAATTTAAAAACAGTCTGAGTTATATAAACCATTAATGTAACAAAAAACAAACAAAAAAAGAGCTTGAAAAAGGAAAAACAAACCTTTATTGCCATTCTTGCCGACTGCGGACAATAAAACACCCTTATATTTTCCTTTTAAAAATGTTCCGTCAATGAAAAGCATGGGGCAAACATCCCTAAACCCTTTTATGCAGCCATGAAGAGAGAAAAATACCCTTTTGAATTGATTTGAACCATTCCCATCCTTATCAAGTTCCAGGACACTGCGACTCCCAGGATTTGTCGATTCTAAACCCACAAAATACCTTTCTAATTGGTTGTATGATTCATCGATATCCCCACTGTGCATTCCGCTAGCCATTTGGACAGCATTCCAAGCTTTATAATAGCTTATCTCCAACCCATAACCAATCCTTAAATGCGATATTATAGCAGAAGGGGCTAAATTTGGATTTTCCCTCACATATTCATCCATTATTTTCGATATGAGCTTGCTATTTACATGCTTGTTCAGAGCACCTGGGGCTAACTTTTTGCATGTATGTTGTGATTCAAACTTTCTAATCTTAAATTGTTGGTCTGAGGTCCACACACCAGCATATATGTACCAGCTACAGCCAATACTATCCCTCTCTTCACAATAAGCGACCACCCTAACCGAGTTATTCCTTCTAAACCAGGGGACATGACCTTCATATATACAAAATTTCCGTAATGACTCTCTAAAGTGATCATCACAACTAAAAAACTGCCCAACCCCAGTTATCAAGTTTTCCCACTCACTCGTTTTATAAACCTTCCTAACAGCTAAACTAGAACCTGCATCACACCAATCATCATCATCCGAAAATTCAGAACAATCAGCACTTATTTCCTTCGAAGTACCAACAGTGCAAGTGGATACAGTCCCAACAAAAACTAGAATCTCTACTATTTTTTTTCCCAACACGTTAAACAGAGCGACCATATCTTTCAACTCATCATCCGATCTCAATAAACATCGCTCATCTCTAATTGCTAAGTAGGTTAGAGACACTGAATCCAAATTCAAGCTAAACCTATTACTTATTGTATGTAATAACTCCGCATAGGTCATACGCTTATTCAGAGCAACAGGGACACATTGATCATTATATCGACAATACATTACTAAATCAAACGAATCCATCAGAAAAAATACCTGTGCACAAAAAACATAACAGCAATTGATCTCTAAAACAGTCTGAAAACAGTCTAAATAAGGATAATAATAAAACAAAAGCAATTGATCTGTAAAAAGAACTCTAAATAACTGATTTGTAAAACAGTCTGAATACAAGAAATATGAACTCTTGAATACAATAGCTCAGACTGTTTTTTAATAATAAACGCAATTGATCTCTAAAAACCTAACAAAAACCTACATTGTGTTACAAAAAACAGTCTGAGTTATTATATAACAAGAAATATAGTAGCTCAGACTGTTTATAATAACTCAGACTGTTTTCTGTAACTCTAGAATACAATAGCTCAGACTGTTTTTAAATACAAGAAAAAACAGTATGAACTCTTGAATTTTAACAATACCAAATCATACAGAACAGTCTGAATTATTATAATAAACACTGTTTTTTAAAACAGTCTGAATACAAGAAAAAAACAGTATGAAGTATTAAATTTTAATAATAAACGCAATTGATCTCTAAAAACCTAACAAAAACATGCATTGTGTTACAGAAAACAGTCTGAGTTATTATATAACAAGAAATACAGTAGCTCAGACTGTTTATAATAACTCAGACTGTTTTCTGTAACTCTAGAATACAATAGCTCAGACTGTTTTTAAAAACAGTCTGAATACAAGAAAAAACAGTATGAACTCTTGAATTTTAACAATACAAAATCATACAGAACAGTCTGAATTATTATAATAAACACTGTTTTTTAAAACAGTCCGAATACAAGAAAAAAACAGTATGAAGTATTGAATTTTAATAAACGCAATTGATCTCTAAAAACCTAACAAAAACATGCATTGTGTTACAGAAAACAGTCTGAGTTATTATATAACAAGAAATACAGTAGCTCAGACTGTTTATAATAACTCAGACTGTTTTCTGTAACTCTTGAATACAATAGCTCAAACTGTTTTTTTAAAACAGTCTGAATAAATCATACATTGTGTTAGAAAATTCTGATTTATTATTTATTATAATAAATCTCTAAAACCTAAATTGAGCAAAGCAATTTGAGCTAAACTCAGCAAGAAAAACGAAGCTAGCAATAAAAAAACAGTCTGAAGGTTATATAGAGAGAGAGAACCTGTCTGTCGAGAGAGATATACAGCAATTTGATAAAATTCGTTCAGTGAGAGAGATATACAGCTAATAGTGTATAGAGATGGTTTAGAGAGAGAGAGATGGAGAGAGACGGTTTAGAGAGAGAGAGAGATACAACTGTTTAAAAAAACAGAATATGTATAGTATATATAGTGGACCAATCCTTAATTAGTTTCATAAATAATGGACCAATCCTTAAATGAATTTTATAGGCGGACCAATCCTTAAATACTTTTGTTTTCGTGGACCAATCCTTAATTTTCTCTTATTATTATTTGGCATGAATGTCATCAAGTTATAAAAAATCAAAAGCCTAAATTGGATTTACACGAAGGAATATAATACCCAATTACTACTTGGGTTTATACGAATAACAATTACTAAACTGAATTTTCATAAAAACCAATTTAATACCTAAACGTTCATAATTGACCAAATTTGGGACAATTCTGTCCAAATTGGTGACGTCGTCACTCTTTTAATGCATTTTTACGTTTATGCCATTTACATATCAAATAAATTACAAAATTACCATTTCCACATTTATATATACAAGACATTTAATAAAATATGTTTAGTAAAAATAATTAAATAACAAAAATTAAAAAAATACAATCACTACAATAAAATTAAGAATTAGGGACAATTTGTTTAGACACAGTCAAATTTTGTCTCCAAATGCTAATTTTTTGGGACAAAAATAATATTTTAGACACAAAAATAATTTGTTTATCATCAAATCTAACTTGTATGCACATAATTTGAAAAAAAATTGTCTCCAAATACAATCACATACGGAAATAAGGAGACAATTTTAATTTCGTCTCAAAAAGTATTTGGAGACAAATTTTAATTGTTTCCTTATGTTCGTATGAGATTGTATTTGGCGACAATTTTTTTTCTTCAAATTATGTGCCTAAAAGTTTGATTTGTGGCAAAAAATTTATTTTTGTATCTAAAAAAATATTACAAAAATAAATTTTTGTCCTGAAAAGTTACCATTTGGAAAGAAAATTTGATTGACTCTAAAAATATTATCCTTAATTCTTAAACTTGTTGTAGTGAAAAGTAGAAAAATAAGTACATATATGAAATATAAGTAAAATTATAATTTCTATTAAAATCAATATATACATATATTTACAACAATAATATTTAAAAAAGTAAATAATATGATAGTATAACTAACTATAAATATATATACATTTATGTATGTATTATGTATATATATGTATGTATATATATGTATTTGGGGACAGTGATGGTGGTGGTAACGCAACGACATCGGGACTGTGGTGATGGTGGGGAGACTATTTGTATTTATCTATATAAGTATATATGTATATATTTAGCTAGAGTATATATGTATATATTTAGCTATGGGGGTGGGAGGGGGAGGCGGCAGCGGTTGCCGAGGGGGGAAGAGACGATGGTGGTGTTTATATATGTATATATTTATGTATGTATGTATAAATCTATGTATGTATGTATGGGGGGACAAACGGATGGTGGTGGGGACGGCGGAGGCGATGATGGATGGGTGGGTGGGTGGACGACGGTGGCGGCAGTGGGTGGGGGCGACGGAAGTTGGTGTGTGTATATATCTATATATATTATAGTTTTGTTTTTATTTTATTTTCAATACCCAATTGATAAAATGACATTTTTACGGTTAACGGAAGTTGATGATGTGGCACTGATGACATCGTTAATTTTGACGGAATTGTCCAAAATTGGGTCAATTATTAATGTTCAGATATTAAATTGGTTTTTGTGAAATCTCAGAGTAGTAATCGTTACTCGTATAAATAATATGGTAGTAACCGGATATTAACCCAATTGGATAAATACCAATAATCACCAATCAATTAAATGAATGAAATCATTTATGTGGCATAGTAAGTCATTCCTATTTGAGTTAATGGAAATTTCGCTATAACAATAGAAGATACAATGTCACAAAACCCTGCCTAAAAGTAGAAGATACAATGTCATAAAATATTTAAGGTGACTGATAATCATCGATCTCTTTAAAAATGTTTTTGTTGTTGATGAATTTTGTGAAATCCTTGGATAAAAAATAAAGTGTATAAGTTATTGTTGTTTTTGATGAATCTTAATATTATTTAATTTTTTTCTCGGCTATCCTTCTGGTTCTTCAAAATAAATAGTTTTGCTAATTTAATTATCTCAATAGTTTTACGGAGTATGGTTCAGGGTTTGCTAGTCTCTGTTTATGATGTGTGTGGCTTGTTATATTTTTGTTATATTAATGGTTGCATTCGATTTTTCTTATATCATTTTTGTTTCTCTTACTCATAGTGCATGGAGTGACGGAAATGTTTAATCTGTCAAAACTAGCAAGTTGAAAGATCAATGCCCCAGTTTAGTGTTTGGCATCGATATATTTAGCCTTTTAGTTGTTAAGCATACAATAATAGAAAAAAAAAACATATAAATTTATTTAGTTATTAAAAAACTACAAAACAGAACTTCAATTAAATAAATTTTAATTTATTAATTAAAGTATTCTCACTACAAAATAATGTATAAATAACTACGGAAATTGTAACAGTTTTTTTTTTTATGACGAGCCTATTAGCTACGGATTTTGTAACGGATTTATGACCGAAAAATGAATTTGTGACAGGTTTATGGCAGGAAAGTCATTTTATGACGGATTTGTGGCAGAATTTGACTATCAGAAAATCAATAAAATTTTGTAGTGTCTAAACAAGATTTTCTTATTCATTATAATGTAATTTTAGTGAAATAAAAACATTTTTAAACTATTTACATTTTTATATTATAAATTTTAAAGTTTTTATGAACTAAAGACCTGTTCATGCTTTATTTTATGAATTAAAAAACGTTTCAAAGTTATTCTTCAATAAATTTTTAATCCTTTTATCTTGGTGGGGAATCTCGTCAATACAGTTGAGGCAACAAAGTGTCCGTGGCCTCTTTTTCTTCCTCTCTTATTTATTTCCCTTGCAAGTGTAACAACCAGACCCAATTTGAAAATCATACGACCGAATAACATGTATAGTGACACGCGATATACAAATTCTAACTTAACAACATATAAAATAGTAGACTAATAAATATATTAAAAAATATATACATTTATTAATAACAATCTTAACTACGGTACTTACCAAGTAATTATATATCATATAAGATAAAACCAAAATTACATCACAGCGGAAAACTAACTTAAACTTTTATGAAGTCTGTCTGTTCCCGACAGACTCGATATCATCTGTAAAACTGCTTGCTAATCTGAAAACATTTTAAAAAATGAGGGATGAGGCAAATGAGCTCAATGAGAGAGAAAGTCTCATAATATATAATATGGGTCAAAAATAAGATTTTCCTTTTCAGTTTCTTTAAAAAATAATTTTTTATTTAATAAAAATTCTCAATGCATTTATCAGTAATTTAAATAAAATTGGAATAACAAGATAAATAATCTCTTTTATTTTTCTTTCATCAAAATTTGAATCATTTTAAACAATCACAGAATAATAATAAAATATATTTCTTTTTTTTTATGATAAAACAAATACGATAATATGTATATCTTAGGATACCAAGCCCAATTGATTTACTCAATCTATTTACCGTCGATCTTTTTCACAGGTATATAAACCGTACGTGTACTACGTAATTAAGGTCACCGCAGCATGACGGCTTGGTCTATTTATTAAAACGTTCCAGTTAACGAATGTATGTACAATTGCTAAGTTAACCATTGAGAACTAAACTCTTTCGTTTAGTTGCCAACGTCACCCCACTTTCCTCTTCCCCTTATTCGGTGATTCCCCGTTGAACTTATTCTCATGGTCTCAAATACAAATCATAAGCAAATTATAAAAATAATAATTTAGAAACCTTATACAGATACATTGTATATAACATTTATCTTTATAAGATATAACTCATTCTCTTTATGCAGATTCACTGTATATATAAATCACTTTTTTTTCTCATTATTTTCTTTCTTTGGATATTTATTTGTTTTCGTAACAATATAAAATCAATGTTTACATATATAAATAGTACTTGGAAAATAATACACATGAGCCTGTAAAACATTATCAAAAGATGCGACGGCATATTCATAATAACAAGACAAAACCCACTCACCTCGATTCGGATTGTCATTAATCCGAATATTTCTACTAAGACGGCTGTCAGGATTGTCATTAATCCGAATATTTCTACTAAGACGGCTATCAAGAACAGCTTAACCTATATATATATATATATATATATATATATAGCAGGTTACTGTCATAAGCCACTATCATAAACTTCAGTTAGGATCATACTGAACATGTATCTTAATCAAGAATGTATAGCCACTTAATAAGAAAATAGCAACACTAACTATAACATTACAAAATCTCATGGCTCAAAATTGTAGTTTCTTAGTACCAGCAAAGTGTCAACTTATGGAATTTCAACCTAGATCAGTTATTAGTGCAACAGTACTATTTTTAAGTACAACCAAAACTTAAAAATATCCTCTGCTATAAGAAAATGTTCAAATTGCTACTGTATTTAGCAACTGATTTAGTAGTCATTAAATACTAATCGAAATAACAACTAAATTCGTTGTTATTAAGTCATACCAACTGATTTGTAATTGATATATTTTTAGTTAGTGTATATTAATTATTTAGTAACTAAAACATTTTCAGTTGGTGTATATCAACTATTTTAGTAACCAAGGCAATTTCAGTTGGTATATAGCAACCGATTAATATCCATGACCTTTTTCTATTGGTAAGTACTAACTTAATCGTAACTATACTTTTCTAGTAGGAAAATTCCAACTAAATAGTGACTTGACTTTTCAGTTATTAAATAGCAACTGATATAAAACTCAGTGGTTAGGAATTACTAACTAATTAACCGTTAGTTACAAATTTTTTGACTAGCATGATAATGAAACACTTGATAAATACGAGTATATGTAATTCTACATTTCTTTTTTGACCAAATATTCACTTATAACATTTTCTAATTATATACTTAATTAAAGGGAAATATATACATTTAATGTAATGTACTACATGTTGACAATGATTCAGATACCGGATTACAAACGCTAACAAACGTACGAATCTATCAAAATGTTTACAATTCAGGTAGCGCCGTTAACTTAATTACAGAATGTTTTTTTACGAAAAGAGAACTAACTTCCATTTAATTAAATCGACGCCAGTACCTAAATCGTTAACATTTTGATAAACCAGTTAAGTGTTTTTAAGCAACGCTAAATTAAATATTGTATTGTTTAATTTTTAATGTAATTTATATTAGTTGGGCAATGTACTAGTTTTTGCAAATGTCTTGTTTTCATCTAGGTATAATAAAACCTCTATACAATTATACTAATGGGATCATTGTAAAATATTACTTTACGAAGGTTATGCCTAAGTAGAGGTACGTAAAATAATGTTTAAACAAAAGTTAAATGAGGTATATTGCGTAAGATTTTGTGTCAAGAAACTTTAAGTACGATAATGTAGAAATACAAAAGGTTCGTTTTAGAAAGGTTTTAGCATGCTTAAGAAGTTGAAAATATTCAAAAGGAATGGGTATACACGTCGTACTTGGTATGCGCAAGTTTAAATATGTGATATCCACTAAAAAAAAAATGAAGGCATTGTATCAAACAAAATTTCTCATGCTAATTCGTCGACTTGACTTGGTCATGGGGATACATACTGATATTTATCTCCCGAATACCATGATTCTCGCTATACATGAAGTTGGGGCACATTCACTTACGATTGGTACCTTCTATTTTATGAAGTATTATTATATATATGTTCTATCAATTATGTTATCTTTTCTTTATTTAACTTCGTTATAAAGACATACTCTTTAGGGATAGGCTAATATGTTTATTGATGTTAATTTGTGTGTTTTAAAACTAGTTAATCACAATACTAAAAGAATAACGTCACAGGAAACCATCAATCAAACTCTTTAGGGATATGCTAATACGTTTATTGATGTTTATTGATGTTAATTAGTATACAAGCTAGCATGATATATTTAAGATACCCGTGATCTACTAAGCATGCCGACCCTCCTAAAATATGTCAACGAGATTGGAGCACACCGAATGCACGCTCCACCTCCTTTCTCACGTCTTCTTGATATTGAGCAAAGACTTTTTGTTTTTGTGACAAATGATTTGTAATTGATTTTACAAAACAAGCCTAAGGTGGGTAAATTGCATCCGCAAGATAATAACTCCTATTATATTGATGACCATTAACTTGATAGTTGCAAGTAGGGGCCTCACCTTCTAGTAGACTATCGAATAAGTGTGATTCTTCTAAGACGTTGATGTCGTTGTTACAACCCGGAGAATCAAAGTAAGCATACCATATCCATAGATTTTTAGATGAGACTGCTTGAAGAACGATCGATGGCTCCTTACTATGGCCACTTTTATATTGTCCGGCCCAAGCTGCAGGGCAATTTATCCAATGCCAATGTATGCAATCGATGCTACCAATCATTCTTGGGTAACCCCGTTTGGTGTCGATATTGTTTAGTTTGTGCACATCCTCCTCATTCGGTTCCCTAAGATATACCCACTACAAATATGAAAGATGGCACGAGTAAATTGCTTCATGAACTCAATTGATGTAGATGAGGATATTCGAAGATACTATTTGAGAGAGTCAGCAAAGGCACCGTATGCTAGAAGCGGCATGGGAGTGGTTATTTTTTGATAAGAACTTATCCCAACGCAATGGGCAACATCGATTTTTTGGCGAAATAAGATCATTTTTCGATCACCTCTTCCGCTATCCTAATAAAAAGAGCCTTATGCATTCAAAAACACAATATAAACTCTCTTGGAGAATAATTCGATTTCTTACTAAAATAATCCGTTTGGAGTCTTGCGTCACCTTCTTGGATTAAACGAGGCTTAACAATTCTTTTTTTTCTTAGTTTTTTAGAATTTTAATTTTGGGGAGTTTCGAGGTTAAAAGAATTAAATTATAGCCATTATTGTGGTTAATTTGCAATTTTTCAAACTGCCATAACTTAAAAATAAATAAAACAACCGTTATTGGGGTTAATTTGCAATTTTTCAAACTTATGGAACTTTAAAATAAAGAAAACTAGCCTTATTACTTAATCATTTAAACAGAAAACTACAAGGACTATTTTGTAATTAATAACGGTCGGATTTTAAAAATATATAAACTGCAAGGATCAGCCCTGCAATTACGCAGGGACTGGCCCTGTAAATTCCCTTCTCTTCATCTCCCCTTCCCCGCGTCCCTCTTTATTTCATCGTGTCCCTATATTTTTCTTATATTTTTATATCTTTATCATTAATAATATAAAAATATGAGTTTTCCCCACTATTTAATAAAAAAATAGTTGTTAATATTTGTTTTGATTCAAAGTTTTACGATTTATTTTTAATTCAGTCTATCTTTCTTAATAATTTAGGAAAATCATTAACAATAAAATGAGTAATTAAGAAAATGAAAAATGGAACCATTAGATTGTAATGTTTAACTGACTTTGTAATGTTTACGTGATTCAATAATCAATCAAACACATTGTTGACCAATATGAAGCAAACAAATTGATATTTCCTCATTAATTTGTTTAAATTTAATAAGTAAGTTAAGAAATAAATTGGAAAAATATATTCATTATCAATATGTAAAAATACCGTTTAAAAAATAACATCTAGAAAAGTAGAATAAATATTAGGAATTTTGGGTATTTTGGGTAAATAGCCGCACCGAAAACCGTTATACTCATTACAAATATGGGTATGGGTAGGGTAAAAAAAGTTATATAGAGCCAATCCGATCCGATCCGTAAATGATGAGAGAACCACTAAAACCGTTACCCGAATACGGTATTCGGAATACCCAAAAACCGTTGAATCAGGTCAGGCCGGGTAGGATAAAATTGACACCCCAACTAGTGTCACTGTTTTTGAATTGACTATATTTAATAGTAAGAAGGAGTTGTTTTGGCTAATAAAAGTCTTGCTTTTACATTACTGTAACTACTGAACAAATAAAGTGATTAAGATGAGATATAAGACACAATCAAACTAGTGAACAAAATGAGGCTCAGCAATAAGCTAAAATCAAAAAAATAGTGAACAAGCTAAGGTTGAAAAAACGTGTAATGTTGTTCGCTGAAATGATGGTAATTGTTTGGGTTTGAGACGCAATTGAAATTATATACGTTAGAAAAATTGATCAAGTTTTTTTTATTTATTATGCACGTCAACCGTTCGATGAAATGGTATGTATGTTTATTCATTTTTACTGCACTTTTGTGTTTGTTTTTATTTTGGATTTTTTGATTTTTTTGATATTTTAAGTTTATTATGCACTTTAATGAACTTTAATGATCTTTATGCACTTTATCATTCAATTTAGTGAATTTTATTCAATTTAGTGAATTTTATTCAATTTATTAAACATTATACACTTTATTATACAATTTATTATGCACTTTAGTGAAATTTATGCAATTTATTATAATTATGCTCTTTATTTAACTTTATGCAATTGATTATGCACTTTTGTAAACTTTACGTACTTTATTATCCATTTTATTTAACTTTATGCATTTTATTATGTACTTTTGTGATTATATTTATTTTTTGAGTTTTTTCCTATTTGTTGAGTTTATTATGCACTTGAGTAAACTTTATGCACTTTATTATGCGTTTTACTGAACTTTATGCACTTTATTCACTGTATTATGCACTTTTTATGCACATTTTATGCATCCTTTTATGCACATTTGTACATTTTTTATTTACCAATATCCACTTTTATGCACATTTTATACATTTTTTATGACTTTTTATTGACTCTATCCACTTTTATGCACATTTTATTCCCTTTTTATGCACTTTTTTACACATTTTATGCATATTTTATACAAATTTGCACTTTTAATACACTTTTTATTAACACATCCATTTTATACACCTTTTATGCACTTTTAGATACTTTTTATTGATTCGTATTCACTTTTATGCATCTTTTATTTACTTTTTATCAACTCTATCCATTTTTATGCACATTTTATGCACTATTTATGCATTTTTTATCGACTTTATCCATTTTTATGCACTTTTATACACATTTTATGCACATGTAAGCACATTTTTATGCACTTTTTATTGATCCGTATCCTTTATGAATTTTTTATTGACCTGTATCAACTTTTATGCTCATTTTATGCCTAATTATGCATTTTTAATTGACTTGTATCCAATTTTACGCACTCTTTATGCACCTTTTATGCATAATTTATTGACTTGTATCTAATTTTATCCACTTTTATGCACTTTTTATTGACTCATATATACTTCTATACACTTTTTATTGACTCGTATCAATTTTTATGCACTATTTATGAACCGTATGCACTGTTATGCACTTTATGGACTCGTATGCACTTTTGAATTTTTGAATTTTTATTTTTTATTGATTTTATTTATTTATTTTGGGGTTATTTTGATTTTTTGAACTTTTTTAGATTTTTTTTAGATTTTTTTCTCTTTTTTTTTTGTGTGAAAAAAGTGACTTTTTTCAATTTTTATGTATTTTTTCTAATTTTGTTATTTTTTATATTTTTGAAAATATTGTTATTTTTTTCATATTCATTTTCTTTTTTTTTTAGAAAGAGAAATAATAATTTTTAGGTTGAGATAATAGTAATTTTGTAAATTGGTTGAATTTTTAAAAAGTCCGACTAATTGGGGATTGAAACATTGATTTATGACTTTTTGGGGATAAAATATCAAAAGTGTGACTAATAGGAAATTACTCCTAAGAAAATGTGTAAATATCCGTAATTATGGATGAATTCGGTTCGCTACCGAATTTTTTGACTAAATATCAATATCATACAAAAGTAGTTTGGTTTGAGAATTTTTATACCATTAGCAAACCAAAAACTTCGGTATACCGAACTTTTGGTATGCCAAACTATTCGGTTGGTTCGATTCAGTTTCGTTTTTATACAGAACTTTAGAGTTTACAAGTGATGATAGAAAAATTATACGTATTAGGAAAAAAACATAGTATAAAATTTTAAAAATAGTAGATTAAAAATATATATTTATTTATATTATTGTTACATTTCTTATTTTTTGCATAAAAGAGTAAATACTAATAGATATTTCTATTAAATGTTATAAAAAAATGTTATAAGTATTTACTAAAAAAAAGTAATATAAGTATATTATAACAATGTTAATAATTAAGTGTATATAAGTCTATATAGTATATTTTGATATTTCGGTTTGAATCGGTAACATACCGAACTCACCAAACGAATACTGAAACCAAACCGACTTTCAAAATGTCGGTATAACAAACTTTTGGTACCGAATTAATTGGTTCGGTTCGGAAATCGATTGGATGATACAAGTCGGTAAAAAAGACCACCCCTCAATTTGTCTCTTTATTCTTTTCTATGCTTATTTGCACCTCCCCACAATTTCCCCTCTAATAATACTAAAATATCTATCTTTATTTAGGCTGGATTTTTGTACTACATTTTTTCTTTATAAACGCACAAACCGTACAAAAAATGTACGGTATGGAGGGATTCTATGCAAACCGTACATTAAATGTACGGTTTGCTGAAGTTTTCAGAAATTGCAGAATAGTCCCTGCATTTCGTAAAAACTCAATATTGGTCATATCAATTAAAATACTGAATATTTTTTACAAATTAAAACATGAACTTTTTTTATAAAAAACTAAATGACATATTATTAAAAATATACATAAAAAAAGAAATATTTTTTTATAAAATAGTAAATCTTTTAAACATGATTTTTTTAATAAAAAAACTATAATTATAAATCTTATCAATTAAAATACTGAATATTTTTTACAAATTTATAAGTTAAAAATCAAACATACAAATCAAATTAAAAAAAACAAATGTGCATTTATTTTATTTTTGCACGACTAAATCCTTTAAAGTTGGACATAGGGAGCATCTTTCCCGCCGATTTTAATCTGTCCGACGACGACTCAGTGGACTCTTCGATTTCGTTTAGCTCCGGACGACGTCTATCTCAATGCCGCGATTCTGGATGCGGAGCACGCTCGTGTGATGTAATTGTCAATTCTCAAGCCTAAGTGTCGGTTGAATGCTGACTAGGATGATAATCATACGACCCAAATGATTGTCTATGATAATCGAACGGAACATCGTCGTGTATGTAGTCCGACCCAATAAAAGAAGCACGACGATGACCGCTTAAACTCCCACCCTGATCTGTAGTCGGGCGTCGACCTTCACTCGTTCTTCTACCCCCGTTACGCCCGCCGCTACTAGATTCGCCTTCCCCTCTACCTCTTTCGGTATGCCGATAACTTGAAGCCCTAGCATAAGTTCTTGGGTCGTAACCTTGATCGTCATCACCATCGTCGTCATCGTCATCCTCCTCATCCGAATGTTCATCACCTGACCCATACGGATTCATTCCCAGTTCATTGAACTCCGCACGTAGTAAGTCCACGTCCGTTTTAGATTTCAGCCGTTTGAACGATTTGAAACTGCGGCGCAACATCGCTTTCTGAAGAAAAAAAAAACACGATTTATTAGTATTGAGATATACAAACAAAAAAATAACAAACAAATATTAATGAACTTTAACTAGTTGTTACCATTTTATTGAGCACACCCGTATGCTCGCTGAAACCGTGAGATGGTAGTCCAAGTTCAGGTGGGTTTATAAAGATGCGGGTCCTCTCTCTATACCATCCCATGTAATCCAGTAACGTCCCCGTGCCAAATTAGCCGTTAATAAGCCGGTTGTGGCGGTCATTCCACACGGTTATAAACTCTTCAAAAAGTGCAGGCCAATCGTGTTTTTGTTCAGGTTTAATCCCATATCTTCTATCCTTGCCGTGACCTTATTTAGGTTTCCAAATATATGTAGGGACAACCTGAACAAAACCGAACTGTCTCATGAACCTGTCCGTGGGGTGGAACTCAGTCTTCTCATTACAAATGAGAGGAACAGAACAGTGCCACATATCACGGCCCCGCGTGGAGTATTCCGGATAGTCATCGAGGTTCCCGTAAGGTTGCCATACTATCTGTAATCCGCAAAATTATTATTAGAATATGTAAACAATGGTTTAAAAATACTAGTAATAAATTCTACGAACATAAGACCAATGCAATCATATACAACATATAATACGTAAGTTACATGTAGGAAATAAGAAAGTGAAAATTTATCTGTTCATGCGACATATGGTCAAACTGGTCCCGTATGTGGACCACATTATGTCCGTAGACATATGACTTAAGATTAGTAAGCCTCCAAATCTTCCATCTGTAATATACAAACAAAACCCGATAAACAATAAATATAAATAAGAAAAGTAAATGATAGATGACCCAATAAAAAAAACACAAATCAAATACAAAAATTAAATAATATCATACCTGTAACCGAGGGGGAACATAGGCAATCCCTCAGGTGGCTCGATATCAGCAGGCAACCCTTCACATGGTCTAATCGGCAGTAGTCTGGTCATCGCCCACATATCGAGAAACATCACCGCCCCACTTACTCCGGTAGATTTACCATGCACCAACTTGTATTAATTAGCCTCTAACCAGGCCAGAAGAGCTGATCCCCAACTATACTCTGCACCTGTGTCTAAATCCTCCAGAAATGGCAGAGGCCATAGTGGAATTTGATCACTGCTTTTATCTGAAAACACATGTGCACCAAATAATAATAACATGGCAGCCCTGAACTGATATAGCAAACGCTCCTCACTAGGGTTGGGGGGTAATTCACCAAAGGTATGTAACATTCAATCAAGTCTAACTGTCAAACAGTTTGTATCGACTTGATTGTCGGCAGATCTAACACCCAACAAACTCTCTATCATATTCAACCTACTCGCCTTGGTATCATTCCGCTCTGATCGGGTAACAACAAGACCATCTACCCTGAGACCAAGCATAATCTCTACATCCTGTAACGATATCCCCAACTCTCCACCGACAAAATGGAACGAGTGGGGTCTCATCACGCCACCTATCAACTAAGGCTGTAAGCAAGCCTCGGTCTAGGGTATAATTACCTATAGTGTGAATACCGTAAAAACCGGCTCTAATCATATTTTCAACTACTCTGTCAGGCGTCGGTATCTGCCAACTATAATTATAAATCATAATCTTATGGGCATCTCCTCTACCCTCTTCTCTTCCAGCATCCCAAGTCTGATTTGAAATATGACCGGTCTGTCGTAAAATGCCCATCATGGCTTTAATCTGTTGACCTGGCTCTGCCATCCTAACTATTTTTATTTTTAACAATAAAAACAAGATAAGAAACATACACATTTAATAATAACCAAACAATTATTCTAATTATCTAAGTAAACAAATTTTAATAAAAACTCTATTTTTATATAAAACGGGAAAAATATCAACCCCAATTTTTATTGGTGATTTGGGCAAACAAACTAATTAAAAAACCTAATTTTATAAAGCACATAATTTTCAAAACGGTTAAATATTAATAAAACGTAACTATTTTTATCTTTCTCAATCAAAACAAATAAAAAACATACACGTGTAACATCATAACCAAACCATTAGTAATAAATATCTAAATAAACAAATTTGAATAAAAACCCTAATTTTTTTTATAAAATGGACAAATATCAACAATTCTAATTTCTATGATTAATATAAACAAACAACAAACAATTATATATAGCTAAGTGAATAATCAATTGGTATATTTTATATATTTTTTCCTATTTTACAAATTAAAATTACACAAAATAAATAATAATTAGAGAATAAAGAAATATCTTGAATTAAGGCAAAATTTGATTGATGATTTAGGGTTTTTGTTAAGAAATTTGATGGTTATTGTGGTTGATTGATTTGAGTTTTTTTGGATGATAAATTTAAGTTTTTGAGAGAAAGAGAGAAAGAGTTTTTGATAAATTTGAGTTTTTTGTTATAAACGTAAAATTCTGTTTTTCAAGGACTGACTGTGTAATTTTTGACGCAGAGACTGACTGTGTAATTTTGACAAGGGGGATTGACTGTGTAATTTCTGAAAATTGATCCAAACCGTAGATTTAATTTACAGTTTACAGAAAAACACACAAAACGTACATTTTTTGTACGGTTTGTTGTGATTTTCTGTAAACCGTAGATTAAATCTACGGCTTGTGCGTTTATAAAGAAAAAATGTAGTACAAAAATCCAGGCTCTTCTTTATTTTCCTTCCATTATTTACGTCTTCTACTAGTCTATAGTAATTCTTTTCCATTTCATTTTATTAACTAATACTAATAGTATTCCATGTTAATATTTAACATAGACTCGAGATTTTGATGGTGATTCTCACCTTAAAAAGCTGTGGAAATTCAATCCAGACTATTTAGTAACTGTTGTAGGATATTATTGGTCATCTTGGGCCTTATTCTATTGGGCATATCTTGGGCTTTCCTAACATATGTAAATCTATCCTCTATTATATAAAGAGGGTCAGTGGTCTCTTGATGTATCTCTCTGTACAATCATATTAATGAATAAACACTTCGTCTGTTGTTTCTCATATCTCTCTCTATATCTATACATATCTCTATATATATCTATAACGAGCTAATATGTCACACAACACGTTATCAGCACGATGCTCGTGGAGACTAAGATATACGCTCGCGGATATTGGAGATTTTTGGTAAACGCACAGATATTGGGTATCTATAAACCTTGAGGTTTATCCTGTGTTTTTTTTAAGATTTTGCTATATCGACCTTCACCAACATAGCGTGTGAAAGGTACATGATTATTTTATATAATAATGTAGACGCATGTTGATAGTGAATAGTGATAAACTTATTAATCCTTAAAAAACTATAATAGTGGGAATCAATGGTTGTTACTATTAAATGTTTGGCTGTGTGTCCATATGTTATTAATTAACACCTAATAAGTTATACTGCATGATAAAGTAGTGAACTCAAACCTATTTATATGTAATATTCTACGACAGTACGTCAACCTAATAAGTTATACTGCATGATAAAGTAGTGAATGTTTACATGTAGTAATATGAATATGTTAGACTATATATGTCACTTACAGAAGCGTTAGTAGTAGTTTTGAAATTCCTATCCGCTGTTCTAGTTGCAGTTTTGCAGTTAGGTTCCAAGTGAGGTTGTAACCACAGGTTGGAACCAAGTGTATAAGGTTCCAAGTGAAGTTGGAACTGCAGTTGGAACCAAGTGTATTAATGGACAGAACTGTTTTTAAAATTAAATGTACTTGAAAATAATTCACACGCACATTTAACAACGGAGTTCACCTAACTAGGCTACGTCTCCGGGGCACTTACCCAGATTATGATATTATAAAAAGCTTACAATATATGACTCAAGTTTTAATGAAAAACTTAGACTCCCTCTAGGTTTTTCAGCCTATCACTATATTGCTCCTACTCTATAACTATCACTTATAAATCAATGGCATCCCACCATTGTTTTCTTTTTAAAGCTCACGTGTATTCTCTCTAGAAAATAAGTTCTTTATAATTTAGAACACACACATTTACAAGCTTAGTTATCAACTATATATAAGCAAAAACAATCTTCTATCTTTGAAGGTCTTTTGTGATTGCTTTTGACTTTAATGATTGGCTTTAGTCTTTCCATGTAATACGTGATTCTTCAGCGTGAATAGACTTCAATCATGATTGGTTGATACCTGTTAAATAACAAGCTTGATTGTAGGAGTTAGTATTTTCCTATAACAAGAAAACATATAAAAAGATCATATCTTGGTAAGATGATATCTTTTAGATATTCATGTAAGACATTAACTCCTAATTTTATTCAATCTTAAACATATCATACTGATTTGATAGGGAACAAAGATTGAAACTAGTGATAAGGATAATCATAAGAGAAGAGATCATATTCAAAAGGAAACAACCTTATAAACTAATCTCTTTATATCTTTAATAAGACATCTTTCCTTAACACTTTGATATTCTCAATAAACACATATAAAACGTTTAAGACTTTATGAGAATATATCCTGCATATTTTAAAACAAGTGATTATATTAAAGAATGGTTATGCAGATAAATGGAACTAAACAGAATTCTGCTGAACAATAGGTTTGAACTGAGGTTGCAACTGGTACTTGAAACCTGTCAGCATAGGTTGCAACTTAGGTTGCAACTGGTACTTGGAACCTGTCAGCAGAGGTTGCAACTGAGGTTGCAACTGGTACTTGGAACCTGTCAATCCTGTCTTAGTTCTTAATAACAGTTAGGATTTATTTAGTAAAAACCAATAGATAATTAACAATATTTAGACCAGAAATCTGGTCCTAACAATCTCCCCCTTTGTCATTGGTTTTGACAAATCAATAAAGTTTATAAATCATCCCAACCACCTGCAAATTCAATATCAGTAAGCTCCCCCTGTATGTTAGAATTGCAGGCATATTGTATAAGCACAATGTATGTGCACACAGTAAGTTTTCAGACCTGTTTCAAGTTTAAAAGCATTCATATTTCAACAAGATATTTTCAGAAGGAAACTGCAGAATTATTAAAGCCAAACAGGCATAAAATTGTCTTAATACAGCATAATTGAAGAGGAGAGTAAAGTCTTGAAAACATCAGAATGAAACTAAAACAACAAAACATAAACTTCACTCCCCCTATTTGTCAGCAACCATTGGAATTAGTCACTTGGAATATCACACTGTGGGGGTCTTTCTCTTAGAGGATTCTGCCTGACTACTTCTTCATCTTCTGCATTGTCATCCTCACTGCTGATTGAAAAACCATCATGACTTTGAGTGTCATTACTGTCATCATCCTCACTTTCTATGAGATTCACCAGCAGCTTGTTTATCTGATAGTCATCAGCATCCAGTTCAGCTCTCCTTTCTTGATTGTAGGCCAACTTCTGTTGTAAGTACCACCTTATACCTTTCTTCTTTGCTGAAGGAGCAGTTGAAGTTTCTTCTTCTTTTTCTTTCCCTTTGTCACCAGAAATGTCATTGACATGCCCTTCTTTTAACAGTTTGGCAGAAATATAGAGAGCAGAGGAACAATCTGTGATTGGTTCATTAGTGATACTAATAGGAGAATCTCTATTCATAGAAGCAACTTGACCCAGAATAATACTGGAGATTAGGCAGGGGAATGGAAGCAGAATGGATGATGAATTATCATCACTGAAATCCCTTATAAGGTTAAAGATATGATGGCCAAAGTTTATGGGTAGAGAAGACATTATCTTATACAGAAAGATGGCCATGTCTTTGTTAACTCTGGAGGGTTGTTTGGTAGGGGTCCAGTTGAACCTAGCAATTTTGTGCAATACAGCAGCACAAAGTGTGAGGGAGGATGTTTTGATGGAAGTACCATCAAAGCTAGTGTTCTTTCCAGTTAGAACCAGAGCAATAACTTCCATATCATACTCAACATTATCCACAGAAGGATTGGGTGTATTCAGACAGTTATTAATTAACTCAGGTGTAAAGTCTAAAGTAATTCCCCTCAGAAAGACCCTTCCAAACATAGGATTACTCTTATCAAAGACACCACTAGTCAAGTTGGCATAAAATTCTTTAACTACAGCAGGATAGTAGGAACTAGCATAAGAAATAGTTTCTCCTAATCCAACAGCAAAGAGCATTTTTTCAACATACACTTGTATGTATGGATAACTAACCAAATTGAGCCTTCTTTCACAATGGATTTCTTTACTAGAGTAAGCCCTAAATCTCCTATAAGATTTTCTACTCCAGAATCGAGGATCAACTTCATTGAATCTAGGAACAAACTCAAACTTATCTTTAATAGGCTCATTCTCAGGATTTCTCCTAGCACGTTTTTTAGTCCTATGTTTCTTAGAAGAGGAGGACTCATTTACCTTTGCCTTAGAGCTAGGACTGGTTGGATATTTGTTTATGAAGTCCCTTAGAGTGCAGTCATCATCAGAATTGGGGTTCGTAGACATGGTTGCAACTGGGGTTGGAACCTTACTTAGAACCTTGAAGAGGATTTTACAGAGACCTGGGTTTTAACAGTTTAGAGAGAGAGAGAGATTCTGTAAATTGTAGTTGATTTTGGATAGTAAAAAGAAGTTTATATAAAGAGCAATTAAGTCCATATCTTTTTGAAATAGGAAGGAGATACATGCAAATAAATTTTAAAACAGATTTAGGCTAAAAAATAGGAAATATCTTATCAACAATTTAAGGAAATCACAGCAAGATCACGAAAAAAAATACATCCAACCAATTATACAGATAAACATTACTTTTTGCACAAACAGATTTATCCAAAATTTGAAAATACAAGAGTTGAAGCTTTGAAGGAAATTTGAATTGATTCAAGATAAAGATAGCAATTAGAAAGATATTTAAGCTTTTGAAAAAAACAGAAATCTAGTAATTTACCTAAGAAAATATGTTTATCATTGAATAGCCTTAATAAAGATTAGATTTTAGGAGCTTATATTGAGCAAATCCGTTTTTATCCCTACACAAAAACTTGTTTGATGACCTCAGCCAGGAAAGAGTATAAGTGATGTTAAAAAAATAAGACTTTGTCTTGACAGTTATAAAGTAGACTGAGGTTTCAACTGATGTTTCAACTGAGCTTGCAACCAGTATTTTTAACACGAGGTTTCAACTGATGTTGCAACTGAACTTCCAACCAACTATTGAGAGTGTGAGGTTTCAACTGATGTTGCAACTGAACTTGCAACCATCATAAAAAAATTTGCACTTTGTGCTTGCAACTCTATTACCAGAGAGGTTTTTAAGGACAAGTTACCTCACATCTGTTTTTGAGACACCAAAAAGCGGCTTTTTCAAGACAAAAACATCATAGCTCAAAATAAGACTTTAACCTTAGAAATAAAACTTATTAAAGGTACTCAACACAGACATATTTAGCAAAAGTATTCAATTAGATTGATAATGACATACCCCTATGTCACTTCTTAATGATTCAAACTTGTTTGTATCAAGGGGCTTTGTGAAAATATCTGCTAATTGTCTTTCAGTTGAAACATGTTCTAAAATTAAGCTCTTTTCTTCAACTAGTTCTCTAATAAAATGATGCCTTAGATCAATATGTTTGGTTCTGGAATGTTGAACTGGATTTTTAGCCAAATCTATATTACTTTTGTTATCACAAAACAGAGTTAATATCTCTTGCTTAACATTATAATCAGTTAACATTTGTTTCATCCAAATTAGTTGAGTGCATCCACTTCCAGCTGCAACATATTTTGCCTCAGCAGTAGATAAAGATATGCAATTTTGCTTTTTACTGAACCAAGAAACAAGGTTGTTTCCAAAATAAAAACAACCACCAGAAGTACTCTTTCTATCATCTATGTTACCTGCCCAATCTGCATCACAGTAGCCACTTAGAAAATGGTTTGTATCTTTAGAATACCATAGGCCTAGGTGAAGTGTTCCTTTTACATACCTAAGAATTCTTTTGACAGCAAGAAGATGAGGTTCTAAAGGATTTGCCTAATATCTGGCACAAACTCCTACACTTAGGCAAAGGTCTGGTCTACTAGCAGTTAAATACAGCAAACTTCCAATCATGGATCTATAAAGACTTGGACAGACATTTTTACCTTTATCATTTTTGGACAGTTTAAGGGTAGTACTCATAGGAGTTCTCTTTTCTTTACTCTCACTTAGACCAAACTTCTTAACAAGATTGTCTGCATACTTACTTTGACATAGAAAAATCCCTTTCTCATTCTGTTTAACTTGCAATCCTAGAAAGTAAGTCAATTCACCTCCACCACTCATTTCAAATTCATTTTTCATATCAGAAATGAATTCTTCTATCCTATTATTAGAAGATGAGCCAAACACAATGTCATCAACATATATTTGAGCAACAATTATATCCTTTGTAGTTTTCTTTGTAAACAGAGTTTTATCAACTCCCCCTCTTTTAAAACCTTTTTCAAGCAAAAACTTGGTTAATCTATCATACCAAGCTCTAGGGGCTTGCTTAAGACCATACAAGGCCTTTTTCAGCAAATAAACATGTTCAGGAAAGTTAGGATCTTCAAATCCCTTAGGTTGACAGACATAAACCTCTTCATTAATCACACCATTAAGAAAAGCACTCTTTATGTCAAGTTGAAACAGTTTAAAATCATACAGACATGCAAGAGATAATAGCATTCTAATGGATTCAATTCTAGCTACAGGAGCAAAGGTTTCATCAAAGTCAATTCCCTCAATTTGTGTATAACCCTGAGCTACCAACCTAGCTTTATTCCTGATAATCACTCCATCCTCATCACTTTTATTTCTAAAAATCCATTTAGTCCCTATAACATTTTTATTAGAAGGTCTGGGTACTAAAGTCCATACATCATTTCTCTCAAATTGAGACAATTCATCCTGCATAGCTAAAATCCATTCACTATCTTCTAGAGCTTCTTTTATATTCTTAGGTTCTAACTGAGAGATATAACAAGCAAAGTGAACAACATTATTACTCTTACCTCTGGTATTCATACCTGAAGCAACATCTCCTATGACATTGTCAAGAGAGTGATTTCTCTGAGTCCTTACATAGCGTGGCTTGCTTGTAGTTGGCATAGCAGATCCTTCTTCTTCAGATTCTATTGAATTCTGGGTTTGAACCTCGGTTTCAACCTCAGTTCCAACCTCTGTTATAACCTCAGTTGCAACTGGACTTCCAACCACTCTGGGACTTCCAGTTTGTTGAGTTTCTTCTTTCTCTTTTTCTGTAGTCTCAGCCTGTTCATCATCACCTGTAATCTCATCAACAGTTTTTAGGTCATCAAATAACACATTATAAGATTCCATAACACAGTTTGTTCTTTGATTAAAGACTCTAAAAGCTCTACTATTCTGAGACAATTCTTTTTCAGCTTTTTCAAACACATAGCAGCTGTTTGTTGATCTGACTCCAGTCATGACCAAATCATTGTTAAGATCAGTAATTAGACACCTATTTTTGTTGAATTTAACAATCATCTTGTTGTCACATAGTTGACTAATACTAATAAGATTAGCTTTTAGTCCATCTACAAGAAAAACATCATCAATATTAGGCATTCCAGGTTTGCTTAATGTACCTTTACCAACAATTTTACCTGTATCTCCACCTCCAAACACAACAGTGTTACCTGTAAGAATGGTGACATTTTTTAGGAGACTTGCAGTACCTGTCATATGCTTAGAGCATCCACTGTCAAAATACCAATCATTAGAAGTAACAGCATTCAAAGAGTTAATAACAGCTTTGTTGTTAGCAATTAAAGTTGCTTTTTCTTTAACTTTCCAGACCCATTTCAAATTTTTATTGACAGAAGCCAACCAGGTTTTCTGGGAAATATACTTTCTGTTTCTTTTTAAATAACACTGGATTTCAGAATGACCAGGTTTTTTACAGAAATTACACAACTTCAACCTAAAGTTATTTTTATCCCTAAAGCTATTCAGTTTATTCATGGTTGCAACTTTGGTTGTAACTGAGCTTCCAACCTTCTTTACATAAACCTGAGTTTTATTCCTGGTTGCAACTCTGGTTGCAACTGAGCTTCTAACCTTGTGGTCAAAATCATGAGTTTTAGCTTTAGCAACAACTTCAATAAAAGTAGTTTTTCCTGTACTCTTACCACCATAGTAACCTAGACCACTGATATCTTTGGAGCCTCTAGAATATGACAGCATGTCATCTAATTTTTCTGAGGCAGAAACATTCATCAGTTTTATTATCTTTTTAGTTTCAGTAAGTTCAGCCAGTTGTAGTTTAAGCTTCTCAGTAAGACTTTTAACCTCATCCTTTAGATTAACATTAAGTTTGCTTATGATCAAGGATTGTTTACTCAGACATTTATAGTTTTCATAAAGAACAAGATATTGCTGAGAAATGTCTTCATCAGAAGGTTCTTCCTCATCACTGCTATAGATTTCAGGAGCAGTTGTAACTATGGTTGAAACATGTTCACAGTCACTTTCATAAGTAGGTTCTTTTTCAGTGATTATTCCCATAAAATTAACAAAATTAGAATCATCCTCTTCATCACTGTTGCTCTCAGAATCACTATCACTATGAGTGGTTATATAAGCATTTTTGTTCCTTTTTAAGGTATTTGCACACTCAGCCTGAATATGACCAAACCCTCTACATTCTCTACACTGAATCTCTTTAGGTTTATAGTCTTTATTATCCTTTTCTTTAGAATTCCACTTTCCTGTAGAGTTATTATTGAACCTGGATTCTGTTTTAAGTTGGTTATCCCTTTTCTGAAAATTTTTAGAAGAACCAGTATCATCCTCTTTTCTCTTATAAAACTTTTTAAAAACCTTTTTAGCAAAGAAAGCCAGCTGTTCTTCATCACTCATTTTATCACAGGCATTAGATTCAGATTTCTTAGCTTGAAATGCTATTCCCTTTTCTGGTCTTTTATGTTTGAAGAATTTTAGTTCATGAGTACTTAGATTTCCTATGAGTTCTTCAAGTTTAAGATTATCTAAGTCAGTTGATTCTTCAATAGCTGTGACCTTAATTTCAAACCTTTCTGGGAGTGACCTAAGAGTTTTATTAACAAGTTTAGCATCACTGTATTTTTCACCTAAGGTTCCAGCTTGATGAGCAATGTGACAGATTCTACCATTAAATTGTTCAATGTTTTCATCTTCCTCCATTCTTAAGTTCTCAAATTGGGTAGTTAACTGTTGAAGTTTGAAAGCTTTTACTTTAGTGGTTCCTTCAAAAGTAACTTGCAAAATATCCCATGCTTCTTTAGCTGTTTCACAATGAGAGATATACCTGAATACGCTGAGAGTTACACCAGCAAAAATCAAGTTTATGGCTGTTGAGTTGGCACTTGATTTTCTGTCTTCTTCAGCAGACCATCTGTCTTCAGGTAAGAGAATCAGTTCTCCTTCATTATCCATGGTAGTCGGAGCCTCCCATCCATACATAACAGTTTTCCATGCATGTTCATTCTGCTGTTTGATGAAAGACCTCATTCTGATTTTCCATACTCCATAGTTTACTCCTCCTTCAAGCAATGGAGGTTTGTTGAAGGCGTTTCCTTCCCTCATTAAGTCCATTTTTACTAGAACATAGGATCAACAGTAAGTAAAGTCTAGTGTAAAGCTCTGATACCAATTGAAATTCCTATCCGCTGTTCTAGTTGCAGTTTTGCAGTTAGGTTCCAAGTGAGGTTGTAACCACAGGTTGGAACCAAGTGTATAAGGTTCCAAGTGAAGTTGGAACTGCAGTTGGAACCAAGTGTATTAATGGACAGAACTGTTTTTAAAATTAAATGTACTTGAAAATAATTCACACGCACATTTAACAACGGAGTTCACCTAACTAGGCTACGTCTCCGGGGCACTTACCCAGATTATGATATTATAAAAAGCTTACAATATATGACTCAAGTCTTAATGAAAAACTTAGACTCTCTCTAGGTTTTTCTGCCTATCACTATATTGCTCCTACTCTATAACTATCACTTATAAATCAATGGCATCCCACCATTGTTTTCTTTTTAAAGCTCACGTGTATTCTCTCTAGAAAATAAGTTCTTTATAATTTAGAACACACACATTTACAAGCTTAGTTATCAACTATATATAAGCAAAAACAATCTTCTATCTTTGAAGGTCTTTTGTGATTGCTTTTGACTTTAATGATTGGCTTTAGTCTTTCCATGTAATACGTGATTCTTCAGCGTGAATAGACTTCAATCATGATTGGTTGATACCTGTTAAATAACAAGCTTGATTGTAGGAGTTAGTATTTTCTTATAACAAGTAAACATATAAAAAGATCATATCTTGGTAAGATGATATCTTTTAGATATTCATGTAAGACATTAACTCCTAATTTTATTCAATCTTAAACATATCATACTGATTTGATAGGGAACAAAGATTGAAACTAGCGATAAAGATAATCATAAGAGAAGAGATCATATTCAAAAGGAAACAACCTTATAAACTAATCTCTTTATATCTTTAATAAGACATCTTTCCTTAACACTTTGATATTCTCAATAAACACATATAAAACGTTTAAGACTTTATGAGAATATATTCTGCATACTTTAAAACAAGTGATTATATTAAAGAATGGTTATGCAGATAAATGGAACTAAACAGAATTCTGATGAACAACAGGTTTGAACTGAGGTTGCAACTGAGGTTGCAACTGGTACTTGAAACCTGTCAGCATAGGTTGCAACTTAGGTTGCAACTGGTACTTGGAACCTGTCAGCAGAGGTTGCAACTGAGGTTGCAACTGGTACTTGGAACCTGTCAATCCTGTCTTAGTTCTTAATAACAGTTAGGATTTATTTAGTAAAAACCAATAGAAAATTAACAATATTTAGACCAGAAATCTGGTCCTAACAGGTTTGTAATTCGCAGAAAATTGTAGACTATTCTGTAAAACACAGAAAGACCAAACTGTTTTTTTCAAAACGTTAGGGACCACTTTAAAACAATAATGAATCTTATGAATTACCATGTATGTAACTTGCGTGTATATTGTAAATTGGCCATTAAAATATATTATGTACATGAATGATTTAGTTACCATGTATAGAACTTACACATATAGCAATATAATAAAAAAATATTGACTAAATCTTGCTAGTGTAAATTGGTAATTACTAATAAATTATAGATTGATGATAATCTTGATTAATTTGATTTCCTTATTAGGAAATATATATTGCAATATATATGCTAATCATGCAAACAGGGACAATCTAAAATATTAGTTAATCATGTACTAATTTATTTATTGTCATGTACACAACACGTTATCAACACGTTATCAGCATGTTATCATGTACACATATGTATAATATGGTAATTTGCGAAATCATATATTTTCACATTTAAGTTGGAAAAATTATGAACCTTCCCCAAATAGGCTCACCTATTTGGATACGATGTATAGGAAAGATATAAGCGGAAGTCGATATCCTAATGAGGTCGAGTTTTAAGTGGCATTCATGCCCTCCACCCTCACCGTCTTTCCTGGTCGTTTTTCAAGTAGAGCTACCGAAAGGGGTTGACTAAATAATAATTTCCCCGAGTGTGTTTATATAGTGATGTATGTTTCACCGAATTGGTGTTTCAGTATCGACCCGTCGTTCGATCAATGAGAACTGATTCACATGAGAAGCAAAACTAATGTTTTCGAACCTGTCGTTTCGAAAAAACGTTTGTGCTTGTATAAACCATAAACAAATAAACCAGTCGTTTTATATGATAAATAATCCAGAACTCCCAACACATGTTGGATGCCATCTATGATGAGAAAAATCGTAAAAGACATACTTGCGAAATGACTGTTTTAAACATTTATTTTAATCCGTCGCCATATGTTACTCACCCTGATGTGTGAAAATATGATGCCCAAATTTTTTTTTTGGATGCCATCTTTGATGAGTAAAATACGAGTTTGTTGTTACCATCAGGATGAATGTTAAAGCGTTGATTTTATTCCGCCGCCACATTTGAGACGTGATGACGTCTATGGTGAACAAATGTCTGAAATTGACATATTGGAGCAATCCTTCACCAAAATACTAGCTTGGAAATTGTATTCCATAAGAAGTGAATTTATATTCACCATATTCCTCTATCACCCATCTGTTATTGGATAAGAAAATTACCCCGATGAGTAGTTTTAATCCTATTGGGTCAATGGCGAATTGTTTGCCTGATATTAATGATCTTCGTGTATATTTTTTTTCCACGAATCGAGAACCGAGACAAGTGTTATTTGTCTCGAACTATCGCGATCCCGATGAATCGCCTAGCCAAGCGAGATTTTAGAGAATCGTCAAAATCGAAAACCTGTGGCTCCAAGACAGTAATTGAAATGAAGAATATGGTCCGTTGTCACAAAGCAAGAGATAATGCCCAAGGAGCCAACTCTATGCTATAAAGACAAAGGTCATGCACGGTTACTCCTTAAATAGTTCACAACTATTATAAAGGTGGAAAAACTGATGCTAATCTGGTTAAAGTTAATTGAAAGGAAACTCTTGAGACCCCCGATTTTGTGGCTCAAATGAGTTTGATACCTTTCTTTATTGATTTTGATAAATCATTGACCCATTTTTTCCCTCATCTGGATTATGTTTTTCCATTTGGATTATGATTTTTCCATTTGGACATACTTTTGGATTATGATTTGCCTATTTACGAAATTTCTCGAAATAATTTAAAGTGTTTCGAGCAAATTCCTTTGACAAATGTGACCAAACTTTAAATTATGAAATTTTAGGCAATACTTGTGGGGTAGTTGATTTTTTTTGGAAATAGTGGGTAACAGTGTACCACATAATTTCATCAACTATTTGCCTAAAAGAGTACGCAGTGACAACGATTCTGGACCTGTTGTTCCAAATCAAAATCTTTGGTAAAAGCAAATTGACTTGTCAAATATGAAGTCTTATACTCATGTAGGTCCTGCCATACCTTGTTGAGTTATAAAATATTCGAGAAAACCAGTGTTATCTGGTAATAATTCATCAAAGAATTGAAATTTCTTTACATAGCCTCCATTCAATACGACCAAAAGCGTATTTTAGAGGAGTTGAAATGTTTTTCAAGTGGTTGCTACCACATTCTTTAAAGCATTTAAAGTTACCTTATCATTTCGTCTGTCGTCAGATGATAAATGATTTAGATGCTAAGACATGATTGTCTGTACTATCATTCGCCTGTCGTCAATTGATAAGAGCATTTTGATACTGTGGCATTGACCGGATGAGATATTCCTGGGTCAAAAGTCGATGCTTGATTTATAATCGCATCACATTTGGATTCTCTTTGAGGATATATTTCGTGATTAATCCGAAATTCATGCCACTAATGCTCACTTTGAAAGACTAGTATGTGTAAAGATCACGAAATGGACTCGTAGAATTCTTGTAAAGAATTGAAGGAGTTATTGTGGACTTATCCAACCATAAGACGGACCAAAAATATAAATGGTTATGGTTGATGCATCAACAATAAGGTCACATGATTATTGTTGTCCACAGAAATGCAGTATTTCCCAAACTTTTAGCCCTATCATTAAGTTGATGGCTCATGATCCGGATTATCCTGAAAAGTCTAGTCGAATTGATAATTCCGAAGAGTAAGAATCGAAATTTCGATTTGAATTACTTGAGTTTGGAAATTAAAATTGAACATCCTGTCGATTATGTTCAGACCCAAATGGATTCACGGAAAGTTTGATGATGCGACTGTAAATGGTTGCACGCACTTCTTGGTCTTGATCACCAAGATTTATATTTCCGTGTGGGGTCATGCTATTTTGCTGCATTGGTCCGTCTGAGGCCCATAGTCACTCAAAATACTAAATGCGTACCAGTTGGTTACTGGTTATGAGCCAGACGCCTCCTATGAATGCGTGTTTGAGTGTTTAATATTTTGATTGAGCCGCTATAGCGTTCAAAATATGGACATCTGAAGGGGACATAAGTCGATTATGAATCCCATGCCTATCTTTTGATAGAGTAACCTTGGCAAGCGATCTCTTTACCGCATGATATGCGAAAAAGTGACATCGCTAAGACTGTTCTCCCCGTCGTTAGGGGGAGATTTGCACGTTACCGTTGATAAGGAACAACGTGAAGTAACGTGGCATAACCCACTCAGTCTTAGCTTGATCCCCAAAACTGCACTTAGTGATAAGTAAGTGCATAGACTCCCTCAAGTCTAACTAAATACCAGACGCATTTAATGAATTTATAAGATGTCACGAGATCATTTATACCTGCTGCAAAATGCTTGCAAGGATAGACGTCCCTGTCGGACGCCGTGTTCCTGTCGTAACACGTTGCTTTGGCCAAACCCGCCAAGCAAAGGACGCTGCCGTCGGCCGTCAGTCTGTCGTCCTTCCCAAGATACGAGGAAGTTGACCGGTTCCAAAATCATTCAGCCCCAGAGGTGGTGAACTGAAACTCATTTGTCGTACGAGATTATAAAGGAGCAAGGAGATGTGTGATTTCCTCCTCATCCTAAGAATCTCGAAATATCTGTCGATCATGATATCTTAGACGATATTGAAGCGAAATGAGACTGTCATTGATTACTTGTTCATATATTCGGTGACGATTGATAATATGAACAAATTATGACAGAGAACCATGTACCGTTGCCTGAAGTTAACGTTGAATAGACTGGACTAATGGAAACTTGCAATCCAAGTAGACTACTTAGCGAAAGTGTGTTCGGACCTGTAGCTCCAACACCACCAATGTTAAACGAGTTCGTTTATTTGGTTATTCGTAAGGAAAAGTGATGAGAATAATGAGATTGTAGAATGCTCGCCTGGTAGCGCAAGGCTTCTCTCACATCTTGGAATTGATTACGAGATGGTTGATTTCCTCGTAATGGACGTTATAACGGTCCCCTACTTTATCAGTTTATTAGTTTCCCAAAAAACTGATTATGCAGCATGTGATTGTGGTCACTGTTTTATCTCTATGAGAATTTAGACAAAGAGATATAGATGAAGGTCCCTGTGTGACTTCATATGCTTTAATCAAGTAATTCCTGACCACGGAACACGATCTCAATTAAATGAGACGTTCACTATATGGATTAATATAATCCGAGCGGATGTGGTATACCCGCCTAAGTGAGTACTTGTTTAGCTTGGGATACTTGAACAACTATTATGCCCTTGCGTGTTTTATTACGCGATCCATTTTTGGATTTGCCTTCGAGATGAAGGATCTTGGAAAGACACGGTAGTGACTCGGCCCGATGATCGAGTCCCGTAAAGATTGAATCTAAGTCCATGATTCAGACTACACCTAGAAGGTGTTATGACGTTTTAGTCATCATGACGCTAAGTCGTCAGATTCTCCCATGATCGTTCAATCACTAGATCTTGATATAGACCCAGTCCGTCACTGATGAGATGATGAAGAGATATTGAACCATCATGTTCATATCTAAGTACAATAAGCGCATCATTGTACCTGGTCTAATGTGCTAGGACGAACATCTCGTCTGCTGTGAATGGTATAGGTCAACACAGCATCGCGCTAACACGCTGCCATCGAAATGGCATAAAAGATATTTTCCCATTACCTTAAGGTAACTGTGGATGAGGGCTTGTCTTATCCCATTTGCGTCATCGAGTGTACCTACCCCCTTCGATACTCGAATTAACGCAACCCTTTTTCGGTTATACCGATGCCGGTTACTTATCAGACCCGCATAAGGGATATTCCTAACATGGTATGTCTTTGCCATTAGGAATAAGGCGATATCTTGGAGGTCTTTGAATGACTCCAAATGAATCACTCTGATCTATTCGTGTTCTATGAGACGACTAGAGAGTGTATATGGCTTCGAGCTAGTATTAGCCATATTTGAATTACATATGCTCTGTCTCACGATCCAGATAAAACACTTGTCATATAAGACAACTTGTTGTTATCGATTAAGAGAGACATGACTACATTATGCTATTTAGCATTTATCGTCAAAATAAATCTTCACATATGAAGTTTAAGAGCATCCTGTCGAATGCTCGTTTTATTCCACGTTATATTTTCTTGCATACAGTCGTGTGCAAGTAAATGAGGCATCCAGTCGAATGCTCGTACTCTTTCTTGGAATATGAAATCTTTGCACCCAGTCGTGTGCAAGTGAGGGGGAGCATTCAGGTGAATACTTATTGCACTAATTACTACTTAGTCGAAATCCTCGCACCCTGTCGTGTGTAAGTGAGGGGGAGCATCCAGTCGCATGCTCGTGTACTCTTTTTGTCCTTAGACCAAGGTTTTTTCCCACTGGGTTTTCCTTGACAAGGTTTTTAGCGAGACACATTCCCATTATATCTCACTTAAGATTGCCGAAATTAGGGGGAGTATCCTGTTGTATACTTCTTACCATTGTGTACTCTTTTGTCCTTCGACTAGAGGTTTTTTTCACTGGGTTTACTCTAGCAAGGTTTTGATGAGACACCTGTTTTGTGGTTGATCCCCTACTACTACCACTGTTGCACTCTTTTTCCTTCGATCAGAGATTTTTCCATTGGGTTTGCTCTGCCAAGGTTTTGATGAGGCACACTGTTTTGTGGTTAGTTAATTACATAAAATTTCGGCCTATATCATTTGGCTACACAGTTTCTCCTAGGTACCGGTTTTGTCTCACACTGGGTTTTCCGTCCCTAAGGTTTTTTATTTGTTTAGCACTGCGAATGAACTCGACTCACATCGGCAGCATGAAGACGAAGAAATCAAGGCGTCCAAGAGTGAGTGTTGTAGGATATTATTGGCTATGTTGAGTCTTACTCTATTGAGCCTATCTTGGTCTTTCCTAGCATATGTAACCATATCCTCTATTATATAAAGAGGGTCAGTGGTCTCTTGATGTATCTCTCTGTACAATCATATTAATGAATAAACACTTCGTCTGGTGTTTCTCATATCTCTCTATATCTATACATATCTTTATATATACCTATAATGAGCTAATATGTCACACAACAGTAACGAAATAAATAAAAAATTATCCATAAAATTCAATTGCAAAGTTGTTTGGTTAAATTTTGAAATAAGTTCTTTTAATACTCCATGCTTTGAAAGTTTTGACATTTAAGAATTTGAACTAATTTTGCTTAAAATTCAATAAAAAATATCAAAAATTTAAAATTTATGAATCAAAAACTATTTTTACTTAAAATATAAGATTATAATTATAAAATTAATATCATTTAACTACCAAAAAAAATTTCAAAAAAAAAAAGAAGAAAATTTCTAAAAAAAATAATAGCCATTTATTTTAGGAGGTGGCAAAAATAGAAAAACTGAAACTTATTATTTGGGAAAGAGGGAGAATAAAAGAATTGTTCATTTCCGATTATAAAAGAAAAGAGAAATAATAATAAATAAATAAAAAAGGGATTGTCCAGTCCAGTGTTTTTGTTAATAAAAATTAAACAATGGAGTAGAATTATTAGAGAAATAGGGCAGCAAAAAAGTGAGTGAGTATATATATATATATATATAATATATTGGTGGAAGAGAGAGAAATGATAGAAAGGCGGAGAAGGAGGAGGTTAATACGAATAATGAAAAAACTTCAAATATATTTAGTCTCAATTTGTCTCTTTATTCTTCTTTTTATCTATTATGCTCATTTGCATCTCCCCACAACCAACACTGTAATCATTTTAATACCCTCTCTCTCTCTCTCTATCTCTCTTTTTATTCTTCTTCCATTATTTACATCTATATAACTATATAATTACATTTATTTATTTTTAATTTTCTTAATTAATAATACTAGTATTTCATGTTAATACAGACTGAAGAAGAAGATGTTGTTGGTGAATTTCATCTTAAAATGCTGTGGAAGCCGCCCTTGGATCGAGGGTTTGTTCCTTGTGTCAAACCTAGTTCAACTTATTCATGTAATTCATTATTTCATTTTTTATTTTATTTTATTTGGGGGGTGGGTTGTATGGCTAAATTGGTACGCAATACCCAACTGAAGCTTATTAATTACCTAAATAAGTTGATCGAGCATCACAACCTATCCGCTTTTAGTACCCAACCTACTTGCATTTCTAAATTGTTACCTTAGTTTTGTGCTTAACATCCAATCAAGTCACTCATGTCCAATTATGCATTATTATAGATTGGTACCAAATTGATTAGTACATTTTTTAATTGGGTTGTTCGGCTTTATAAATAATACCATCTACAATGTAGATAGTTTTTGTTAAATTTTACTTGTTAAATAGTGAGTAAAAATGCTAAAAGGGTACCCAACCTATCAGGTATTAGCAATTTAGTACCCAACTTACATGCTTTTCTAAATTTGTATCCAACATTAATGTTTTATCTCCAATCAAGGCACCGTTTTTTGTCCCTCTATTTTCTAATTGGAAAACTAGTACAATTTCTGACCACTTTTACCAATTTGGTACTCAATCTATAATGATTAATTTGACATCTCTATTGGAGTTAAACACGAAACTTGGGTTCTACTTATACAGGTAATTAATAATAAGTACATTTTATTTGGCTTGTATCAGATTTTTGCTTTATAAGTGAATGTCAGTTGTTTCCGAGTCCCAACTCTTTTACCCTGTATTCTCTTACCCCTTACCTATTTAACCCGAAATATTCGTCTAAAGAAGTTGAAAAATATTCTACAGTTATTCTTTCTCTATTTGACATGTATCAATATATTCCAATAATTGTTTTTCAGAGAACATCCACACAAAATTTTGTGTAAAGTAAACATTAGATCTTAAAAAAATTGTCTAAAGAAATATTATGTCCAAATGTTATGAAATTTGCATATTGTCATATTATAAAAGCTTATAAACTTGTGAAACAAGTTGTGAAAAACTTGAGTGAAAATAACCAAAGGGGCACCGAAGGGGGTAGGGAATAGGGGGTAGAACCGTAGAATATTTGGACTTGTTCTTTCCAGTTTTTATTCTTCTTTATTTTTCTATTTCATAGCTCCTGGTGAATCGAGAGGTTATCTTATTGTTCATGCAAATGGTGGGCTTAATCAGATGCGAGCTGGGGTGCGTGTACATTATCTACTTTATTTTTTTATCCATCCACATTCTGGCTGTTACATTTACCATCTCTATGTTTACTTGGCATTATGTTTTTTTTTTCTGCGAGCCCTTTTTTTTTTAATAGCCTAGCTGCAGATCTGGTTGAAGATAATTTGAACTAATTTAGCTAGGAAGATTGCCTGAGATAGTAAGATTTGCTAGTCAATGCGCTTCACAATTCGTATTAAGGTAGTACAAAAAAAAATGCTTTGCTTATTTCAAGAAGGATAGGAAGACAGGTCCAGACTACCATATTTGTGTGAAAAGTTGAAAAGTGTGTGTTGTCCAATGAAATTTGAAAGTTCAGCGAGTGATTGGATTTATTTCGGCTTTCTAAAATCAAAGGTATATATTGTTCAAGCAATTAAAATTAGAGTATATGATTTTAACAGATTAGTTGTCAAACATGAATTTGTGTTTGTAATGTGACCATCCAAAACTTGATGCTTTTGGAGGGTGAATCATGTTAGATAGCCCATATCTTTTTATGAATTTTTTTTTCCTTACATTGACCATCTCAATGTTTACTTGGCATTATGTTCCTTTTCTTTCTTTTTCTGCAATCCCCTTTTTTAAGTAGTCTGGCTTGCAGAATGAAGATTGCCTGACTTGCTAGTCAATGCACTTCACGATTCGTCATAAGGATTGGAAGACAGGTCCAGATTGCCATATTTGCATGAAAAGTGTGTACTCTAAAAAAAAATAAAAGCTCGAAGATTGATCAGATTTTTTTGGCTTTCTAAATTGAAGGCATATATGTTGTCGAAGCAATTAATATTAGAGTATATGATTTTAAAAGATTAGTGGTCGAACATGAAATTGTGTTTGTACAGTTACCATCCAGATCTTGATGCTTTTGGAGGGTGCATCGTGTTAGATGGCCCGTTTTTTATCATATATTTTACGCTCTAAATGTGCTTGAATACTGAACAAGTTAACAAAATTGTGGGCTTTTAAAAAGTGATAGGAAACCGTAACATAATTAAAGTTGGGAAAACAAAAACCGAAAATTATTGGGGAACCCTTGAATTGTATTTTACAAGACAGGGCCATCCAAACCTGCCCCATTTGGGAAGTACTTGCTGATATACATGCATTAGGAGGTGTCTGCCTGCATTCTGGCTCATATAAACCATGTTGTTAAGATTGGTTGGTATCTTAGCCTTATTTGTATGATTACAATTTGTAGGTGAAAAATCATTCTGGTTTGTCAAATGCAGATATGTGACATGGTTGCTGTGGCCAGAATTTTAAATGCTACTCTAGTTGTCCCTGAACTTGATAAGCGCTCGTTTTGGCATGATTCAAGGTACCAGTTTTATAAAACGCCATCTGCAGATTTTTTTTTGTCTGAACTCTATAAATCTGTTGTTTAGTGGTTTTATGTTCAAACTGCAGTTGCTTTGCAGATATATTTGATGAAGATTATTTTATTAGTTCGTTGGCTAATGATGTAAAAATCATCAAAAAGCTACCCAAGGAACTTTCAAATGCTACTAGAGCAAGGAAGCACTTCAGGAGCTGGTCCGGTATTAGTTATTACCAGGAGGAGATTGCTAGCTTGTGGACGGATCACCAGGTATATTGACCAAATTTGTCTTTCGTGATGCTTGCTACCTTTGAAACTAAAATCTCTACCGCTCTTCTCTTAACTCCCGCCCACTCTTTCTTTAATTTGTTTGTACTATCTGTGAGTTTTCGCAGACAGGCTTTCTTTTAAAGCTAGTCTTTAGCTTCATAATAAGACTTGTATTCCAGAATATGCTATATAAGGTTTGAAATAATGATCACCTTTTTAACCAAGTTAAATAGTTTAGGTTCCAAAAGTTGTGATTGAAGTGTTCTCTGCTCTGAAGACCCACTCAACTTACGCACCACCACAAGAAAATGAAAAGAAGAAGATTGTTTTAATTGACAAGTGAAGGACCAAACTTTTTTTTCCCAAACAAGTCAGCAATTGAGATGCAGTGTCTGATTTTTAAATTCATTTAGGTAATTCGAGTTGCTAAAGCTGATTCTCGACTGGCAAACAATTATCTACCACTTGACATTCAGAAATTGAGGTGTCGGGCTTGCTATGAATCCCTTCGATTTTCACCAAAAATCCAAGCAATGGGAGAAGTAACATCTTGAACACTTTTTCGCTTTTTCAGACTGGATAAATGTTCCGTACTCTAATGTACTGCCATTTTTTACTTGTAGATATTAGTGGATAGGATGAAGTCATATGGCCAATACATTGCTTTGCATTTAAGATATGAAAAGGATATGCTTGCTTTTAGTGGTTGCACTCAAGATTTATCTTCGCAATCAGCTGACGAGCTAATGATGATCAGGTATGGTGGTATGACACTTTCATGTAGAACAGTTTATCCTCTTATTTATTTCATTTCTGAGGAGTCATGATCCTCTGTCCCCTTATTTGTGCCCCCTTTAGTTATATTTATTCCACAAATACGTAAAACGATCTTTTTTAGTTCTGAAATTATTTGAGGAGGTGTCTGGCAGTGAAGGCCAAATATGTAAAAAGAAGTTTCTTGGAGAAAATATTCACATCGCAGATAACGTGTTTTCTGTTAGAAATATATTTGAGGATTAAAATCTGCTTCAATATCACTAGATTGAAAACATACCTATGTTACCCATACTTTAGGCTTGAATAACTTATGAAATATATCAGAAGCATATACCATCATAGACCTCTCAACTTTTAAAATAAACAACCCGTACGTTAACTATAAAGGCAAGCTCTTATTAACAATTCCTCTTAAATTAACACACATGCCAACTCTTACCAACAATTGCTCTTAATACTAACACATGTTAAGTCTTCTCGGACTGCATTTCATGCTATTCCTGTGTTATGTTGTTTCCGTTTATATTATAGGGAAAAAACTCCGCACTGGAGAGTGAAAGAAATCAATGCCACAGAACAAAGAGTTGGAGGATATTGCCCTTTAACTCCAAAAGAGGTTGCAATATTCCTTTCAGCACTTGGATTTACATCAAGCACACCTATATATATTGCTGCTGGAGATATTTATGATGGTGACACTCATATGACTGAGCTGCAATCACGCTTCCACGTGTTGATGAAAAAGGCATGAAATTTATTATTTGCTCTTGAACTCTTTTCCTGAGAGAATATGTGTCCAATTACCTATGGTTTAAAAGTTTTATAATGGTTCACACCAGAAAAATAGAAACCTGTTAACAGTTGAAATTATAAAACATCTCAATGGAGAGGAAAAATAGTTTCTTGGAGCACTTTTACCATCTTGTATGCTGTTGTGGGTGGCTCATGGTCCACATGTCATCTTTTGTCTGTGAAATGTTGAGATTGTCTATTTACTTAATTTGGTGGAGGATAATAGATATATATTAATTTAATCATTCAGGACAGGCTGGTGTCAGCTGAGGAGCTAGAGCCGTTCAGCAATTATCCATCTCAAATGGCCGCCCTAGACTACATTGTATCAATAGAAAGTAATATATTCATTCCTTCATACTCTGGAAATATGGCACGGGCAGTTGAGGGTCATCGTCGTTTCTTAGGGCATAGGAAAACCATTACTCCAGACAGGCAAGTACAGTTGATCTAGTTTCAGCTAATAATTGGGGGCTACTAATTATTTTCCTTAGCTTTAATATTTTTTTTTCCCTTTCCTTTTAAACTTCAGAAAGTCTCTTGTCCACCTCTTTGACAAACTAGAGCACGGCACTCTCAAAGAAGGACATGAACTTTCCGATCTCGTTACTGAAATGCACAAAGGACGGTATGTGACTGTCAATATTAAGACTGAAGGCTGTATTATTCCTAACAAATACGCTGACCTAGGGCTTAGGCTGTGTTATACATGAGTGCGTGTGATAGTCATGCACTAGCTGTGCTTAAGCAATGACAATTTTTAGGTATTACTCTGGTAGTCATTCTAAAAACACATGTAACTGACTTGACCAGTCACTACTACTAGCCGTAAAATATTCCATTGTGAGTGCACTCAATTGATATGCCCGCCCTTGAATGCATGCTTAGATGTTCAGTATTTGTCTGTTTGATATGCACACAATGTGGACGACGTCTTTGATAATTGTCTATTGCTTTCACCTAATTGCTCGCATAGGACACAATTTATCATAGATAACGCCAACACATTCAATCCTCAACATGTTCAATTGGCATTTTTCTTTTGTCCTCTGACAGGTTTAAGTAACGGAGTTTCTCTGACTGCGGTTTTTGTTTGTGCAGCCAAGGTTCACCCAGGAAGAGAAAAGGTCCAACGTTGGGAACAAAGGGGAAGGATAAGTCTCGATCGGAAGAAGCATTCTATGTGAACCCTTTACCAGATTGTTTTTGCCGAAACAAATTTGTTAAAACATCTCATATTATCAAGTAAATGGTATGAAAAAAACTTCCTTGTTACAATTTTCCTCAACCGTCGGAGATAGCTTACCATTTCTCGGTATTTCATAGAGCTCAGAATACTGTGATACATGAAATATAGATGGTTGAATGTTGACGAGTGATGGAAGCCATATGACTTGTTGCATTTAAGGGAGAAGATAAATGCGAATGATTGGAGAAATCCAATAGAGATAGTGCTTGGTAAATTATTAGGTTCGAGGGAAGGAGAGAGATTTGTTATTTGTTATCTCCTTGTCATTCCTTATCGAAGGCTTATTACGATCATTAGGATCTGAAAAAGGGTGAGATTAAGAATTGCTTGAAACGGAAAAGAGGAAGAAAGAAAATTCCTAGTGGTGTGTTGGCTTTATTTTTCCCAATTTCAGTTTCAATTTATTTTTTTCATTTAGATAAACCTTAATTATTTGGGTGACGAATACAAATAAGCCAAGTTCTCTTACGATGTAATATCCTTGAGAAAATTCCTTCAAATATTCAGTATCAGTTTTATTATTTATTTTATTTGTGTGCCGTTTCCTTTCGTTTAATAATGAACGAAAACGTAACGAGCTTTTAACGAAATGAACATGAAATTTTTATTTCATTCACAGCCCTATTAGTTTGTAAGTAAATTAGTAACTCTAAATTTACTACATGAATCAGTGTGTTACATGTAATCCTATTTAAATTTCACCTTTTATATTTTTATATAATGAGTTTTAAATTCATATTACTAATATTTTTTACTATACTTTTATTGATACAAATACACATACATTTATATATGTATAAATTTATATATATATATATATATATATATATATATATATATTAGACGAAAATGAAATTTAACAAAATAAAGTGTATATTGTATTTTATTATCATTTCATTTAGTAATGAACGAAAACAAGACGAGTTATTAACGAAAAGAACCTATATTTTTTACGAAATTTTCGTCTCATTCATAACCCTAACTCTGCTAATCTCCTAGCGTAAATTTAGTCGATTCGATGTATGTATAACTTAACCAGGAAACAAAGGCTCTAATAATAATGAATAGAAAAATAGGTGACGATATAATACAAGTAAAGACTTTTGATATATAGTCTTACAGAGGACAAAAGGACTCACCGGTGACTATGATTTATCTGGACATACATTGACCAAGTAACTCTTTCCCGTACAAGTGTATGTCAAATACATTATTTTACTAGAAAAATATAACATGAGATGAGTACTACTGTGATATGGGATAGGATTTGGAGCATGTTTAGCTGAGTCTGGGTTTCGGTGGGTGGAGAACCAAATCCGTCTGTATCATGTTTTATCGGAGTGTTGGCAGCGATCTGCTATCCCCTCCCCCTTTTCTGAATTTGAAGTTCGTATCTTCATCTGTTCTGTGTTAGCTCTGTGTGTTTAATTGTAGGTCTGATCCCTGCATTATTTACAAACCATTAATGTAGTTTTAAATATATTAAAAAAAATATGACCGTTAATAATTATAAAATGGTCGTTGTAGTTTCGAAATAATTACAAAATAGTCCCTATAACGGTAATAAACGGCTAGTTTGACTTTTTTTTGGTCTCCGAATTTTTTTAACTTATAAAATAGTCCATATAACGGCTAGTTTTTGGTCCTTAAAAAATTTTAAATTACAAAATGGTACAATTTAATTCCTATACAGAATAATACAATCAATTATTTAGTTTTGATTACAATTATAATTGTTAAGACCTATTTATAATTAGATTCAAAACTATTAGGAACTATTTAATAATTTTAATAACATTTAAAAAGTTAAAACAACAGTTTAAACCAAAAACATAATAATTAGTTAACCGCCACATAAAAGCAGTTAAACATGGTGTTAAAAGGAGGAGTCGTAAATAGAGGAGGAACAAACAAAACTAGAAAAGGATAACAAACATCTCTAGTTCACTAATCCACACATATTTCCACACTCTCTCACTTCAGCTATAATGGGAATGGTGTCTTTTATTTCAACTGTCCCTACATTACTGTCAATGACTCATCTTTCATCTCCTAAGAACACCACATCTTCTATCTCAAAATTCCCCTCTCAAATGGTAACCTTTTTTTTTCATTCTTGTTCACTCATTTTGTTTTAAAGTTTGATATTATTTCTTTGGTGTAGACGTGTAGTTGTTATTTTACTATTTCCTTGATTAACATGATAATGATGTAATGGATGTTATGATCACTTGTATGTGTGAAAAACAGAATACTACACGATGTCGGATTGAAGCCGATAATGTTAGTGTCACTCATACTAGACGAAGAGACCTGCTTAATATGTTTGGGGCTACTATTGGCATGGTAATAAAGTTTAACTCTGTTATTTTCTATGTAATTCTGCCCACTTACTTACTTTCTTGTAAGATGATTTGATTCATGCCAAGCATTTGCTTCTTCTGAAAAAAAGAGCATAACAAACTTGCATAAGATTAGTACATATAATTGAACAAATATGAGAAATGGCTCAATGATCATCACCTTTGTATGCATCAACATGAAAATATTTTTACTTTCTTGTAAAATAACTTAATTTGTTTCTTGGCAAGCATTTGCTTCTTCTGAGTAACAGAAAGTAATATAACTTGCATACAATTAGTAGAGAGGGGCTGTTATAATTGTTGTGACCAAGGGCTTAACAAAGTAATGGATGAATATCAGACAAGATGGTGTAACCATTTCTACAACTAAGTTTTACAGAATCAGCGCGTTTCTACCTCCGGCCTTCAAGGATGGTAGGGCCGCAGTGGCAGTGGAGTGTAAGATCACGGTGTTTCCATTTCGTAAGGTTTTGGATCAAATGGTAAACAAGTTATGCTAAATTAGACCAATCAAACGGACTAAGTGCGAAATAGTTTTGCCATGTTGAGCAAAAAGCTATTTTCCCCTTGAAAAAAAGGTCCAAGTCATTTTACATTTTAATACTCTTAAGAATCCTTAGGGCGTGACTCTATTTGCAAGGAGGTTATTATAAGAAATGCCATCACCAATTAGAGGCTTTTTGTTTAAATGGAAAAGTATCTACTAATATTATCAACTTTATCAAAATACAGAAGCTATAAGCAGAGATTGAACAATACAACTACCAGGACAAAGGCGGTAAATTATCAAGAACATGTTGTATGATACTTTGAGCTCTTACGTTTTCAAAATATGCCGAGTTTGGATTCTCCATGCCTCTATGCCTAATTTAGAAAAGTATAAAGTTTATAAACCAATCATCATATGAGACACAATAATAACTATGGGGACTAATAGGGTAGGGTTTTTTTTTTGTCTTAAAAATAACTTCAATTTAACTTTCCCCAAACCAGTTATACATGTAAAACAAAGACTTCGTACTCAGGGCCTTAGCCTTGGTGTTCTATGTCTGTTACTGTTCCTGATAAGATTGTGGATCATGGTATAGTTTTTAAGTTTTTATGCGTTTCATTATCAAATAAATCTCTAAATAAGTTTCCATTATTTAACAACTTCATTTATAGTTCTATACTAGACGCGGATGTTTGGACAATATTTTGGTTTTTTTCCTTATTAGCCTATTACATTTTGATCCGTAGTCTATGGAGTGTAGGTTTTTCTTCTGAAGTCAAGAGTTCTCTAAAAAATTTAGGGGTATATACTTATCCACTTCTAGGTTTCCCAGATCTACGATTTTATATCATAAAGTAATTCCTTTACACTTACAGCCAAGTCTTCATCCATGACGCCAAAAGAATACAAACTCGATGAATTTTTTTCCTTTTTTTTCTAAAACTGAGATGTTCAGATAAACCTTTAGTTTCTACACAAGTCTAGACAGGCAACTATATAAGCCCATAAGTTTAGGTGACGTTGACGAGATTTTGCCAGTTACTGTCTCTTCCCAGGGAGCCATAGCAAGTCCCATCTCATACATTGAAGTGGCTAATGCTGCTGATCTCATCCAGAGGCAACAACGGTCGGCATTTCAGTGTGAGCTTTTTATACATTCCTCATCTTTCCTACCTTGTGTGGAACCTTTATGGACTCAATTCAATTATATCTTCTTTAACAGCAAGTATCAAGGGTATTCTCTATACGGCTCTAAAGGTTTGCAGACTAACCTTCTACCTATCATCAACTGTAATGCATTGTTTTAACTTTCTGGAATTTATGTTTCTATGGTTCTTTCCAGGGAAAGCAAGAACTTGTTCCGTCCTTATTAACCTTAGCTCTGAATGATGCTATAACATATGACAAGGTCAGAGTTTTTCTCTTTTATTTTCCGTTTTTCGCATAGTATTACTTTAAACCAAATGAAGTCATAAATCTGATCTGGTTCTGATTAAGTTTGTAGGCGACGAAAAGTGGTGGCCCAAATGGATCTATAAGATTCAGGTATTGTTATTCTTATCCTTTTTTTTCAAAAAAAAAAAAAGTAACGAGAAACAACAGCCTTATAACAGTAATGGATAGTGACAGCAAAAAAATAAAATAATGACCAATCAAGCAAAGAAGGAAAATAACAAAAAAACAACAGAAATCCAAAACAACTGGAAGAGGATGTGATAAGAGCATTTACGCCATACATGCAAGAATGTCAGAGGTTTTGTTTTTTTTGTTTCAAGCATTACATGTGTCGCTTATGAACTAATTAGTCAACACTTATCTTAGCCTCCAAAGACAAATAACACCATTCTCAAAATACAACAAAAACTTGTGATTATGTCTTACTAGGCAAAGGATTAGCTGTTGCGAACTACATTGCTCAAATTCAATAAGCATAGTAAAGCATTAAGCTTTCAAATGGGGACCAACACCATAAACTCCTGCAAGCATTAAGCTTTCAAATCTGGCACAAGTTGAAGCTCTCTCTATCGAGTTTTCCAACTCCTAGCAAGTGGATAAACTCTTGATACACAACTCTGGATAGGTTTTCAGGAAACAAGATAAAATCTACTCGAAATCGTATCTATTTTTAATATTAGATACGATATCTGGAGAGGCTTTTGGAGAAGGGGTCTCCTGGAAGGCTCTGCAGGAATCTCTTAGCAGATTTTGGTCTCCAACTTTAGATCTTCTCCTCATTGCTGCTTCATTCTTCATTTGTGTACATTAAAGGAATTAAGTAGTTAACTTAGTTCTGATAAGTTCATGTAGTTTCTCGGGTCTTCATTTATTTCGTTTCTATGTGTCATTAATCGGCCAAGTCTCATTTTCGCCATTGAGTGCTATAATCATCGTTTTTACAGGAAAAGTTATGAACAAACACCAATAATTTGAAAGCGTTAAAATCACCATAAAAACATATAAATATGTTATAAATTGACGAATAAGGCGTAGATGGGTTGTGGTTATCAAGTAAATTTAACACTTTATGGAATTTGTTGTTTAATTTCTGTTCATCTGTTCTCTTATTTCTTGAAGCTCAGAGATTAATAGACCGGAGAATAAAGGCCTTTCTGCTGCTATGAACTTTTTAGAGGATGCCAAAAAAGAGATAGATCTAAACTCCAAGGGCGGTCCTATATCTTTTTCAGATCTAATACAATTTGCAGGTTTGTGTAGCGAATCTATGACCTTGCCTGTTTTCCACCACGTATTAACTACTTGCTATGCTTGTTATGTTCATATAGAATGTAAGTTAATGTGTAATGGTATGAATGTATTTTGTGAAATTAATTGGGAAATATATGACATAGCAATAAAAGGACATAATAATTCTGCTAAGGGTAACACTTCGATTGTTCAGTTATCTTTGTTTCGATTGAGATGCTACATTTTTTAATCCTAGTTGACAAGCTATGATCAAGCCTTTCAACACAGTTATTTCAATACTATGCTTTAAAAAGTATATCCTTCTTTTCGTCTCCATTATTCATTCTATCAGACCAGGTAGCCTCCCATTCCAGTAAGGTCGTATTAAGTTTGTATGGATGTCGCAAAATTGAATAATTTGTAGTAGTTGGCATGGTACTTGATCTGCCCACATCTCGTCAATATATGACAATCTGGCTAGTGTGATATTTGGGGAAAATGGAAAAAATATATTTTCTTAATATCTTTGGTGTTTGAGGCTTTGAAGTTCTGACATATTTCTTCTATTTGTTTTTGTGAATGCAGCACAATCCGCAGTAAAGGCTACTTTTATAGCCTCTGCAATTCGAAAATGTGGTGGGAATGAAGAGAAAGGGAGCATGATGTACTCTGCCTATGGCTCAACTGGACAGGTCAATTTGAATGCTAATCCACAAAATAAATAAAGAGCAATGCTACACAAACTCACTAACACTGTTCAAATTTTTATTAGCCAACATTGGTTCAAATCTGTCCATAAATGCAAACAAACAACAACAAATAAAAGAAATATCCACATATGGGGAAAAAAACATGATGGATTCGTATCTGTGAACAAACATCAATGATGAATGCATGATTAATCCACATATGTACACATAACAAACGCAATATATAATTTCTTTCCCATATATCATACATATGTCCAAGTCTGCAGCTAGTTTTTTGGTATGAGTTTTTAAAGTAAATAGCATTTCTCTATTTTACTACTATAAATGCTTTTATCTTTGCCCAACGGGGTACTTTTTACAATGCAAATATATTGTTTGTTTTTTTCATTTACAATGATGCTGTCATACACACTTCTTATTCAACTTAAGCTTTCAGCTTCACTCTGAGAATCCATTTGGTCTCTTTGGTCGTGTGCCTGACTCCTTTATTTATTTATATATATATTTCGTTTCGTTTCGTTAATTTCTAAATTTAGGAAGAAGGTATCAACTTTTTGTAAATGAAGCATTAATAATATATTTAAATACAAAGCAATAATAAAATTTGGAAATCAAAACCGAGATTATAAGCATTAATAATATATTTATTTAAAGGGAAAATTAATGTTAACTACACGAACCTATTGGTGGTTAAGAATTTGCATACTCACCTTCCAAGATTAACAATTTACATATTCACCTATAAGAGATCTATCAATCAATACATTTTATTTGATTTATGTTAACTTTTTAAGAGAAGTTTGGTCACATGTGATCACGTTACCCTTCCAATTATGATTTAAAAGTAAAACTAACATTGCATATGACTAAAAATCGGCTAAAAAGTTAACATAAATCAACTAAAGTGTGTTGATTGATAGATCTCTTATAGGTGAGTATGTAAATTGTTAATCTTATAAGATGAGTATGCAAATTCTTAACCACCAATAGGTTGGTGTAGTAAACTATAATTATCCTTTATTTAAACAAAACTGCGTTTTAGAAACTATTTTGATGTATTAATGTGTACATACAAATGTCTGTTTCTTGTTCACAGTGGGGCTTGTTCGATAGGGCATTTGGAAGGTCTGATGCCCAAGAGCCAGATCCAGAAGGGAGAGTTCCTTTATGGGAAAACGCCAGTGTCCAAGAAATGAAAGATAAGTTTTCTTCTATCGGGTTCGGTCCTCGTCAGGTAATAGTTTTTTATGCAACTGTAACTTTTTCAGAAGCTATAACATATGCATGCATCTATGTGCTTTACGAAGTTTTACGTTCATATAACCATTAATTTTTTGTTCTTTTGAATGGGCAGCTAGCTGTAATGTCTGCGTTCTTGGGTCCTGATCAAAAGGCTACCGAGGCGTTATTGATAACAGATCGAGATGTTGCTCCTTGGGTAGATAAGTACCAAAGAAGCCGAGAAACAGTTTCTCAAACAGATTATGAGGTTATTTCCTTCGCTTCTATCTCTATGTCGTTCTCTTTACCGTCTAAATAATAAAATCAAAAAGTATAATATGTTGGCCTATATATACAGTTGAATTTTTAGAAATGTACACTTTACATGAATGTCTTGAACTGATTTATCAAACATAATGTGCTTTGTCCCGATTTTTGGTACTTATTTCAGGTTGACCTAATCACAACTCTTACCAAATTAAGTTCGCTGGGCCAACAAATTAACTACGAAGCATACACATATCCTGTAAAAAAAGTTGATTTCAGCAAGTTGAAACTATAGAGTACAAAATCACGTGAGATTTCTCTAAGCGTCCTCTCCAACACGGTTATTTCAATGTTTTAAAGAGCACCTGTCTGGAGACTTCGAAGCTAGATATTGAAGAATTTACATTCATCTTCATTGTTATTCTATAAACACATGGTAGTACTTTGTAACTCACTTTTGTGGAGATTTATCAATCAAGTGAAAAGGCACTTTTCAAGTGTTTGCTGAAAGGGTGCAGCATGCTGATAAATATTTGTCGAACTATTATTATTGTGGAAATCACCCAGATGGAAAAAGGGCCTCTTAACTGTCTTTTGAAGACAGTTGTCCAAACTGGTTTTTTTTTTGAGCTGTTGGATTTCAAAGGTAAAGATCCAAACACGGCGAAGCCAGGAATAGTTCATGGAGGTGTCAACTTTACATAAACTACTAAATTAATTAAAATTAAAAAAAATTATGGTTTTAAACATATTTTAGTGAAAATACATGGTTAAAAATTGAAAAAATCAATATTTTCGAAAGTATGGGGTATCGTCGTCCCGATGATCTGTATATAGCTTCCCCCTATGATCCAAAGGCTGCTATGTAAAATGCTCTAATAACAATTTTCCTCTCTTACCGGGAGTACTTTTGATGCCACATGGGTATCAAATTTTTAATACAACAAAACCGGAAGAGAATTTCCTTTTTCTCCTCCCCATTCTCCCTCATCCTTATATCGATTCTCTCCCAAATCTAGTTTCAGATTCAATCAAATCGATGAAATACCTAATTGTCTATTATAGACATTTTGCAAGAAAACATTGATGGACTTCACTATAATCTAATTACTGGTGCAACACAAACCAATTCTCTGATGAAACCCGTCTTTTTGCCGGGTTCCATAATAGAAAAAGGAACGAAAATAGAATAGAATCCAATAATTATTAGTGAGCAGTTAGCGAGAAAATACAAGACTTGAAGAGAAAAGAATTCTATTACTCAATCCGTTCCCAATTAATTGTCGACTACGAAACTACGTGTAATTTTGACCGGCCAATAACTTGTATCAAAATTGTCGGAATGAAAATTTTCAAAAGTTAGTCATATAGTTCAAATATTAAATTATATAATTTTGTTTTAAAAAAATTTATTTTGACAATTTTAATACATACTATAAGCCGATAAAAATTGCCGTAATTTCATAGAGGACAGTTAATTGGGAACGGAGAAAGTAATATCTAAAAGATATGTTTTTGTTGTTGATATAAAACTTAGCCATAAGCATGTTTAAATAGTATAACACTAATTACTAAATGTGATTAGCATCTAACATATAACTTAATAACAATAAATACTAATTGACGAGGGAATGTCAGCATCCCCTCGTCCGGGCCCATAACATCCCCAAAACAACGTGTCCGGTCCACTGCAAATCACGATCGACCCAGTACCCCGGACCTGATGAGGCCGGGCTGTGTCTACGCCGGCCTAAAGAAGCGTATCAAGTACGCTTCTCCAATTAATGCTGCTGCTCCCTTGAGGGACCCCTTAGGGTTTCATCGACGTGGCCCAATCACAGGCCATCTCCTGTGGGCTCCGGAAAAGGAGTGTACCCTTGTCAGAGCCATAAATGTCTTAACGCCATTGGATTAATACTTGATAGTACAGTGATCCAAGGGCTAATACGCCTCTGGATCATACTATAAATACCCCCACTAATACTACTTAGAAGGAGAGAGAGAAAAAAGAGTGAGAAGAGAGATAAAGCTGAAACAACCCGGACTACCAGAACACAACCTGTCAAATCTGATACCACGCTTCGTAACCGGAACGACCCCCATTCCCTTCAAATACATATTCATCTCTAGTCACCACCATACTGACTTGATCGTTGGAGAGGGAAAACCTGGTATCAACCCCGGACCCCTGTTTGTTCCTTGTGCAAGCACGAGGAGAGTCCCGTCACCGAAGATGACCACCCTGTACGGAGCCGACGCGTGCTGTTAAATAAGCTGAGCCTAGGAAGAAAATTAGGCTCGCCAATTGGCGCCGTCTGTGGGAAACGTGTAGAGAACGTGTTATCTCCAACAATCCATCTTAGAGAGACAATGTCTGATAATAACCAGTACGACACTCCGTCGTCCCGACATACCCCGGTATTTGGGATGCCAAGGACCCTATCTCTCGACACCCTTCCGAGAACTACGCCCGTTAGGGAACCAATCCCTCTAACGGCAGTACCCGGAACACCCCGGTCACGTGACGAGCTGGCTCGCATGATGCTTGAGATCCACGAGAAGGAGTTCATTGCATTAGTAGCACAAAGAGCATTGATGACCGCGATGATGACACCGCAGCCCAAACCCGTCGCGAGCGGTGCAACACGACCAGAGCCCGTTCCCGCCAAAAGAGTGATGTCATGGCTGGGACCTCCAAGACGACCCCCCCTAGATGCTCCTGAGGAGCCAACTGGGGGAGAGGAGTCGAGGCATTCCCACGAAGGGAATTCCCGCCGTGGCGATGAGCGAAGCGTACACTCACGGCTCCGCTGGCCAGAGGACAGTCACGACTCACGACCGGGATCGAGTCGTGCCCGAACTAAAAATCCTCCTCGGAGGCGCAGGCGTGGCCGTCGCGCTGCCGAGATGATGCCGCCGACAAAGCAGCGTTAAAAATCGTTGCCTCCACACGCAGCACCCCGTTCTCATACGAGATAGAATACAACGCTCCCCCCTGAAACTTTACCGCCCCCGTTCTCCAAGTCTTCAACACGGATTCCGACCCGGAAGCTCACCTCCGGCACTATCGATACCAGATGAATCACTGGTCCCACCTCGACCAGCTTATGTGCAAATGCTATCCCACCAGCCTGGGGAGGTTGGCTAGTAAATGGTTCCAGTCCCTGCTCGCCAACTCCATCCACTGTTGGGATGACCTAGCCTACGACTTTATACACCGGTTCATCAACTTGAAAGAAAGGGTTGCCCAACCGGAGCAATTATACCAAGTGAGGGCCCAACCCAAATAGACCCTCGAGAGCTACGATAATCGGTTATGGCAAAAGCATGCAGAGTGCGCCGAATGTCTCGATTCTACTGCCATAGCTGCTTTTAGACAGAACATGGTCGTAGGAAGCAGAATCTACAACGAAATTATAGCGACCCCTCCTAGCACGGTTTCCCGGCTCAGATTACTGATAAAGCAGCATGTTGATATCGAGAAGGACATGAGATCTGCCGGGGCAATCCGTTCGGTCGCCAGCATCGAACAGCCCCGTGAAAGGACCGTTATTAGGAGCCCCCGAAGAAGCCGGCCCATATCATAGAGAATGGAATGGCCCCGAACGGGAAGGAATCCACAACCGGCCCCCAAAAGAAGAAAAGAAGACCCCCGTCGGACTGACCCTTCAGACCCGAGAATTGCCTACTCCACCACCTTTTGCCTTCCACTGATCGACCTCCTGGGCGAAATAGAGAACGAGCCTTTCTTCTCCTGGCCTCTCCCACTCCGGAACGAACCAGCCCATGGGCCAAACGATAAAATCTGTGACTATCACAGAGGTCGTGGCCATCATACCAACGATTTTCACGGTCTGAAGGCGAGGCTCGAAGGATGGGTTCAAGATGGTCTGATGGATAAATACATCATGTCACGAAGGGACTCAGATCGAGGCAGAGAAGGGGCCGACGAAAGGCAACCAGAGCTCCCCCCACCGGTGATGACCTGTCAGGTTATTCACTCTGGACCAAAGAAACCCAACCCTAATGGAGCGGAGAGGACTGAGGCCCGTGAGGCGGCGATGAAGCAGCACGTCTACCTCACCGAAAGTCCGAGCCCCCGGAAGAAGTGCAAGCGTGATTCCAAGCCGGACCTGACCTTCACCGATTTTGACTTAGTGGGAGTAGACCTGCCCCACTGCGACACCCTTGTCATCTCCGCCCAGGTTGGCCATTGTGCCGTGGGACGGATCCTAGTCGATCAAGGGGCATCGGTGAACATACTCTTTGGAGACCTCTTCCACAAAATGGGGCTAAAAGAGGAACACCTAGAAACCAACGTCCCTCCCCTGTACGGATTCAACTCTGAGGCCGTTCCGCCTAGAGGGAACATAACCTTGCCCGTTAAAACGGGAACCAAGGTTATGAGCGTGGAGTTCACGGTGATGGATGTCCCCTTCGTCTATAATATCATACTAGGGCGTGCGTGGCTTCATGAGATAGAAGGAGTCTCCTCCACTATGCACCAAAAGGTCAAGTACCCAACTATTACTGGAGTAGAGACCATCTCGGGAAACCAAAAGGTCTCGAGAAGCTGTGCCATGGCCGTGTATTCTGGTGACAAATTAGTTCCGGTCCGAGTGCTATGAATATAGAAACAGAGGACCCCAAGCTGCTGAGGGAACTGAACAAAAAGATGGGGCCAGAAGCTGATGACAAGGTGGAAGGGGGATTGCTGAAGGTCCAGATACCGGGGTTGGACGAGGATCACCTTTTTATGGTGGGCGTGAAGCTAAGTGAGCCCGAGATAACTGAACTCGTTGAGCTCCTGCTCAAGTACCTCGACAACTTTGCGTGGGCCCCGCGCGAAATTCTGGGCATTAGTCCCGACCTCGCCTGCCACCATTTGAACGTCAACCCAGACGCAAAGCTTGTGATGCAAAAGGGGCACCGCATCAGTCCAGAACATTCTGATGCCATCAACGAGGAGGTACAGAAGCTTCTGTTAGCCGGAGCCATCAGGGAAATCTATTACCCCAGATGGCTCTCTAACCCCGTGGTAGTTCCCAAAAAGAACGGAAAGTTGCGAGTGTGCATAGACTACACGAGCCTGAATCGGGCCTGCCCCAAGGATCCTTTCCCCTTGCCCAAAATCGATTAAATAGTGGACTCCACGGCCGGGGCCGCCAGAATGAGCTTCTTGGATGCCGGCTCCGGCTATCATCAAATACCCATGTCGGAGGCCGATCAAGAGAAGACGCCCTTCATAACCCCAAGGGGAAATTTCTGCTACCGAGTGATGCCCTTCGGGCTCAAGAATGCCGGGGCAACGTATCAGAGAATGGTTACCAAGATCTTCTCTAAGACTATAGGCCGGACCATGGAGGTCTATATTGACGACATGGTGGTGAAGAGCACCCAAGAGAAGGACCACCTGTCCGACCTAAGAGAGGTATTCGAAACCATCCGGAGGCATGGCCTAAAGCTGAATACTTCCAAGTGCACCTTCGGGGTAGGGGCTGGAAAATTCCTAGGGTTCATGGTGACCCATCGGGGCATAGAGGCAAACCCAGATCAAATCTCTGCCTTGAAGAATTTGAGAACCCCTGAAAAGAGAAAGGACATATAAAAGCTAGCCGGCATGGCAGCCGCCTTCAACCGGTTCATCGCCCGGTTCGGAGACCGATGCAAGCCGTTCTTCACGGCTTTAAAGGCTCAGAAGAAGTTCGAATGGAAGGAAGATTGCCGGAATGCATTCACCGAGCTCGCGGACTACCTTAGGAGCGTGCCCCTACTGACAAAGCCCGACACCGGTGATGTGCTTGCCTTATATCTGGCCGTGTCGGATATAGCTGTCAGCGCGGTCCTCGTGAAGGAGCTCGGCAGGGAGCAAAGGCCCGTCTACTACATGAGTAAGACCCTTCTCGATGCCGAGACTAGGTATATGCCCCTGGAAAAGCTCGTCCTAGCCTTCGTTATGGCCTCACGAAAGCTAGCCCACTACTTCTCGGCACACAGCATCGTGGTGTACACCGATCAGCCCGTTCAAGAAATACTCCAAAAAAGGGATCTGTCTCGGCGAATGACGAAGTGGGCCTATCATCTAAACACATACGACATCCGCTATGAGCCAAGAACGTCCGTCAAGGGGCAGGCCCTGGCCGACTTTGTGGCAGAGTTCACTATAGCGGACAGAACCTTACATGGGGACAGAACCCTATGTCCCGGCACTACAGAGCATGTCCAGGAAACATGGACCTTACATGCGAACGGAGCCGCCAATAAAAAAGGATCCGGCCTCGGTATCGTACTCCGGTCTCCACAAGGTGACGTGATCGAGAAGTCAATCCAGCTTGGCTTCCGAGCCACCAATAACGAGGCAGAGTACGAGACCGTAATCACCGGCTTAAAAATGGCACGGAGCCTCGGGGTCAATAAAATACTGGTGAACACCGACTCCCAATTAGTCAGCAGCCAAATCAGTGGGGACTTCCAAACGAAGGATGAGAGAATGGCAAGTACATGGCCATCGCTTCCGGAATACTCCAAACCTTTGACTATCAAGAGGTCATCAACGTCAATAGAAACGAAAACTCTCACGCTGATGCACTAGCAACCTTGGCCTCGGCCATAGGCGATAAAAGAGAGAGAGTCATCACCGTAGAGTATGTCCCCTTGCCTAGCATCGACGCCAAGCCAAATATCAACCTGGTGACCGACATCCCACCCGAGCCAAGTTGGATGGACGCCATAATCGAATACCACCGCTCCGGCGATCTGCTCGACAATAAAAAAGAAGCTGAGAAAATAAGGAGAAAGGCACTAGGATTCTGGCTGGCTCCCAACGAGAAGCTCTATAAAAGATCGTTCTCCGGGCCCTACCTGCTATGTGTCCACCCCGATATGGTGGTAAGGGTCATGGAAGAAATACACGAAGGAACGTGTGAAAGCCATACCGGGGGCAGATCGCTGGCAAACCGAGCCTCGACCCACGGATATTGGTGGCCCCTCATGCAAAAGGATTCCAAAGCGTTCGTACTCAGGTGTGAGAAGTGTCAGAAATACGCACTCATACCTCGAGCCCCGGCACTAAAAATGAGCAGCGTGACCTCTCCTTGGCCGTTTGCACAATGGGGCATGGACATCGTTGGACCATTCCCTAAGGCCCCCGGGGGAAAAAAGTTCCTCCTCATGGTCACTGACTACTTCTCAAAGTGGGTAGAGGCCGTGGCATTAGCAAGGATAACAGAGGCCGATGTGATCAGGTTCCTATGGAGAGACGTGATCACAAGATTTGGGATCCCCTACTCGATAGTCGCGGATAATGGGGGCCAGTTCACTGGGGCTGATCAAAATTGCCGTAATTTCATAGAGGACAGTTAATTGGGAACGGAGAAAGTAATATCTAAAAGATATGTTTTTGTTGTTGATATAAAACTTAGCCATAAGCATGTTTAAATAGTATAACACTAATTACTAAATGTGATTAGCATCTAACATATAACTTAATAACAATAAATACTAATTGGCGAGGGAATGTCAGCATCCCCTCGTCCGGGCCCATAACATCCCCAAAACAGAGTGTCCAGTCCACTGCCAATCACGATCGACCCGGTACCCCGGACCTGATGAGGTCGGGCTGTGTCTACACCGGCCTAAAGAAGCGTATCAAGTACGCTTTCCCAATTAATGTTGCTGCTCCCTTGAAGGACCTATTAGTGTTTCATCGACGTGGCCCAATCACAGGCCATCTCCTGTGGGCCCCGAAAAAGGACTGTACCCTTGTTAGAGCCATAAATGTCCTAACGTCGTTGGATTAGTACTTGACAGTACAGTGATCGAAGGGCTAATACGCCTCTGGATCATACTATAAATACCCCCACTAATACTACTTAGAAGGAGAGAGAGAGAAAAGAGTGAGAAGAGAGATAAAGCTGAAACAAACCGGACTACCAGAACACAACCTGTCAAATCCGATACCACGCTTCGTAACCAGAACGACCCCCCTTCCCTTCAACTACATATTCATCTCTAGTCACCACCATACTGACTTGATCGTTGGAGAGAGAAAACCTGGTATCAACCCCGGGCCCCTGTTTGTTCTTTGTGCAGGCACGAGGAGAGTCCCGTCACCGAAGCTGACCACCCTGTACGGAGCCGACGCGTGCTGTTGAATAAGCCGAGCCTAGAAAGAAAATTAGGCTCGCCACTAATTAGTTAGTTATAAATAAAGTGAGTCTCATCATTCTCACATGTATTTTAAAATAAAATTTGTACAGATTTAAATAATACTTTTCTAGCTTCAATCGTTTGAATTGGAGAAAATGGAATAACATGTGGTTTTGATTTATCCGCAGCTCTTCACAGGGGCTTTTTTTAACCGACTTTTACCAATCGATCGCTTTTCGAACCAAATCAATCAAGTCGGTACCAAAAGTTTGGTATACTGACATTACGATACGGTACGGTACAATCGAACCAATATTTGAAAGTCGGTTTGGTTTCGGTATTCGTTTTGTGAGTTCGGTATGCTACTGATTCAAACCGAAATATTAAAATATACTTTATAAACTAAAAAACTTATATACACTTAATTATTAACATTTTTATAATATACTTATATTACTTTTTCTAGTGAATATTTATAACATTTTCTTTTATTTATAACATTTACAAGAAATGTCTAGTAATGTTTACTCTTTTATGCAAAGAAACAAGAAATGTAACACTAATATAAATAAATATATTTTTTAATATACTATTTTTAAAACTTTATACTATGTTTTTTTTTCCAATACACACTATTTTTCTATCATCACTTGTAAACTCTAAACTTTGGTATAAAAACGAAACCGAACCGAACCGAATCAACCGAATAGTTGGTATACCGAAAGTTCGGTATACCGAATTTTTTGGTTCGGTAATGGTATAAAAATTCTCAAACCAAACTAGTTTGGTATGGTATCGGTATGCAGTAAAAAAGTTCGGTACCGAACCGATGCCACCCCTTGCTCTTCATATGGGTAAAGGAAGACACTGTATTAATAATTTAAGAGTGATGATATAAGCATATACTATTTGACATGGCTTTGTAAATACTCGTTGAGAGTCCTTACTGATAGAAAATAGCAGTGGAAAAAATAACCTAGAAAACAGATTAAACCGTGTAAGTATATTATAAAAAATAATCGTTTACCAATAGGTTTAAATTCTAACCGTACGCAGAAGGAGAACGATTACTATGCACAATCGTGTTACAAATTGACCACCGAGTCTTCTACCCTATTGTTCTCTAACACCTTACTCTTGAATAGATGTGTGGGCTCTATTATCTAGGCAGATCTGAAATCTTTTCCTCTCTACGTGATTGAGAATTTCGACGAATAATAATAATTAGGTCTGCGAAAAGAGTATGCTTAAATAGGCTAGGATAGCTACTTGACGGAATGATAAGATGAACATTCTAATAAAGATTCGGTTCCTATCTTTTATCAACCAAAAAATATTATCTCATCAAACGGTATCTTTTCCGAATCAAAATTAATCACAATTTATTCTACTAAAAAGTGTGACTGCACTCTCTATTTATATCATGAAAATATTTCGGTTTCCAATATCAAACGTGTCTATTTACTCCATACGTTAAGATTAACATATAAGCATTCATTAAATTAAATCACTGACAATTTTTATTTAACAAACATATTATATTACTTAATAGACTGTTTAACTCATTTGGCGTATCGGATAATTAATCCACCTGCAGAGTTTAATACTGTCAAAACTTGTAAACTTTTAAGGGGGTATAATCAATCCCATTAAATGGGACGTGCATTCCTTCGATTAATAATATACACCATAATAAATAATATTATCATCCAACTCATTGAGTTTATTAACTCATAAATGGTCTCACTCTTTTATGAATCAAAACGACAAATATTAAATACACATATCACATTAATAATATTCAGATTAAAAGAATAAACATTTCTCATGATCATAAGACATTAATAATTATTTATAGTCAGCGCAGGAATCATAACCTTAATACAGTCATGTTTAATATACACAAAATGTATTGACACATGGAGTTGGAACTCAACCGTTCTCTGTAGTCAATACAGACTATTAAAACCAAGTGTCACAATTCTACTGATAGTGTGTTCAACACCATCTAAAGTTGTAAACATATAACTTATATTATATCAGGACCAATGGTATAATTTTCTGTGTGTTTGCTGAACTCTATACACTAAACCATCTATTGCTCATTAAATATTCATAAAATGAAATAATCTTTATTAGACACTTATTTAGCAAAACAAAGTAAATAACTATTGCTCATTAAATACTCATAAAATGAAATAATCTTTATTAAAAGAAATAATAATAAAAAAGAAAGCATGTATTTTAGTCTATTTTCAACGGTTACATCAGGGTAGATCAATGACCCTTATTGCTCTTTGCGTATCTGCAATATTCTATATCCGTCTGCTCATATGGTTACTCATAATTTAAATTATTCTTGGTTGTGCATTGTCTATTGTGAAAAAAATAGGATTTTTTTTAATCAATTTAGTCTAGAATATAGACACTAATAATTCTTTCCTTCCACCTTTAAGATCCAGATTCGAGTCACATCAGCATTTTTTTGAGTGAATTTATGTTGGATACTATTTGAAACTACTAATTTAAGAATTGATAGCTCTTTCAAACTATTTATTTCAAATTAGTATACTCTTTATAATACACATAAGCGCAATACATTTGGCCCACTAAAAATTTAACGAAGACCAATACCATTGACTGGTCATCGGTGTTGATCGCCAGATTATTTTTTTTTGACAATCTAATAAAAATTTTGACCGCCGGTCTCCGTCGTTAACCAAAAATAAAAAATAAAATATAAAAATCCAGAAAAAATAAAAAATAAAATAAAATAATCCAGAATTATTTTTAAAATAAAAATAAAAATTAGAGAGTTTGGGAAAAAAAATCTATAAAAAATCAAAAAAATTTTTTAATATTTTTGACAATCTATTACAATTTTTTTAACAATCTAATACAAATTTTCGACAATGTAATAATTTTTTTTGACAATCTACTAGACAATGTAATGGAATTTTTGTGACAATTTAAAACACAATTTAATACAAAAAATTGGAAAAAAAATAAGAAAATTCCAAAAAAAATAATATAATTTTTCTAACAATTTAATACAATTTTTTGACAATCTAATCGACAATATGAAATTTTTGTGACAATCTAATACAAAATTTAAGACAATCTAATACATTTTTTTACAATCTAATACAATTTTTTTGAAAATATATTATAAATTATTTGACAATCTAATAGACAATTTTTGATAATATAATTCAATTTTTTCAGAAATTTAATACAAAAAAATTGATAATCTAATATAATTTTTACAATATAATTCAAGTTTTTGGGCAATTTAATACAAAAAAAATTGATAATATAATACGATTTTTTAGACAATCTAATAGATTTTTTTAGATAATCTAATGGATTTTTTTTGACAATCTAATACTATTTTTTTTTTTTACAATATAATTCAAAATTTTGGACAATTTAATACAAAAATTTTGATAATCTAATACGATTTTTTTGACAATCTAATATAACATTTTTGACAATTAATACAAAAAATTTAATAATTTAATACGATATTTTTGACAATCTAGTATAACATTTCTGACAATCTAATACAATATTTTTGACAATGTAATACAACATTTCTGACCATCAAATACAAAAAATGACAATGTAATATAAAAATTATAATATAATGGACAGTCTAATATATACAAAAATGACCAACAAAAAATAAACGGTGAGCTTTAATGGACAGGGTAATAAAACAATATTTAATCCATTTAAACATACATACATTTAATAGTATTTACTTTAACATAAGGGGCCTATTTGAATAAACAGCAAACTAAGAACTAACACTATAGGGTCCTTGTAAATATTCAAATTTATAAGCATTGGTCCTTATCAAAACAGCAGCTAGGGCTTTTCACACCCATAGCATGCCGCTGCCGCCACCGTGCAGTAGCAGCTACTGCAACGTCACACCGTACTGTACAACAACGATCTCACCTAGGTTTTGGCCAACACCGCTGCCGATGGGGCCGGTTAGAGGCGGCAATGATGTATGGAGACGTCAGATCTGGAGACGATGGTTCATGGCGGTGGTCGTGGTGATTCATGGCGGCGGTTCATCACAGACTATATAGATAGATATATAGATATAAATATTCACAGACTATAGATATAGATATAGATATATAGAGAGAGATAGTGGACAAATGGAGATTGTGGCGGCGGTGGTTCACGTCAGCTGGGACGTAGATCCGCCGTTCTTCAGCGAGAGGTGGATGAGAGAGAGATACGGGCTAAGAGAGATACAAATCTCAAAAGTTGCAGTTAGAGAGTGTTTTGTGTTAAAAATAATTTAGAACCGTTTTATATATATGATAGCCGGTAACAAAACCAAATTAAAATGTTTGAAAATGGTACAGGCGTGACCTAAAAGTTTCTTCATTTTTCCTTATTCGCAGTGTAGTGAGCCGTTTTTTGGCTGAATTCCTCACCCAAATCAAGTAAGAGGGTCGAAATATTTGCAATATGGACATTAAGATCATCAATACTACGACGAGCTAGGGCCAACTCCTGCGAAGGGGAAGTACCGCTCACCTCAGGTTTAACCACAACACATGCAAGATCCTCGCCTGGCTTACGAACAGGCCGGGACATGACCTCCTCAGACAGAGTATTAACCAATACATGACATAACACTATTACCCTCAACATACGCAGAAATATACCAATTAACCAAGAAAGAGAAACGAAGAGGCATGAAGAGTAGTAAACAAAATGTACAAATATTACAGAAATATCCACGGAAAAGACCCACAAGTCGGGCTAAAAACAAATCTATTGTTCAGTAAAAGAAATTACAACACAAACAAAACTTCAGGGGTTGACATGTGAGCGAGATACTTGAGCAGAAGACCCCGAGCCAGAGCTTGGTCGAGTAGTAGGAGGAACTAAGAAAACAGGCAACAAAGGTCTCTCTGACACTTGAAGGTGGGCCCAATCCACAGGAAAAGGAGGAGCGATGCTAGACGCGGGATAAACAAAGGTTCCCCAAGCCACATACGAATAAGTAACCTTGGCAGTCTTCAAAGCCCGCACATGAGACTGAAAATTATGATAATTGACAAATTGGGCATTGGTAACATCACGCGCCCTCTTTTCAGCTGCATGCTTGGCTTCAACCTCGGTCAATCGTAGTTTATAGGCTTTTTTAGAAGACTATTTATCGCCATCCAACGTCACAATAACCTCCTTCAAACCTTGCTTCTCCGTCTCCACATTCTGCCTCTCTTCGACAAGCTTCAGCTTGTCTGCCTCTAGTGCCACATTTTGTGCCTTCAAAAGGGCAATTTCAGCATCATTGGCAGCTATAGCAGACACAAGTTGGGAAGCACCCTCAGCTTGCCTAAGATTAATCATTAGACGATCTCACATATCAACGGAAGCAAGGAAGTCCTACAAAAAAGCAATATTGTAAGGAATATCCCAAGTGCACATGAAAAAGCAATCTTATAAGGAAGGCTTACATGAAGAAGAAGGTCAGGGGTCTATAAGGCAACTCCTTGTTAGAGCGGCTAGATAACCCCACCATGTCCTTGTGAGCAAGTGGCATAAGGGCGGAGCAAGCCATGACAGTTGAGCGGGTAGCCTTGAGTAAGCTGCCACCACACCGGGCAATATAACGGTTCATCTGATCAAGATCCACACCCACTTCAACTCTCTCTACAAAAGAACCCTCGACACCAGCAATAGGGGATTCCAAATCATGGTCCTCCTCACCCGCCCCCTCCTCGGCCTCAATCCCAACCCTGGTATCAGTAACCAAGGGCTCGGCAGAATGCTCTTCCAAATGAGGAGGAGACGTATCAGGGAGATCCATAATATCCTCCCCCATCACTTGGTAGTTCACATGCCCAAAAAGGTCATTATACTCCCCCTGAAACAAAAGAATGCCCATTGACTGAGCAAGTGCATGAGTAACCAGTAAGACAGGAGAAAACTGATAGACACAAAGACAAAATATCAACAAAATTTTTTTTTTAAAAAAATAATAATAAAATTACTGGAGGCTTGATAATGACCCCACACTCTTCAGAGCCAAGAAGAATAGAAAGGTCTCCCAAAGGGGAATGCAACCCCCCAAAATCATCTACAACATCGGGCCTCCCCCCGATAGCCCCATCAACATCCATACCCTCCTCCACATCCTCATCTACGAGTGCAGGCTCTATCCTTCTGGCCTTTGTATGGCGCACATCATGGCCCGAGGAAGTAGCAGGCCGTTTACGCTTACCAACTTTCACAAGGGTAGCGGAACCCTCAGCTCTAGGCTTAGCTGTGATGACCCAGATTTCCAGGAAGGAATTTCTATGGTGCGGTGTTGTGCATCAGTCCCACATCGCCCAGATATGAGAGTACTCGTGTGGTATATGAGCTTAAAGATCCATTTCCTATCAACAAGGCCTTTTAAAGCCGTGCGACACAATAGCGAGGACGGAATTCCATAGTTAAGCATGCTTAGCTTGGAGTAGTACCAGGATGGGTGATCCCCCTGGGAAGTTGTGCCAAACGGACAATATTGTTGATACGGGCATGACGGTTCGGTCCGTGGGGCCGGGTCATTACATTAGCAACCCCTACAGCAACGGGTTTAGATCGGGAGCAAGAAGAGCCTTTTCTCCCACGAAGAGTCAAGACCCTGCTTGCGATAGCGTCTCGGAAATCCTGGTCGGACTAAGAGAGGATGATGGGGGGATGATTGCATCGGTTCCCCGGGTTAGCAACATACCCAAGAAGCCGGGGAGCGCCACGGTTCTCAGCTTTCCTGTCCGGACCCCACCATTTCCACAAAGTAAAAATTTGTTGGGATTAGGAGCCCCAAGAATAGGAAGAGGAGGAGCAGCAAGGGTAGGGCCAAGAATGAGACAGTCCGACGGGCACCAGTTCCCTGACACTATCAAAGTATCGAGTTTATGCTCTTTGTTTGTCTCTGGAATACCCAGAACAAGCCGAGCAAAGCTCCTCACCGACTTGAGGTAACAACTCCGAATGTCGAAGTGGAAGCCATAAACCCCAAGAATATCCTTCATCTCTAGCCTCACTCCAGCTAGATCAGCGAGCTTCTTCAGCCCGTTCAAGATCCGATAACCGTTCAGAGTCAGTTGACAAGGAGCGATCTGAAAGGCTTCAAAAAATGAGGTCACCCAGTTTGAGAAGGGAAGCGTCAACCCATCCATCAAAAGAGCAGAGGCCTGAATAGCAACCTCCCCCTCCCGAACAGAACCCAAAACCTCCTCATCTGTCGAAGGCTTCCGAAAAAGCACATCGTTAGAAATATTCGCCCGAACACGGAAATCTTCTTCCATAACATGCACCAACTGGGCCAGGCATTGTTGCAAATAATCCTACTCAACAACAAAAACATACACCATAAAAAAAAAGGAAATCAAAGAAGTAAAAAGCAACAAAAATGCAAATCATCAAACTTGACATAAACACAATTCAAACACCTCAAAACTCCACACAAACCAAAACAAAAGGATTAACAATAAACAATGAAGATAAAAAATAAGCAGTAAAATAAAGGCAAGCCTAACAAGTAACAAAGGGGGAAACTAAAAGAACAAAAATACAGAAACCAAGAAATCGCCAAAACTACCCAGTAAAATTAACAAAAATCACCAATAATAAGATGAAATAGAAGTATATAACAGAGTGAAGGGGATGAATCTCAGCAAATAAAAACACAGAATAACAGTAATAACACGCCATCAACGTATAAAAAATATACAGAAAACACCAAAACCAACGAAGTTCAGCAAAAACATGTATTATAGAAGTTATAAAAGTCATAAAAAAAACTTACTCCTGACATAATCACGTAGAGATAGTGAAAAAGATTCAACGGCGGCGGAGAATCAGAGGAGAAAAGAAACTCTAGAGAGATAAACAGTAAGAGGATATTGATAAGCAAAAGAAAGTAATGGTGAAGAGAAACAAAGATTTACTAAGAGAATATAAAGGAAAGGCAGAGAATAAATAGGAATAGGACATAACCGTCTCGTCGTGTGACAAATCTTGTATTTTTTCAGGCACAAACTACGACAACAACTGGCACTTATTTTTAAAAGCAACGTTCAAGATCATGCCACGTGAAATGGTATATCCCACTACCCCATGAAGGTCACTTCTTAAAATCTATAGTCTTTTCGTGTGACAGAAGTGTTTCAGAAACAATGCTCAGGATCATGCCACGTGTAATAGTACATCCCACTACATCAGGAATGTCACGTCCTAAAACCGATATAAACGGCCGGTAGACCCCACTCAAAAAAAGTGTGGGTACCTACACTAGAATGACAAAGAAAAGAAGACGAACAATAACCTAGACAGCAGTGATCACCTAACAAAGCCAAGCATAGACCGTCACTAGAACGACCAAGAAACAAGCAAGGCCTCCAACAACGGTCTACGGGGGGATACACCCGGTGACCTATGTTGAGCAACGACCACTGAAGATAAAAAACAATAACCAAATAAAGAAATGAACATCTCATCCAAACATTCAAAAATTACAAATGCCCGGCATCAATATACTCATCGCGTCGAGAAGAACAATAAATAAAAAGGAAAAGCAACAAGCGAGTAATAAGAGTTAGGAAACAAGTGTTTATATTATTCATCCACCAGAGGAACAAGAAAAGATGTTACAAACTTTTAAAACTCAAGAATAAAATGTTACAAAAATAACCCCCCTTATTTGGAAACTTTAGAACTACCCCCTCCCCTCCGCATTCTTTTAGGCCAAAAGCTCTTCAAGACGTTCTTTCTCCCTCAGTATGTGAGAGATACCAATCTCTGCTTGCTTCAAAGCATAAGAGAGGGATTCACACTTCCTTTCGACCAAATAGCGATCCCTCTTCTCTCCATCCCAATATTGTTTCCACCTTTTACAATTAGACCTGAGTCAACTCTTCCTCACCATCAAAAGGAACCCAAACGGGCAGTAAGTAAGTCAGCTCACTCTCAAGGGCGGCTTTAGCCTTGGTATCAGATCTGATAATGGGAGTCATCTCACAGAAAAAATGTTGAGAGAAGAAAAAGGGTAAGGAAATTATATGAAGAAATAAGAGAAACACAAGGGAGCGGGTACGAGACACTAAAAGACGCAATGGTCAAAATTCAAAAGAAAGTACGAATTAAAGCCATACACGTGTACCGATTCAAAAGTAAATAAATAAGATATCAACAATAATAAAAGAAAGAAATAATTAATAGCAGCAAAAGACCCAAAAACTAAGGATTACTAGGGGGAAAAGTCGAACCCCCTAGATGGGAGCAAGATCCTTGACGAGTTGAGGACCTACGGCCCATAAGCCTTGATAAGAGAAATTTTCTTTAGCAATAGCGTCATTCGCCGAGCTAAGAGCAACAATGTAATCCCTAAGGCGAGCATTCTCAACATCAAACTTGCAGATCCCTGACGAACATTATCAAATTCATCTTGGGCATGATCCCATATCTTAAAATTCATCTTGGGCACGATCCCATATCTCCTCAGTCTCATACCGGGCATTTACCTAACTATCTCTCTCGAGTAATAGCTCGTCTAACCGACGAGCCAGAGCATCACATTCGGCTCTCTTTACCCGCCATGAATCATCGGTTGGGGAAGCAAATCGCCTTAGGGCCAGGGCCCCGAACTCCCTCTCAGCCCTGAGCATTCGGTGACGAGTCTGAGTCAGTAATTCATCTAAATCCCTTACACAGGCATGATTTCTCAGTCGAGGATTAGCCATTTGTAAATCCACTGAATAATTTAATGTATTCCTTCAACACAAAGATGAATTCATGTAACAAGAGGGAGAGATGAGAAGGAAATGAGTTGGGGGCAAGATATTTATAGAGCATAGAAAGCAAAAGGTAACTAAAAAGCACTGACAAACTAGTAAGGGTATGAGTATCTTTGACTGATAAATTGTCAGCCATGACACAGACATCACGTAGGCAGATAAAAAGAGGAAAAAGCAAGAAAAATATTCGTCAGTCCGTGTCACACAGCCAATTAAATGAAAAACAACAAGTACAGAAGAGCAGAAGAATAAACAATGGTCATTTTATTAATAAAGATGGGTTACATTGAAATTTATTACATCAGGGGAAAAGAAAACTAAGGTTCGATCGAGGTAGAGCGGAATCGATGAGAGGGCCCGACCCTCTGAGCAGTATCCTGAAGGGTAGAAGTCCCATGGAGAATATCATTCTCCTCGACCAAAGCCTGGTGGGCATGCCGGCAATAATCCAACTCGGCCCGCAGCCATGTCAACTCCCTTACCATTTCCGTATGATGATAGCGCATAACCTGCAACTCTCCCTCAGCATCTCTAAGCATCCGTTTCACATGATTGTAGGAAGCCTCAAAGGCCTCCACTTGTATGGCAAGAGCAGTTTTGGTAAGAGGGCCAGTCATTGTTAAAAAGGGTATCGAGTTTCTAAAGAAAAGAAAAGTATCCAGTAAGAAAGAGAATGGTTGGGAGATGTAATGAAGAGAAAAGTATGCCATATGGGGGTGTTTATATAGGGATTCAAAGAAATAGGAATTGAGGAATCGCAACCGTTTGCCAATAAATCATTAGATACGTATCTATTGAAGAGACATAATTGTTCAAGAAGACTCTAAGATTCGTGCCATTTAGAGAAATGCAACCATTGGGAAGAGATCACTGTACACGTGCCACCTTGGTGAAGCGCAATAGTTTAAATATATGTGAAAGACAACGCATGCTAAAAAGTCAAACAGTCTTTTTAAAATTCGAATAGTTGCGTGCACATGGTTCATGAAATCTACCCTATCATCGCAAGACATGTGGCTAAAATAAAAGGCAATCCAAAAAGAGGATAAGTAATGGTAAATAAAATAAGTGAACATGAGAAGGATATTGAAAGATATTATTTAAATTGAGTTTAATTACACAGAAAATTCCATCTTTCAAACAAAATCACAAATATCTTAAACATCCGAAGGCCCAGCGTCATCACCATCGGGCCCATTCTTGGATCGAGCATGCAACCTTTTCAAAACGAGTTTGTAAACCTCCTTGGTTGCCTTGTACTTATCCCGAGATGATTTGAACATTAAGGCTTGGCATGTGGCCCAATCTAAGTCAGACTGAGCCAAAGCAAGAACCGCCTTCAGAAACGCCACCCTCTTCTCTAAGGCTGGTATCTTACTGGCCTCACATCCCATAAAAGCCATCCCTCTCTCTAAAGCAGGCACCTTTCTGGCTTCACCCTCCAAATAGGTTTGATACTCATGGAAGTTATCCCTACTAGACTCATTAGGGTGGGCCATATTCACATACGATAAACAGTAACAATGACAAGAGAGGTATGGGAAGAAAATCAGCATGGAGGCCATTTTTATAATGGATGAATTTAGGGAATGCCAAAGGTCTCATCGATAAATAAAAAGACATATAGACTTCTCAACATCATCAATTACAGTGATAAAAACATAGACATAAAGGGTTTGGATCTACGGGCTGCCCGGTTAACCTAGAAAGTTGGTCATAGTGCAATAACGAGTACAATTATCAAGAAAACATATGGAATTCTAAAGTCGAGGAAAAGCCCACGGAAACCGAGCGGTCGAGACTAAACCTATAAAAACCGAACAGTATGACTCTCTCGTTGTGGAAACCACAACGAAAAAGTCAGGGAACACTTGATACGACATGAAAACAATACCCGATAAGTGATATTCATCGATGACCCGACCCACATGTTTCTAATGGGTATCTATCACATCAAGTATAGGAAGCATAATTGGTATAAGGACATGATGGTCTTTTCCTTCATAAAATAGGAAAGGTAATTACCCACTAAACTAACTCCAATTAGCAAAGCCCATTACGTGAAAAGCCCACGATCTGACAGATGAAAACGCCACTTGTCAACATCCTGTGATGCACGTACCCCTATAAATATAGTTAAATAGCAGTACAATGAGATCATCTGACTTCTAAGCAGAAAAAGATATATCAGTACAAAGACTTTTCAGAGCTTATCTCACTAGAAGAACACACTATACAAAAAGTCAATGTAGACACACAAATTTTTCGGCAAATAAAAATATGCCACGTGTCTCCTATAAAATAAAATTTTCTAAATTATGTATTAGTATTTTCAAAATCAAATCAATATTATCTTTTGGTTTAAATTATAAAAGCAATAAATGTCATTTTCTTTGACTATATTTTAATTTTTCTCGCAAACAATGAAAATGCTTCTATTTTAGTACTTGTTTGTTTAAAATTACAAAGAAATGGTAAGCCAAAGAATGATTACATTTAATTATGGACCATTTTGATCCTAAACACAAACTACAAGACCATTTTGATCCTAAACACAAACTAAAAGACCATTTTGATCCTAAACTGAAACTACAAGACCATTTTGATCCTAAACACAAACTACGAGGGGGCGATATCGCGATAAAGACCACACCAACTACTATAAATAGATGGCCAACCCAAGCCTAAAAGGGGGGACAACAAGTGGAAGGCAAAAGGTGAAGCCAAATCCAAGAGAGAGAAGCTCTACCGAAGTCAAGCCATCAACCACCGAAGCACTTGAAGATCTTCATCAAACACGAAGAACTTCAAGCAAGCTCATCAACAAATCCACGACAAAATCCACCATTTGATCCGCAAGAAGCTCCAAAGGCCGCGAATTAAGTGTTTTTCAAGACGAAGCATTCGAAGATCTTCATAAAAAAACGAAGAACTTCAAGCAAGCTCATCAACAAATCCAAGACAAATCCACCATTTGATCCGCAAGAAGCTCCAAAGGCCGCGAATTAAGTGTTTTTCAAGACCAAGCATTCGAAGATCTTCATCAAGCCCGAAGAACTTCAAGCAAGCTCATCCACAAATCCAAGGAAAATTCACTATCTGATCTGCAAGAAGCTCCAAAGGTCGTGAATCAAGTGTTTTTCAAAACCAACTATTCAAAAATCTTCATCAAGACTGAAGAACTTCAAGCAAGTTTATCAACAAATTCAAAGAAGATCCTCATTCGATCCTCAAAAACACTTTAAAACCACAAATCAAGCGTTTCCCAAGATCGAACTCACAAAGAAGTACAAGTCAAGATCAACCTCAAAACTCGAGCAAGTTAACATCTCGATTATTTACAAGCAATTCGAGCCACAAGGAATTCAATTTTGAAGAGATTAATCAAAGGATTTATATTTTCTTTATTTTAGAAAATATTCAGAGATTGTACCCGCAAAATACAAATAAATAAAATTATTTTGCTTTCTCCATTTATTTTCTGTCTTGGTATATTAGATAGAAAAATTTGTGTGAAACAAATTTTGGCACACCCGGTGGGACAATTTCTGCCATTCATCTTTTCTCTTCGTCAATCGGTCAACCATTCATGGCTCAAAATAAAAATACGCAAAACAGTCACATCATGATGACCCGAAGCAAGTCCGCTGTCCAACTATCAACACCCTCATTCCTTGTCATGGGCAAAAAGGTAGAGGCTAGCTCCGAAGTGAAAGAAAATTTCAAAGATGGTACATGGGCAAGTGACTCTTCTGATGAAGAAAGCTTGATTGGAAACCATCACTTAGAGGACAACTCAGATTCCATAACTAACACTCCCCGCTCAGTTGTTGCTACTTCAACAAACTCAACAAATATGCAAGTACTGGTGATAAACTCTCCTACGGTGGAAGAACAAATTAATGCAATCGTTGGGACCCTAGAAACTTTAATGAAGGCTCTTAATGAACGAGACGCTCAGATGGCGATATTGACTGACAGAGTTCAACAATTAGCGGAGCCACACCAAGGGGAAAATCGACGTAGAACTGAAGGAGGTGAAGGTTCTTCAAATGAGGAAAGGCCTTTAGAAATAACGAATGGCGCAATCCCTCTAGAGCAGCTGAAAGAGTTCATACTGGGTACTGTAAAAGGGAAATATGAAGAAGTGGCACATTCCTCCTTCGGCTATGTCAAACCTTACACACGGAGAATCGAACAATTAAGGATGCCTTACGCATATCAGCCACCCAAGTTTCAACAATTTGATGGCAAGGGAAATCCTAATCAACACATTGCACATTTCATCGAGACTTGCAACAATGCAGGGACTTATGGGGACCTCATGGTGAAGCAATTTGTCCGCACACTAAAAGGAAATGCCTTCGAATGGTATTGCGACTTGCAACCGGGATCAATTGACACTTGGGAACAATTGGAGCAAGGATTCCTTAATCGTTTCTATAGCACTAGGCGCACTGTGAGCTTGATGGAATTGATAAATACCCGCCAATGGAAAGACGAGCCTGTTGAGGACTACATTCATCGATGGAGGGGATTGAGCTTGAATTGCAAAGATAGACTGTCCGAAACATCAGCAATAGAGATGTGTGTTCAAGGCATGCATTGGGGATTGTCCTACATTCTCCAAGGAATAAAACCAAAAACATTTGAGGATTTGGCAAGTAGAGCTCATGACATGGAAGTTAGTATCTCGACTAGCAGTGACCAAGCTCTCCTACTTCCAGGAACCCAAAAGACTCCAAATAAACAAGATGGAAGGAAATGGATCAAATCTCGTGCAATAACTGATAAAAGAGAATCGTTTGTCGTGTCAACTCCATCTCAAAGCATTCATCCCATCAAGGTGAAAGCTAGCATGAAGAATGTTGAAGATGACAAGTCCAATGTAAATCAAAGAAGCGAAAGAAGAAGACTCACGCTAAGGGAGATGCAAGAGAAGGAATACCCGTTCCCTGACAACGAAGTTCCTCGCATGCTAGAAGAACTCATCGTACTTAAGCTCATCGATCTTCCACAAATGAAACGTCCTGAGGAGGCTGACAAAGTTGATGATGCAAATTATTGCAAATTCCACCGTCTCGTCAGTCACCCAACCCACAAGTGTTTTGTCTTGAAGGAGAAGATCATACAATTGGCCGCTCAAGGAAAAATCTCTTTGGAGGATAAAGAAATAACTACTGCCAATTACACATGTATCGTTACAAATCCAGAGTCTGAAAGCATGGACGAGATAAGGACAGTCATGATTCAATTTGGATCTTTGCCGCCAATTGCAATCATCATGCAAAACTCGAGCATTGGAGACAATACCTCATGGACTTATGTTAGCCATATGGGAGGTTCAAGTTTATCCACCAGCGAAGAATTGAGTGAGTTTGAAGAGGGAGAAGACTACCCTTTGAATAACCCACAACCACTAAAAAATGTCCCAGTTCACTCCATTTATGAGGGACAACCTATTTATGAATTCAAGAAAGATGGTCATTGCTTCTTTGACGTTTGTGAATGCAAAGATTGTTTGGATGACCAATGGGATGACTTCTTTGAAGACGACGAAGAAGCTAATAGAAAGAGTAAGAAAAATAAAAATAAGAAGAAATCAATCCAACAATCACTACGGGAAAGATACGAAGCTAGAGACCCAAGTGTTGGCCTGTTGGGTGAGCCATCAGGAAAGTTTGACTATTTTGTCCAATATACCAAAAAGGAAGAAGTGGGAGGATCAACGCCACCTACATGGGAGGATTTTCATAGAGAAGACGAGACAAAAGAAGTCGATCAATCTCTCAACTTTACCAATCCACTTGAAGATTCCTTAGAAGCACTCAAATTCGAAAGCAATGGCCAACCTCCGCATGCGCTAGGGTTGTGTAAAGACTTCTGCCTGGAATGTCAACAATTTCTAAAGAAAATGTACGAGGCCGGTGATAAGCAAGTTGGGGCGCTAAAAGAATCCGAGGGGGATTACTATGTACATCGACTCCAAGGGTGAGTAGTTGAAGAAACATCAAATCTGGATATTAGTACAGGAGTGCCCATTGCATACTACTATCGAGGCAAGCCGATCTACAAGTTTAAAGAAGACAACGGCCATTGCTTCTGGGATGTTTGCGAGTGTGAAGGTTGCATGGAGGATAGTTACCTCGAAGATGAAGAGGACGAAGACTACTATATTTCTAATTCATGCAATGTCGCAAGCATAGAGGAGTACACGGAAGAAAGTGAATGTGGTTCGGATGAAATTTCGGGAACATCATTTCAAGAAGAAAAGGTGAATCAAGTGGCAGACGTAACAACTATTAACTTCTCTGATGAAGATTTGTTGCTTGACACAAAACCTCATAATCGCCCGCTATTTGTTTCCGGATACATTCAAGAGAAAAAGATAGTTAGGATTTTACTAGATGGGGGGTCCGCTGTCAATATTCTACCACTGCGTACGTTAAATGATCTTGGAATTCCAATCGACGATTTATCACAAAGTCGTCTCATGATCCAGGGCTTTAATCAGGAGGGACAAAGGGCCGTCGGGAAAATCCATTTAAAGCTTGTGATAGATGAAATGGCGTCAAGCGCATTGTTTCACGTCCTTAACGCGAAAACTTCTTACAATTTGCTCTTGGGGAGGCCATGGATTCACGAAAATCGAGTTGTCCCATCTACCCTTCATCAGTGTTTTAAGTATTGCGTGGGGGATACAGTGAAAAGGGTTATGGCCGATCATAATCCCTTCAGCGGAGTCGAATCTTATTTTGCAGATGCCAAGTTCTACATGTATAAAGGTAAAGGAGTGAAATTGTCCACATCCGATTCTTTTCGAAATGATGGGAAATGGAGTAAAAATATCAAAGAAGGCAAGAAGAGTAGAATAAATCCTCCAATAATAAAAAAGAAAATGGAAATCTCACCGAAAACGATTAAACAATCAATCATCGGTAATTATAAGAGTGAATTAACTTTTCCTATTTCACCTTTTAAACAAGGTGGGGTACTTGAAGGATTCGTTCGACCAATGCATGGCCCATTAACTGAACATGGAGATTCTCCCGACATACATATACAAGAAGTATTTAGCCCCAAAGCATATAAAATGCTTGAAAATGCAGGCTACACCTCTAAAGAATCTAGCCTCCTTGGAAAACTTACTCCTGCAATAACAGGAGAAAACTGTCATGGCCTAAATCAGACTCAGTGCATGTTGAAACACAAGGGATATGCGATAAAAGAATCTCGCGCAGGGATTGGGTATAAGCCACCTCAACCGGCAAGAATTATAATAAAGAAAACAAGCAATTATTACACTTCGGTCCATGAAGACTCATCGTCAGAAAACGAATCATGTGGCTCCAATGATTTTGAGCCTTGTCAACAATCATGCAAGAGACGGTCCGTCTTTCAACGACTACACTCACCACAAACTTTGCCTTCAGTATTCGATAGGCTAAACATAAAACGAAGCTTAGTGATCACGAGGTGTTCAAGTGGACAAAAAACATCATCAAAAATATGGATGAAGAAAAGAGGGTCAGTTTTAAAACGCTTACATGCGAGAAAGAGAGTTTTAATATGTCAAAGGTTGTCAAGAAATAAATCAGTATTCAAGCGACTGGGGGCATCTACCAGGGAAACTTGGTCTGCTCGAAGGCGCTATAAGAGAACTGTGAAGTATATAGAGGATGAAGATATATTGCAATTAGAAAAATTGGAAATTACAACATCATACCACATCACTCTCACGGATGAGGACGAGCAAGTTGAGGAAGATGAAGAAGAGGCACCAGAATAATTTGAAGAAGGCATCCAATCCACTGTTGATGAATTAAAAGAAGTAAATCTTGGCACACTGGACGAAAAAAGGCTTGAAGCGCAACAAAGGCTGGAGTGTTATCAAGCTCGTATGTCAAAATCATTCAACAAAAAGGTCAAGCGAAGATCTTTCCAAAAAGGGGATTTGGTGCTCGCCGTAAGAAGACCTATCATCATGACACGACGAATGGGAAACAAGTTCTTGTCAAAATGGGATGGTCCGCACACAGTGACTGAAGTTTATACAAATGGTGCATACAAGTTACGCTCTGAAGATGGTTTAGAAATTGGGCCTATCAACGGAAAGTTCCTAAAGCGCTACTACTCTTGAAGAAATTAAAGCCACTCCTTAACGCAAGAGTATAAAGTGCATGTTACTCATCGCCCACATGAGTATAAATTGTGTGGCAACCAAATGAACTACGTTTGGCTTGATCCTTCACGGGTACGTAGGCATCTTGAGGCTTGCTTCAAGTTCAGTCATACCAACAATAAAAAAAAAAATCCTTCTCTAAAAGAGATAATAATATATATATAAAAAAAAACTTGAACTACGTTTGGCTTGATCCCTTCTGGGTACGTAGGCATCTTGAGATTTATTTCAAGATCAGTCATAAATAAACAAAAAAACATAAACACTTTCCAAATTGAAGACGAAACTGCCAAAATAAAGAGTACAAGAAAATTCGAGAAAAGAAATAGACAACACATTCAGTTTCAAAGGATATACAAGCAACCAAGATGGAAAATAAAGAGAACTGCATTTTTATTAAAGTCGAGAATTATTTAATTACAAGGAACTCGTACTATAAATCTTGAAAGCTGAAAATAATAAAAATGACTGAAAACAAAGTGACTAAGTAAAAGGCCTAATGATCTTCAACTCTTCAAGCCCGTCTGCTACAATGTTTTGAATCTTCTCAAAATCACTCTTGGCCTTGTCACTCTCTGCACAATGGTTCTTGAGCTCTAAAACCTCCAAACTAAGGGAATCTTTTGCTGCAGCTACCTCATGCATCTTTCTATTCTCTTCAATCATCCATGCCTCCACTTTATCTCTTTCATCACTTAAACACTTTATTTTTGCATCAATAAGGTCGATCTTCTTTTGAAAGTCAACAATGTTAGCCTTGTGTCGACCCTCTTCATCATCGATGGTACCTAACACATGAGATTTCTCGTTTAACAACCTCTGCGGCAAGTCAGTAACATTCATTTCTGCATAGAATGATATTTTCTGGTCAAACTCACGTACTTTCGCAAAGAAATTAGAAATCATATCCTTCAAAGGAGATAAATCAGTAGTTGTTCTACCCTCCATTAAACTCATTGTCTTGATGCTCGATTCTTCACATGAACTAAGATTGCTTATGTCACATTCCGTCAAGTTTCGAAGAAGTGTTTTCCATAAACTGGAGACATACTTTTGGTTTAGAAGCGAAAGTTCATCCTCATACTTACTTCCGGAAGTGTTGGAACGATCCTGGGGGTAAGAAGAGCTCTTGCCTAAATCATCAACTTGAATGAGAGGCTTATTAGAGCATGCACCAACAACTTGTAACGATTCGCTTTTACCACCATCCGCTTCATCTGACTCAGAACTAAAGTATACCTCGCTTCCGAAAGAAACTCTTTCTCCTTCAAGCGCAAAATTTAGATCGTCAAGTGTCTTATCTATTGAAAGATGATTTGTGTCACCTTCGGCAACTCCATGCTCTCCGACACCAAATAAATAGGTCGCAATCTGTAATGAATATGTATACAATGATATTAGACAACAAAGATTGAAGAAGAAGAAAAAAAAAAAGAGAAAAAAAAAAAAAAAGGAGTGATCGCGAATACCTGATTAATATTCGTCATCGCCCCATCAAAGAAAGTCTCGTTAGGTGCACTCACAGTGGGAGGATCAACTATCGGATTTGAGGTTGAAGCCTTGTTCTTTTTGCGAATAGGAGGATGATCACTACCACTTGCACAATCTTCAACTTTACTAGGAGAAGAATGACGTTTCTTCGAGTCAGCGGTATACAGACACTTTTCAGACCTTTGAGAGTTGGAGCCCTCTTCAGTACTAAGTTTTGCCAGTGGCGACTCAACTTGTTTCTGATGGATAGAAGGATTAGTAGGAGAAGCAACAACATCATGAACACTCTCCACCAAAAGTTGTTGCCCCTTGATAAGGTGTTGACCATGGACCTTTTCCCACCATGTATTGAAATTTTGAGTGCTGTGTAGACTAAAGTTCCTCGGAAATGAAGGGATCCTCGCTTTCGTACCAGGATACTCGTGAATACTCAAAAGCCAATGTTTAATTCCCCCCTCAAGAGTAGACGAACGTGTATCCCTCTCTTTAGAATCGCGAGGTGTTCTCTGCTTAAAACCAAACTGTCAACAAAACCTATGCGGATTGTAAGGCTCCAGGATAAACTCGTCCTTCCAACGAAGACTTAAAACACATGGTCGAATTGAGGCAAAGCGGCTACGTTTCTCAATATCAGCTGACCTCCTTATAGGTGCGAGTGTCTGAGTTTCCTTTTGAACAAATGAGGCAGCATTCCAATAAATTGACTCGCCGGAATGGATCTTCACCCTAGCCTCTCTCTCATCAAAATATTTGGCACCATTATCTCCCGAGAACTCAAACATTTTTGGATCACCAGCAAGCATCTTCTGGCGACGATGTGTTCCGAAATAGTTACCCGTCCAAGTCGAAAGATAGTGCTGGGGAAAACAAGCTGATGAGGAGCTTGGGGTTGATGATTCGGAAATAGTATTTAGACCTCTGTAGATACTCACCAACACTGGATAGGCAAGATTTACCACATGACCAGAAGACATAAGACATGCAGGTTTAAATGTGCTAGGACGAATTGTCGCAACAGCACCAGATGGAAGCACGAATGTACAAAGCCAACATGATAGGAAGGCAGCGAGGTACACTTCAGAGTACAAATTAATAGGTATTTTGAGGCTAGCAAAGACATCCTTGATTTCCGGCGACCAATTATCAACCTCATTGACACTACCACTCAAACTTCCAGTATGTGTTAGAGGGACAAACTTCTTCTTTGTTTGAGAAACGCTACTTTTGTCATATTGGCTTCCTTTGAACCAATACTTCACCCAAGCAGCAGGAGTAACACCATTTCTCCTCTCGGTGGCAGCAAGCCTATGAAAAGCGGAGAACAAATATTGACAGCTAGCAGGAATGCGACTATCTTCGTCGGGATTGACATTCTGCAACTCATCCGGAAACGGGCTTGTTTCATCGTAAATTTCTCCAAGGATGGGCAATCCACCAAATACGTGCAAATCCCATGGGGAGATGGAAACTTCTCCAGCATTAGTATGAAGTGTATTCGAGGCGGGACACCAAGCTTCACAGAATGCGCGCATAATGTTTTGATCTTGACTATACGTGAACAACGAGGCATGGACAGCATCATACAATCGAGCTTCACTTAGAGTAGAAGGATGTCGAGAAAGTATCTCTTCTGCCCATTCCCGGTACTTCCGAGTTTGGCGAAATTTACCGTTAACTTTGAGAGTGCTTCCCCATTTGACCTCTCCGGAAATGATTCGGCGGCCGAGGGTCATGAACGAGCAATCCTCATCAGGTTTTACGGTGTGCAAAGGATTCTCCAAGAACGCAAAACCATCGTCCATGTAACTCCAGTTCGTAATCTTTGGGATATTGTCCAACTTAGGCCAAGGTCGTGCGTGCTTGCCGGTCAAGGGTCGGTGTATGGGCGTTGAAATTTTCTTCCCACTCTCTAGGATGATCAGTTGTTTGGCTTCGCCAGCTTGTTGAAGGTCGAACTTCGTCATGATACTTACTAAACCTGTGACACGCAAAGAGAAGAATGTGAGTGTGCAAAAAAAAGTGTTAATAAAATGGTTTTAAAATAAAGCTAATAGCATTCTGTTCGGTTTAAGTTAAAAAAAAATGATAACTTTCTGTTTTCAACTTTTAATACTCTAAAAAAATAAACTGAAGTTTGCTTCTCATTTGTTTTGAAAACGTCTAAAGAACAGGGGGCAACTTTCTGTTAGGATTTAAAAAAAAAGGGGGGGGGGGGGGGGGGGGGGGGGGAAGTGTAGTAATTGTTTTAGTAAAAAAAAAAAAAATCTCTTTTGCCATCTTACTGCATGTTTTCATTTGTTAAAGAAAGAAAGGAAAAAACCCTTAGGAAGAAAAAAAAGACTGAACTATATACATTGTGAAGCTGTTGAATGTAATTTGGGAAAAAAAAAAAAAAATGTCATTATAAAAGGTAAACTCTAAAAAAAATGGTCTGTTTAAGCTTGCTAACTACTTCTACAAATAGAAAGATACGGGAAAAAAAAAACAATGTAGGCAATTGACGAAAATCTTCCACCCGTCATTCCAATAGACATGAGTCATGTAGGATATCGGGTGATTTTAAAATAGAAAAAAGTATGATACAATGATATTTGGGAAGAAAAAGAAAGGTTATTAAAAAAAATAACAAATATAAGTTTTGACCTCTCTGGAAAATAAAGCCAATAAAGCCGTGGGTAGTGATGTACTAGTGAATAAAATATGAAAAAGTAGGCTACTATTTATAGTATTAGAAATCCATATCATTACTTAATAAGTTTAGGAGTTACAAATTCCAATAGTTGCTAAGTTAATTGCTACTCATTTATTCACACGGTTACAAGAACTTGAAGGTTGCCATGATTTTAAATTTAATGACTATGGGTGAGCAAATGTTACAGTAGCCTTGGTTGAGAAAAAAAGAAAAGAAAAAAAAACCATGCCTGAGGTTTAGAAACTCTAGATCACTTCAAATATTAAATTAAAATGAGCATATTTTATCCATGAGTTTGACATTTAATTATTCTTAAAAAAATTGGTTACATGTTTTGACCCTAAGATTACAAGTTTTCTAAAATACATATAGCTTGTCAATAACATATCTAAGTGGTTAAAAATTCTGTAATGTCTAATCAAAAGTTTTGGATTTTTGCTTTTAATGATGAATTTATGTTCAAATGGTTACAATTCTCACAAGAAGATAAAACGGGGGGTTGCAATTTTACAAAAATAGCTCTTTATTAAGGAATAAATGCCATGATGGCGGAAGGCTTAAATGCAAAGTTTGTATACTCGCCTTTTAAAAAAAAAATCCGACCAAAAAAATAAGGATTCTAAATTTCAAGCATTTGAATATTCAAAGTTTTATTTCTTTTATAAAAGAACTTCTTTTTTTTTAAAAAAAGTTCGAGACACGTTCACTCAAAAAGAAATTTTTCTCATAAACAAGTCTCGAAGGGGGCATTTGTAGACACGCAAATTTTTCGGCAAATAAAAATATGCCACGTGTCTCCTATAAAATAAAATTTTCTAAATTATGTATTAGTATTTTCAAAATCAAATCAATATTATCTTTTGGTTTAAATTATAAAAGCAATAAATGTCATTTTCTTTGACTATATTTTAATTTTTCTCGCAAACAATGAAAATGCTTCTATTTTAGTACTTGTTTGTTTAAAATTACAAAGAAATGGTAAGCCAAAGAATGATTACATTTAATTATGGACCATTTTGATCCTAAACACAAACTACAAGACCATTTTGATCCTAAACACAAACTAAAAGACCATTTTGATTCTAAACTGAAACTACAAGACCATTTTGATCCTAAACACAAACTACGAGGGGGCGATATCGCGATAAAGACCACACCAACTACTATAAATAGATGGCCAACCCAAGCCTAAAAGGGGGGACAACAAGTGGAAGGCAAAAGGTGAAGCCAAATCCAAGAGAGAGAAGCTCTACCGAAGTCAAGCCATCAACCACCGAAGCACTTGAAGATCTTCATCAAACACGAAGAACTTCAAGCAAGCTCATCAACAAATCCACGACAAAATCCACCATTTGATCCGCAAGAAGCTCCAAAGGCCGCGAATTAAGTGTTTTTCAAGACGAAGCATTCGAAGATCTTCATAAAAAAACGAAGAACTTCAAGCAAGCTCATCAACAAATCCAAGACAAATCCACCATTTGATCCGCAAGAAGCTCCAAAGGCCGCGAATTAAGTGTTTTTCAAGACCAAGCATTCGAAGATCTTCATCAAGCCCGAAGAACTTCAAGCAAGCTCATCCACAAATCCAAGGAAAATTCACTATCTGATCTGCAAGAAGCTCCAAAGGTCGTGAATCAAGTGTTTTTCAAAACCAACTATTCAAAAATCTTCATCAAGACTGAAGAACTTCAAGCAAGTTTATCAACAAATTCAAAGAAGATCCTCATTCGATCCTCAAAAACACTTTAAAACCACAAATCAAGCGTTTCCCAAGATCAAACTCACAAAGAAGTACAAGTCAAGATCAACCTCAAAACTCGAGCAAGTTAACATCTCGATTATTTACAAGCAATTCGAGCCACAAGGAATTCAATTTTGAAGAGATTAATCAAAGGATTTATATTTTCTTTATTTTAGAAAATATTCAGAGATTGTACCCGCAAAATACAAATAAATAAAATTATTTTGCTTTCTCCATTTATTTTCTGTCTTGGTATATTAGATAGAAAAATTTGTGTGAAACAGTCAAGTCGAAGACCGAAGAACTATTCCGAACATCAGATAAATTAAGATTATAGTAACAAAAGCACGTTGTAATTTACTCAATCAATAAAGAAAGATAACTCCTGGTCCAATTTGTTATTGTCAACTATTTAAATAATTATTGTTGAAAAACACGACTTAACCGACCAAATTCCATGCTTTATCACTGGAGATGGCAAAATATGAAGAATAGTCAGGAAGAGGTTAAAAAGAATTTGGTAGTCGATATTAACAAGGACAAATCATAAAATAAAACATTGGGTCATAGGCTTCGAGGCCTAGGTTTTTTGTAGGGAACTTGTTCATGAAAATTGGAATAAATAAAATCATTATGTTATAACTACCAACTTTATATACTTAAATCACTTGGTCAAGCGTTTCATTATGTTGTTACAATAATGTTTTTATTTTGCATATGTGAATAACTAAATATGTTCACGGTTTATGGCATCGTATTAGATTCTATGGTGGCAGTGTCGAAATTTAAAGAAAGAAGATTATTGAAGACTTTTCAAGATTGAAAGGAAAGAAATTTAAGAGTAAATAAGAAGATATTATTCAGTAGATATCTTTTATTATTTGCTTAGAGATAATCTGTTATGTTAAAACAGATTTTATGGACTTGTATATATGTGTGAGTATAACGGTTGTAAAAAGTGAGTGTAATATATTGAAAGAGAAAATACAGAAAGATACACACATGTATACACAAGGTGTCAAAAGATAAAACAATAGTGAGAGAATATTAATGATGAGATGCCATTAGATTTACGTGTGATAGTTGAGAAATAGGAGGATTGTGAGATAGGCGTAAACTGAGAGGGAGTTACAGTTTTGTAAGTTTTGAGTCAAACATTATAAGGTTTCTCAATATAATTAATCTGGTTGAGGGTACATGAGAAGTATACTCGGTCGAACTCCGTAAACCAATTTGCTTTGTTCATTTGTTCACCTTTATGTTTTATTTATTAACTTTTCCGGAGATTTCAAATGTCACTGAAGAATATTTGAGTTACAACTGAAACTGCGTAACAACAATCGGAATTTCGGATTAACGTTTTTCCATTTATTACTATTGTTCACATAGGAGAACCTAGAAGGTAAAACTAACATGTGATGTTTGTGGATACCGTCCTGATAGGACCTCACAAGACGAAACTTGTCCTCTTAAAATATTAGAGGTTTAACACTCTCATGAGACGAAACTAGTCATCTTAGGATATAAAAGGTTTAACACCATATTGCATACGCTAAATGTAATCGTGATTCCTATGAAATTGAGTTAAGATTTATTTGTATGTCCTTAGTTCTTAGGCTAGTAAGTGAACAAAATTCAAAATAAAATAAAAGAAACACAAGTGAGAAGGGGAAGGAAAAGAAAGAAAATGTACAAATGTAGCTTACTATTTATCGTTTCCAACACTCGAGACAAGTATTGAGTTAGTTGGGGGGGTATGATTAGGCCGCAAATTGGTATAATTTATGGGTTAAAATGATAATTATTTACTTGGTTTGTTATTATTAAAGCTTGTTTAAGCACTATTTTGTAAATTCGGCATTTTTTCTATGTTATTTGCACTTTTTTGCATTTCTATAGGAAAAAATATGAAATTAAGATGAAAATTGCACCCAAAGTTGGACCAAAGCGAATAAAATATAAAATTTGACATCTGCAATCAACCCAACACGAAGATGGATGGACCAAGTGAAGCCCAATGAGCCCAAGAAGCCCAACCCATGTTCTAGGAACCAGGCCTAACCGGTTATGCTGACCTGTTAGCCTAACCGGTTACGGGACGGAATTTAGAAATTTTTAAGATAGATAGATTTTTTTCGGTTGTGTATATATATATATCCCGAAGTGACTTGTAAAATCATCACCATATTCAGAACTCAGAAAATGCAGAGAAGAGAGAGGGATGAAAAAAAATGATGTTTTAGTGCACAAAACATCGTTTTATCTATGTTTATTGTAGCTTCTTTCATAGTACTTCAATATACCTTCATTTTTAACATCTTCTAGTTCTCTCCTGCATGTTTTAATTCGTTTTAGTTCAGTTTTAACGTTTTAATTCATATTTATTGCATGTTGAATTAGCAAAAATGTTAATATCAACTTATAATGCAATATTAATCGTATAATCTTGCATGCAAACGGTTAGTAACCTTTTAAAACTGAAATTACAGCCTTGTTTAGTTAGAGGAATCAAGCTGTTAGATTGACAACCTGACCTCAACCGCCCTCGTTAGTAAATTAATTTAGCAGTTTACACCAAAATCACGTAAAACGACAATAATGCATTAGAATCTTGTTCATTGGACTCGATAACCTGGGTACACTTGCCTAGGATTTACTACTATTTACTATGTCTACCCTCGTGCTCTTACGAGACCCTCGTATACCGAAAAGACACATACGAGTGGCAGTCATTAACCACTCTTCCTTAGCAGAAGAGCTACCCGCTGAACCATTCTTCTTTAATAGGCAAAGATACCCAAAAACTTGTCTAAAACAAATAGACGTTGGATCAAAATCCAAACAAGTTTCTCTACTTGAAATTGTACACAAGTTTTACAATCAACAAGTTTATAACAAACGATGGTATAACAGGAGTTCGATCATACAAAGTCAAACAATAAAAATTGTTTACAAATGAATCTCCAAAATATAAAAAATCTTTTTAGTGAATACAATATGATGTAGTTATCTTGAGAGTATGGAGACTTGGATTATTGGCAAGATCTTATTGGTGGCCGATCCAAGTGTCGGAACTTTGCCTTTTGAAGAAATGTGAAATAGAGCAAAGTACCCCTCCTTGCAATATTTAGCCCAATTATTATCATTTTTTTTGGCTAAACTACAACCATTAACAAATTCAATTTCTTTGGGTTGAGGTACATCATGATTTTTGGAGAGCTTAACCTTTTTCTTAAAATTTTTTACAAGACTTTTTAACAGAGTTTCAGCAACATTAAGAGGGCTAACTTGATACCTAGTTCTCTTAGCAGTAGGAGAAGCAGCAGTAATTAAATTAGCTTGAGATCTGATCTAGTTCTCTTAGCGACACTAGAATAATACTTATATGTTGGAGTACTTGTTGCAGGAGTTTCACCAATAATAACAAGAGAATTAGACTATTCAGATTCACCTGTAGCAGGCTGCTCAGTAGGGATGGAAGGTTCTTGAGTTGCAAGTGAGGGTGTCTCATCGCTGATCCATGTCACTGATCTAGATCAGTGTGTGGCTGATCCGGATGAATGTTTTTAACAAACTAGCGTTTGAGAGTTTCCGAATCAACCTAGTAGCTAATATTCAGAATTATAAATTATTTATTTCATTAATCAGAAGTATTTTTATTTTTCTTCTCAACCTTTTCAACTTTTTTTTATTTCTTTACTACTTATTCTCTTAGAGCATCTGCATCAGTTAACCGGCAAATTTCTTTAAATTTGAGATAATAGTCATATTATTTAAGTTATTATAATACACCTTACACATCAATTACTCTATCATCTCCCTTATAACATTAAAATATTATTTAATAATATACATTCAGGTCACATTAATTTTTTAATATCTATACTATTATAATAAGTCAACCCAAGATTTTTTGAGGCTGCTAAATTTTACCATTTTTTTCCAAAAATACCTTACACTTTTTTATTAATTACCACAATACCATATACTCATAAAAGATAGAGAAAAAGTAATAACTAATAACACTTTTTATCCCTATTTAAGCTCTTAAAATTCTTTTGAGTTTTCTTATCTTATACTCTTTATCTTTTTTTTATTCTCCAACTATTTGTATCATAACTACACTTATTTTCTAAATTTTATCGTATTACGCGTCTCAAACGCAAAGCGTGGGACACGATTACTAGTATATTTAAGAGAGAAGGTGAAAAAAGATAAAAGAGAAAATATTAGTTTAATTTATAAGGAATAATTCATTCACTTGAATTTAGGGAAATGCGATGAGTTTTTCTATATTAAATAAAAGTATAGAGAAACTGATATGATAGCATTTTAACGAATTATTTTGGTATTTATAAATAAAAATGGTTGTTTAGGTGAAGTGACGAGGGTGTTATTAGAAATGGATGGTGGAAAAAACTACATGTTGTCAGTCAAGGAACATGCTCCTGCCTGCATAAAAAGGGGGGAAAATAAAAGAAAAAAAAGCTGATACCAAATTTAAAATACACTCTTTCCTTTATTAGTAGACCGAGTCCACTCGTCACTAACTCGCCCATGCCCCCTTTTTAGCTGATATAAATAAATAAAGGGTAAAATGCAAACAACCCCTAAACTATTGGTTATTTGCAAATAACCCCAGGAACTATCAATTCTTTCAATTCTTTCCCATATGCTATCAAACATTTCAATTAACCTCCGATGACATTTTTTAATTTATATAAATTTAAGCTCGATGATCCTTTTTGGTTGATTTTTTATTTATTATAATCATTTATTTGATATTCATGCATTTTAAGTAATTTTTTAGGGAGTGACGAATTTTTTGTTATTCATAAAAAAAATTGTTTTTTTATAAAGCCACTTCTAATGATTTTTTTACGATAATTGTTATCTTAACTTGTGTGAATTGACAAGCTAAATATATCAAACAAATGAATTTTCAAAATGAACAAATATATAAAAATTAGTTACTTGATATTCATGCATGTCAAGTAAATTTTTTTTTTACTGAAAGCCACAAAAAATAGTTTTAATGATTTTTTTGTTGTTGCTAAAACCTCTTTTGAAGTTTTTTTTATGGCAATTGTAATATTAACTCATGTGAATTGAGAAACTAAATATATCAAACAAATAAATTTGTAAAAACGAACAAATAGATAAAAGTTTTATGACATTTTGAAGATGAGTTTCGGGGGTTAATTATAAAAGTTTGATAGTTAGTAGACAGGGGGTAGGGCTGGGCTAAAACCCAAAAAAAAACGAACCGAATTGAACAGAAAAGGACCGAAACCGAAAAACTAAAACTTTTTCGGGTCGGTTTCGGTTTCCAATAAAATCGGACCGAAAAAATTGAAAAACCAAAAAAACGGGAAAAAACCGAAAAAGACCGAAAAACCAAAAATAAAACCGAAAAGACCCAAAGAAAAACCGAAAGACCGAAACCGGACCGAAACAAACCGGTTCGGTTCGGTCCAAAAAATAAAAAACCGAAAAACCTTGTCGGTTTCGGTTTCAGTTTCAATTTCGATTTTGGCAAAAACTGAAATGAACCGAACCCAGCCCTAGACAGGGGTGGAGCTTTATGGTAACAAGGGGTGCCGTCGTAACCCCACGATTTACGAAAATATCAAATTTTCTCTATGGATTTTTTTTAAAATTTAAAAATACTATGTTTTAGAATAGCATAAAATAACCTTTCATATTGAGCAACTCCATAAAATAAAGCTTTATATATTTAGCAACCCCAGAGTATTGAGAAATTATTTGGTCATATTGGAGGAATTCTCCAACCCATTTTATAGCGACACACTTAATATATTTTATTATATAAGTCCATGAGACCCACTAAATATGTGGCTAATTGCAAGTGGGTTGGAGGAGTTGTCCAAGATGACTAAAATAATTTCTCTAAGAGTATTAGTCATGGCTTCAGCCGTGTTATTATGGGTTAATTGAAAGAAATTATAGTTGGTGGGGTAAAATTGGAAATGACATAAAGATAGAGGGAGGAGAAAAAAAAAGAAAAAGAAAAAGAAAAGAATAAGAGTAGGGGGGGTTACCTTTGTTCACTTTGCTTTTAAGCTGATCTCAAAACTATGGAGTGAGCGTGAAGAGAGATACAGAAACTCAGATATATTACTAATTTATAAATACTATCAAATATAACAATATATATATATAAATAACAATAGATAGATAGATAGAGAGAAATGAAGCCAAAGAATTCAACAATAGATCTGTTATCATGGTCTGAGATTCCTCCTTCTCCACCCTCCTCCACCACCACCCGCTCTCACCAGGTATTTTATTTTATATATTATATTTATATGTTTATCTATATATTACATTTTTTAACTAATTTGTTGTTTTTATTTACTACCCCAATTAGGGAGTGTTGTTAACTAATTTGTTTCCTTTTTTACTAAATTATTCTATGTGATCTACCCTACTCTGGATTTTCTTGTGTTAATTCTTTTTAAGATTCCCAATTTCTTACATTTTAATCTACAATCAATCTACTAGTCTTTTTTATCACACAAACAAAACAAAAACAAACAAATATTTTTAATTTTTCTTTCACTTTCGTCAACATCTTGTTTTCAGGTCAATACTACCAAACTCAAAAAAATAATAACAAATTCAACCAAAATAATATACTAGTACGGGAAAATAATATACTAGTATTGAAAAATAAATAAATATAGTAGTAGTATTTTATTGAATTTGTTTGTATTTTATTAGAATGAGTAGTAATTTTAGTGAGTTTGGTAGTACATTTATTGAATTTGGCAGTATTAAAGTAAGTGAAAGAAAGATTTTGAGTTCTTTGAATGATCTTTGTTTTTTGTTCCCACCAGCCACAAGGTATATTTATATATATATTTATATGTGTATGCATGTATGTATATATACATTTTCTTAACTATTACTCCCTCCGTTCCCAATTAATTGTCCTCTACGAAATTACGTGCAATTTTGACCGGCTTATAACATGTATCAAAATGAAAAATCTCAAAACTAAATCATATAATTTAATGTTTGAACTATATGATTAACTTTTGAAAATTTTCATTCCGACAATTTTGTTACAAATTATTGGCCGGTCAAAATTGCACGTAGTTTCGTAGTGGACAATTAACTGGGAACGGAGGGAGTAGCTCTTTTACCTACCCACTAGGGAGTATTGTTTTTTGCTCCCTTTACTATTCGCTCTCAGATTTTTTTAGCTGATTTTTGGATTTTTGATTTTAAAACTCTGTAGGTGTAGGGACTGTGACAGTCAGAAATATTTTTAGGCTAAAAAAGCTTATAAATTTAAAAATTACAGATATTATAAATCTAAAAATTACAGATATTTTAAATCTGATTTTTGACAAAAAATAATATGTTATGTTTGGCAACAAATTAGTCTTTGGGATCTACTTTCTGTGAATTTTCTTTTAATATATAGGTAAGTCCAATTTCGTACATTTTTACTACTTTTGAGAAACTTTCGTACATTTCGTACATTTTTTCGTACGTTTCCGAGCTTCTATAATATATTACTATTCCAATATCATAACATTTGGACATAATATTGATGTAGAATTTTTTTTTTAAGATTTATTGTTTACTTTGCACTAATTTTTACATTTATTACAAAATAAACTGTCTGACTTTTCTCGTAAAAATAATTGTTGGAATGTATTGATACATGTCTAGTTGTTATTGAAGATTTTTTTTCCAATTTTTTTAAACAACTATTTTGGGTTAATTACGTAAGGCAGCACGGAAAGGGATAAAAGGAGTCCAAATCTTCTACCCCATAGTTTTATAACCCATTTCGTGCCCCATTGATTTTTAAACCCAAAATAGTTATTAATTTTTTTTAGAAAACTACTACAATTACAATTAGACATGTATCAATACATTTCAATAATTTTTTTCTTACGAAAAATTCAAATATATTTTATTTTGGAATTAAATAAGAACTAGTGTAAATTAAATATAAAATCCAAAAAAAATAATGTAACTCAACAATGTCCCAATATTATGAAATATGTGTAGAATACGTTGTAACAGTTTATAAACATAACGAAAAAGTTCTAAAAATTCAAAATTTGAGCGAAAATAGCTAAGGGGGCACGAAATGGGGTACAAATTATGGGGTAGGAGATTTGGACTCGGATAGAAGGCGTGGTAGAAGATTTGGACCATAATATCACGTTTTTGTACTATCTAACATAATTTAATATTATTCCACCCGACCTGACATTCTATTTGACGGACGTTACAAAATGAGAAAACAAGAAAATCTAGTACATTTATAGAAAAGAATGAATGCGAGTCAGAAGTAGTAAAAATCGGAAGATACTGTTAGTAATATGCACAGAACTGTAGAGTGAACCTAGGAGAAACTATGATTCGTTACCAAAATATTAAGTATAATTAGGTAATATTCAAATGTTATTCTCTTTCTCTGGATTGAGATATCTTTCTCCTATAAATGGTTTAAGTCTGATCCAACTTTTGCATTGTATATCAAATTTATTGAATTTTCATTTATTGAAAATATACAGCCTTCGGATGAAATTAGCAAGGTGGTTTTCGGAGGCCAGGTCACTGATGAAGAAGTGGAGGGCTTAAACAAAAGGTGTAAAGATCTGTTATAAATACATGTGTGTCTATAATTAGAGGACATTTTATATCAATTTCACCCCATTTCATCACATCTATTGGGTACTTTCAGACATTCACTGATATGAATTCCGTTGCGGAATTGGCGAAAGAAATGTTATATCTATCATCTTTCGTTTAGTTTATGAGCAGAAATCTATCTAAATAACGTTACAATGCAATTTTTGTTTGATTATTTAAGAGTGATTTATGTTTACTACTCGAAAAACCTACGGAAATTTACAAACTCAGATTCTCAAATTTGATGACCATATTTTCAGAGTGTCTTGTTAACCACCTGACAAAATTAGCTACTTTTTTGTTTGTAATCTAAGTAGATGTGATAGCATATTAGATTCATGTGTTAAATAGAGTGGATGTACTTGTAGTTGTATGAGTAGACTACACTTGCAGATATGAACCTTTAAATTTTTCATTAAAGCCTATTGAGGAACTTTGGCAAAGACCCAAAGTCCAAAGTCTAGTTAGGTATGAGATGATGTGATATGATAGGAATAAATACTGCTATATGAAACCCCAAATTTCTAACTAGGACAATTCCTTCACTTGCACCAAACTAAGCTAAGTTGAGGTGATATACGAAAAGTATCTTCCATATAATAGAAGTAAGATAAAGTTAGCGGAGATTGTCGGTCTCAATTTACCAAATAACATGCAAGTCTGTGACATATGACCACAATACTGCAATTTAATTTCTTTTTTTTCATGGCTGCGTTGCTCAGTGTTACGAACTGTATTTTGCTGTTGAAGTTAGATCTACTTGCTCTGCAGACAACTTCTGCCATTGTCCTTGCAGTATTTATTTAGAGGTTTAACGTCTAATTATACACTGGACTACTTTTATATTTAGCTTGTTGAATATTGTAGAAAACCTTGTTCTGCACATAAAATGAAGGAGATAACCGGTAGTGGCATTTTTGCTAATGGTGGTGAAAATGATACTCTAGAGTCTGATGCTGAACCTACTCCGAACAGCAAACTTGGAGTGCGTATCTACCAGGTACATGATATTTAGATGGGGTTATTCAAAATTTATCATTTCAATCTTAATTTGTTGTAATACTACTATCTGCTTTAGTGTGAAGCTAGAAGTGTTCTCATTTACTATTTTTTTACCTTGGAATTCGGTTATCAGCAAGCTGTTGCTGGAATAAGCCACATCTCATTTGGCAAAGAAGAAGCTGTTTCTCCGAAGAAGCCCTCCACACTGGCTGAGGTGGCGAAGCAGCGTGAGCTGAGTGGAAACTTAGAAAGTGAAGCTGAGGTGAAATTAAGGAAGCAACTTTCTGATGCAAAGTGCAAGGAACTAAGTGGGCATGACATATTCGCCCCTCCCCTTGTAATACAACCCCGACCATTAGCTTCTCGAGCATTGGCACTAAAAGGGAGTATTCCAATAGATGAATCTGCACCAGACAACGTATGTCTATCTGCCACTTTATGTTACAGCTGACTGATGCAAGTGTATAGAATTGTGAGTAGCATATTCGTAGGGGAATTAAAGTGGAGGAAACCTCATATCAATTTTTATTTTGTAGATTGATAAAAGAAATTGTTTTACTGTTAATCTAACCTGTAGCCTTGAAAAAGGGCCTGTTTTGTAGATCCTCTGCATTGTGTTGACTTTTAAGCGTTAGATACCTAATGTACTTTCATATGGCTTACAACGTTGTTTTCACTGTAGAACGACGTAGTGGTGATTAAGACCGCAAAGAAGATCCCGGACCAGAAATTTGCAGAGCTGAATGGAAATGACATATTCACTGAAGATACCAACGCAGCATCTGCTGAGAAATCCCTGAGCAATGCAAAGCTGAGGGAAATAAGTGGCAACAATATTTTCGCTGATGGGAAAGTAGAATCTCGAGACTACTTTGGGGGGGTTCGTAAGCCACCTGGTGGAAGCAGCAGCATTGCCTTGGTCTAATAGCGTCTGCTAGTTCTAACTCAAATTTATTTAAATCGGTGACTCGTGCTTATGGTTTACTAATACTCGTATTTAAAGACATGGTTCTGTGTCATTTCAATTGTATTTGTGGGATTTATAGGATGCTTGTTTTTTAGCATATCAATAGTATTATGTACTTTATGTTAACCGGGTGATTTGTAACTCTGTATTTTGAAATTTTACTGGTTTTCTCCATAGGACATCTAATGGTGCTAGTCATCCTCAATTTTAAAGTTGCTTAAGATTGAAAGTGGTATCAGTTTCTTGAAATTTCGAGTAAAATGTAGAAACCGGTTTTTTGTTTATTTGATACATAAAGTCATGTATAGCTGCTCAAAAGGCATAATCAGTAACTGAACTTGAAATAGAGTTACATTGTTGCGGTTTAGATCATGAAATTTATCCTGAATAAATATTTGTTTTTCAAGCATACAAAAGAATGCATGATAAATCACCTACATAACTATATATTTTTTCTTTTGTTGCTATAAATTCTAAATTTGTGTCTGATTATTACAATCAAAGCTACTAGTTGTGTTGATAAGATATGATTTCATTTTGTTTAGCAACTAATTAATTAATAGTTTCTTATACAGTATTATTTAATAATTCACTAACGAATTTTCATTTGGACCGAAACAGTTTATTAAGATCTTTACGCATATCTTTGGTTATTTTGAGAACGTACCAAGTGAAAAAGAATTCTTAATGAATAACTTTTCGCATAAGATACAAAAATGTTCACTATATAAAATTGAAAATTTGCAAGTTGAATCATTACAAGATTTATAGCTATCAATTTACTATTGATTTATGTCTTTAATTGTATCCCGTGCTGAACAAACATATTGACTCCGCTCCTTGTTACATCGGCTGTTTTTCCCGATCTCCACGACCTCAACTCCAACCTCACCATCTCCTCCTCAGCCCACACCGCCCAAGTCCCCTATCTCCTATCAGCCACCCAATGCCCTACCAGCAGTCTTTCCACCGTGGCCTAATTGGCTCAATCCCCTACCTTCTCATCCATCGCTTTCATCTCGTCTCCATCCACGTCGACATCTCCTCCAGCAAGAGACATAATCAATCCATAGTTAAATCGAACACCATCAACTTTGTCTAGCACACATCCTTAATCGACATCATTGTGCGTTCTAACCTCAAGCCCATCCACAACCCACTACCCGCCTCTACCTTATTCACCCCCCCGTTGGCCTGCAACATCCTCTCGTTCACACAATGGGTCTCACTATTAGCTTCCATTAGATCAAAGGCTTACGTTGTTGGATGGGCTTGAATTTTTTGTGTGAAACCCATCCCGCAAGAGTATACTTGAATGGCAATTTTGAATAGGTAACAGACGAAGATAAACTTAAAAGGATGAATATATTGACGTCAATGGATGTCCTCTTTGTTTTTTAAATGTGAATATATATAAATTTTTAAAGAGCTTGGGCAATAGGCTGGGCTAGCTTCGCGTTTATCAACTCTTGTAGGTTTTTGGCTGGTTAGAATGCACCGCTGATATGTTCATGGGTAAATCAATGTGCGCTATTCTAGGTAAAATTGTTATCGAAACAATGGTTTATTTGGATACAGGGAGGAAGAATTTCTAAGCCCTTTGTAGTCAAATGCTCGAGCTTTGACCCATTTTTTTTACTATCTTAATTTTTCATGTTGTAAATTGTATGAATAATTAAATTCGCATGTTTAGTAGCTCTCGTATAAATATCTTTATTACTATTCTCTTGTTTTTCTTTTTCTTTACTTCTTAATTAACTCTTGATTAAGTTTCAATATGCTTAAAAGTAAAACTCAAATGTTAGCCAAAGTTGTAACCGAACAGAATACATTATTAATGTTTAGTATATTCAACTTTCACACGTTTTTGATATTTTTGTCCAAATTGACAGTTAAAAACTGACGTCATCTAATGTTTTCACTTAAATTAAAAGGCATAATATTCATTTACCTACTAAATTAACTAAAACAAAATTATTGTGTGTCATATTAGCTCACATATATATGTATATAGATATATGGAGAGAATATAGAGAGAGACAACAAGACGAATTGTTTATTCATTAATATGAGTGTACAGAGAGATACATCAAGAGACCCCTGGCCCTTTTTATATAATAGAGGGTATGGTTACATATGCTAGAAAAGCCCAATATAGGCCCGATAGAATAAGGACCAACATGGCCAATAATATCCTACAACACTCCCCTTTTGGATGTCTTGATTTCTTCGTCTTCATGCTGTCGATGTGAGTCGAGTTCATACGCAGTGCTAAACACATAAAAACCTTAGGACGGAAAACCTAATGTGGGACAAAACCGGTACCTAGGAGAAACTGTGTAGCCGAATGATATAGGCCGAAATTCCATGTAATTAACTAACCACAAAACAGTGTGCCTCATCAAAACCTTGCCAGAGCAAACCCAATGGGAAAATCTCTGATCGAAGGAAAAAAAAAGTGCAACAGTGGTAGTGTTGGAGCTACAGGTCCGAATATACTTTCGTTAAAGAGTCTACTTGGATTGCAAGTTTTCATTAGTCCCGTCTATTATCCGTTGACTTCAGGCAACGGTACATGGTTCTCTGTCATAATTTGTTCATATTATCAGTCATCACCGAATATATGAACAAGTAATCAATGACAATCTCATTTCACTTCAATATCGTCTAAGATATCATGATCGACAAATATTTCGAGATTCTTAGAATGAGGAGGAAATCACACATCTCCTTGATCATTTATAATCTCGTGCGACAAATGAGTTTCAGTTCACCACCTCTGGGGCTGAACGAATTAAGAACCGGTCAACTTCCTCATATCTTAGGAAGGACGACAGACTGACGGCCGACGACAACGTCCTTTGCATGGCGGTTTCAGCCAAAGCAATGTGTTACGACATGAACACGACATCCGATAGGAACGTCTATCCTTGCAAGCATTTTGCAGTAGGTATAAATGATCTCGTGACATCTCATAGTCATTAAATGCATCTTGCATTTAGTTAGACTTGAGGGAGTCTATGCACTTACTTATCACTAAGTGCAGTTTTGGGGATCAAGCTAAGACTGAGTGGGTTATACCACGTTACTTCACGTCGTTCCTTATCAACGGTAACGTGCAATCTCCCCATAACGACGTGGAGAACAGTCTTAGCGATGTCACTTTCGCATATCATGCAGTAAAAGATCGCTTGCCAAGGTTAATCTATCAAATGATAGGCAGGGGATTCATAATCGACTTATGTCCCCTTTAGAGGTTCATATTTTGAACGCTATAGCGGCTCAATCAAAATATTAAGCACACAAACACGCGTTCATATGAGGCGTCTGGCTCAAAACCAGTAACCAACTGATACACATTTAGTGTTTTGAGTGACTATGGGCCTCAGACGGACCAATGCAACAATATGCAATGTATTGTGACCCCACACAGAAATATATATAGGTGCGCATCACGAAATAACGCGTTCAATCATTTGCAACCGCTTAAAATTTCCGTGAGTCCATTTTGGGTCGGAACATAATCAACATTATGTTCAATTTCAATTTCCAAACTCAGGTAATTCAAATCGAATTTTCGGGATGATCCGGATCATGAGCCATCAACTTAATGATAGGGCTAAAAGTTTGGAAAGTGCTGCATTTATGTGAACAATAGTAAGATGTGACCATATTGTCGATGCATCAACCATAACCATTTATATTTATGGTCCGTCTTATGGTTGGATAAGTCCACAATAAATCCTTCAATTATTTACAAGAATTTTATGAGTCCATTTTGTGATCTTTACACATACTAGTCTTTCAAAATGAGCATTGGTGGCATGAATTTCGGATTAATCACGAAATATATCTTCAAAGAGAATCCAAATGCGACGCGATTATAAATCAAGCATCGTCTTTTGACCCGGGAATATCTCATCTGGTCAATGCCACAATATCAAAATGCTCTTATCAATCGACGACAGGCGAATGATAGTATAGACAATCATGTCTTAGCATCTAAATCATTTATCATTTCGACGACAGACGAAATGATAAGGTAACTTCAAATGCTTTTAAAAAATGTGGTAGAAACCACTTGAAAGACATTTCAACTCCTCTAAAATACGCTTTTGGTCGTATTGAATGGAGGCTATGTAAAGAAATTTTAATTCTTTCATGAGCTATTACCAGATAACACTGGTTTTCTCGAATATTTTATAACTCAACAAGGTACAACATGACCTATATGAGTATAATACCCCATATTTGACAAATCAATTTGGTTTTACCAAAGATATCGATTTTGGAACGACAGGTCCAGAATCGTTGTCACTGAGTACTCTTTTAGGCAAATAGTTGGTGAAATTATGTGGTACACTGTTACCCACTATTTCCAAAAAAATCAACTACCCCACAAGTATTGCCTAAAATTTCATAATTTAAAATTTGGTCACATTTGTCAAAGGAATTTGCTCAAAACACTTTAAATTATTTCGAGAAATTTCGTAAACAGGCAAACCATAATCCAAAAGTATGTCCAAATGGAAAAATCATAATCCAAATCGAAAAACATAATCCAGATGAACGAAAAAATGGCTCAATGATTTATCAAAAATGAAAGGTACTAAACTTATTTGAGCCACAAAACCGGGGGTCTCAAGAGTTTCCTTTCAGTTAGCTTTAACCACATTATCATCGGGTTTTTGACCTTTATAATAGTTTTGAACTATTTAAGGAGTAACCGTGCATGACCTTTGTCTTTATAGCATAAAGTTGCCTCATTGAGCATTATCTCTTGCTTTGTGACATCGGGTCATATTGTTCCTTTCAATTAATATGTTGGTGCCACATGTTTTTGATTTTGATGATTGTCTAAAATCTCTCTTGGCTAGGCGATTCATCGGGATCGCGACAGTTCAAGACAACTAACACTTGTCTCGGTCTCGATTCGTGGAAAAAAAATATACACGAAGAGCATTAATATCAGGCAAACAATTTGCCATTGACCCAATAGGATTAAAACTACTCACCAGGGCAATTTTCTTATTCAATAACAGATGGGCGATAAAGGAACATGGTGAATATAAATTCACGATACTGCTTATGGAATACAATTTCCAAGCTAGTATTTTGGTGAAGGATTGCTCAAATATGTCAATTTCAGACATTTGTTCACCATAGACGTCATCACGTCTTAAATGTGGTGGCGGAATAAAATCAACGCCTTAGCATTCATCCTGATGTTAACAACAAACTCGTGTTTTACTCATCAAAGATGGCATCCAAAAAAAATTATGGGCATCACATTTTCACACATCAGGGTGAGTAACATGTGGTGACGGATTAAAATCAACGTTTAAACAGTCATTTCGCAAGTATGTTTTTATGATTTTTCTCATCATAGATGGCATCCAATATGTGTTGGGAGTTATGGATTATTTATCATATAAAACGACTGGTTTATATGTTTATGGTTTGCACAAGCATAAACTTTATTTCGAAACGACAGGTTCGAAAAATAGTTTTGCTTTTAATGTGAATAAGTTCTCATTGATCGAACGACATGTTGATACAGAGACACCAATTCGGCGAAACATGCATATATAAATACACTCGGGGAAATTATTATTTAGTCAACCCCTTTCGGTAGCTCTACTTGAAAAACGACCAGGAAAGACGGTGAGGGTGGAGGGCACGAATGCAACTTAAAACCCGACCTCATTAGGATATCGACTTCTGCCTATATCTTTTCTAGACATCGTATCCAAATAGGTGATTCATCGGGATCGTGCCCACGCATTGCGTGTGCGATACGTAGTGACATAGATATGATCCCGACAAATAAACTTAATATTTTTTTTAAAATTTAAATATCAAATGATTAAATATAATTAATTAACAATCGTATATAAAGAATAACATAATGTTTTACTCTTATAAAAAATATACAACGATTTTGTTTGGAATATAAATGTGTGAAAAATAACATTTTTTAAGTTATCTATGTATTTGAATTGAGTGATGTCATTTAAGAGTAATTACAATATTAGAGTGAGGGTATTTTTGGAAAATTTGGGCAAAATTGGGCAGCCTCAAAATACTTGGGTTGGCTTATATTAATAGTATGATATGATATGCTATATTTATTTATTTTGGTCAATTTTTTTCCTTTTGGACATCATTTTTATATTTTAATTTTATATTTTCTTAAATAAAATAAAGGGCGATGCTAGACACACAACTCTCACACTCTCTACTTAGTGAAAGGCATATTTATCCATCCAAATATACATAAAATACAATCTATAATTTGATAAACCAAAATATAAATATTCAACATAATAAAAATTCAACCTACTAAAAACTCAACTTACTAAAAACTCAAATAAAAATATAGTAAAACTCTAATTGAGCCTACCCTAAATATAAATATTAATTAAAATAAATATTAAATCTAGGATTACTAATATATATATATATAATAGCTCACACACTCCATACATGTATATTTGGAGAGATAAAAATGTATTTTTTTAATTAAAATATATTATTACATGTAAGGGGGTGTGCAATACATGTAAAGAAGTGTGCAAGTGAGTGTCAAAATTGTGTGAATATCTTTTTCCTAAAATAAAATGGGTGCAAGAAAATACATTTTGATCTAATTTCTTCATTACACGTTATTAATTCACTAACGAAAATTATTTTATTTTTATAGTACAGTTTTATTTTATTTTGGTCGTACATATTTATTTTTTATTTTGTTTTTCAATGACTCGTTTTCTTAAACATTTCTACTAATGAGCAGTATTGAAGTTATAATTTCTAAACGAATAATTTTTTATTTGTTAAACAATTTAAATTTGAACGAGAAAAAAACGAGTTATAGTTTTTACTGTCCATAGATGACCAAATGTACAAAATAAAAGCACTTAGGACAATAATAGTTTAGCGTAAGTTATTTGTCCTAAATATTATTGTCCTAGCATAGGTTATACCATTGGTAAAATTGTTAGAATTATGAGTGACCATGGAAAAGAGTTTGAAAATTCCAAATTTGCTGATATTTGTGATATTTTAGGAAATTCTCATGAGTTTTCTGCTTCTAAAGCCCCCAACAAAATGGTATTGTTGAAAGAAAGAATAGGACTATTCAATAGATGGATAGAATTATGTTAAATTCTAAGAAGCTTGCTACGAGCTTGTGGGCTGGGGCTTTTAATACTGCTTGTCACATAGTAAATAGGGTCTATCATACTAAACGAACTAATATGACACCCTATGAAATCTGGAAAGGAAGAAAGCCTAGTTTGAGTTACTTTCATGTGTTTGGTTGTGTTTGCTATATTTTTAAAGATAGATAATACATAAGAAAATTTGACTCTAAAAGTGATGAAAGTATTTTCTTATTATATTCTGTGAACAATATAGCTTATAGAGTATAATTTGAGAACTCAGGTTATCATGGAATCTTATAATGTTGTTTTTGATGATCTTTAAAGATATATCTGAGTGTGCAGGTGAAGATGATATGGCAGGTTTGATGGATACAATCATGGAAGAGTAGATGGATGAAAAGCAAAAAGAGTTAGCTATTTCACCAGTTATAACTGAGTAACAACATGAGAAGTTGTTTGAAAAAGATGCTGAAGACTCAGTTGTAACTGAGACTGCACCAGTTGCAACTGAACCTGCAACTGAATAACGAGATATAAGGGTGAAGTATGTGAGTACTCAGAAAAATCACCCATTGGACAACATCATCGGAGAAGTAAGTGCATGTATGAATACTCGACAAAAAGACCTCGATTTTGTTAGTTTTAATTGCTATATATCTCAGATTGAGCCTAAGAATGTTAATGAAGCTTTATTGCATGATGAATGGATTTCTGCTATGTAAGATGAATTGAGTCGGTTTGAAAGGAATGATGTATGGACTCTTGTGCCTAGGCCTTAAAATAAGAATATAATTGGTACTAAATGTATTTTTAGAAATAAAACTGATGAGGATGGTACCATTGTTAGAAATAAGGCTAGATTAGTTGCTCAAGTTGAAAGAATTGATTTTGATGAGACATTTGCAACTGTTGGTAGAATTGAATCTATTAGAATGTTGTTGTCTCTTTCTTGCTTATATGATTTTAAATTGTTTCAACTTGATGTTAAAAGTGCTTTTCTTAATGGCAATATTTTAGAAGAAGTATGTGTTAAGAAGCCAAAAGAATTTAAAGATCCTCATAAACCTGATCATGTTTTTCATTTAAATAAAGCTCTTTATAGATTAAAACAAGCTCCCATAGCATGGTATGATAGATTAACTAAGTTTTTGATTCAAAAAGATTTTCATAGAGGGTGAGTTGATTAGACATTGTTTACTAAGAGAACTCCTAATGATATTTTAGTTGTTTAGATTTATTTGGATGATATTGTGTTTGGTTCTACTTCCATGAGTTATGTTGATGAGTTTATTGCTGATATGAAAAGTGAATTTGAGATAAATGGTGGTGGTGTATTGAATTTCTTTCTAGGTTTACAAGTTAAGCAAAGTGATAAATGTATATTTTTGTGTCAAGGTAAGTATGCAGAAAATCTAGTTAAGAAATTTGGTCTGTCTGATAGTAAAGAGAAAAGGTCACTTATGAGTTCTAACTTAAAACTGTATAAGAATGATAAAAATAAGCATGTTTGTCCAAGTTTATATAGATCTATGATTGGTAGTTGCTTTATTTGACTGCTAGTAGACCTGATTTGTGTTTGAGTGTTGGAGTTTGTGCTAGATACCAAGCTAATCCCTAAAAATCTCACTTATTAGATGTTAAGAGTATTATTAGATATGTGAAAGGAACTATTAATCTAGGCTTGTGCTATTCTAAGGATACTAACCATCATTTAGTTGAGTTTTGTGATGCCGATTGGGCTGGTAATATTGATGATAGAAATAGTACATCGGGTGGATGTTTTTACTTTGAAAATAATTTAGTATCTTGATTTAGTAAGAAGCAAAGTTGTATCTCTTTATCTAGTCAGATGCAGAATATATAGCAGCTGCTAGTGGTTGTACTCAACTTTTATAGATGAAACAAATGCTTGTGAGCATTATAATGTTAAACAAGAGTTTTTTACTTTATATTGTGATAGTAAAAGTGCAATTGATTTAGCTAATAATCCGGTTCAACACTCTAAAACTAAGTATACAGACTTAAGATATCATTTTATTAGAAAATTTGTTAAAGAAAAATGTCTAATTTTGGAACATGTTGCAACTGAGAAACAACTGGCAGATATATTTACAAAACCATTGGATGTTAAAAGGTTTGAATCCTTAATAAGTGATCTTGGGGTATGTTATTATGAATCTATCTAAGTAAAGAAATTGATGTTTAGTATGAGTATAATCAGGTACAACTACTTGAATAAATCTGCATGAGCTGCATATGATTTTTCTGAAAAAGAGTGAAGTTTTTCTTAATAAAAATGAGATTGACACTGGTAAATTGCTTATAATTATGTGGAATCACTGGATAAATGATTAAATTATGCTAATAATTAATAAATGAGCTTATATTTTATCTTTTTTTTTTTCAGTTGAACAGTTAGTAAAAACTGAGCCTGCAACTAATGGCAGAAGATACTGTTGAACAGTTAGTTTTAAACTGAGCCTGCAACTAAAACTTATTAATTGGTTAATTGATGGTAATATGATCTATAAAGTGTCAATTTATTAATAAAAAAAGTAAGATTGATCAATTTTTCTTGTAATAAGTAATTGTGTGTTTTTTGTTGCAATACAGTTTCAAGTGTCAGTTGTAACTGAGATGCAACTCAAATGAACAGAAAATTTATTTTTTACTTGATAAATTGGTTATTTGATTAAAATTGGAAAAAGATATTGTTTTCTTATGCAAAATGTTCTGAACAACAGAAAGAAAGCTCAACAATTTTTATTGTGCTAAAAACTTAAGTTTTTACGGTTATAAAATGATGGATTGGATTAATAGTTAAAACTGGTTTTGGTTTTTAATCTTGAAAATTCATCCTTGTTTACAATTATATGCTCTTAAAATTTGTTTCCTCATTTAAAAGTAGAGTTACAGCTGATTAAACCCTCATGGATGTATGGAGATTTGGTTTGATAAGCAAATTTTGAGTTATCTGAGGATATTGGTGAGGGTAAATATGTTTATGGTTGTTTAGATGAGAGTGTTCATGGTAATAATGTGAGTATTCTGATGAGTGATAATTTGATTTTGAATGATTCTTATAATAGTGTTGCATTCTAACCTTGTCATCTTTATGATAAAAAAGGTGGAGTAAATTGATGAGTTGTGATCAATGAGCTTAACTTTGAGAATGATTGTTTATATTTATGTTTTTGATAATGTCCACTCTGATTGATTGCTTGTTTTGATAATATTTTATCTTTCTGATCGTATATGTTTAAAAGTGTGAAATTGTTTTATATATTTCTGAGATGTGACTTGCATGGGAGCTTTGATAAGCTCCGTGCTTAAATTATTGATTTTCTGTTTTAACTGTGTTGATAAACTTATGGGGGAGTTTGTTTTTCAAAAAATTTCCAACTCAATGTTTTTGTTAAAATAATGACAAATGAGGAGATTGTTAGATCCAAATTACAAGTCTATTTTTGTGTATTTGTTTGACACTATATTGTCAAAAATAGATTGAGTTAACTTATATTGAACTCTTATTATGATAACAGTTAATGCGTAACACGTTTGTTAAGTTATGGTTAAATATAGGTTGCAGTTATAAGCTCAGTTATAACTGAAACTGGCGGACAAATTACTTGGCCATCAAGTCAAATATATTCTAGAAGGTCCAGAAACGTGAGCAGTAAGTCGACAAGATTTCGTGCAATCTCAAAAGATTATATTGAAAAAAATGAAAAGATTTAATTGTGGCATTAGAAGACCTGGAGAGGAAATAAAAATTATAGTCAAAAAAGGAAAGAGGGAAAAAGCAAATATTTACTATTTGATTAATATTAGAATTTGTTGTAAGGATATAAATAAAGGGTGATGCTAGACACACAATTTGCACACAACTCCCACACTCCCTAGTTAATGAAAGACATATTTATCCCTTCAAATATACATAAAATACAATATATAATTTGATTAACCAAAATATAAATATTCAACATAATAAAAACTCAACCTACTAAAAAGCCAAATAAAAATATAGTAGAACTCTAGTTGAGTCTAAACTAAATTTAAATATTAATTAAGAATAATAAAAATTATTAAATCTACTATTATATAACTCAAACACTTGATACATGTATATTTGGAGGGATAAAAAAATATGTTTTTTAACAAAAATATATTATTATACATGTAAGTGGGTATGCAATACAGGTAAGGGAGTGTGTAAAAAAGTGGTAAAATTGTGTGAATATATTTTTCCATAAATAAGGTCAATTAGACTCTAATATTTGTTGGAAAACTTGTGGTTTTCTTTGAATGAATGCTATTAACTTTGTGGTTATAAAAAACATTTATTCCCCCATTTATGTGGGTCTTTTTATTTATAAAAGGAGTTACAAAGACAATATTAAAAAAAGGAATGGTGTTGTTACATTTTCAACATAATTTTCAAGACAAGAAAATGAAAGAAAAAAAAACATGGCATATACACATTCACATACATACACATATGCATACATATAGAGAGAGAGTACCGCACCACCAATGGCCCGACCGTGGTTCGGTGCCGTTTCCGTCGAGTCACATGCGATAGACGTTGTACCTTGGGAACGTAGTGCCCCATTTAGCCAGAAGCAGAGGTGGCGGGACAAATATCGTTTAAGGGAAACTGCTTGCAGTTACCTCGTCTCGGACTTTAGTCCATTTCGGTATCATTTACATACTCTTAATTTTGAATGTTGTAATTGATAATTATATATTTGAGGAAACCATTTTCTGTTTATTTGTCCATTTCTTTTCCGTATAAATTATTGTGTTTATTTACAACGTACCCAACAATCTTAAACGATATATTTTTATTTTTTTTTATGTTTTGTACGTTAATACAATAATTTTGGTGTTTGGATAAACAGAAAATTATTTCCGTGGGTAAGATAATTCTTTGTAAAATCATTTTCTAACAAAATTTGGTTTTAAGAATTTGGTGCTTCCGGTTGTATTGTCGAAAGTGGTTTTCGTTGTTTTACCTTGTTTGGGATTTTGTATAAATCCTTTTTACGGTTTTAAACCATCCATTATGCGTAATGCGTATGTATTTTGTGTATAATTATGTACAAACATGCTTAGATATATCTTATGTTAAATATATGTTCTTGAGCTTTGCATGTTTCCGTTGGTTGTTTTTATCGAACCTTCAAACCAGTACGTACTTCATTCATCTTGTTTTATTTATATAAGTTGAGATCATGATTTCATTTGCTAGTAACCATTGGATTATTATATGTATCATATACGTATGACTTGTAAGAACATGAATGATTGGATTTAATTTATTTCATATATTGCAATTATTTTCTCATGACAAATTGATTGTGTAGTCTTGTGTATTGTAGCGTATGTAGGTTTAGTAATATGTTTATTGCTATAATAGTTGTGATTTGAGAATATGTTTTATCATCGTTTTGGATTTTGTGAAAATCTATAATTTGTTTGATGATGATTATAGTGATTAAAATAGTTAATCTTGGATGTTGGTTTACATGAACAAGGGCTTAGTGGTTTGTACACTTTTGTTATACTTAATTCCAGCAGTTGATACTACACGGTCAAACTATTATTTGTTCAAGTGTCTGTTACAGAAACATGTTTATGTGATTAACAAAATTGCTATAATGATAATAGTAGTGTATATGTTACTGGAAATCTGATAAAGTGTTATCATATTTCATGTGAGTTACTTAACATGCTAGTGCGTTAATAAGTAACGTAATTTTCTTAATCACAATGTTGTGGTTCTTTTTGGAAATTGGAATTGAAAAGTCATGTTGCTGTCTTTTTAATGGGTGTTTTAATTTCACATGTAACTGTTGAAATTATGTGCATGTTATTTAAGGACTATGTAGTAGTGAATGAATTTGTTTTCATTGTTGGATTTTATGAGCAATGTGGTTAGAGACATATTTTTAGTGGATTTAAACATGTTTATTGTTTTCATGTATTAAAATGACTAACAATTTTTAATGAGGTTTTTGTGTAGACTTATGGATCTATAGAATGGAATTGCAGAATCGGTGATTATTCGAAACATTTCTAGTAAAAGCCATTAAATTGGGGATTACGACAGAACTGCTTTCGAAATAGTTCTTGCAAAACCATTTTCTGATTTTTCAGAATTTGGGGCTTACGACAGAACTGATTGAATTCTGAGATTGTTCTGTGTAAAATCAGATTTATCTGATGTTTACGGCTGAATAAATCTTTCAGAATTTGATAATCTTTTTCGGTAATGAACTAGAATACGCATGCAAAATCAGTTTCTTAAAACCATGCGTGGTTATAGAAATTTGATGTTTGCGAAGGAGGAATTTTAGTTTCATTTTCCGAAATTAGATTGTGCGTGTTTGTTATTTGAGATAACAAACAGTTTCATGCGGGAAATGTCCGGAACACAGTGGGTGCTGGAACTGACCAGAACATTATGGGTGCCGGTGTAACTCCTATTAATTTTGCATGAGTGCATATTAATGACTGGGGTTACAAATTCGAAAGCACCATTATTAAAGCCACTAATGTGGTGATATAATGGGTGATATCCGTATTAATTGTGATTTATTACAATTTAATTTGGAGTGTTACAAAATTTGTAACAGTAATCATTAATGAGATTAATGACGAGTGTTTATAACTTCTTATTAATTGTAATTAATCGCAATTTAATTTGGAGAGTTATAAAGTATTGTAACGACAGTCGTTGTTGGCATTTATGGAAAGATTTATTAGCTATCTACGAATTGCATTGACGAGTCGGTTACATATTTGGATGAAGAGTTATTTAATAACAAACTTTGTTCATCCAAGAGCAAATAATTTGATGATTAACAAATTATAAATGGTCGTTGAGTTTATTTTAAGAATAAACAAATATCGGCTAATTTATTATTTGTTGAAATAATATCTTATTAAGTTGCTGAAAGAACATTTAATAATTTATTGAATTAACATTTTATTAGTTTGTTAAAATAACATTTAATAATTTGTTGAATTAACATTTTATTAGTTTGTTGAAAGAACATTTAATAATTTGTTGATATAACATCTTATTAACTTGTTGAAATAACATATTATGAATATGTTGTGTTTGCTATTATTGAGAATAGTAATTGAGTAATAGTATATTACTATTATTGGGGGGAGAACCCCGATGGTCCCACAAATATGGGGGTAACCCGTCGATCATGTAGATCAAGAATCTAAATAAACCCCAAAGCGCCTACGGGCAAGTGGGAGAATATCTAACGGTTCAGTGGTATGGACTTAAAACGTCTGAAATAAATGATACCGTTTCATTTACCACATTGAAATTGATTAAGTTTCTCCATGATAGTTTGCATGTCCTGAGTGAGGACAAATGTAATGCACGAACTGTGGGGGCGTTAATGTGTGGAAACGTTTTAAACGTTTGAAAATCCACTAACAAGTGCAAGGATACAAATCCGAATCATGACTAGTGGTTTTTGAAACCTAAAGGGCAGTAGCCTTTCGGTAGTCAAAACACTAGGATCAAATTGTGATAAGTTTGCTTGTTTGTGGCAATACATGAGTGACTATTTGTTCAAAATAAGCATTTTAGTCGATACTCTTGTGGTCAATAATAACATGTTGAGTTATTCAACTAAGTCACATGATATAGTAGGTCATGAAAATATAAAACCATAAATGTTTTATTTTTATAAATATATTATTTAAATTGTAACACAAATATGAGTTTGTGTTTGAAGCAATGCATTACTAAGTCTTCAGTTCGAAGTTTCGAACGGAGTACATAACCTAATGGTTTGATGCATTTGAGATGCGTGCAAAACCAAGAAGGGTTTAAAATGTATTTCCTCAATTTATTAATGGTTGTACTAAACACCGATATGTCTACTTGATAAGAAGTAAAGACAAATCAGTCGAGATATTCATTCAAGTAAGAATGAATACGTGAATTCTATTGTTGATAATTAAGGCTTGTCAGAAAACATGTTTAATCATGGGTGTTCTGTTGTGTTAATCTACCAATTTAAATCCAATGATTAAGTGTTAATCATTAAATGATAGACTATTCTTGGACATGTTAGATATTGTCTAACTAGTTCCGAAATGATATATTCACATGGATATGGATACATGCGACACCGTTCGCACAATTGTGTGGTTGGAATGTCATGTTGATAAGTTCAGGGTTAAACTCTGACTTTGTGTGGGAAGTGAGCTTTCTGCAAGATATATGTTGAACAAACTACCTCTTAGAAAGTTGGACCAAACAGTTAGAATTATATAAGGCATGGTGCCTGACTATAAGTTCGTGAAAGTTTGGTGCTACCTAAGAAAGGTCTCAATCTTGTTTCTTGAAGGACTTGGATATGATCGAAAATGGTAGATTGTTTGTTCATCGGATAAGCACAAAATATAGTGCTGATCGGTTTCTAGTGCATAAGGCATATGGCTTTAAAGTGCATATAGAACATTGTTCTATGCCCGAGAAGCATATTTTCTAAAAGAGAAGCTTTCCCGCAAAACTCTAACTCCTAGCGAGTGTAATTAATACGTTGAGGGTTCAAAGCATTACGCTACCCAAGACAAGTGAACACTCAAACGGTGCTGGAAAATGGGGGCAAGTGAATCCTGTAAGGAAGATGAAGTGTCTCGGCATAGTAAAGGGTGATAAAATAAACTTTATTCGACCATTGACCTTCATGAGTGAAGGTAAATCGATGACATTGAAATAATCAATATTATACGTATAATGTGTATATGGGAAGAGACCATCAACAATGAGGTTGATAGGCGCGTGAGACATATAGTCAATGACTATAAGTAAATTGTCGAAGTTGATAATTTCAATAGTTATACTCCAATCTCATTGAGGTTTTTGTATAGACCAGCATAGTTGGAGAAAATATAGAATTAGAATTCATAACGTTGAATCAAGCTACAGAAGAGGCAGATTGGCTGAGAAGTCTTGGAAGGTATTCCAAGTGGCCAAAAATCTGTTCCCGTAATAAACGTGCACTGCTGTAGTCAGTCAGTTATTAAACGGGATCAGAATAATTTGTATAATAGAAAGTCCCGACAAAGTCATGACATATTCGTCGGAGACACAAATCCGTAAGAGGAATTGCTAGCAAAAATTGTGGTATCCATAGACTTTGCAAGGTCTAAGGATAAAAATACGGATCCATATACAAAATGCTTGACTCGTGGAGGAGTTGAAGCATCATCGAGAGAAATGGGGTTTTGAAGCCCAATAAATTGGAAACCTTCGCATAGGTAACCCAACCTGAACTGGAAACTTCAGTCTCGGGTTCAATGGGAAACTGAATTGTGCGGGTAACCGAACAAAGCACTCGAGAACATAAGTTCTCAGCCCATTTCTATGATGAAAGAGTGATAGACCTGTACCATTTTAAGGGTGAGCATGAAGCTCTTAATGAATCAAGTATCTCGAAGGTCGAGTGGGGTGAGTCAGGACACCTTGACTTGAAATCACCTATAACGAGTGTGTATGGCCGATAATATGTGATGATCTACGGCTAAATCACTAGAGCATTCGGTTGAATTTGCCAAGGCAGTCCAGGGCCAAATATGGACAACAACTAAAGGGCCTAGTAAGTGGTGTAGAGAAGACACTGTGCGGGTATCATTTTATTATACACAAAACGTTGAGGGTTCAAATTATTACGCTAACTAAGATAACTATATCCGAAAGGTATTTCACTATGGCAGGTTCAAGGCACGCGCTATCTGTCCTTATGCAGTGAATTCTCGCGGTTCTCTTGATTGCATTTAGTTGCACGTTGCATGTTTTAGATCGCATTCATGTGGGGGATTGTTGGAAAACTTGTGGTTTTCTTTGAATGAATGCTATTAACTTTGTGGTTATAAAAAACATTTATTCACCCATTTATGTGGGTCTTTTTATTTGTAAAAAGAGTTACAAAGATAATATTAAAAAAAAGGAATGGTCTTGTTACATTTTCAACATACTTTTCAAGACAAGAAAATGAAAGAAACAAAAAGATGGCATATACACATTCACACACATACACATATGCATACATATATAGAGAGAGTACCGCATCATCAATGGCCCGACCGTGGCTCGGTGTCGTTTCCGTCGAGTCACATGCGATAGACGTTGTACCTTGGGAACGAAGTGCCCCATTTAGCCAGAAGCAGATGTGGCGGGGCAAATATCGTTTAAGGGAAACTGCTTGCAGTTACCTCGTCTCGGACTTTAGTCCATTTCGGTATCATTTAAATACTCTTAATTTTGAATGTTGTAATTGATAATTATATATTTGAGAAAACCATTTTCTGTTTATTTGTCCATTTTTTTTCCGTAAAAATTATTGTGTTTATTTACAACGTATCCAACAATATTTTTTGTCTGTACATCATAGATTATACAGCAAATAGAGAGAGACCCACGAAATATTAGAGAGAAAAAAATATTTTTTGAGAGAAATTCGTGATGGGATGTCATTAGATATTGAGAGATGATAGATATGAGTAATAGTTTGATAGACAAATACTAGTTAATTGAGCGAGTCATTGAGTATTGTAAGATCTAAATCTACTATTATAAACTTGACAATATTAATAAATATCGGTTGAATGACTCGGAGACGTAGATATGGTAAGTATATCGAAGTTTGTAATTAAACGTCGTGTGTTATTTACTAATCTGTCAGAACTTTTTAGTTATAGCTGAAACAAAATATCAGTTATAACTGAAACGCGTAACATTATTCGAAACATTAGCCAAACTATTTTTGACAAGGCAAGACTAAGACGGGCAGAGTGCTATGTGAACTATTTAGATTTGATTTTTCATTTGTTTACATAACATTATTCGAAATATTAGCCAAACTATTTAGAACCACTAACACTAACACTAAGATAATCCGGTAAATTCAATCCTTATGTGCTTATTGTCCTAATTTTAGACCTACTTTTGGTCAAAACATTCTTAACGGGTGATTTTCTGCTCAGTTAGAAAGATGGGATGCTGCAATACTCTATGAGAAATTAACAAAATAATCTCCGGCAGGACAGAAAAACAAAGCAATGCTAGAGGCAATACTTCAGCTTCGAAAACAACAGGCAGATTCTGATTCCAAGGGCACACAAGTTTGTTCCCGTATCGATAAATGAACAATTTGAACACCTTGCCGCATCACCTGGTATTTAGCAATGCGTATATATAATTTTTTCCACTTGCACCAACTCTGAAGGTTGTAAAATTTGAGTGGTTCAGGTATATGTGTGGTGCTCTTTTGCAAGAGAAAAAGGCACAAACGAGCATTAGATCTTATGCAACGGCTATGCAGGGAATTTCCATTTTATAACTTCCTCGAGGTATCTTTCTCCTAATTTATGCCCAGTTTTAGAATTTTTTTTAAAGTCTCTCATAAAATGTACATAAATTCCATTATATCTTTTAGCTCTAAATATTATAGCAACGGAAAAGTGGCCAGAAAATTTCTTAAAAAATTGTGTACGCTACTCTTTAAAACTGTTATTATTTTACCCTTAATGTTTAGAAATTTACAATGATGCTGAGTTTGTATTTCTGAAATAATCGGTTCTTCTAACGTATTCCTAAAAAACGCATTGCTTCTGGAAAGAGCATGGACTCTCTCTCACCAGAAAAACGTATTTATAAAATCTGTATTTTTCATAGTGATACGAAACATGTTTATATAGGCTACGCTAGGTACCTGATAGGCTGAATAAATAAAAAGTTATTCTAATTATATTCGAACTTAAACTCATCAACATAAATATTTTCTTATCTAATTAAGTTAGAGTCCATTCCATTAAAGAACTCTAACTGAAATCTTTTACATATATTCCGAATCTTCTAAAAGATAATTCGTTCCATGTCATTACGTTTAAATCATTCCCACATTAAGATTGAACAGCATTTATCAATTTAAATAACTGATGATTTATACTTAGTTAGCATATTGTATTCCTTAATAAATATCACTTAACTTAATTAATGTATCGAATTAATAAATCCACGTTTGATACAAAAATACTTATGAACCTTTAACGGGGTATCATCAATCCCTTTATCGGTACATGAAGTTCTTCATTTACTAATAAACACTATACTTAAAACGTCACCATCCAACTCACTGAGTTTGTGACTCGTAAAGAATCAAACTCTTTTATGAATTAATAAAATCAGAATTAATAGTTTAAACATATTCTATGACCCAAGACGTTAATTATTTTATCTAGTCAGTATAAAAGTAATCGTCTTGTTGCGGTCATGTTTAATACACTTAGAGTGCACTAGTGTATAAAGTTGGAATACTCTATTATCTGTAGTCAAGACAAACCTACTAAAATTATACACTATAACTGTACCGATGGTCTGTCCATTTACATCTAAATTTGTAAATATTTTACTTATAGTATTATATAAGAACCGATAGTCTAATTTTCCGTGTATAAGCCGTACTCTGGACACTAAACTATCTACGAATTATAATATTAGACATTTATTTACGTATTAATAAATAAAATAAATAACACATTGCCAATATAAAATCTCATAAAATATAATAACGTCTAATAAAGAAAATAATAAACCAAAAACAAGATGTATTTTAATCATATTTACTAACATCAGCTCCAATCAGTAGCAGTTTTTTTCAACTCTAGGCCGGACGTCATGTCACGTCACACAACTCATCTAAGACTAAAATGCTAATACATAGTTCAACGAAAGGAGGAGAATTGTGAAGTATGTTGTGTGAGATGGGATATTAATTAAAATGAAAGCGTGGAAACTGGAAAAACACAATGTTTTTTTCTTTATACTTCTGATGGTTTTGGATGTTGTGCAATGACCGACGATAAATAATGCAGGTCGAGGTTGAAGACCATCCATTCTAGCCAAATCAGTGGGAGAAAAATCCACTCCAAGATTCATGATTTACAAAGACGGATTAAAAGTTGAAGAGATTGCAAGCAAGGAACGAGAATTCTTGCACAGATTGTTGAAATTGTACAGTTCCTTTGATTTCAAAAGTACCGACTTGTTGAGAATTTTTTGTAGTTAATATTGCCTCTACACGAGCATAACAAGTCATTGGAAAAAATTCAAAAAAATATGAAGTTTCTAATATTTAGCGGCCAATAGAGTAGTTAGTAGCTAATCTTTCAATTTCTTTAAGTTTCTTTGGCTTTAATTCACTTTTAATTTTAATTATAATAAAAATATTTGCCCAAAAGAACTGTTATTCCTTTGATCTGATCTTCAATCTGAGATATTATACCAAATAATATTTTACACTCAGAATTGGTTCTTTACACAATGCAGCATCAATTTCTGATATATTTGTAATTCGTCAAATCATATTGGAGTAGAATGATTGAAAATGAATAGAAGAGCTATGCCACATCGCAATGATCAGGTCCCAAAATCAGCATCCAGCTGCTTCCTACTCACACAAACACCTTCATCCCAATTCTCGAGGTATCTGTGGAAACAAAACCATCAGCTCTGAATAGCAAAGCCTTGAAAAATCGGGGTCGAATATGAAGTATCATAAAAAGAAAAATATAAATAAAAACCAGCGACAGAAGAGTGCTCTGATAACAGCACTATCTCAAAGTATTTTAATCCATTGTAAAGATTTCACAACACGCAATAAATATAGCTCAACTTATAATACAATGCTGATATTATAAATCAACTTAACAGCAAGCTATTTCTTAAGTTATTCGGTGGATTTCCACTTCGAATTTACTTGCTGTTCATGGAAAACCTTTCCCACGAAGTATTCCATAATTGGACAGACTCAAATCCTTAGAACTTTGGAGTTCAACCAACTAAGCTACAATCTCTCTTCTTGTCTTTCCGATAATGATATTGGAAGTCTATCCATCCGGAGATACTTTGTTGTTTAGGATCTAACAAACGTGCAGGTCTAAGTAATTACATGGAAACCCGAAGCAACAGCCTAGAGCCGAAATGTTAATAATGAACAGAAAACAAATCATAATTGACTACTACGACGCCACATGGAGAGGATGTTAATTTTTACCACCATATCCAGCATCCCCGGTAGGCATAATATTTAGATGCATGGTACATTACAAGGTTTTACCTCACAATTTAACGTCTTGTATCTTAAAACTAGTGTTAATTTAAGAAACAAACGCGACCAACTTTTGTTTGATATAAAATAAAGAAGGACCGAGATAGGGAAAATGGCATATACTTGATTGTGCTCAGTTGGCCGTTAATAATGAAAAGGCCGTAGACCATCACAGTCCATTTATCTGTCCAGTCAAACATTTATGCAAATTGCCAACAAGTAAAGATTTTAAAATAAATACTAAACTTACTTCGCAACCTGAGGATAAACTGTGGACCTCACCAAACAATAAAACAGTTCTTAAATTTTATGACAAGACACAAATATATAGAGTATTTCGACTTTTCGAGTTGTAAGTAGCCATTTTGTCAAGAATCAAAGCAATGTGAATCCTAAAATTAAAAAGAAAGGTATGCAAATATTGCAAAATAAATCGCCAGGTCCCGACCAAGTTAAAACCAATTCTAATAAACACAAATAACAAGACGCTTATAAACAGACTAATTGAAATATCAGCAAGTATAAATGAAAGGTTTATTTCAAAATCATAGCAACAAAATGTGCAACAAAGTAAAATAAGACAACAACATAATCAGCATTGATGAAAAACTAAGAATACAATATTATCGTAGTTGTATTATCAACTTAAGAGCAGACAAAAATTCTATTTTATCATCTATTCCAATTTTCGACATACTCATGCTTCCTTAACATCATTAACTATTAACAAGTGAGAACGAAGGCTAAGTGACAGTTTCCAGGATGCAGACTAATTCCAGTTACATTATAAGAACTACAGTCATACTATTTGTAAAAATCTTGATTCAAGCAGAAAACCATGTCGAAAATCATAAACATGTTCAGCTTTTGTCACTATTGCAATCCTTTTCTATATAAAGGAAATAATGGATATGCCAGGCCTTCAAATATTTGGCAACCAATGGTGGAGATAGCTTTCTTGGATTTTACAAATATCGTGTAAATATAAGCATAATTTTACATCTATATTACTTTTGCAATAGAATGACGGAAGGAAGAGAAATTGCTCGAACTTATCATTATTAAGATAACCAGCAACTAGCAAGTGGGGTGAATTCTTACCTTTCTCCATCAACACTTATGCAAAGGAAGTGCCCATGTCGCCATCCGTCCTTAAAATGCCCAAAAAACATTTTACCAGTCTTTGAGTAGAAACGACCTTCACCATTCGCCTTGCCTTTCCAAAAATTAACGAACCATCTATCTCCAGTTTGAAAATATAACCAACCCTATACAAATGCAGACCTTGACTATAAGAGAGAAAAGAATATTATGATCACCACTTGAGAAAATCCTTACATTAGCATACGTAAGTTCATACGCTAAGGCAGATAATTTTGGCATAAAGAAAAAGCATAGAAAAGAAATTGAGAGAGGTTTGGCATAAATAAAAAGCATAGAAAAGAAATACAGCGAGAAAGAAATGCCAGAGAACTATACTGTTAGATATTCCAATACCATTAATAGTTTCTGTAAGATATTTCAGATTAAAACTCATTACAGGACGACGGAACCCCTGGAAGAAATCGTATAAAGATGAGTTTTAATATATCTTCTTATGCAGTTAGTCAAAAAATGCTAAACCTAAACCCCCCAGGATGCAACAAGTGATCACAGATAAAATCCTAAGGTCCATAAAGGTTTCATGATACTGTTTTCTATAGAATTACTGAACTTTAACCTATGAAGCACTAATACGGGTACGCGGTACCGGTATGCGGGTACGACAAATGTTGAAATTTCAAGGTACGGGTACAGCGGGTATATATGCATATATGATATTTTTTAATATAATGTTTATATATTATATACTTATTATACATAAACAAAAACAAAACAAAAGAATAATCACTCAAATTTGCAATTCTGATTGTTATTAGGGGTGGCCAAAAAATCCGCAAACCCAACCCGTAACCCAATCCGCACGGATTGGGGCGGGTTGAGTGTCCAAAAAAAATAATCCGCCCCTCCCCAATCCGCTATATATTATTAGAGGTGGCCAAAAAATCCGCAAACCCAACCCGTAACCCAATCCGCACGGATTGGGGCGGGTTGAGTGTCCAAACAAAATAATCCGCCCCTCCCCAATCCGCTATATATTTTGTGGGTTGGGTTAGAGTTGAGTTTACCAAACCGCGGGTTAATCCGTCCCAACCCGTTTCAACCCGCAATATATATATATATTTATTTATATAATATTGTGTATATTTTAAGATATCAACCTTCCATTCTTGTTATATTTTAGTTTTGTTACTTGTTTGCGAATGTTCTAAAGGTATTTTGATTGGTTTTAATTTATACTCCCTCCGTTCCCAATTAATTGTCCTTTACGAAATTACGTGCAATTTTGATCGGCTTATAATATGTATCAAAATTGTCGAAATGAAAAATTTCAAAACTAAATCATATAATTTAATGTTTAAACTATATTATTAACTTTTTAAAATTTTCACTCCGACAATTTTGATACAAGTTATTAGCCGGTCAAAATTGCACGTAATTTCGTAGTGGACAATTAATTGGGAACAGAGGGAGTATTTCTCTTTGAAAAATTCAATTTATTTTAAAATTTAGGTTAATTATGTGAGTAAAACAAGAGGAATACTTCTTATTATTATGAATCAAAATCCAATACAAATACAGACTAAAAGTCTCCTTTATATAGGCAGACAAGACTAACAAAATAACCTAACAGCATTCCTAAAGGTTAGGGGAATATCTCTACAGATATTAACTTGACTAAAATAGGATGATATTGTCTAATCTAATCTAATCAAATAACAGCAGAATATATCTAATTTACAGCAGAATATTTGCTATATCGTGGTCATTTATTTCACGCCAACACTCCCCCTCAAGTTGGATCATAGATATTGATCATGTCCAACTTGCTAATAAAGAACTCAAATTTGTCGCTGAACAACCCTTTAGTGAAGATATCTGCAGTTTGATGATCAGTTGGAACATAGATGATACACATTCTTCCAGAATCAACTTTTTCCTTGATGAAGTGTCTGTCGATCTCTACATGCTTGGTTCGGTCATGATGGACTGGATTGTGTGCTATACTTATTGCAGCTTTGTTGTCACTGTACAACCGCATAGGTAGGGAGATATCCATCTTGAGTTCATCAAGGAGTCTAAGAATCCAGAGCAGTTCGCACATGCCCTGAGCAAGAGCTCTAAATTCAGCTTCGACGGAGCTTCTAGCAACAACATGTTGCTTTTTACTCTTCCACGTCACTAGATTTCCATACACAAATGTGCAGTACCCGGTGGTTGACCGTCTATCATTCGGACATCCGGCCCAATCAGCATCGGTGTAGATCTCTACTCGCCGATTATCTCCTCTCTTGTAGAACAGACCTCTTCCCGGAGTCTTTTTCAGATAACGCAAAATTCTGAAAACTGCTTGCATGTGATGACTCCTTGGAGCATGCATGAACTGACTTACAAGGCTCACTGCGAAAGCAATGTCCGGTCGGGTGTGAGACAAGTATATTAGCCTTCCAACAAGGCGTTGATATCTCTCTTTTTCCACAAGCTCTCCATCGTGATCATTAAGCTTAATGTTAGGATCAAGAGGTGTTGAAACAGGTTTGCTACCGGTCATACCTGTCTCCTTGAGGAGATCGACAATATATTTCTGTTGAGTGATAGAAATACCTTTTTTAGACCGAGCAACTTCCATGCCTAGGAAGTACTTAAGGAGACCAAGATCTTTGATCTCAAATGCTCGAGCCAACTCCTTTTTTAATTTCTCAATCTCAGCTGAGTTGCTACCTGTGACGATCATATCGTCTACATACACGATTAAGATTGTAATTTCCCCCTGATTCGAGTGTTTAAAGAACAATGTATGATCAGCCTGTCCTTGAATAAACCCAAGTTTCTTCATCGTTTCTCCAAACTTCTCAAACCATGCTCGAGGGGATTGCTTGAGACCATATAAAGACTTTTTGAGGCGGCACACGAGTCCCTTGTTTTCATCACTATTAAATCCCGGCGGAATATCCATGTACACTTCTTCCTCGATGTTGCCGTTGAGGAATGCATTCTTGACATCGAGTTGGTATAGCGGCCAATCTTGGTTAGCAGCTAGAGACATGAGAACCCGCACAGTATTGAGTTTGGCTACTGGTGCAAATGTCTCCGAGTAGTCAACACCGTATGTTTGGGTAAATCCTTGTGCAACTAACCTCACTTTGAACCGTTCAATGCTCCCATCAGCATTAAACTTAATGTTGAAAAGCCATCGACACCCAACAGTCTTCTTGTCTCTAGGCAGCGGCACAAGAGACCAGGTTTCGTTCTTCTGCAGTGCTTTCATCTCTTCAAATACAGCTTCTTTCCACTCGGGTGACTTCAGTGCTTCATGAACATCTTTCGGAATCGCTGCAGATTGTAATTCGATGGTGAATGCCTTGTATTGTTGAGACAATTTCCCAAACGACAGTTGTTTTTGAAGAGGATATTTGGTGCAGTTTCTCACACCTTTCCGAAGAGCTATTAGAAGGTCATCAACTCTGTTTACATCATCTACATGTTCATCAATAATATTAAGTGGACCAACAAAATCCATACCTGTCTCATTTTGCACTTCTTGTTCAGATTCCCTCGGTTCAGATTCTGGTGTAGCTTGGAGCATTGGGGCAGCATGTACTACATGAGGGTTTTTTCGACGAGAGTAAACACGTACTACATTCGGGTTTCCAGCCTGTTCACTTGTTCCTGAATGTGCATTTTCGGGTTGACTTGGGACACTATTGTGGCTGATCGAATGGGTCATGTGGTCAATGACCAGGTTAGGAATTGTTGTTGTTTGCTCCCAAAAATGAGCTTCACCTATGTTCTCCCCCTGAAGCGATGATTTGGGATAAAAAGGAACTGATTCGACGAATGTGACATCCATGGTAATAAACAATTTTTTGGTAATTGGATCAAAACATTTGTAACCTTTTTTTGTGGACGAATACCCAAGGAAAACACATTTTATAGCTCGGGGTTCAAACTTAGAGCGGTTCTGAGAATGGATATGGACATAGGACACACACCCAAAGACTCGAGTTTGGAATTTCGTTGTGAAAAGATGAGTATCAGGGTACGTGTCTAGGAGCACTTGCAAAGGTGTTCGGAACTTCAGGACTTTCGATGGCATACGATTAATTAGGTATGAGGCTGCAAGAACAGCTTCCCCCAAATAGTATTTAGGAACATTTGTGGTGAACATAATACTCCTAGCAATTTCTAGAATGTGGCGGTTTTTTCTTTCCGCCACCCCATTTTGTTGGGGGGTGTTCGTGCACGAGCTATGGTGGACTATGCCATTTGCAGTGAAGTAAGGACCTAGGACATCATTTAAGTACTCTTTTCCATTATCACTTCTAAGGACTTTGATACATGCATTAAATTGAGTTTTAATCATGATGTGAAAGTTCTTGAAAGTGTATGCAGTATCAGATTTTTCTTTCATTAAATAAATCCAAGTCATGCGAGAGTGATCGTCAATGAAAGAAAGGGGTTGAGGCAATATAGGGTCTTGATTTAAAAGGTACACGAGTATGCTTAGCTAATTGACAAATCTCACAATGAAACGAAGACAGATTTTTATTGATGAACAAATGAGGAAACAATTTATTCAGATATGGAAAACTAGGGTGACCCAATCTATTGTGCCACAACATTATTTCACTAGGTACGATTGACGTAGAAACAAACTTGCAAGCAGATGTGTGGGCTTGTTCACTCTTGAAGGTTCTTGTCTTCATGTAGTACAACCCTTCATGCTCCATCGCAGTCCCAATCATCGTCCCCGAGAGATCCTGAAAGACACAAGAATTTAGGGTAAAGTGAGCCACAGAGGGTTGAGACCGAATGAGTTGGCTAATAGACAACAAGTTATAAGACAGTTTGGGAACATGTAACACGGAATGTAGTGTTAGACGATCAGAAAGTATAACCGATCCTTTGCCGGCTACTGAGGAGAGTGAGCCATCGGCAATGCGAACTTTGTGAATACTTGAGCATGGTGTGTAGTTTGAAAACAAGTGTGATGCTCCTGTCATATGATCGGATGCGCCCGAATCTACAATCCAATCATCAACATGGGTCACATGGGAGGTTAGGGCTGTGCTAGGATTACCTTTTTTCGCCACAGTGCAGTGATGTTGCTTCATAGGCGCCGAGGAGGTTGAGGTGGCACTGAGAAGGAGCTTTAGTTGCTCGATTTGTTCCGCTGAGAAAGGTAGTGGGCTGGACGTGCTGTCCGCGTGGAATCCTTTGGCATCAACAGACTTACGCAGGCGATGTTGGTCGGGGCGTCCATGAAGCTTCCAACATGTTTCTTTGACATGACCAGTACGCTTGCAATGCTCACAAAACGGGCTAGTAGACTTGGAGCTAGGCCGAGAATCCCCAAAGGAAGGAGTCTGATCACCAACCGGATTGTGACGAAAGTTGGAGAAGTTTGAAGCTGCAAGGGCTGTTGCCTCCATGACAGACTCCGCTTCGGATACAAGCATGACTTTGCGCCGAGTCTCTTCTCTGCGTACCTCAACAAAGGCTTCACGCAGAGTAGGAAACGGATCACGACTTAGCACGCGGCCGCGTGCATCATCAAGTTGCGGCGAGAGGCCGTAGAGAAAATCAAACACACGCTCCTTCTCCATACGCTGGGCAGAAAGCTTAGCATCAGCAGCACACTTCCACTCATTGGAGTAGTATTGGCCGTGTTCCTGCCAGAGATTACAAAGAGCACTGTAGTATTCGGTGACGGAGAGAGAGCCTTGACGTTGTTCGCGAAGCTTCGTCTTGATCTCGAACACCTGAGAAGCATTCCCCAGATCTGAATAAGTGTCATGAATCGCAGTCCAGAGATCTGCAGCCGTCGGAAAAAACATGTAAGTTCTTCCGATATGCAGATCCATGGAATTGATGAGCCATGTCAAGACCATGGAATTTTCGGCATCCCATCGTGCATAAGTGGGATCAGTTGACGCCGGAGCTGGTGTTGCACCAGTGATATAACCAATGCGTCCTTCGCCACGCAGGAAAAGAGAGACAGACTGCGACCATTGCAAAAAGTTTTTTCCGTTCAGTTTATGAAGGGTTATTTGCAGTGATGAGTTGTCTGATGAGGCTGCGGGCAAAAGAGAGGCAGAATTGCAGTCATGAGTTGTTTGAGAGGTAGAATTGCGCTTAGCGCAAGCTGCAGACTCAGACACATCCGAATTTGGCATGGCTGAAGGCTATAGGATCGATCGGAATAGCCGTATCGGCTCTGATACCATGTGAGTAAAACAAGAGGAATACTTCTTATTATTATGAATCAAAATCCAATACAAATACAGACTAAAAGTCTCCTTTATATAGGCAGACAAGACTAACAAAATAACCTAACAGCATTCCTAAAGGTTAGGGGAATATCTCTACAGATATTAACTTGACTAAAATAGGATGATATTGTCTAATCTAATCTAATCAAATAACAGCAGAATATATCTAATTTACAGCAGAATATTTGCTATATCGTGGTCATTTATTTCACGCCAACAAATTATGCAAACTATGAAAAATAAAGGGGACCAAAATGAAAATTTAAGAATCAATCTTAACCCAATCCGTCTCAACCCGCAATTTATTTTGCGGGTTGGGTTGGGGTTTTAATTGTAACGGGTTGGGTTGGGTTGACATTTAAATTTTACCAACCCGTCCCAATCTGTCCCGCCATTTATTTTTACGGATTGGGTTAGGATTGAGGTCAATACGCCCCAATCCGCCCCATGCCCACCCCTACATGTTATGGGTGGTCATTTTGATAAATTAAGTAATCAATTATACTAACTAATGTTTCGTTAGCACCGGATACAATTTAAATATTTACTTTATATGATAATGTAATACTAAATGATAAAATACTCCGCTATAATACAACTGTTTTGAAAAAAGAAAAAGCAATTGTCAGAACTTTAAAGTAATCATAAAATAACTAGTGAACTTGTGGCTAGAGTTTCATCCCATCTCTGTGTCAGAAATTTATGTGGGTTAGTATTTAATTATAGAACTTCTGTACAATATTATACTAGTTAGATATAGACACGAAAGTTAGTTAGTATATATTTAGCTGTCAATATAAGTATTCAGCCTAAGAAGGACTAAAGATAGACCGGCTGGTGAGATTTTCTTAAAGTGACGCGTACCTAAAAAGTACTCGCACGCACGCACGTACCCATTGTTTTATTTTTATTTTTTAACTTTGGTACGTCTATGGTACGTACCAGTCTGTACCGAGATGGTACTGGTACCCAATACGTATCGGGTACTGGTACGAGATGGTGCTTCATAGACTTTAGCAAATATATATTTACAGCAATTGGTCAAAAATACAAATGGTAACCAACCGGAAGGTAACACGTGATTCACAGAAAAAATACTAAGGTCCATAAGTTTAAAATCTACCCAAAATAGTTTCCCTAAAACATTTAATGTATAATCTTCCTTTATCTACATTTACAATATACTCACTCAAGAACAATGGACCATTTACAACATACTTATCAAGAAGAACGGACCAAGAAATTTTTAATATCCAGGAAAGTAGCATATACTTAGCTCATCCCTCCACAAGCAGACTTTCAAATAAGGCTCCACAAGAAAAGAAAGCAACAGAACAAACTCAGTCAAAATTTGAAATATATTTACAAATGCGCATCAAAATAAAAAATACGGGCAAATCCCAAACACAACAAGCATTATTCAATATGATCTACTGTCCAGTGTACTTCACAATAAGCTTAGGGTATTAATTTTTTATTTTTGGAACCTCACTATAACTGTGAATCCAATTTACGTGGTCTGGTATTAGATGTGATCTCATGGTATTAAGGGTGCAATCAGTCATCAATCAAGCAAAGATTTAATATTTTCATCACTAAAGAAAACAATTAGCTATTAGTTTTCATTACCCCATGTTTCCTTTAACACTTCTAAATTGTTTCCAGTTAATTGCTCTACCAATTTAAACCCTCGAAATGCATTGTGAAACTAGCTTTCAATTATGAAACCATAATAATTTCAAAATAATTATTTTTCTCCGAATTGTGCATGGAGAGTGCTTAAAAAATTGTTATATAATAGGTAAAATAAACAATGAAAATATCTCTTGACCTCATCATATGCATCTACCATAGGGTATAATACAAATGCAGTATACCAGATAGTAAACGACATAAAAATATTATAGTGTTAATGCCATGCACTTGCAACTATAAGGGTATGGGAGTTGGAGTTTGGGGTAGGGGGAGGTTAAACATTCTATTTCTAAAGTCAGATGTGGGACGGGCTCAGGGCTCAAACAATTGACTAACAAGGTAATACAAAAGGTGGAGCCAAAAGAAACAATGGTCATCCAATGCTACCATGTTAAAACATATACAATTTTCATGAAACCCCAAAGAAAAAAAAGGAGACGAAAAATTATAAACCAAAACCTAAACCAATTCCGATGTGAGAAAAATAATAAACTCAACAATTAGGTTAAGCACAACAATATATACTGAAAGTAAATTTCTTAGAGAAAACAATGATACTAAAGTTAGGATTTGGAAGTTCCAAATCCTTTCTGAAATAATGTTGTGAGTCTTGGTTATTTTGTATCATGTGATCTTTAAAGTGATGACTACATTTAAAGAAGTCGTAAACTATGATACTCTCAGAAGGGAACTAATTATTTCGGTGCTAAATAAGTAACACCAAATCATTACCAGATTTAGGTAGGCTTTTGTACTAACAAAAGCTTCTGGTGTATTATTCCTATTGTTATATAGTTGTTTACAGTCCATTACCAATCGCTTGGACAACATTGAAAATTGACAGAGAAAATGAAGAAATTAGCATGTACAGTTTTCCCTGAAGATGTCGGCCGAATTCAGAACAAGATCTTACAATAATGCAAGAAAACTAACTCTTAAAGTTCTCCATTTCACTAGCAGTTGATTCAATTTGTTCATAGACTCTTTGTATGGTGGAGTTTTATTTCCCAAGGACTGTCCATAGTTGGTTTCTTTACGAAGTCAGCTGGAGAATGGGCGTGGTTTATTGGTCGAGATTACCATACTCCCTAGATTTAATAGAAGTCAAAAGTCTTTGATTGATATATCACACCACAAAGAGCATCCATCCACAGCTCCCAAAAAAATAAAAAAATATTGTGCTTCTGTGAGACAGTCTATGTTATATACTATATATAACGTTCTTAAAAACTAACTAACAAACATGATATACCCTCTTGCCTAGCTATAAAAAAACTCTGCACATGCAACACACATGTTGAGCAACTAGCGAATGAAGAAATCTGATTCGTCAAAAGCTTCTATTTTATTAAAAAAGAAGTAACTACAAGTAAGTTTACTAGTTTAGACTTTAGAGGGTAACTACATGTTCTGGACTAGAATTTCGAATCTAAACTATGAATACCTTGCCATGCATTACGTCCTCCCTCCATGATCCTTGATAAAAATCCCCATTGCTGAAGTAGAACGTACCCAATCCCGATCTTTTACCTGAGCGCCACATGCCATCATATATACTCCCATCAGAAAGAGATAGCCGCCCCTGTATGATGTTTTTTTCCCTTTTTAACAACAGAATCATAAAAAAAAAAAACACTGATATTGCAACTTGCACCAAATGGTTTCCAGTAAACAATCGATTTGTGCCTCTCCCTTTGATACATATCATTTCCATTTATCTATAGCTCTGATTTTCGACATTTTGGCGTAATCTATTGTCATTTGGGTTTCCATACAAATGTGTTTAACACAGTTGATGAAATGGCAGTGACTTAACAGTTTACATAGAAATAAACTATTATATTTCAAAAATATCTATGAAAATCCTGAAAATTAAATTAACTAATAACGTGAAAGTTCTATTATGTAATGTAATTGGCTGTGAAGATCGACTCAAAATTCTAAAATAAACTGGTTGTGTAAGTTTTTTTTTGTTTGAGTAAAATCTTCTCGATTTTACTATAATGGATTTATGATTTGATTTTCATTCAAGAAGTAACACTTTCAAAGTTGTTTCTTTTCTACCAAAAAAAAAAAAAACAATCTTATATCATGTTATATGTTGGCTGCCATGTCACCAGCAGAGTGATACTTATTTAAGTAGAAAACGAAATTGATAATACTGAGAGTTGGAGGGCCTAAAATAATGGAAATTAAAAGTTAAAGAGTTCTAATTCGACGTTAGTACCAAAGTTGGACGGAAAAATAGATTGTTTACTCAATGGTCGATGCACAATACCTTTCCCTCTGGCAACCCACCCTGGCAACGGCCTTTATATAACCCCCCTCTATAATTCATCTCCATTATTGGATTCCACTTCTTTTCATAATTTCGTTCTGCTTCCTACATCACGGAATAAACCATCTTTAAAGTTGTAAAAGATAAAATCTAGCGAGTGATAGTTGTACTGACTACGATACGCAAGAATAGAGAAATAGTGCACAGAAGGAAGGGAAGTAGGCTGTTAAAAACTGTTAAAATTCCTCTGAAGTCAAACTGTAAGAAATGTTATTTGGGTTGAAGGAGTTAATTTCTCCGGGTGTATTTACTTATTCAAATTAAACAGTGTTAGGAACTGTAAGCAAGCTATCTAGAATGTGCCTAAGTTGATTGGTGGTACACCTTTATTTAAAATTGTAGATTAACATGTCAGAATTAGGAGACATTAATTGTAATTAGACAGTAGTTATGTAGCAATTAGTTAATAGTTGGTACTTAGTATTAATAACCAATTAGGTAAAGAGTTTAGTGGTTCATTTATTATGGTTTTATGTACTGCCTGTATAAAGGCTGAATGTCTGTTCATTTTAATTAAGGAAAAAGAAGAATTCACTTTCCTATCTCACATCTTCTACCTTCAAATTCTACATGGTATCAGAGCTCAATCTCTGAGATCAGTCTCTTGAAATATCAAATACGATATATGGCAGCAGATAAATCTAGCTCTTTATCAGAAGTCACCTTCAATTCCGAAGTAGCAATGGCAGGCTGGAATAGAGGATGCCAACAATCTCATATTGACGATAGCAGTCATCGAAAAGGAAGACCATGGTGTGACCATTGCCATAAACCTGGTCATTTCATGGAAACTTGTTGGAATATTTGCTGATGGATCCATATCCAAAGTAACTGGGATCGGTTCAGCCAGAATCTCAAATTCGCTTGTTCTCAATTCAGTTCTTCTTGTTCCAGCTCTTAACTGCAATCTTTTGTCAATCACCAAGCTTACACGTGATAATAATTGTGTAGCTAAGTTTGTTCATAACCTTTGTGAATTTCAGGACTTGGATTCGGGAAAGACGATTGGCAGTGCTAGAGAATGCTCGGGACTCTATCTCCTCAAAAGTGAAGACTCCTCGCGAAGAAAAGCCCTCCAAGTTGTCTGAGGTTCAATGTCGGAACAAACTTATGTTAGATTTTGATCGTAACAGTGAGATTATGTTGCATCACTATCGCATGGGTCATCCAAATTTCTTGTATTTGGAAAAGCTTTTCCCTTCATTATTCAAAAATAAAAATTCAAAACACTTTCAGTGTGAAGTATGTCAGTTCTCAAAACATGTTAAAAGTTCATATCCTAGTCTCCCTTACAAAAAATCCTATCCTTTCTCACTAATACACTCGGATATCTGGGGGCCTTCTCGAATAAAAAACATAACAGGGGCACACTGGTTCATTTCATTTATAGATGATCATACACGAATCACTTGGCTGTTTCTAATGAAAGAAATATCTGAGGCAGGACAAATATTTAAAAATTTCTATGCCATTCAAAAACCCAATTTCAGACCAAAATCCAAGTGTTAAAAACCGATAATGCTAAGGAATATTTTGCATCTATTCTTGGTGATTTTTTGTCTAAGTCATGGCATAATTCACATTAGTTCATGTGTTGACACACCTCAACAAAACGGGGTGGTGGAGAGGAAAAATAGGCATCTTCTTGAGGTAGCTAGGTCACTTATGTTCACAACTCATGTTCCTAAACATTTCTGGGGTGAATCTGTGCTTACCGCAACATATCTTATCAATAGAATGCCATCTCGTGTTATAAATTTTAAAACACCTGTAAACACCCTTCTCGAATCATTTCCCCTCATCAGAATAATTTCTAATATTCCCTTAAAAATATTTGGATGCCCAGCTTATGTCCATGTAAACCATAGAGGTAAACTTGATCCGAAAGCCATCAAATGCATATTTCTAGGTTACTCCCCAAACCAGAAAGGATACAAATGTTTTTCTCCTATCACAAAACAATTCTACAACACCATGGATGTCACATTACTTGAACAATATCCATATTATCCCAAACCTGCCATTCAGGGGGAGAATATAGGTGATTAATACCAGCTTTAGGATGTTTCCCAATCCACCTCATAATTCGATTCTTCATTAACTCCAACAAATCATGTTTTAAACTCTATTCCTGAAGGGGAGTTAGTGTCTCACAGTGTTCCCGCTAATAAGTCGATTCCGAATAGCTTTGTCTCAAATAATTCTGTTGAAAACTCAACTTCTCTGCCAAACAATCTTGATGCTCCAAACAGTGAACTTCGTGTTTATACTAGGAAGATAAGAACCCAAGAGGAGACCGAGAACCGAGCATGTCTTGAGCCACTACAAGAGTCTAACTCAAATACAAGTCACCCCAACAGTTTTGAAGGTAACGTCTCGGAATCTGTTCAGGATGATTTAAATTTGCCAATTGCTTTAAGAAAGGGTGTTAGATCATGTACTAACCATCCTATTTGCAAATTTGTCTCATATAAAAGTCTCTCACCAAGCTATAAAGCCTTTACAAGTAATCTTGATCAAATCCAGATACCCAAATCTGTGTATGAAGCTATACAGATACCTGAATGGAAGTCGGCAATTATTGAAGAACTGAATGCTTTAGAGAAAAACAAGACATGGGAGGTCACAAATTTACCACTAGGAAAACGAACGGTTGGGAGTAAATGGATCTTTACGGTAAAATACAAGACAGATGGAAATGTGGAGAGGTTTAAAGCTCGTCTAGTGGCCAAAGGATTCACTCAAGCATACGGGATTGATTATCAGGAAACGTTTGCGCCTGTAGCGAAGCTAAATACTATTCGTGTCCTCCTCTCATTGGCGTCTAACTTGGACTGGCCCCTTTACCAACTAGATGTCAAAAATGCCTTTCTGAACGGTAATCTCGAAGAAGAAGTCTTTATGGACATTCCTCCTGGAATTGAATCTCATATTACAGCAAACAAAGTATGCAGACTTAAGACATCGTTATATGGTTTGAAACAGTCTCCTCGTGCATGGTTTGATAGATTTTCAAAATTTATGAAGAGATATAATTACGAACAATGTCAAGCAGATCACACACTCTTCGTTAAACATTTCTCAAATGGCAAAATAGTTATCCTAATCGTGTACGCAGATGATATTGTCTTGACAGGGAACTTTATAACAGAGATGAATAAACTCGCAAATCTTAGCCAAAGAGTTTGAGATCAAAGATCTGGGAAATCTCAAATATGTTTTTAGGAATGGAAGTAGCTCGGATGAAAAACGGCATCTCTGTCTCACAAAGAAAATATGTTCTTGATCTTCTTAAGGAAACGGGAATGTTGGGGTGTAAACTGGCTGAAACTCATATGGACTCTACGGTGAAACTCGAAACAAAAGAAAATGGTGCACCAGTGGACAAAGGTCGTTATCAAAGATTAGTGGGAAAACTGATTTACCTATCTCATACGAGACCTGATATTGGGTTCTCGATAAGTGTTGTAAGTCAATTCATGAACCACCCAACTGCAGAACACATGGAAGTTGTCTATCGCATACTCAGGTACCTCAAAATGACACCTGGAAGAGGATTGTATTTCGGTAAGAGCTCCAACAGAAAATTAGAAGTTTTCGCCGATGCTGACTGGGCCGGCTCTATCGTGGATCGCAGGTCTACTACAGGATATTGTACATTTGTGTGGGGGAATCTTGTAACCTGGAGAAGTAAGAAACAGTCGGTACTTGCTCAAAGCAGTGCGGAAGCTGAGTTTCGAGCTATGGCTCATGGGATTTGTGAAGGAATGTGGTTGAGAAGATTACTAAATGAGCTATGCGTCGCGATACCTGAACCCATCAACATGTACTGCGACAACCAAGCTGCCATACAAATAGCTAAAAACCCGGTTCATCACGATAGAACAAAACATGTTGAAATTGATCGGCATTTCATCAAAGAGAAATTAGATGGAAATATTGTGAAACTCCTACATACATCAACCCGTCACCAAATTACAGATGTTCTCACAAAAGCATTAACTCGAACAAACTTTGAAGAACTGAGGTCCAAGTTGGGGATGATAAATATCTATCACCCAACTTGAGGGGGAGTGTAGATTAACATGTCAGAATTAGGAGACATTAATTGTAATTACACAGTAGTTATGTAGCAATTAGTTAATAGTTGGTACTTGGTATTAATAACCAATTAGGTAGAAGTTTAGTGGTTCATTTATTATGGTTTTATGTACTGCCTGTATAAAGGCTGAATGTCTGTTCATTTTAATTAAGGAAAAAGAAGAATTCACTTTCCTATCTCACATCTTCTACCTTCAAAATCTACAAAAATTATGGAAAGCGAGGAAGACTTCACAAAGGATTGTTTCAAGACAAAAGAATTTTTAGCTAACTTTTTTGGAATACCCTTAAAACACTGGTAAAGGGTAGGGCTTAGTCGCATAGCAAGATTTTTTCATATATATTATGCTGCTTTTTGTATAATAGTTATCAACTTGTGTTACTTTATTACTACAATATAGATATGCGACAAAATTATTTACTACATTTTGTATAAATTTAATACCAGCATCGATGCAGCGCGAGCAGAAACAACTCCTTCTCTTTTGGAAATACTATCAGTTGTTCCTTTTAATAAAGGAGATCCAGTGTCGGAAAATAAATCAGAAACAGCTTCTAAACCTGTATACGCTAATTTGTTTGCAGGCACCCAAGGAGTCATCTGATTTTTTTGGGATTTTATGTTGTCATCTACTTCCTTTTGCTGATCACTTCTATCAGAATTAGAGAGACTACTTTTTAACTCTGAAGATGATTGCTTTACACCAACAGGAAGTTTGAAGATGCTCAATTTGTCAAGCAATGAAGAATTTCCACTATCACTTCCCCTTTCATCTTCAACCGGCTCAATCATCTGAATGAGGGGCTCCCTTGCATAAGAAGTTAAACCTATATAAAAATAATTGTAGTAAAAAAACAGAGGATTTCTTTTTGACACACAAAAGTACAAGTCAGGTATGTTTCAACTTTCAACGAAATAAAAAACCTTTTTTACATACTTTAGTACCTTTACTATATCCATCATAAAAACTGGAATAAATTGGTGCTGGCTCTGAGAATCCATCCCCGTTTGCTTCAGAAACGCTACTAAAAGCAGTGGAACAGGACACAGTTTTCTTTAGTAGAGAGTTATAATTCTTTTAGCATTAGCTAATTATGATATGAATGGAAAGGATATGGAATAAACAAATAGAACCTCAAATTATATTGTCCGTTATCATTGTTGCTTAATAGTGTCTGAAATTCAGCTGAGTAATTGCCCAAAAATTCACTCTCACTATTTGCAGAGATCAAGTCAGACATTTCCGAAGAGTAATTGCCCAAAACTGTTGGATTCCCAGAACAATTTTCTTCCCCATTATTACGAGATTCTGAAGGTTGCCGTTTCAAAAGATTAAAAATGAAAGGAAAATGCTGGGACAGCTGAGAGAAGATGCCACTTTTTCCGGCCGCCTTATGTCTCGTGTGACTGAAATATAGAGTAAAGTTGCACATTATCATTGAAATTAACAAGGACCAGCTTACTAACCATTACAGAACCTCAGATTGTAAACTTATGATGGAAGACTTAGCAGTACTCTGCAAGTCAGAAAGCAGCACCCAAATAAAAAGTTTAAGGTAAACAAACAAAATCTGAAAATAATTGAAAGTGCTAAAAGTCACAAAAAATACGCATTATATGAACGGTCTTGTATGGGCATATCCCTCTATTGAGGCATTTGTTTTCAAATCCAAAAAACCCTTACAGCACTTGAAAGCAAGTCATATTCATTTATTACTAACTTACTACACTGTTTTGCAACCAATTTCAGCTTTTAACAATTGTGCAGCAAAATAATTTTCTTCTACGAATATCAGGGGTGTTCACGGTCTGGGTTGTAACGGTTTTTGTCAAACCCTGGCCCAGACCATATTGGAACGGGTTGGAAAAAATGAACCTGGACCAGACCAATATAATTTTGAAGCCCAAACCAGACCAGACCAACGGTCCGGTCCGGTCCGGTTTCGGGCTGGCTTACGGGTTGAACGTTTCCTTTTGATTATAGGTTGAGTTTCGAATTATCACGGTTTCATAATAAATACAACATGATAAATTTGTATCTGAAAATGCAAGTGTAAACACAAATTCAAATAAAACTCAAATAAATATTATAATTCCAAATGAGAAAACAAATAATTTTAACAAAAATTGTATACAATTAATCTAATGGCTTTGGTTATTTCATAATTAGGATTAAAAATCAATGGCTGAGATAATTTATATTTATTATACTTAATTTATTATATATTTTGTTAATTAATATATATACTCTAGTGGTTTTAGTGGGTTAAAACGGTTTTCGCGGTTTAGTTTTAACGGGCCAACACGATTTGGTCTGGTTTGGTCTGGTTTTTGATTAGCTAGACCTAGCCCAACCCATTAAGAACGTTTTTGAATTTTTTGAACCCTAACCCAGACCAAGTATGTTAAAAACCCAGACCAGACCAGACCAAAACACCGGATCGGTCTGGGTTCACGGGTTCACGATTTTTTTGAACACCCCTAACGAATATAGATAGATAATGCTCCAAGATCTCAACCCTACACGTGAAATACATTTCTGAAAGTTAATTGGTAATTTCAGTTGGAGATATCATTATCTTTTAATGTCCTCTAAACTTTCTCCTTTTTTGACAATTTCTACTATTTGACTTCTGGTATGCTTCTTTGTTCCAGATTGGGATAAATTGGTGAGGATGTATCGGAAGTTTGAAGAAAATAATCAATGGTTTATCATTTTATTGGTACACTTGGGTAGTTTCTGTTTGTCAAAAGATACTTATACATTTGTTTTTTAGCTATTTCTCAACCAAAACTCCTACCAAACTTGAATTTGGAAATAAATGTGACGAGGTTTTCCATTTGAAAAATATAAGAACAAGAGCGGGGGAAAGTGAGGTTATTTATTATCAAAAAAAATATGTATATATAAAGAGTATCTATGATTCAACTAGCTACAATTTTTGGTTCTACACGCATGGTACACATTTGATACAAGTTTAACTATCCAGTCCAGTACAAAAATAAACTGCAATTTGTCGAAAACTTTAAGTTCAACGTATTTTTCTTTTTCTTTGTGGTATAAAGTTGGATGTGCATTCCTTTTTTTTCAAATGTAATGCCTAACTTTCAAAAACAAAAGATAAAATCTTCTAAAGTTATCAACCTGAGATCGAATTCTTAAAGTCCTTTAGAATATCGGCTCTCTCAATAAGTGTTCACCCATATTACGTTTCTCACTTGATACAGTGTCACTCGACTAAGAAAAGCACCACCATAGTAAGTATAAAAAAATTGAAGACGAGATAGGCAAAGTAATGGGAAATAAATGAACTTTTTAGGTCTGCATTTGTAAGTAGTACATGTTTGTTTCTTTTACTTTTCCTGCCACAAACCCTTTACTTCTAGCTTTCCGAGGCTTTGTTCTTCCTCCTTATTTCCATCCTCTACCTTCTTCTTCCCTTTCGACATGCTAGCCCCTCTTTCTTTCCAAAGCAATCTCAAATTTTATCCGTTTCTCTCTTTAAGTGAATTTCATTATCTTAATCATATCTTTACCTTATGTCTAATTCAAAAACTAATAATTTACAAACAAATTTGAAGTTATGTTATCAATCTTCCACGAATATAAACAAGTTAGCAGAAGTCAGTTCTGGTTTACCATTATTTACTCATCTACTCTCGGTGTGCCTAGAGCTTATTGCATTAGCTAAGTTTGAATTCTGGAGATGACATAGCAGGAGAAATTCACAGAATCGAAGTCATACCTTACAGTGATAACTGTTGTTATTATATGGCCGGGATCCACATTTGGTTCATGAACTAAAGACAGTATAATTTGTCCTTTGAAATCTGTATTTTGTCGTAAAGTACTCAAGAAACCCTTAATCCGACTCCTTTCCATACCATCTGAACTTGCTAGGATGCCGATAACAATTCCGTCCAAATCCTAAAAACACAAAAAAGTAAAGTTAAGAATGACACTTCAATTTGTCAATAAAATCATGCAGACTTATACAGTAGGGGAGACAATACGATAATTTAGATTACACTGAATGCACTAATAAACAACTAAGCAGGTAAGAGGTGAGTTTATATTATTTTGCAGGTTTAAGGCAGCAAGTGTCACATGTTTAGGTTCATGTCTAAGTGTTTTAAATGCACAAGCACACATGATGTCAAAGGGGGAGACCACATAGAGAAACATTTAAAAACGGATTGCTGAAAAAAATTCTCCCAGACGCAAAGTACGTCCATCTATATAAAGGATTGAATGACTTTAAGCAGAATAAAGACATGATTGTTGCACAAAAGAACAGGGAATGAAACAAAGATATAACTTTCATATGTATGGAAGAAAGTACAATAAATTGTTAGTAAATTTCTGGAAAATCTTAAAATTTTCTGACAAGTTCAAATCTCTAAGGTATTAAAGTCATGGCAAATTTAGATCGTTATATGCAAGTCAGAGCACGTAACCTAAGGACTGCTCATCATAGGTCGGACATCTATTTAATAACCATCTTTACCTTTAGTCCTGCACTAAGGAAAGGGCAGTCATATACAGCTTGCATTGTTGACGTTTTAATGTCGTAACCAGCCCCAAATCCAATTTCCGCTTGTTCGTAGCCTTCCAAAATCTGTACGCAGTTGTCATCCATCCGTCCAAGAGGACGTTATTAAGAGCATGGAAATTAATACCATAGTAATGGAAACTAAATGAATATAGAAACACTTGGAAGGGTTCTACAGGACTAGGAAAGAAGATGAAGGGACACACTGAGCTGCCGCAAATTATGAAGAGTATTGGTAGTTCAACTAAATATTCATGGAAATTCAGGAGGGGTAGGAAATATAGGCAACAAAGGAAATAGAATGAAGTAACTGTAAAGTATGAAACAGAACCAAGTGAACAATTGCAAACATACTTTTAAGATTTCTGAAACTTCAAGCTCCTTCATATTATCCCGGGGTGAAAATAGAAGCTTCTTGTTGCTATTCTGTCATTGGACCAGGACAAAAACAATATAATGGATAAAAAGAAGTCCACAAGAGCCAAGAAGTTGAAAAATACTTACGGATACAAGAACTAAGACAGCATTCAGTGCCATCAACACGGCAGTGTTTGCTGTCTTCAGTGCCTCATCAAGAGTAACGAAATCATTCTCTAAAAGTACATCCGTGTCAATCCCTATAAAAAACTGAAATGAGATATGTGACAGTAATTAAACTGGGACAATCTGAAATTTACTACATGCTTAGCAACTTCTTCTTTAGAAAAAACACATCATTGATCGTTCTTCAAAATTAGTACAAATGTAATGTCATTATAACAAATCTCGCCCTTTCTTTTCTTCAAAATAAGTGCATATGTGATATCATAATGTACTTGGCCCTTTCTTTTCTTCAAAAAGAGTGTATCTGGGAGACTGGGATATGATATCGTATGTAAATGGCCCTTTCGTTTCTTGTTTTTCTCTCATGCCATTTCGTCCTCTTTCTCTCTGTTCACTCCCACTTTCTTTCTCTCGCACGCACAAATTCAAAAGGAACCTCTTATTTTCTCCACCCTCTCCCTCTCTCTCTCACACACACAAACACAACATAAACAAACATCTGACATATAAGCTAGATCAACGAAACCCGAATTAAAATCTTTTGCATTGTTGTTTTCGGCGATTCCCATGCTTTACAATGTTGCTTTTGGTGGATGCTGGCTCACAGTGCAAAAGAAGATTTCCTTGTTTTTACGAAACATAAACACCAAGGTTTATCAAAAACAGAAAATTAACATTAATCCGAAGCCCCGGACTAACTAATTTCCGATTAATTAATCATAATAAAAGGATTGGACTAAAAATATCACTTTTTCAATTTTTTGGGTGTAATTTATAATTTTCTGAAACTTTTTATGTACAGTTTTGAAAATGAATACAGATTTCTATAATCTTTATATGTGCAGGGACTGTTTTGTAAAAAAGTAAAATTTGAAAAGGAAACCTAATACACTACTCCCATTTGCACTTGGAGAGCCTTTTTGTCTCTCTCTCTTCTCATTCTTCGTCTTCTCTTTCTATCTCTACTGTCTATTTTGATCAGATATTTTCAAAACCCTAAATCAAGTTTCACTAATCTATTGACCAATTCCTTCCACCACACATCTATTCCATCCTCGAATTCATTATATATGCCGTCAATTGACACGAATAAGCCCAACTTAATTTATTTTTAACCCTGTTTATTAGACGGATTTTCTCAAGATCGAGTCGGTTAGGCTCCGGCTCACGTATCACCGAGTAATCGGCGATAAGAAATGTGACTTGCACAACCATGATGAAAAAATCTGCCGTAATTGTTTAGGTGATGCTACCTGACATCTTATCTTAGTAGCACGTAGTAGCAGAGCGTCGGAGTGGATGATAATAAAAATGAGGAAGCGCCATGTCCGTGCTTTTCCAAAAATCAGTTAGGTTGAATGTTCCATTTTAGGATTTTCCATAAAACTAAAAACAAATTGACAGTTGTCCTTGTCACGTTAAAAAAACAGTTGTAATCTTGTTGTAAACAACAGCATAGAACGCCAAAAAGCTTAAAATATAAAAACAACAACTAAGCTATCAGCATTCTTAAACCTGTTGGAAAACACACATAAATATGGAAATAGAGAAAGAAACCACATGAAGAACAAGATATGTTTGATTATTGTATCTCAGCAATCAATAAGAATGGGGTTAGCAATGAGATCATAAAAGTAGTAAAAGCACTGCGGTTCTGTATAATTTGAAAAATCAAAAAGTAATTATTTAACAAGCTAAAATCTTACAGGTGAATAAAAATTCTCACCAATACAGAAATCTGTGTGCTCCTTCAGCTTTTCGAGCAAATCCTGCACCTATCAGAAAGTACAACGTCAAGAAAGAAAACATTAGGTTCAATAAAGAATCATGTCCACAGTTAAAGGAACAGCAAAGAAGAAAAATCTCATTGAGGTCTTAATATCTTAAAACGGATTAACTCAGATCATGTAATCCTTCATGAAAATAAGAAGCTATTGATCATTGTATTCACTTTCCAAGATAGTAGAGTTCAGATGAGGAAGGTAACTTGCAAAAGTCCACTGGAGAGACAAAATATCACTCTCTCTATATAAGATGACAGAGCACTCCTGTATCAACAACTACCACAATATATCGAGTGGCAGTTTTTTTTTTAAGAAATCAACAAAGTAAGAAACACCTTAAGTGAGTAAAAGAACGGTATTATTCATTGTCACAGAAGCACAAAAACTAAATATACTAAAAGTCGACACACCATTGACACTACAGTTTTAAACTAAAGGAAGAAGCAAATTTGACTCCAACATCCTGAGAACACTAGAAACTAGATTTCAACCAAATTTGAAATAGTTAAAAGGAGTTGAACGCAAATTTTCTTTATGTAGACTTCTGAGTCATTTTTGAGGAAAGCTGTTGATCTTGGTTTGCAGAAATGACATGCAAAAAAGGCTGCTTAAAGAGAGTATACAATCACTGAACAGCAGAAATTGAACATAACCTATAAATTCTAAAAGTCTGAGTTTTTTTCTGGTTCCACATGGCACGAAAAATAAGTCACTATTGCTCTATTCAACCTCCAAGAAAAGGATAACATGTTAATAAATGATAAATACTCATTATCAGCAACACAAACATGGAAAGGGAGCTCACAAGGAGACCATACCTCCCCTTGACGCCTTCGACCTTCAAAACTAAAGGGCTTTATAATGATTCCAACAGCCAGTCTATTTTCAGACTTTACTCTGTTTAGAATATCAAGCACTCTCATGTGATCTGAACCATACGCTGCAGTTGCCACCTTTACGAACATACAAATAAAAGAAGCTAAATGAGAATTAGAATGACATACAAGTGAATGAACCTTAAAATTTGTCAAGAGAAAAACAGAACTTCAACAGAGAATTGAGACCGATAGAAAAAGAGAACATAGGCATCAAATCAAGCACAAATTCAGCATTATATGGCAACCGTGCAGGACATCTTTGCTTAGCCCCTCACCACAAATCTTATAACTGATAAGAAGTAATTAGGACAATGTTCTTTCCAACGAGCATTGAATAATATAAACTCTGGTTGCTTTTTCAATACAGCCCGTCTATATGTAAAGAATAATATCCACTGGGATTCTTCTTCTGTTCACCAATATTTACTGACAGATTTTCCGAGTCTTATAAAAAAGCAACAAGCCACTTTGTTAATTCTAATCCCTTGAAGTGTTTGAGCCCATTAATATATCATAAAATAGTGCTTTAGTTCTAGAAGATGAGAAAGATTAAATTGTCAATGCCACCAAGTCTCTTTTCAATATTTAATTATGTCCCAAGTTAACGGAATCTACAGTACAACACATGCCTTTGTATCAATATTCAGATCTTCTTGGCTAATATATACCAGTAAGATTAGTAACTCGGTGTTTATTTGACTACTTGAATAGCTTTGTTCCGCATCCTGTCATATCCATTTCTGTTTTTGAAAATATTTTCTTGAAACGTGCAAATCAAGTACTATAATCACATACAAGGGGAAGAGATGAGAAATGTACAAACAATGATAACTGCTTTCGAACGGAACTCCCATCCAGAAGAATTTTCCATTACCGTGGGTAGGACATCTGCAACATTATGGGATACATTTATTATAGAAACGCAAGATAAACTGCAATGGAAAATAACTGGAAAAAACAAGTCTTCTTAGGAAACTAAGAGCTTGCAAATTGTCAGGAAAAAAGGAGAACAAGCTACATATCTTGACTTATGCTGCATCCCTACTCACCTCGTTTATTATTAATATATGTCAAGTCGGGATCCGCACTAAAATACTAATGTAGGTTGTATGTTTAACAGAACGAATCAGAGATCATTTAAAATACCTGAGAATTCAAAAGGATATATAAAAAAAATATAGCCATGTATGAACAAATAACAAAAATGAAAAATGCTATTTAACAACCATAATATTTGTAAAATTGAATATGTGTGTGTGTGTGTGTGTGTGTGTGTGTGTGTGTGTGTGTGTGCATGTGTGTGTATATGCCATTTCAACATGTTACTTCATTATACCACTAGAATGCATAAAATAACTACCTAACTAGGTAAACTTAAAATTACGTAAAAACATTTTTAAAGGTAGAATAAAACTTATCACAGACCCATATAAATATCACACATTTTATGTAAAAGAAGCAAAAGTTAAAATAATACTCATGTAATCTCCACTCAACCATTCAGCCTTATCTAGTTTAAGTTGATCCCCTAATTTACTTTTTACAAGTTCCATGGATGGAAGGAAAAAACGGGGTCATAAAAATAAAAAAGGGTGAGGGATATAGGTGAAGGAGAGAGTGGGTACAGCGATGTGATGTTTGGAGTATTAACCACTGATATTGTATACCATCACATTTATTGTAACAATCAGAGTCAAATTATACACAATGGCTAAACTAAACATTGCTTTACATGAACTGCTAAATGGCCCTTCTTTTACCATTAGTCTCAGTATTACCATGCATCTAGTTAAAGGCACGGCACAGCTGCGAGTGCTCTTAGTAATTCCTCTACTGTCAATTTGTCAATGCCCCTCCAACAGTTAATGATCATGGCATGCATCTCCCAGCCATTAATTGAATGTGTACATGTTTACCAAGTTATAAATCACCCCCTAAAGCTATAAGGGGGGGAAAGCAACCGAGGTTTATAAGTAGTTTATTATCGAGTGAACTGTTTAAACAGTAAATTAACTAAAGTGTTTATTATTTTAGATGAGTATGAGAGACCAAGAAAGACAATTTGCGTAAGTCAGAAAGAAACTATATTCTTAGTCTAAAGCTTAAGCATAGAAATGATGGTAACAATTAACAGAGAAGTGCAGCAGTAATTATTGGTGTGGCTATATATCTACAGAAACATAACAGGTCCCACTAGTGAAAAATTGCTACTAGAAACTATATTCTTGGTCGATAAAAAATTGACCGAGACCAAAAGAACCAGTAATAGTGATTACTTCACATGTCATCTGGGCACATTACTATATAGTTTCTCGTTCACATATTCCTAATGTTTTTTTGTGATATAGTCAATTCATGTGCTCAGATGTAAAATATCAGGTAACCATAAACAAAGCCCGCATTACTATTGCAAGTGTATTTCCTGTCAAGCTTGCTTTAGGCAGTAATCCCTATGAGGGCAATAAAGTATACAGCTCAAATGGAAGAGCCGAGTTGGAATGGTATTCATTAATTAATAACAAAAAGTGTATCCTTTGTACAGCTAAAAAGAATGGTCAAAACATGATTTGATAAAAAAAATAGATATGATTACGTAAATTGGCTTACTAATACTTATTCTAATTAATCAAGAATAATAATATAAATAATACAAGTTACAGAAAACTAAAAGAGAGGACAGACATCAATATACTTAGATAGGACAGTACAGATTAGGTTTCCTTGTGACTTGCATCTTAAGAGGAAATTCAAAACTAAGCAAAATATAGTTGCTCTTTTGAAATTTATTATTTTCAGTAATAGACATTGAGTATTCAATTAATCAAAATTTTAATTCTAATAATAGATGACTTGGATCGTTGAAAAGAAAGGAGAAGAGAATGCCATATACTAAGGGTAGAAGATCTGGACTCTTGCTTATCATCCAAAAACACTCCCCCGCACTGTTCAAAAATTCTAGAATTATGTATCACTAACAAAAGTTTTACATTCTTAATTTAACATGGCAGCATAGTTATGATGTCTCTATTATGTTAGAATCCAAAAAATATGAAGGAAAAAAAAAATTAATTATTGTTTTGACTGCCCAGGCCCTACTTGCTCCTGACAAATTAAAAAAATTCATACTGAAATAAGTGTTGCACATTTACATACTAATACCATTCAATACTGAAGGAGGTAATAAATACAAGTATTAATTTCACGTAGTATGTTATATGTAAACCTAACCCGCTGAGCAAACTGAGATTTGCATTTCGACATGCAAATCAGAAAGTTTTAACGGGTACGGTGAAAGAATCTGTGACCAATCATTTCCGCCACATTTAGCTCACTGACTCACCTAGCCCAGGACCAGATCACGCAAGAAAGCACATATCCACTGGCCAACGCATCAGGTTAATGTTATGTACAACCGTAAAGTGAATTTTGTAATCTTTTTATCACGTTTCTTGTCACTCCTGACTAACATTAACTTTATTTGTTTCTTTAACTAGTTTCTGTTGTTCAAACAACCCAATTTCATTACTATGCTAGATAATCTAGTTTATAAGATAAACATTATACCAGTTACCACATGAGTGTAGTGGATACACATTTAGTAACACCCTCACGTAAGATTATGAACATTTATGCCCATACTCACGACTTTGGCTCCATATTTGGGCGACTCCTTGCCAATAAATTAAACACTTCATCATCATCAAACTACACAATTAGGGTCGGGTATAAGAAACCATATGAAACAATCACGTTAGGCTCGCAATTCTAAATTTTCATTCGCCGTTCCCTCCAAACTAACGCTAGTTGTTCATCAATTTTCTTGACACACATATCTTTTCGAATTACTCTTTCCATCTAGTAAACGAACTCTCTCTCTCAGGTAACATGCCCAACAATCTAAGTCAGCTCTCTCTCATCTTATCTTATATCGCACCCAACTTAGCACGAATCTCTTCATTTCCAATCCTATCATTCCTAGTAATTCCGCACAAATTAATACTCCCTCCGTCCCATAATAGTAGTCCAGTTAGGTTTTTTACTCCGTCCCAAAATAATAGTCCAGTTAGGTTTTTGACTCCGTCCCAAAATAATAGTCCAGTTTGACTTTTTCATTAAAAAAATTCTCAAACTCCCCTACTTAATGAGCATTGTTGTTTGCAAATCATGATTACCATTACTATTCTAAGGGTATAATTGAGAATTGATACCCATATTTATTACTCCAACTAACATTGAGCAACATTTCTTAATATTCGTGAGAGACCTCGGACTAGTTTTATGGGACGGATGGAGTAGTAAATGAGAAACTTAATAGCAGTAAAGGAAAGAAGTAGGTATGACAAGGGAAAACCTTTTTCAGCAGAAAATTGTTGTAACTGCGTGTTGGTTGAATCTTCACAGACGAGATTCCTGCAATATTGTTTAATAGTTAGATACAAAGTCACTAAAACAATTGGGGTTTATTATACTTTAGTAGCATTAATTATGCACGTTTAACCGATAGTAGCAAGAACCACGAGTTTTTCCTTGAAGTACCATTAATTATACACTCTATTAGGAGTAATACTAAAAGGAGTAATACAATCAACTAGACACTTTTTTAGTGTCATCAACAATCAAGTATACACCCTTTTAGTTACATTATTGTATCAAATGCTAATAGAGTGTATAGTTGATGGTACTAAAAGGAAAAACTGGTAGTTACAATAAAATGTACTTCTGGTTAAGCAGAATAATCCCAAAACAGTTCACATTCAACGTGTACGGAAAGCAATAAATAGTAAGAATTACCAGAAACGTAACGAGGGAGAGAGAAAGGGGGAAGAGGAACAGAAGCTGAAGAGGGATTTAATTCGGCTCCCAATCCCAATCACTTCAACAACAACAACCGAATCCTCATTCTCATCTCTTCCTCTTTCTCCTACAACTTGCATATCACTTGACGAAGAACAAGAAAAAGAAAATTGTGATTTCAAACGAAGAAGCTTCTTAGGATATAACCGAAAAAGGTTGTTTAAATTTGGTGTAAACAGTAATAAATTGGTGGTGGTTTTGATTATTGGAGAGTGATAGTAGCAAGTTCGGGGCCTGTGACTACCACCTCTCCATATGTATACCTCCATTCTTATTTATTATTTATTATTTATTATTTATTATTTATTATTTATTATTATGCCCAGAGATGGAATAGATATAATAGATAGAGAAAAAATTAGCTTAGAGTATACGTTTGGGGAGTGTGTGTTCAGGGGAGCGTCTTTCTTTTTAACTATTTGTCATTTAACTATTTGTCATTATCACCTGTGGCGGTTTTGTTACCATATCGACTTTTTGTTACAATATATAGTAATATAAAACCAAACTTGTTTCTTTTGAAAAAAATTATATTCGATTAGTACGGTTCGCTTTTTCTGTTTTATACCGAAATATTATTATTATTAAAATATAATTTTTAATAACAATAAAATAACAAAAAAAATTGTACTAATTATTCCTATATTTGTTACATTTATCGTGAACTTGATTAAAATATAAACACTTATAAAGTAATAATTCTTTTAAAACATTAGACAAGAAAATAGATAAATACGAAATTATTATATTTGACTTCGTAAATAGAAAAATAAGTCGTAAGTAAAATTAAACTAAACTATAAAACAATTTATTTGTAAGTTATGACTGTGTAAATTTCTATATATTTTATAATTTTAATGTTTGGTTCGGTTCGGTATTATAACAAACATACGAAATGGATATCGAAATCGAACTGACTTTTAAAGTTTGGTTCGGTTGTACCGTACCGAAAAGTCGGTATACCGAAGTTTCGGTTCCAATTTGTTTGGTTCGGTTTGAAAATCGATCGGTTGGTACAAATTGGTACAAAAAGTTCACTGCTACAACTTACACCACCTACCAACCCTTATACTCCAAATAATAAATAACCCGCACTTATTTCATTCATTTCTACCTTCCATACTATTAGCGTATTATAGAATACTCTATCTCCCTTCCACACTCAAATTTAACCTAAAAAAAAAAAAAAAAAAAAAAAAACAAATCCCACATGATACACAACTTTAGATACTTTAAGAGTAAGTTTTTTTCTACTCTTTTATTCAATAATTTTGTTAATTTTATATGATTACAATTTAGATTTCTCAGTGTGTCTAATTTTTGTTAGTTGTCTAATTTAAAAATGTTAGTAAGTTATAAAAGGAAATCATTTATTAGTATTTTTTTTTTTACTTAAAAGGGTGTTTTTGTTTTAGCAAAAATATAAGTTTATTTGTTGTTTAATTATACATATTACATTGCAATAAGTTTAAAACCCCCCTAATTTTTTCCACTACGTGTCGGCTCGCTTGGTCACGGACTATTTTGGACAATTAGAAATAAATACATTAAAATTGGGTTATATTGCAAAGAAAAATTAATAAATTTTAGTTTTATAAAAGCTCCAACCAAACAACTAAAGTTTAAAACCAATAAGATTTTTTTTCATGTTTGAAAGTACAACCAAAATAAAAGTTGATTTTCATAAATATTGATACGTGGTAAATTTGTTTTATAGGTATATGGGTGAAAACATAAATTTAGTTCGAAGACCCATTGATACTACGGTTCTATATCATAAAAAAAAAAAACACATCTCGGAAAAAATTTGGATGACGCCATTATCGGATAAAATAAATGACATTCATAATTAACAAAATATTTTCGAGATTGAAGATCTTAGAGTCTTATATATGCTAAATGTGGCTGGTTTTTATGGGTTATATAGTTTGGGTTACCGAAAAGTAGATAATCATCTAATAACCGCGCAAATCGAGCGTTGGAGACCTGAGACTAGCACATTTTATTTTTCGTGTGGAGAGTTAACAGTGACTCTTCAAGATATTGAGGTTTTAGTAGGGGTGAAAGTGGATGAAAAAGCTCTTATTTGTAATGAGAATGGCTTTACACAAAATACACGAAATGTTTTGGTTATTAACCTGTTAGGTCCCGTTAACTCAAACAATTTTACTAGGGGTGGGTTGATTAGTTTGAAATGGTTAGAAACAAAATTCAAGTCCTTGCATGATTTTTCAACGATGCGGAGAATATAGTTGGGTTCGGCTATTTTAGCATATTTGTATTGGTCCCTATATAAGGCAGCTACTCTCGATAAAGACGGGAATGAAGTTAAGGGGGTGACCGGTGCTTTTCAATTGTCGCAATATTGGGCATGGAGTAGGTTCACATTTATTTGCCCTTATTATATAGAAAATTTGCCTAACGTTGATATGCCACCTCCGGGTTTTCTATTTTATCCTTATGGATGCCGGTAAATTAAATTATGTATATATAGGTAACATGTCATTATTCTAAAAAATTACGAAATATATTATAATTAATTTGTTTATTTTACATGTTTTACAGGTTGGCTATATATAACTTAGCATACCAAATGGGTAGTCCTTGTCATAGTGTCCGCACGTTCCGTGACCAGTTTGAGTACTTTAGTCATATGCAGGTATAAATATGTTTTTATTGTTTGTTCATACATCTATTGATATGTAATATAATTACTAATATTTGTTTGTTTACTTACAGATAATTTTGGAGCCATATCCAGATGTAATGTATTTTCCTGAATGCTCGAAGGCAGGGCGGGCTATATGGTTAGCCTGAGTCCCTCTTATATGTACAAACCTCGTGGAGTTTCATCCCCCGATAGGGTCATGCAACAATTTAGGTTTAGACAGACGATACCGCTTGCTGCCATTAAACCTACTGAGGTACATGCGATTTGTCGTCAGAGTCGTCCAACGTACAATTGGGTTCAGCGATTTGAGCAACACATTTCGACTTGGGATGGAAGAAACGAGCATGTACAAATTGGTGAATTTCATTGTGATATTCAGAGGACAAATCATGACTACATGAGATGGTATCATAGCGTAACCAGACTATGGATATGCAAGCTTGTGTCTCAAACACCTATCGACGGATTCCATCCGACTACTGGAAGGATGGAAGTGCTGGTAAATAACATTATTTTTAACTTACCAATGGTTTTCAATTTGATATTTTCTCATGCTGAAACAAAGGTTTTAACTTGTTCGGGAATGATTGTCAACTTAGTTGTGAAAATAGTTCACATAAATGCTATAATCAGGCTTTGAAATTGACATAATTTATATGGTTATGCTAGCTATAGGGTTAAGAAATGAAATTATTACAACACACATTAATGAAAGGAAAGGAAAAAAAGTGACCAGGTAAAGTTGCTAATTAATAAATTGTTAGTTGCAAAGCTATAAGCTTATTTTATCTAGGTCACTTGGCGATTCAAGAGGAAACAAAAATTCCATTATTTTACTTTCATTATAATTTTGTTATATTTTATTTTGTATACCTATCATTTGTTATTAAATTTACTCTCTTACATCTTTATAGGTCTAACATTGGAACAAAAAGTATAAAAATGCTATGCAGCAAGGTGATCAGAGGAAAATAGCAAAATGTATTAACATGTTTACAAAGATAGGAATCAAACCTCTAGAGGTAGAGCAGCCCGAAATACCGCACCAACAGCCTTATGATGTCCCACCCTATCAGCCCTCTGACTGTTACATCCCGGAGCCATGGACAGAAGAGCTTCACAATCCTAACACTCCATACTAATACCATGACTGTTGGTCCGGGTGCGGCTAAACCTTAGAGGGGGGGGGGGGAGGGGGGGTGAATAAGGTTTCTAGACGTTTTTGGTCTAATTAAACTTAAGCGCAATTAATAACCCAACTATCGCAAATTTAAGCTTATTGCGTTTAACAAAAGATAAAGAATTGCTAGAATTACTAAACGCAAGCAATAAACTAAGCAATAATATATTTGCGGAAAGTAAAAGCAAGGAAAGAAAATGACACCGTGATTTTATAGAGGTTCGGCAAACGGCCTACGTCCTCTCCTCGGTACTACCGAGTATTTCACTAAAAATCTCCTTGCGGATTATTACAAATCCTATCGAGCTAATCAACCGATTGAGCTCCCCCTCACTTTATGAGTATCCCGAAATGAAAAGACCTAGAGCTTTTAAGCTTCAATTGCTTACAAAGCCTCTACCCGATCACTCGCTCACAAATGAGTTTATATTTTACTCTTTACAAAATCGTTACAATCAATGTAACTACACTCACTATTTTAATTGCTTCTAAATAAGCTAATTGGTGAGTTTTTGATGATGATTAAACTTGAATCGTATTCTCCTTGATTTCCCTCTTTCTTGAAAGTATTCACCAAAAATGGTGATTTTAGGGTTTTTATTTAGAGGTTGAATGATAATGGATTGGTGTATTGATTGGTGGTTTGGGAGAGAGATTGGGTGGTTTATATAATCACCAAAGTCTGTTTTTCTGTTTTATGACCGTTGGAAGTGGTTGAGGCTTTTTTTTCGGCGTTTTAAGCAACTTTCCAGAATAAGCTGAAAAGCTGTTTTCGAATTCTGCAGAAAACGATCGGTCGTTTTCTACAGTCGATCGGTCGTTTTCAGAAAACGATCGGTCGTTTTCTGAGAAACGATCGGTCGTTTTTTCGACGTCCTCACTGGAAGAATTTGGTACAAAAACGATCGGTCGTTCTCTGTTTTCTCGCTATTCTTCGAATGATCATAACTCTTTCGTTTTAGCTCCGATTCTGGTTCCGCTTGAACCTGTGGCTTCGTTTTTCTGAGCTCTATCTTTCTGGCATTCTGAAATTTACAAATTCTCTTTTTGGAAAAGACAAGCATTATATCATCGAAAAGTAAAATCATTAAAAACATAATCAAAGTTATAATCAAAATCAATTATTGAACCCCATGGTTCAACAATGACCAAAGTTCACAATGGAGTCCGTGGAACCAACCCGAGATGTCCTCGTCATCGTTAGCCCATGCTACGACAAATGATTTATTTAATGAGTACCAAGTTTCAAATATCAAATTTTCACCACAAGGATGGCTAAGTGCTGGTTTTCCCATTACTTCACATAGACGAACGCAATTTAATGAGTTAAACTCTTTCTTACGTCCGCGTATGTTCCCATTCATATCAGAGTCTCCTACACAAGATGAGGCATGGTCGTCTCAACAAGGCCCTCAAGGCTGCTGTCCTGTATAAGGGTTTTAATAGTAATTTGATTATTATTTACCACATTTCTAGTACATTTTTAAATTGTACTTTGACTCTTATTTACCACATTTTCAGTACTTTATGATGTAATTGTGAGTACGTTTCTTTCTGAAAGAGTACGTTTCCTAATTTATTAGGTTTGTCGTTGTATCCTTATAGTCACCTATTTCTTTCTTTTCTTTTTCTATTAGTATATCTCCTTCTTATTTGTATCATATGTATGCATATATAAACGTTCGAAAGAAATGGGTAAATGGGGTTGGAAAAACTTAGAAGATACTACATGTAAATGACTAGAGATTATAATTTATATTATGTAATTTGTTATTTCTATTTCAAACCCTTTTACTAGCTATTTCATGCAAGCAAATGCTCCTATATTAATTCCTTATAAACACAAAACATAACAGTGATTAAGACATCAATCCAGCCAACTAGTTATAAAAAACCTAAAGTATAATATTATCATTCATTTCAGCCAACTACTACAAAATGTTATAGAACCAAAAAACAAGAAAAATAAGAAGCGATAAAATAGTTCATCACAATTTATTATTGGCCTCATTACAGTAGAAACTCCCTATAAGAATACTCCATATAGGAATAAACTCCCTATAAGAATAAAAATTCATGGTACCGACTTAGGACCAGTTATAAATAGGAACAAACTCCACATTGTAATAATTCATACTTTTTTCGGGTCCCGCTTTAATAAAAATTCCTTCATATAGTAATAAATGACATTATATTGAATATATATATATATATATATATATCGTTACATTAAGTTTAACATTATACAAAATATTTATCTATTGTTGTTTGCGACATTGACTTGATTTTGTTGATAGTTACTACATCCTTCAAATTTCGCGTACATAATAACTCATCCGCATGAACTCCTTCTTGTTGAAGCCAAAATATTTCTAACTTGTCAAGCATGCTTAAAGCTTCTTGACACGAAACTTATGGTATTTCTATACTATCATCCTACGGATTATCTCCATCCGCTTCTTGCCTAATTGTTGTAATGATTTTTTTTCCGGTTAAAACGTGCATGACTTGTTTCTCACTCAGATGATTAAGAAAGACATCCATATCCATTTGGTTAGTGTAGTGAAGTTTTTTAAGCTGATTACTCAAATCTGTAAGTATCCTTTGATTCTCTTCATCCATTTCATTTGTAACTTGTAATTTATCAACACATGGGGTCCGAATTTTGCAATGCTTAAAGCAATTCACAATTGTATATGGCTTCACATCCATTGATCATGTGGCAACTGCATTTACAATTCCATCAAGGATAGATATTTTTTCTGCTTCCATAACATGATCTTCAATTCGTTTCAAAAGCAGACGATTAAACCGACGATGATAATAACCTTTAAAATTTCTAATGATGCCTGCATCACATGGATGAATTTTAAAAGTGCTATTTGGTGGTAAGAACATAACAGCCGTGTGATGAAGAAGGGGAATATTCTCCTTTTTGCCATGTGCACTACAATTGTCCATAACAAGCAAAACATTTCTGGTCAGACGGCTATCAAACCACTTTAGCCATTCCACAAAGAGTAAGGATGTCATCCACGCATTTGAATTCGCTCGATAAGTACAGTTGAGTGTAGCACGGTTAACATTTTTAAAGCATCTAGGATTAAGAAATTTTCCAATAACCCAAAGAGGAACTTTGTCAAAACCATCGCCATTGCAACAAACAACAATCGTAATTCTCTCTTTGTTTTGCTTTCGTCCCTCCAACTGCTTCGTTGCAAGAGAATTATCAGCTTGCATTTGATAAAATAGACCAGTTTCATCCATGTTGTAGATGTTCTTCCAAGCCCATTTGTCTAATTCTTCTCTTATTAACGGCAAACTAGCTTCAATTTTCTCCATATCAACTGAACCACTCTCCCCAAAGCGTCGAAATGAATGAATTGCATGTCTTTGCTTGAACTTTCCTAGCCACCCGTTTGAAAATTCAAATGAGTTATGTTCTGGATAGAGTTGTTTTAAGAATATGCTCCCCTTTTCTTTTAGTAATTCACCACTAATATTTGCATGCTCTTGATTGCATACAAATCCCTCATAGAGCGCGGACTCCATTAAAGGGTACGTTACTTGTTTTAAACGTTTTGCATTTGGATTCGAAATTACTTCTTCCATGTGGTCGATTGATCACTTGATGGTCTTGAATATTGCTGATTGTGATAACGTAACCCCATGAGTATCTTCTAACCACTTGGCAAGTTCTTTTTGCGTCCAACTCGGACTTGATTCTTTCATTTTGCACAAATCGACACGTATTTTTTCAGTGATTTGAGTTCGTTTATCAACTTTGGGTGTTATTATTTACTTGTTTGACGATAACAAAAAGTATCTAGTATTTATACATGTAAAGAAACCATACAAGAAACTTGATAACTTTACATCTTTTAAAATACATTTATTTGTTCTCCAAAATACATGTATTTGTTCTAAAGTAGGTACATGTATCTTCTTTATGTACATACCTAAGTCTTTTGATATTTTCTATGTAAAACTCTACTGAAGAATAAACTCCCTATAGTCATACTTTTATTATGGTACCAAGGGTATGACTGTAAGGAGTTTCTACTATAAAACCATACTTCATAAGAGCTGGGAAAAAGAGTACCAAAACACAAGAAAAATACAGTAATTAGAAACAATAAAAAAAACCAATCACTAGTCATCAGGTATGCTGGTTTTCTCGAAATAATTGGCAGGACGTGACTGCTTTCTTAATACCTCATAATATTTAAAATTTTGTCTAAAAAGACCTCGCCATAGATCAGCTTCTGTAGAATGATGCTCCTCCATCCACTAATAAACTCTGGCATAGGAAACGGCTTAAAATTATTCTTACTTTGATCAATAATGACCTCGACATGATGATTTGTGTTTACGTGAATCATGAACATCACAACAAGCTTTGCCGGAGGGGCTGTATGTTGTAGTAAATACGTTGTCGTACCCATCGAAATGTTCATCATAACCACTGCTACATTATATCGTGATGCAATTACATACCCCGCCCCTGTGAATGTTATCCATTTATGTGAAAGTAGCATACGAGTCATGTCATTCCACAAAAACGAGTCACGAATAACACCGAATCCGTCAAATGTTCCAAGGATATCAAGATAATAAGAAGGAAAATTTTCAATCTCATATTGTAGGTCTACGCGTACTTTTCCCCAATCGTCTTCACCAAACTTCATTCTCATAGCCTCCGCAAGAACACAAAAACCACAGTGACCATCCCTGAGTACATCATTCACCTTTAATATGTGATTATGGAAAATAACCGGAATCTGCTTAGTATATTTAAAAGACTTGGGGATAGGTTTTGTTGGTTGCGATAATTCTTTTCCTTTTTATTTCTCGTAAACAGAATATCTAGGGGGTAAAGGGGGTGAATGATCGTATTTGGTTTTTGGGCTGCTATAGCTACGTCTCCGTTCTGCTTTCTCATCCTTATAAGCCTGAGTATTCTCAAAAGCAAATGGTTTATGCTTTGTTGAGTATTTACCCATGTTTTTCCCCCTCGCTGATGATGTATTTCGCTGGTGTGGTCTAAGTTCAGGTTCTCTTGCAGTTGTTTTCGAAGGATCGTATAGAAATTCGATTTGTGCCTTTAAATTTGCCTTTAAAACTTGATCATGTGTTTCGTCATATCTTCGTCGCAAGACTGCAATGTGCACTCCGATATTGTCTTCTTCTTCGATTATAACTTCGGCATCAAAGCTTAGATTTCTCTAATATGGATCGATACTGTCTAGCGGAATTGGGTAAGCTCGCTCCCAATAGTTACGTATAACATGGCGACATGGAAGATTATTGACCAATGTTATCTCACACTCAGAGCAGGTTAGGTCAGCTATCGTCCACTCGATCTGTCTAATCTTTGAAAGCATTTTATCCATCACGTAAGCAGAGCATTTACCTGATATAAAATTATTATATCATAAAAATTAACATATTGTACAACTATTATAAAATATCCTATAAAAATCAATTTTACCTCTTATGACCGAAAAAAATTCAATATCATGAGTTCTTTTAACTTTACTCATGTTCCTTCCCAAGACTCTTTAATTCTATTTTGTTGAGTTGAAAGCAAGTCATTAATGCATACGAACATGTTCTCAAGGTTGCCACTAGAAGTTTTTATATATTATTTAAGTGATGCATTAGCACCCTCAACCATGTTTGGAAGAAAATATATATTAGATAATTTGTTATTTTACTAAAAACTTGTGTACACATCACGAGGAATCATAAATTTAATACCCATTGGTCGTTCAGTTACCGAGATGTCTAGTTTTGTTAGTCCAACAAGCCACAAACTTCTTGTGATGTTTGTCTAGAAAATCACACATATATTTCAATACATTCAGAAATGTTTTATAGTCACTCTCCAGTTTCATGCGTGCCGCTTCATAATAGTATTCTGTTTTACTATCCACCAACCTTTTCCTATCTATTTTCATTACTTTCCATACTTCGTTAGGAACTTTTGAAAAGCAATTACTTAGAACATTCTGAGCAATATGAAATATGAAGAATATATGGTTTGCATTAGGAAATAAATTTTGGACCGCATCCCTATCTGTCAGCACTACTCGGGGGCTCGTACAATCTTTCATCATCATTCTCAAATATTCTAAAGTCCATTCATAAGTGAGATGCTTCTCATTACGTAACCAGGTGAACGCGACACAAAATGATTTTGCGTTGATGTTACACCCACAATTTGTAAAAATGATAAATTGAACCTATTAACACTATATGTGCAATCCATGCAAAATAGATATGGGAATACACGTACTAGTTTTACCGAATATCTATGGACAAAGAATATATCCTCTAATTGGTTTGTTTCGGGATTGGTTCTATAAAATGATAAAAAAACATTTTTAACTATGAGATCCATAAGATATTGCATCTGACTCATAACCACCCTTTCTTTAACCTTTTCTCTAGGCTTAAGATTATAGATATTTTTTCTATTAGACTTATTACCAGGAAATTTTTGTTTTATAGCAGAAGGTATAGTCATTGGATTCGCAAGGCTATCTACCATGCTTCTAAATAACTCTATTTCATCTTTTTTAAGCCTACGTGTTCGGGGGTGGGATTCTGAATAAATAGCCATATCATGATTGTGCTCCCCAATTTCGATATAATACTTCCAGTCATTCTTAACTTTGTAACACTCTATTCTAAACAAGCAGAAACATTTACCATAACTTGTGTCTCTGGTCGATGGTTTTTGCGGCTTCGGATCCCTGTTTTTGGTACACATCACAGTGACACTACTTTTTTTAGTGGTAAATTGTGATTTAAGATTTTTTGACGAAGTCGTTGTTAAAAAGAAACCAAACGTTGTTGCTCTATCAAACAAATAATTTTTGAGTTCATCGATTGAGGAAAAAGTCTGAAAGAAAAATGAACAAAGGTAAGAAATAAGAAATGTAAAAAAGATACACAAGCAAAAACTCGTGAAATTTTAAAAAAATGTAAACTCACCAAATTACTCTGAAAATGATTCCTATAATCGTATCCAATTCCAAATTCAGTTGGTTCACTGTGCTTATCAAGATTCGGTTGAGAATTTTTAGGATTTTCATACTGATATTTTTGAATTTCTTCAAACTGCCTCGTAAATGGTTGTTGAATTTCTTCAAACTGGCTTGTAAATGGTTATTCTGATGGTCCAGGTTGATGTCCCATGTAGTCATATTCGTTCGATGTAAATTGATTGTTAAAACTTGAAGGAGATGAAAACTGAGAATTTTGATATCAAACATATCAGACGAAAACGAATAATTTGGATACATACTAGATGGGAAAAATGTATTCTGATAATCAATTGGAAATTGTGTATTTTGGAAAGTATCATTATGAGGAGATAAATTTAAATCCGTTATCCAAATATTATTATTGTTATCCATGTGTATATAGATGTAGAGATATGATGATATAAAGAACTGTGAGTTTGTTTGAATTTTGGAGTTTGAATTAGAAAATCGTTCACTTATATAATTTTTTTTTCATGATTCATCAAATGTAAAATAAATAAATTAACTTTTGTCAAATCGAAGATTTCCTCATTGTTTTTCGTCTTTTTATAAAATTTCAACGAAACTTTCTTATAATAACATAAGTGGTGCATATTTATTTTTCATCGACTTACTGTTCGATGTAAGTACATCACTGTTCGGTGTAAATGTGTTACTGTTTGATGTAAGTGTCATGCTAATTTCACACAAAAAGGGATGAAAGTTGCTCAGGATATTTATCATGTTTGAATAAGAATATTGGACAAATAGCCAAAATACACAAATAGCTAAGTTTGTTATAATTTAATTTTAAAAAGTAACCGGTGAATATGTGACAAATAGCTAAAGGATAAAATTTGAAGGCTTGTTGGGGGACAGCCTATTTTTGAGTGGACCACGCACCTGACAGGTCCGGCATTAGGCTGTTTCTGAGCCATTTCTGTCCTCAAAAAAGATGCTCCCGTGTGTTGAGGGAGCGACTTTTCAGAGCTTATTGATTTGGACAGGGTGTTCAATTTTTTATTAGTAATTTTTTTAAAAGGATTATCTAGTACATAATTTACACTCGACTATCAAAATATTATGATTAAAAATCTATTTTAAACTCATGTACATATGCTACATAATGATACTACTTTTTAATCTTTTAATTTGTTGAGGGTATCCTCTGAAACTATTAATTTAATAATTGATAACTTTTTAAAACTAATTATTGCAAATTAGTACACGGTTACTTATAGACATAAACCCAATACATTTGGCCCAATTAAAGTTTGACCAAGACCAAGGTCATTGACCGATCATCGGCGTTAACCGCCAATCTCTGGCGTTGACTGCCGATTGTCAAAAAAATTTGTGTTAGATTTTTATTTGACAATCTAATAAAAAAAATTGAAAAATCTAATATAATTTATTTGACAATCTTATAAAAAATATTTGACAAACTTATACAATTTTTTAGACATTCTAATACAATTTTTTTAAAAATCTAATAAGCGGTCTTACTAGATTTTTACAATCGATGTTTCGTACTAAATTTGTTAAAACCATAAAAGAGCATGCTCAGATATGTAATTTAAGGGATTTAATTGATATTAACTGAAACTATCACATTAACACAGCCAGTCCATCTCCTTGACTGATCAATCAAGGTTTCAGAAACCACTACTGCCATACACCAGGTCGTTGCCGTTCATCCGTCGTATTTGACGTTGCAGTAGCCCCCGCCTCTGTCGCACTTCGACGATGGATAGCAAAGCCAGATGAGAGAGAGATAGAGACGACTGAGATGGGAGAAGAGAGATAGTAAATCGGGGGGATATAGAGTTCAGGCGGAGGTGGGAGGGCGGAGTGGAGGTCGTCCGTCGCCTGTCTCTGACGACGGTGGCGACATGGAATGAAGAGAGATAGATGAGATATATAGTGTACATACATATATATATATATATATACCATTATGAATCTTGTCGCACAACCTTTCTAAATAAATTGAGAACTGTATAAAACCTAGTGGGAAGCACTTATTATTTTGACTTAAAAGTCGGCCATTGACCACTTTTGGAACAACCATGGAAAATTCATGTTTTCCAACAATCCCCCACATGAATGCAATTGGCTGAAATAAACATACTCCTAAAATGCAATACGAGAGAACCGCAAGAGTTCAGTGCAAAAGGTCAGGTAGCACGCGCCTTGAACCTGCCATAGCAGAATAAACTTCAATATACTGCCTCTAGGTAGCAATAAAGCTTTGAACCCTTTAACATTTGTGTATACCAAAGTAATACCCACACAGTCCCCCATCTACACCACTTACTAGGCCCTTTAGTTGTTGTCCATATTTGGCCCTGGACTGCCTTGGAAAATTCAACCGAGTGCTCTAGGGATTTAGCCCAAGCTCATCACATAGTACCGGCCTTACTACACTCGTTATAGGTGATGTCAAGTCAATGGTGTACTGACTCACCCCTCTCGAACTTCGAGATACTTATATTCATTAAGAGCCTTAAGCTCACCCTTCATATGGTACAAGTCTATCACTCATTCATCAAAGAAATTGGCTGGGAACCTATGTTCCCGATTGCTTTGTTCGGTCACCCCCACAGTTCGGTTTTCCCATTGAACCTTACGTTGGATAATCCAGTTCGGGTTAGATAGATTATGAGGAGGTTTCTAATTTGGTTGACTTCAACCCCATTCCCCTCGATGAAGCATAGACTTTATCCATAGTCAAGACTTTTGTTAATAAATCCGTAATATTATCCTTATATCTCACAAAGTCTAAGGATACCACACCGTTAGCTAATAATTCTCTTACAGATTTATGTCTCCAGCGAATGTGTCGAGACTTTCCATTATACATGTGATACTGGGCACGTCCAATAGCTGACTGACTATCACAGTACATGCTTATGGCGGAAACAGGTTTTGGCCACAAGGGAATACCTTCCAACAAGCTTCTCAGCCAATCTGCCTCTTCAGTTGCTAGGTCCAGCGCTATGAATTCTGATTCCATAGTTGATCTAGCTATACGGGTCTGTTTAGAAGGCATCCATGATACTGCAGCTCCTCCTAGTACAAACACATATCCACTCGTGTATATTGTACTGTTGTAGTCCAAGATCTAATTAGCATTTGAATAACCTTCAGCACCACTGGATATCTCGTGTAGTGCAACCCATGGTTGGGAGTAAATCTCATATACCTGAGAAGTCTCATGATGGCCTTTCAGTGCTCCTCATTAGCATTACTGGTATAATTACTCAGTTGCTCACTTGGTTGGCTATATCCAGTATAGTGCAGTTCATGACATACATGAGACTGCTTATTATCCGAGAATATTCTAATTGTCTCACACTTTTCCCATGATTTTTCTTGTGGTCAGTGAGAACTTCTATGGGTGTTGAGGACATTGCCTTGCTATCTTTATCAAATTTGTCAAGTACTTGCTTGATATAATGAGATTGAGATATCGCATATCCGTCTGATGTCTTAGTAATTTTCATTCCAAGTATCACATCAGCAGCACCCAAGTCTTCCATCTCGAATCCTTTTAATTGAATTGATATTATCAATACTACCTATTATTATCATGTCATATACGTAAAGGCAAACTACCACGTAGTCCTTTTCATTACCTTTTACGTAGATATATTTATCACGCTCATTTATACGAAAACCATTTGATAGCATCGTCCTATCAAATTTCTCATGTCATTGCTTAGGTGCTTGTTTAAGCCCATATAGAGACTTCACAAGTTTACACACCTTATTTTCTTTATCTGGAACCACAAACCCTTTGGGTTGCTCCATGTAAATTTCTTCTTCCAATTCTCCATTCAAGAAGCCGTTTTCACATCCATCTGATGTATTTTCAAATCGAACAGTACTGCAAGGGCAATGACAATTCGGATTGACGTCTTCCTGGAGACATGAACATACGTGTTGAAATAATCGACACCATCGGTTTGTCTAAAACCTTTCACTACAAGTCTCGCCTTGTACTTTTTGATCATGTCGTCAACCTTTCCCTTCCTCTTGAAGATCCACTTGTGACCTAATGGTTTATACCCTGGCATGAGATCCACTAGTTCCCAAGTGTGGTTGTGCATAATCGATTCAACTTCATTATTGATCGCGTCTTCCTGATATTGGGATTCTGGGGATAACATAGCATGTTGGTATGTCGCCGGTTCGCCTTCTACTATGAAGGTTACGAAATCAGTACCAAAGAAAGTTTCCTTTATTGCCCTTTTAATTCGCCGAGACTCTTCTTCTTCTTCATCCAAAGGTTCACTTGCCCCCACATTTTCCTCACTATTCGACTCTTCAGTCTCTACAGTTTTGGATGACTTGTGGGGAAAGATATCCTCGAAGAAAGAAGCTTCTCGAGCTATTATGATAGATTTACATGCACATCGGGATTATTCGACTTCTGTATTAGAAACCGATAAGCCCTACTATTGTGTGCATATCTTATGAACACAGTCTACCGTATTTGGTCCAATTCTGGTTCTTTTAGGAAGCAAGACTAGTTTCTTCGCGAGACAACCACAAACCCTTAAGATTTTATAGCTCGGCCGATGCCTTTCCATAATTCATAGTGTGGTTTATCATGCTTTTTATGCGGTAGTTGGTTCAACACATAGTTGGAGGAAAGCAACGCTTCCCCCCACATGTTATGGGGTAACCCAGAACTAATGAGCATCATATTCATCATTTCCTTGAGCATTCTAATTTTACGTTCGGCCACCCCATTTTGCTTTAGAGAGTATGTGGATGTGGTTTGATGTATAATGGCCCTTTTTGCACATATCTACGCAAATGTTGTTTCGTATTCACCGCCTCTATCACTCCTCAATATATATTTTTTTTATTGATTTGATTTTCTACTTCGGTCTTATAAAGAGCGAATTTATCTACTACTTCATCTTTACTTCTCATTAAGTAAACATAGCAATATCTATTACAATCATCTATTAAAGTGATAAAGTACTTTTTTCCTCCTTGCGTTTGTACAAACTTTAAATCGCATACATCTGAGTGTATTAGACTGAGAGGTTCCGTAATTCGTTCAACGTGTTGAAATGAAAACTTAGTTAATTTTACTTCAACACAAATCTCATATTTATGTTGTTTATCAAAAACAAAATTTGGTAGTAGATTTAGTGATATTAAATTCTTCATAGAAGTAGAATTCATATGACCTAATCTATCATGTCATAAATTAACTGAAGCGTAATAATAAGAAAAGAAAGTTTTATTAGCCTCTTGGACAACATTCATGATTACATTATTCTTAGTGTTGGTCTCGACTTTAGCACTTCCGCTAGCAGACTCGACTTTAGAAGTCGGAGTCCCAACATTTAATTTAAACATGTCGTTGGTCATATAGCCACGGCCTACATACATTCCATTCAAAGTGATTACAAGTTTAGAAGGTTCAAAAACAAGTTTAAACCCTTTCTTCACCATCACCGAGCCAGAGACCAGATTCTTACGAATATACGGTACATGGAGCACCCCTCTCAGTGTTAGATCCTTTCCCGAGGTCATCCTTATCACCATGGTTCCTTTTTCTTCCACCTTGGAAGTAGCAGAGTTTCTTTCATGAAACAACTCTCATTATCCACGGCCGTGTAGGTCTTGAACATCCATTTGCTGGCGCATATGTGACTCGTAGCGCCGGTATCTAGCCACCACTCCTTGGAGTTGCTCCCACAAGGTTCACTTTAGATACCACAGCAACCAGCTGCATGTCATCATCTCCAACACTTTCCCTCCCTTCGGCCCCATGTGTCTGAGCTTGGGCTTTCCTCTAGCCTTTCCCTTTGTACTTCTTGGGTGGGGGTTTAGGCTTGGTGGTGCATTTATAACAATAAGCGACATGATGGCTAAGTTTGTTACACACAAAACAGTCTCTCATGAATTTCTTCTTGGGAGACACATCGACTCCGCTGTCAAAGTGTTTCCATTTAGAGCCAGCGTCCTCAACCACATTGGTTTTAGCAATCATGTTACCTGCCCCGCGACCGCCTTTGTTTCTAGATTGGCGGTTGATTTTGTGACGACCCAGATTTCCAGGAAGGAAATTTTGTGGTGCGGTGTTGTGCGTCAGTCCCACATCGCCCAGATACGAGAGTAGTACTCATGTGGTATATGAGCTTAAAGATCCATTTCCTATCAACAAGGCCTTTTAAAGCCGTGCGGCACAATAGCGAGGACGGAACTCCACAGTTAAGCGTGCTTAACTTGGAGTAGTACCAGGATGGGTGACTCCCCTGGAAAGTTGTGCCAAAGTGGACAATATTGTTGATACGGGCGTGACAGTTTGGTCCGTAGGGCCGGGTCGTTACAGGTGGTATCAGAGCCTCTATCTGGCCGAAAATATGGGGACTAGCACGTATGTGTGGACCCCTAAAGGACGACGTGCCCGACGAGGACGTCGTGCCTAAAGGGGGGGAGATTGTGACGACCCAGATTTCCAGGAAGGAAATTCTGTGGTGCAGTGTTGTGCGTCAGTCCCACATCGCCCAGATACGAGAGTAGTACTCATGTGGTATATGAGCTTAAAGATCCATTTCCTATCAACAAGGTCTTTTAAAGCCGTGCGGCACAATAGCGAGGACGGAACTCCACAGTTAAGCGTGCTTAACTTGGAGTAGTACCAGGATGGGTGACTCTCCTGGGAAGTTGTGCCAAAGCGGACAATATTGTTGATACGGGCGTGGCGGTTTGGTCCGTAGGGCCGGGTTGTTACAGATTTTCTCAACATTGAGCCTCTCAATGAGTCCCTCCAATGTCATTGCCTTTCGCCTATTTTTTAGGTAGTTTTGAAACTCTTTCCATGAAGGTGGCAGTTTCTCATTCATTAATGCCACCTTGAAAGGCTCATTAATAACTAGCCCCTCAACATCAAGCATATGGTATATGAGCTGGAGTTCCTTAACCTGCTCGATAACACTCTTTCCATCAACCATCATGTACTCGTAAAAGTCCATGACGATAAATTTCTTTGCGCTAGCGTTATTCACTTTGTACTTCTTTTCGAGGGTTTCCCAAAGCTTATTCGCAGAAGCCTTGGGCTCGAATACACTAAAAAGAGTCTCATCAAGCTCATACATGATTTAGTTTCGGCATAGGTAGCTGCCGTGTTTCAACGCTTCCTCCACCAAAACCATCTGCACGTCCTCATCGTCCTCGCTTAGGACCTGTGCAGTCTACTTAAAAAATTGTGTCAGGTTAAGAACAGTTAAATAAAATAGCATCTTTTGCTGCCAACGTTTGAAGTAGTTGCCCTTAAACTTTTTTGGCTTCTCTAAATGAGATGTTGGCAAAACGGACATAGTCGTAGTAACCCGAGCCTTGCCCTTGGCTTTGGCAGTAGCCGCTACCTTGGTCGCAACCCTGGCAACAGCCTTGGCTGCTTCCCCAACCTTAGCCATATCATCGGCCGCATCCTTAGCCGCCGCAGCATCGACATTAGCCTTAGTCTGAGCATGAGCCTCCGCATCCACATCGCCCGTAGTGTTTTGGACATTTCCAAGAACAACTACGTCCTGCTCATTTCGCGAAGGAAAAATTGATGATTACTCACCGTTAGTCATCTGAAATGACACACAAAATGTATCACTTTTCTCGAAGGAAAAACTTATATATTCTTATCTGCAAACCCCAATTATAAATTAATTGGTTTCGCTAAAAGAATATTAACGGGTCAAATGAAACAACACCAGTATTCAAACATAAGCCCCAATTATAAATTAATTAGTTTCACAAAAAATACTAGTTTAATCAAACAACAACTAAAGTATTCAACATTGAGCCCCAAAAATAATTTTTGGTTTCACAAAGAATACTATATGAAATAAAAACTAACCGCGTACGTAATGTTCGATTTTATTCTGGCGTAAACCTCAAATATAGTAAACTAGAAATGATTTCATAAGAATAAAAATTCGAACCAAATAAATAAAGAGTTTAATCTAGTTAATCCTTTTTCCGAAACAGTAAATAAACATAAATACCGTTTAAGACTGTTGAAAATTCACTAGATCGGAAAACAATAAAATAAATAGCACGTACTAAAATATAAATAACACAAATTAACAGAAATCACAATTGTATTTCACTGAAAAAATTTGACTCGATACAAGATTTCGACACTAACAGAATTTAAATTCCAATAATTAAATTTCAGACAGATTTAATATAAATTATTAAACTGCTGGACTGAATAATAATTAACTTAAATAGTCAGACAAAATAGTATAATTACTAAACTGCTGGACTGTTCTGTAAATAAAGAAAAATACGATACTGAAATTGAAATTACAGAATATTAAATTAAATAAGTGAAATAAAACTAAACTATTGTGCTTGAAAAGAAATTACAGAAAAAGAAATGACTGAAATGTATTTACAGTAAAATAAAAGACTGAAATGTAAATACTGGAAAAAATAAATTACAGAATAATAAATGGACTGAAAATTAAATACAGTAAAGGTAAGGATTGTCTTTGTACACTCCGTTCCCACTTATCTCAGAGTGGCTCGACGGAAACGGTACCGAACCACTCTAAGAAATCTGCAGCAATAAATTGGTCAATTAATTTCGGGAGTTACACCCCTCAATATCGGCTCACTCAATTCTGAAATTGCATCACTTAATATGCAATTATTCTCATTAAATGCGGACGTTACACAACTTGCTGAGAAGTGCAATGACCAAGCTTGTAAATTTCACAAACTTCAAGTTGGTCTGTACCGAACCAGAACCGGACAAGGATGCGACAAGCGCAAACCAAAAACCCGAGACTCGTGCCGTGCCGAGGACACGCGCAAAAACCCAAGACTCATGCCCGCACCGAGGACACGCGCGTGTGTGGTGCTCTTTCTAACACACACATATGTGGTAACACAATTTACCATTCACTTGTAGTGTTGCTGTATATAAACTATAAAAAATAGTATTATATTCTGAATGTGGGATATTTATTCACAACTCTCCAACTTTCCATCAAGAAAGTTGAAACAATTTTTACACCAATTTTAAAACCAATTTACATTCACACCGACTCATCGTTTATATCAAGTGTATATACCGTTACGAATCTTGTCGCACAATATTTTCAAATAAATTAAGAACGGTATAAAAGCGAGGGGGTAAGCCCTTATTATTTTGGGTTAAAAGTGGATTAACCACTTTTGAAACACAAAAATCCATGTTTTCCAACAATACACACTACCCTCAATTGATTATATATAAGTATATAATTCAGACCTACTCAATTCCCTAAATCACCAAAAACAATATTGATTATCCACCAATTCCCTCTATATGTAAACAAATATTAATCTTTTTTGGTAAACATGCTTTCATCTTTTTTAGGAGTCAAGCTTTGAATTTTTTTTTGGTTAACACGGTATGATATTTTTGGGTAAAAAAGGTTTGATCTTTTTTGGTAATCAATCTTTGATATTTTTTTTGTTAACAAGGTTTAATATTTTTGGGTAAACAAGCTTTGATTTTATTTTATTTTTGTTAAAGAAGGTATGTTTTTTTTTTGGTAAAGCAGGGTTTTTTTTTTTTTTTTACATAAATACATACATATATGTTTGTTAATACATACTCAAAATCTAGAGTTGATAACTACACAATTTGCAGTTGACCTGAAAGACGTGGCTTTTGTACCATACGACGAATTAATCGAGATCCTCTGTCGATTACCGGTGAAGACCCTTCTCAGGTTCACCTCTGTTTGCAAAACTTGGTATTCTCTTATCTTAAACCCTGGTTTTATTTCCAAGCATTTGAACCAATCGGTTTTAGGTGATAAGAATCAGTTATTTTGAGTTAGGTATCTTGACACTTTGACTCTACGCATTCATTTTGCACTACATTACGACAATGATTAATCGGAAAGTATGCAGAATTAGAAAGTCCTTTCAATAGTGTCGACAATAATTTCAGGATTCTGGGTACTTGTAATGGTCTGGTCTTATTGGCTGATGATTTTGACGTTTGTACTAACAGGATGTTTATTTGGAATCCATGCACTGAAAGATCAGTTAGTCTCCATCAACCCATGTTTCCAAGTTGGCTTAGAGGGACGTCACTTTTCGGTTTCGGGTTTGATTCGGTGAACAATGACTATAAAGTTGTGAGAATTGCGTATAATGTGATGATCCCGGATGTTTATTTTTATAATAATACCCCGAAGGTTGAGGTCTACACGCTAAGTACCGGTGTTTGGAGAAATAGATGTGATATTGCTCTTAGTTATAGGATCTCTAACTTCTACATGTCTCCCGTTTTGGTTAATGATCATGGTCATTGGGTCTGTCAAAAACAGAGAGAAAATGGCGGTGTGCTTAATTTGTTATCAGGTTTTGATATGAGTGCTGAGGTTTTTAGGGAGGTGATGATCCCGGAGATGTTAAAAACTGATGACTCAGCACTTTCGGTTTTATCATGGGACAAATCTCTCGCTCTTGTGCAGTACAACGTTGCACGTATTAGCATGGTAAGTGTTGCTGGATTTGGAAAATGAATGAGTACAATGTGGTAGAGTCTTGGTCTAAGGCTATTTAAAATCGACATGAGCAAAGAGTTAATGCCATTCATGAGTTTGCAAAGGACCAACGGGATTATTATGTACTGTAGAGAAAGAGGCCTCACTGCGTATCACCCGAATATACAAAAGTTTCAAGCTCTAGGGGTACCTGTGACCCATCAGTTGATTCAAGTTTATAACTTTGTGGAAAAGTTAGTTTTAACTTAGGGGAAACAAAGTTTTACTTTTTGAGTTGAGACGGTCTAGTGGTGGTGTGAAATCATGTAATGGCGACGTTTATGATTGGAGATAATATTTTAAATAATGTGCAACTGTAACCATAGATTGCAATTTTGGTAAATTAATCAATTGAGCTTGCAATTTGTATCTGATTTCACAAGTTACTTATTAATTACTCATTATAGTATATGACTTGATCTGTTTCTTTTTTTTAAAAGGGTAATAGCTGCATTTTGTTAGTTCCTTTCAATTTTCTTTTCAGGTTTGTTCTTTTTGTTCACATCATGTTTAATGGGGCGGATCCTGATTCCAAACGAATGGTGACACAATTAATAAATCTTCGATTTTTTTTAAAAATAAGTGTTTTTGTGTTGTAAAAAGAGTTGAACTCATGACCTCTAACACTTAAAAGAAAGACTTATCCACTAGCCTAGCACTACAAGTTTGAATATATATACATTAGATATTATATATTTAAAAAGTTATGTATATATATACTTAAAAAAACCGAAAAAATAATATTTTTTAATTCTTGTTCCGGACCAAGGGGGCGCTTGACCCCCTTGCACATACAAAGATCCGCCCATGTGTTTAATGTGTTTAACGATGTTGAGAGTGTAAAAATCCGGATTTCGTAGGAAAATACAGGTATAAAGAGAAAATATTGTCCCACATCGCCTAAATATGTGAGTATTTATATGGTATATAAGGTAAGAAAACCTTCATTACTATCATAAGGCCTTTTAAATCTGTACGGTCCGAGAAACGATGACGAAATCGGGCCAAAACGGACAGTATTGGTGGTAGTAATCAGATGGTAGCAGTCTGGTCGGAGGACCGGGTCGTTATAATTGGTATCAGAGCCGAATGTTCTAGGATTGTTTGACTTAGTTATCGTAGATGAGGTCTGGTCCCGTAGTCCATTATGATCTTAAGTTAGTCTTGTAGTTAGTGGTTGCTTAATGTTGGCGTACTGAATAAGATAAGAGAAAATAAGAGCAAGGAGTTGATAGCAACCCGAAAGTTTTTTTCCTTTTTCGTGTGATTAGTTAGACGTTTGAAGTATAGTTTAAAATAACATGCATGTATGCTAATGTTTAGAGCCGAGATATTAAAAGTTGGTATTTGAATTTGCTTAAAATTCCATTGATTAGAATAGACGACTAACAATAAGTATTTTTTTATTTATAACTAAATTGCAGTTTTTTTTTTTTTAAGAAACATCCTCATTATTATTAATAATAGCAGGCGGAAATACAGAGTTCACTACCCCTGGAACAGACTCTATGAGGCTAAGTAAAATAGAATAATACAAAGCCACAAGACGTTAGAAGACCGCTAACTCAAGAAAACTAACAAATAATCCACTGCGGACAAACAAATTAAAAAACATAGAATGACATAATATAAGAAAGTAATAAATTTTCCGACAACCAACAAAAAGGCACTGAAATATTATCAAGCAGGCAGAGGCACTTTGGGACCAGAAGATGCATAAGAAGGCCTTTAAGTACTCAATACGGGTTAGCTCAAAAAAAGCACCATCGGGGTGCCGACACACAAATAAACCCGATCATAAAAGGCCAACCATGACATAAGAACCCCAATGCAACAACTCAACAGTCCAATAGTCCAAAATAACGGATCGACCAAATCAGGACAAACTCCGTCAGTACTCAATAAGTTAAGAGTGGAGATTAACTTACATCATATATAACATCAAAATCTATAAAATTGTCTGTCCTAAATCTAACACACAGACAAAATGGCATGTCGGCATAAGTAGAGAATAAACAAACATCAAACATAGAAGACATGCGACATACCAGACAATTGAGTAAGGAAAGACCAATCAGGCGATGTAGTTACAATCGGTGTACCAACACACTAATTAACCCGACTAACTCAGTTCTACGAGATTCGAAAACCGAGAACCGACCCACATCACTAATCAAAACCCATGGTGGCTTTACCCGCACCAACCCAACCGAGACTCATCTTGTTAAGCCGCTACAACCAAAAAGGCAAACATTCAGTACTCAATTAGATTCCAAGAGATGGAGTGAAGGAGCATGTCTAAAAGTGGGTTATAAGAGGTTAAAAGAATATGGTAGTGATGCGAGGAGAAACAGAGAGCAAGAAAGAGGGAGAGAGAAGGTGATAGGGGGAAAGACGGGGATGATGAGAGGATGGAAAAGAAGAGGGGAAGGAAGTGGTGAGGAACGCCCGGAGGCAGGGATGGCGCTGCCAATTCCCACCCCAGGCAGTTGCGGCTAGGGTTTGTGGGGGTGAGTTGGGTTTTGTTAGGGACAGAGAGCAAAGGTCTGTGAAATTAATGATTATGACTAACAATAAGTATATTTTCTTGTTTGAATAATGGGAAATTTGCCAAAATATACAACTATTTAAACTAATTACCAAAAAGTTACACCCCAACACTTTATTCCCAAAACATACAACTAATTAAAAATATAAATACTAAATCATTTATATTTTTTTAACACTTCTCTCTCTCTCTCTCCCTCTTTATCTATACATACGTATTTATATATCTATCTCCCTGTAATTTGGAGTCAAACCCACTCGCCATATAAACCCCATAAATAACATCTATACAAAATACTTTTTTTATACACCTCCGTCGAATCATTCTATCAAACCATAAATTCGCTTTTTAATTAGGCAATTTTGATCCGTATTTTTATTGTTTCGAACACTCAGTTTCTCTTCGTCGGATTTCTCTGGTTTATTGTTCGAATTAGGGTTTATTCTTCATAAATCGATTTAAATACAGAGTTATTTACGAGGTTGTTTTCGATTAGGGTTTTATTCGGATTTTATTCATCTCAAATCGTATATGAAATGGGATTACTTTTCGAATAAATTAGTTGACGATATATCTGGGTTTGCGTTGGTTATTTTCTCAATATTTTTTCAGAAATTGGTATTTTGTTAAAATAATATGATTGATAAATAAACAAAATAGACTCAAGATGCCGAATATTAACAGTGTTTTGTGTTTTTTTTTTTTAATAACAGTGTATTGTGTTTTTATTATCCATACACAATACATTGTTTATACATGTTATTTAATACAGACATACACAATACACAGTTTACGCATGCTATTAAAAATAGACATACGCAATATAGTGTTTATACATGCTCTTTAATACAGACATACACAATAAATTGTTATATACGCTCTTTTATAAATCCATACGCAGTATATTGTGTATCTATTGAGACTGCCTTTTTTGTGTTTCGGTTATTATCCATACACAAAAAAGATGTGTTGTGTTTTTTAAACAGGTTGTTTAATACAGACATACATAATACATTTTTTTATACATGTTCTTTAATACATGCATACACAATACACAATTTATACATGCTATTAAATATAGACATACGCAATATAGTGTTTATACATGCTCTTTAATACATGCATACACAATACATTGCTATATACACTCTTTTATAAATCCATACACAGTACATTGTGTATCCATTGAGACTGCCTTTTTTTGTGTTTTGTTTATTATCCATACACAAAAAAAGATGTATTGTGTTTTTTATACATGTTATTTAACACATGCATACACAATACATTTTTTATACATGTTCTTTAATACAGGCATACACAATATGTTTTTTATACATGTTTTTTAATACAGACATACACAATATATTTTTTATACATGTTCTTTTTATACATGCATATACAATACATCTTTTATACATGTTATTTAATACATGCATACACAATACATCTTTTATACATGTTCTTTAATATAGACATACACAATACATTTTTTATATATGTTTTTTAATACAGGCATACACAATACATTGTTTATCCATTTACACTTTTGTGTGTTGTGTGTTTTGTCTATGTTATTTTGTAGTGTAATGGGCAGTATTTTGATGATGTGCAAACTAGATGTTGTCACGGTTACTAGTTCTAAGATGGTTATAATTGCAATTCAAATCGATATAAGTTTTGAAAATTTGGTGGCTAAAATATATAATATTTGGTCGCATTTGGATAAAAGTGATGTGTTGTTGACATATTCCGTTCCTCGATATGAAAAATGCCGATTAAATTATTAATATAGTGTTTATACATGCTCTTTAATACAGTCATATACAGTACATATTTTATACATGCTCTTTAATACAGGCATACACAATACACAGTTTATACATGTTTTTTTAATACGGGCATACACAATACATTATTTATACATGCTCTTTAATACAGACATACACAATACATAGTTTATACATGTTTTTTAATACGAGCATACACTACACTATTTATATATGCTCTTTAATACAGGCATACACAATACATATTTTATACATGCTCTTTAATACAAGTATACACAATACACAGTTTATACATTTTTTTTAATACGGGCATAAACAATACATTATTTATACATGCTCTTTAATACAGACATACACAGTACACAGTTTATACATGTTTTTAATACGTACATACACTATTTATGCATACTCTTTAATACAGACATACACAATACATATTTTATACATGTTTTTTAATACAGACATACACAATACATTGTTTATACACGTTCTTTAATACAGTCACACATAATACATTCTGTATCCATTGACACTGTCCATTTTTTATGTTTTTCTTATTATGCATATACAATTCACTTTTTCTACATGCTCTTTAATACAGGCATACACAATACATAGTTTATACATGTTTTTTTAATACGAGCATACACAATACATTATTTATACATTTTATTTAATACATGTATAAACAACACATAATTTATACATGTTTTTAAATACGGGAATACACAATACAGGCATACACAATACATTGTTATACATTGCACATAAAAAGTGATGATTTCATATTGCATACACAACGCAATTTTGCAAACAATATGAAAAATCACCATTGTCTATCCAATTTAAAAAGTGCATACACAATATTAAAAAGTGCATAACCAATAAAAAAGCGCCATATATAATCTAAAAAAATAAATACACAATCGAGAAAGTTGCATACACAATCCAAAAAAATGCATAAACGATCGAGAAAATGGCATACACAATCAAAAAAGTACATACATAATACAAAAAATTAAATACACAATACCAAAGAATGCATAAAAAATAAGAAAATGTATACACAATCGAATTTTCCGGGCTTTTCGAGCTTTTTTCATTTTCATTTTTTTTTTTTTGGATTTTTATTGGTTTTTTTTTATCATTTTTTTGGGTTTTTTCGGGTTACCGACTTTTTTAAAAGTTTTTTCAGCATATTTTGAGTTTTTTTAGATTCTCGAATATTTTGAACTTTTTTTTTTTTGTAATTTTGGAATTTTCTTGTTTTTTTTTTGTTTTTTACTTTTTTTTTCGAGTTTTCGACTTTTTTGAACTTTATATTTATATATTTTTGTGATTTTGGATTTTTCTTGGTTTTTTTTTTTTACCACTTTTTTGAGTTTTTTTTCGGTTTTTAACTTTTTAAAGGTTTTTTCAGCACTTTTTTGGTTTTTTCGGGTTCTCGACTTTTGTAAACTTTTTTCATTCTTTTTGTGATTTTGGATTTTTCTTTTTTTTTTTACCTTTTTAAACCATTTTTTGGGCTTTTTCGGGTTCCCGACATTTTTAAAGGGTTTTCCAGCCTTTTTTGGATTTTTTAGGGTTCTCGACTTTTTTGAAATTTTTTCATTTTTTTTTGTAATTTTTTCATTTTGTAATTTTCTTGTTTTTTTTTTGTTTTTTACCATATTTTTGGGATTTTTTCGGGTTCTCGACTTTTTTGAACTTTTTTATATATTTTTGTGATTTTGTATTTTTCTTGGTTTTATTTTTTATTTTTTATTTTTTGCCACTTTTTTAGAGTTTTTTCGGGTTCCCGACTTTTTAAAGGTTTTTTCAGCATTTTCGGGTTCTCGACTTTTGTGAACTTTTTTCATTCTTTTTGTGATTTTGGATTTTTCTTGGTTTTTTTTACTTTTTTTAACCATTTGGGCTTTTTCGGGTTCCCGACTTTTTAAAAGGTTTTTCCAGCCTTTTTTCGGTTTTTTCGGATTCTCGAATTTTTTGAACTTTTTTCATTTTTTTGGTGATTTTGGATTTTATTGGTTTTTTTATTTTTTACCGTTTTTTTGGATTTTTTCGGATTCCCGACTTTTTTAAAGGTTTTTTCAGCATTTTTTGGGTTTTTTCGGATTCTCGACTTTTTTGAACTTTTTTGATTTTTTGTTGTAATTTTATTTTTTTCGGTTTAGAAGTCATTTTAACATTAAATAAGGTAGTATTTTGTGGAAAAAAAATGATGATTTAGAAAGAGAGGGAGGAGAAAGAGATTTTTTTTGGTAAGTGAGGAGAAATATATATATTTTTTTTTTTTGGGTCAGTTGTATGTTTTAGAAAGTTGTATGTTTTGGGCATTGACCCATGAATAATTGATTGCTCGTGTGTATTCTTTGTTTTTGTATATTGTGTGGTTAGTTAAGTTGTTATCTATGATTTAAACTGAAATGATTACGTGAAACAAAATGTCGAATTTATGTATTTGGTTCGATTTGGATTTTGTTTTTATTTTGATATTTTTCACTTAGGCAGTTATGGATTTAATGTTTGCTGCTAACCAAGTACAAAGAAAACACTGAAGGAATGAGAAAATGACTTGGTTTGTTATCGTTCTATTATAATAAGTCAACCTAAATCAAATGAAACTGTCCAATTTAGCTTCTTTTTTTTTCCAAAAATAACTCTACACATTTATATTAATTACAATAATATTATAATCACATAAAAATATAAAAAGTAAAAACTAATAAAACTATTTATCATTATTTAACAACCAAACAATCTTTTAAATCTTAAAGTATATTTTTTTTTTGTATTATCCACCTATTTATATCATAAATATTCCTATTTTTTATATTTTTATTGCATTACGCGTCACACACGCAACGCGTGAGACACGATTAGTAGTTTTTAATTAATGTAAGCTCCGTTAAATATGTTAATGGGAACAAGTAACGTAGTGTTGTTGTTTTTCTTTTCGATTCTGTCGGATATATTTTTGGTAATAAGTAACTGTACTAGAGTGTTTTCCTTGACTTTATATTTGGCTGTATGTCCACTTAAGTTTATAATTTAGGCGTAAGATTTATTATAAAAATAATTTATGGCATACTATACACACATTGTTATTCTTGTAGATATGTTTACAAGTGATAGTACAGATATATGAGTTTTTTGTTTTGGTTGGACCGACTTTATTTTATTTTCTAAACTAGATAATGTTAAGTAAAAAAAAATAAAAAATTGTTCAAATTTTGCTTGATGAGTTGTACAAGGAACTTAGCATATTTGTTGTTCTATGTGTGATTGATTCATGTTTAGTTTATATGCGGGTAAATACAACAACCGTTTCCATTTCCTTTCTCATCATGACCTTTATGTTATCACATTAAGTATAGGTTATAATTTGTTGAGATGGTTACCCTCTAAATTCTTGAATTATCTTAATAAGTATAGATTCGTGTTAGTTGTCAAGAATATCTAATTTGTACATTGTACGCATACATTGTTTTATTTAATGGTGGAGTTTAGCCCCATCAGTTAACATTTTATTTAGACCTTAGTATTCTAAAAATCTATTCCATTCTATATATTATAATTTTCTAGGAGGTAAGATTTTTGGAAGTTTAAGCTTATCACATGAGAGCTTAAAATGGTTTGTTTAAATAATGAATTAAGAACATAATACAAGGTTAGCACCACTAGTACTATTGTTTAATCAGGGTGCGCATCGGAAACATATAAAATATTATTAGGAGCCATTACTTATTTTAAATTATTATTGGAGAATAAAATTTCACGACGAAACTTGTTCAAGTGGTGGAGAGTGTAAAATTCCGTATTTTATTTTTATTTTTAGTTACTAATAATTTCGTTCTTTTAAGATTATTATCGTGAGTTTATAAGTTGGAGACTTGTTTACTATTTAGTAATTATAAAGGGGTTACCATTAGAACATTTCTATCTTGAATGTCCATATTGACTTGTATGTAGTTACGGTTACATTTATTTCTCCACCCATGTTATATGTATTGGCCTAATAGATATGATTACTGACTAAGTAGGTTACGAAAACAGTGAATTTGTTAGGTTTCATAGTTAATTGATTGTATAGATAGTATTGTACAATTTTAAATAGTAGTAGCGGGTTACGTGAATAAGTGATAGCTAATGATTTGAAACGTTACAGAGAATAGAAAAACGGAAATAAAGAGAACATAAATGAGATCCATATTTAACTGGTGAGTGAGCTTGGTATATTCAAATATATAAATACATTTTGCTGTTCTTATTAGTAGTTTTATTTCCATTTATTAGTACTTTTATTTCTATTAAGTTATATGCAATTGTCTATAGAGTTCACACATAATTAAAAGCCAATTTTATTTATAGAGTTATGAAATGCCAAAATAAAATAGTCATTTATGAACATTTAAACTCATTAGTCTTTTCAAATAGCATTTCCCAAGACTATATATATGTCACATACAAAGAGAGGGAGGAAGAGAAGTCACTTTATATTATTCTAATACCATACTTTTATCACATCCTTAGTATATATATCACGTATATAAGAAGATACAAATAACCACCAATAGGAAGAAATGAGAGATATACTTTGTCAAGGCAGTGAATGATAAATGTATACAATAAGGATTTCGAGGCTATTAGATTATTGTTGGTTAGCCAGGTCATAACTGTCATTGGTCCCTTTGTTTATGTGAGTGGTTTTTATTACTTGTTATTATAAAATTTCATTCCATTTTTAACAAGTGTTTTGCATGTTAAAATTATATTTTGAAATATCAAAAGTTATATATGTATTTTATATCGAAAAGCTGCACGTTCTGAAAGAGAAAAGTTATTTGTATACGTTGATGAACGTAAAGAAAAGTAAAATGTTTATATGCGTCGTACATTGATAAAGTTTATATTTTGTTTTGTGATCATTATGCTATTATATTTAAGATCTAAGTTAGAAAAAAAATATGATTTAAAGATATTTGAGAAATATCAGTACAATGAATTAATAAAAAGGGCCTAAGAGTCCACATATGATTGAGAAGTCCAATGATTAAAAATAGATTGAGGAAGTCTGAATTCAATGAATAAAAGAGATTTCAAACATACACTTAGGATTGGAAAATCCAATCCAGATAGATATCTAATTTATATTATCGTATTGATCACCCCTTAAAAATGTTGAAAAAAACTTGCTCTTCCAGTTTATTGATTACATGCATTTGAGAGTTTTATTAATGTTTAAAATGTTGTTTTTCCAAGAAAATGATAAAATATTTTTCCAACTGTTGTAAGATATTATTGGACTATTGGGCCTTACTCATAGTGGGCCTAAGTTGGGCTTTCTATCTTGTATAACCCTAACCTCTTCTATATAAAGAAGGTTAGGGTCCGCTTGTATTCATACATTCTGATTAATAAAGACCCTGTTGTTGTCTCTCTCATACTTCTTTCTATATCTATATATATCTCTATATATCTCTATAACGAGCTAATATGTCACACAACACGTTATCAGCACTTTGCTCGCGGAGAATAGGATATACGCTCGCGGATATTGGAGATTTTGGGTAAACGCAAGGATACTGGGTATTTATAAACCTTGAGGTTTATCCAGATTTTTAGGGTTTTGCTATATCGACCTTCACCAACATACCGTGCGTAACGAAATATATATTGCAATATATATGCTAATCATGCAAACAGGTACAATCTAAAATATTAGTTAATCATGCACAAATTTATTTATTGCCATGTACATATATGTATAATATGGCAATTTGCGAAATCATATATTTTCACATTTAAGTTAGAAAAATTATGAACCTTCACCAAATAGGCTCACCTATTTGGATACGATGTCTAGGAAAGATATAGGCAGAAGTCGATATCCTAATGAGGTCGGGTTTTAAGTGGCATTCGTGCCCTCCACCCTCACCGTCTTTCCTGGTCGTGTTCAATTAGAGCTACCGAAAGAGGTTGACTAAATAATAATTTCCCCGAGTGTGTTTATATATTGATGTATGTTTCGCCGAATTGGTGTTTCAGTATCGACCCGTCGTTCGATCAATGAAAACCGATTCACATGAGAAGCAAAACTAATGTTTTCGAACCTGTCGTTTCGAAAAAAAAGTTTGTGCTTATGCAAACCATAAACATATAAACCAGTCGTTTTATATGATAAATAATCCAGAACTCCCAACACATGTTGTATGCCATCTATGATGAGAAAAATCGTAAAACATAATTGCGAAATGATTGTTCAAACATTGATTTTAATCCGTCACCACATGTTACTCACCCTGATGTGTGAAAATGTGATGTCCAAAATTTTTTTTAGATGCCATCTTTGATGAGTAAAACACGAGTTTGTTGTTACCCTCGAAATGAATGCTAAGGCGTTGATTTTATTCCGCCGCCACATTTGAGACGTGATGACGTCTATGGTGAACAAATGTCTGAAATTGACATATTGGAGCTATCCTTCACCAAAATACTAGCTTGGAAATTGTATTCCATAAGCAGTATCGTGAATTTATATTCACCATGTTCCTTTATCGCCCATCTGTTATTGGATAAGAAAATTACCCCTATGAGTAGTTTTAATCATTTTGGGTCAATGTCGGATTGTTTGCCTGATATTAATGCTCTTCGTGTATATTTTTTTTCCACGAATCGAGAACCGAGACAAGTGTTATTTGTCTCGAACTGTCTCGATCCCGATGAATCGCTTAGCCAAGCGAGATTTTAGACAATCGTCAAAATCGAAAACCTGTGGCTCCAAGACAGTAATTGAAAGGAACAATATGGCCCGTTGTCACAAAACAAGAGATAATGCTCAAGGAGCCAACTCTATGCTATAAAGACAAAGGTCATGCACGGTTACTCCTTAAATAGTTCACAACTATTATAAAGGTAAAAAAACCCGATGCTAATGTGGTTAAAGATAACTGAAAGGAAACTCTTGAGACCCCCGGTTTTGTGGCTCAAATAAGTTTGGTACCTTTTTTTATTGATTTTCATAAATCATTGAGCCATTTTTTCGCTCATCTGGATTATGTTTTTCCATTTGGATTATGATTTTTCCATTTGGACCATACTTTTGAATTATGGTTTGCCTGTTTACGAAATTTCTCGAAATAATTTAAAGTGCTTTGAACAAATTCCTTTGACAAATGTGACCAAACTTTAAATTATGAAATTTTAGGCAATACTTGTGGAGTAGTTGGTTTTCTGGAAATAGTGGGTAACAGTGTACCACATAATTTCATCAACTACTTGCCTAAAAGAGTACTCAGTGACAATGATTCTGGACCTGTCGTTCCAAAATCGAAATCTTTTTTAAAACCAAATTAATTTGTCAAATATGAGGTCTTATACTCATGTAGGTCCTGCCGTACCTTGTTGAGTTATAAAATATTCGAGAAAACCAGTGTTATCTGGTAATAGGTCATGAAAGAATTAAAATTTCTTTATATAGCCTCCATTCAATACGACCAAAAGCTTATTTTAGAGGAGTTGAAATGTCTTTCAAGTGGTTGCTACCACATTCTTTAAAGCATTTAAAGTTACCTTATCATTTCGCTTATCGTCGAATGATAAATGATTTAGATGCTAAGACATGATTGTCTGTACTATCATTCGCATGTCGTCGATTGATAAGAACATTTTGATATTGTGGCATTGACCAGATGAGATATTCCCGGGTCAAAAGACAATGCTTGATTTATAATCGCATAACATTTGGATTCTCTTTGAGGATATATTTGGTGATTAATCCGAAATTAATGCCACTAACGCTCACTTTGAAAGACTAGTATGTGTAAAGATCACGAAATGAACTCATAGAATTCTTGTAAAGAATTAAAGGAGTTATTGTGAACTTATCTAACCATAAGAGGGACCATAAATATAAATGGTTATGGTTGATGCATCGACAATATGGTCACATTTTACTGTTGTCCACATAAATGCAGCACTTCCCAAACTCTTAGCCTTATCATTAAGTTGATGGCTCATGATCCGGATTATCCTGAAAAGTCTAGTCGACTTGATAATACCGAAGAGTAAGAATCGAAATTTCGATTTGAATTACTTGAGTTTGGAAATTGAACATCCTGTCGATTATGTTCAGACTCAAATGGACTCACGAAAAGTTTAATGATGCGACTGCAAATGATTGCACGCACTTCTTGGTCTTGTGCACCAAGATTTATATTTCCATGTGAGGTTATGCTATTTTGCTGCTTGGTCCGTTATGTGGCCCATACACACTCAGACTCCATATGCGTATCAGCTGTTTACTGGTTATGAGCCAGAAGTCTCATATTAACTCATGTTTGGAGTGCTTAGTTAATATTTTGATTGAGCCGCTATAGCGTTCAAAATATGGACCTCTGAAGGGGACATAAGTCGATTATGAATCCCATGCCTATCATTTGATAGAGCAACCTTGGCAAGCGATCTCTTTACCGCATGATATGTGAAAGTGACATCGCTAAGACTGTTCTCCTCATCGTTAGGGGGAGATTTGCACGTTACCGTTGATAAGGAATGACGTGAAGTAACGTGGCATAACCCACTCAGTCTTAGCTTGATCCCCAAAACTGCACTTAGTGATAAGTAAGTGCATAGACTCCCTCAAGTCTAACTAAATGCCAGACGCATTTAATGACTTTATGAGATGTCACGAGATCATTTTTACCTGCTGCAAAATGCTTGCAAGGATATACGTCCCTATCGGACGCCGTGTTTCTATCGTAACACGTTGCTTTGGCCGAACCCGCCAAGCAAAAGACGTTGCCATCGGCCGTCAGTCTGTCGTCCTTCCCAAGATACGAGAAAGTTGACCGGTTCCAAATTCGTTCAGCCCAGAGGTGGTGAACTGAAACTCGTATGTCGCACGAGATTATAAAGGAGCAAGGAGATGTGTGATTTCCTCCTCATCCTAAGAATCTCTAAATATATCTGTTGATCATGATATCTTAGACGATATTGAAGCGAAACGAGACTGTCATTGATTACTTGTTCATATATTCAGTGACGACTGATAATATGAGCAAATTATGACTGGGAACCATGTACCGTTGACTGAAGTCAACGTAGAATAGACTGGACTAATGGAAACTTGCAATCCAAGTAGACTCCTTAGCGAAAGTGTGTTCGGACCTGTAGCTCCAACACCACCAATGTAAAACGAGTTCGTTTATTTGGTTATTCGTAAGAAAAAGTGATGAGAATAATGAGATTGTAGAATGCTCACCTAGTAGCGCAAGGATTCTCTCACACCTTGGAATTGATTACGAGATGGTTGATTTCCTCGTAATGGACGTTATAACGGTCCCCTACTTTATTAGTTTAGTAGTTTCCGAAAACTGATTATGCAACATGTGATTGTGGTCACTATTTTATCTCTATGGGGATTTAGACAAAGCGATATAGATGAAGGTCCATGTGTGACTTCATTATGCTTGAATCAAGTAGTTCCTGACCACGGAACACGATCTCAATTAAATGAGACGTTCACTATATGGATTAATATAATCTGAGCGGATGTGGTATACCCGCCTAAGTGAGTACTTGATTATCTTGGGACACTTGAACAAGTATTATGCCCTTGCGTGCTTTATTACGCGATCCATTTTTTTTGGATTTTCCTTCGAGATGAAGGATCTTGGGAAGACACGGTAGTGACTCGGCCTGATGATCGAGTCCCGTAAAGATTGAATCTAAGTCCATGATTCAGACTACACCCAAAAGGTGTTATGACGTTTTAGTCATTATGACGCTAAGTCGTCAGATTCTCCCATGATCGTTCGATCACTAGACATTGATATAGACCTGGTCCGTCCCTGATGAGACGACAAAGAGATATTGAACCATGATGTTCATATCTAAGTACAATAAGTGCATCATTGTACTTGGTCTAATGTACTAGGATAAACATCTTGTCTGCTGTGAATGGTATAGCTCGACACAGCATCAGGCTAACACGCTGCCATCGAAATGGCATAAAAGACATTTTCGCATTACCTTAAGATAACTGTGGATGAGGGCTTGTCTTATCCCATTTGCGTCATCGAGTGTACCTACCCCCTTCGGTACTCGAATTAACGCAACCCTTTTTCGGTTATACCGATGCCGGTTACTTATCAGACCCGCATAAGGGATATTCCTAACATGGTATGTCTTTATCATTAGGAATAATGCAATATCTTGGAGGTCTTAGAATGACTCCAAAAGAATCACTCTGATCTACTCGTGCTCTATGAGATGACTAGAGAGTGTATATGGCTTCGAGCTCGTATTAGCCATATTTGAATTACATATGCCCTGTCTCACGATCCAGATAATACACTTGTCTTATTTGAGAACAACTTGTTATTATCGATCAAGAGAGACATGACTAGATTATGCTATTTAGCATTTCTTGCCGAAATAAATCTTCACATATGAAGTTTAAGAGCATCCTGTCGAATGCTCGGTTTATTCCACGTTATATTTTCTTGCATACAGTCGTGTGCAAGTAAATGAGGCATCCAGTCGAATGCTCGTACTCTTTATTCGAATATGAAATCATTGCACCCAGTCGTGTGCAAGTGAGGGAGAGCATCCAGGTGAATGCTTATTGCACTAATTATTACTTAGTCGAAATCCTCGCAATCTGTCGTGTGCAAGTGAGGGGGAGCATCCAGTCGCATGCTCGTGTACTCTTTTTGTCCTTAGTCCAATGTTTTTTTTCCACTGGGTTTTTCTTGGTAAGGTTTTTAGCGAGACACGTTCCCATCATATCTCACTTAAGATTGCCGAAATTTGGGGGAGTATCCTGGTGTATACTTCTTACCATTATGTACTCTTTTGTCCTTCGACTAGAGGTTTTTCCCACTGGGTTTACTCTAGCAAGGTTTTGATGAGGCACATGTTTTGTGGTTGATCCCCTACTACTACCACTGTTGCACTCTTTTTCTTTCGATCAGAGATTTTCCCATTGGGTTTGCTCCGGCAAGGTTTTGATGAGGCACACTGTTTTGTGGTTAGTTAATTACATAGAATTTCGGCTTATATCAATCGGCTACACAATTTCTCTTAGGTACCGATTTTGTCCCACACTGGGTTTTCCGTCCCTAAGGTTTTTATGTGTTTAGCACTGCGAATGAACTCGACTCACATCGACAGCATGAAGACGAAGAAATCAAAACGTCCAAAGGGAGAGTGTTGTAGGATATTATTGGACTATTGGGCCTTACTCATAGTGGGCCTAAGTTGGGCTTTCTATCTTGTATAACCCTAACCTCTTCTATATAAAGAAGGTTAGGGTCCGCTTGTATTCATACATTCTGATTAAGAAAGACCCTGTTGTTGTCTCTCTCATACTTCTTTCTATATCTATATATATCTCTATATATCTCTATAACGAGCTAATATGTCACACAACACCAACCTTATATTATATTGTAAGATTAATCTTTCATTAAACTCTTTTATCTTATAACTCGTTTTTATAACCTTTTCAATTACTCAGAGTTGAAATCAAATTAGTTGGGATCAGACAGACTTCATAGGACTAAGTTTTCAGATTCCGCTGCATTATGTTATTTATGTAATAAGTTGTAATATTTATCGAATTTTGTGAGAGTATTGAAATATGTATTTAAAGGATTTTATTAAGTGTTTTTAGTGTTAAATTATTTCAGATGTGTTTCATTTAAGTTAGGCTTTATCTAGCACGTGCCGCCGCACGTGTTATTCGGCCATGTGACTCCCTATTAGGTCAGGGATGTTACATTTTATTGGTATCAAAGCCGCTATCTAGCCGATGATGTGTGAACCACCTCCTGAAGTATGGCGTGCCCGACGAGCACGTCATGCCTGAAGGAGGGAAGAGTGTAAAAACCCGGATTTTCGTATAAAAATACCGGTGTAAAGAGAAAGTATTATCCCAAATCGCCTAGATATGTGAGTACCTATGTGGTATATAAGCTAAAAAAAACCTTCCTTAATATCACCAATGCCTTTTAAAGCCATGCGGCTCGAGAAGCGAAGACGAAATCGGTCCAAAGACGAAATTGGTGGTAGTAAGCAGATAGTAGCGGTTTGGTCGGAGGACCGGGTCGTTACAGAAAGTGTTTAGACAAATGTTTTCAATCTTTATTAAAAACGGGAAAGCTTTCCAAAACTAATGTTCCACTTGATCTGATAATAGATGGAACTGTTTTATCCTTTACAGGTTCGTGTAAATGATTGATATCGGATTCTGGAATGAACTTTCAGAACACTAAAAAAATACATGTGGTTGCAGGATTGGTAATCTCAGCACTATGGGTCCGATGGGATAGCAAATGTACAAATGATGCTTGCATTACAAATCTCAAGAATAACCAAACAAGGGGAATTACAATGCTATAACAAAAGATAATGGATCTCAATAATAATCGAACAAGGGGAATTACATTGCTATAAGAAAAGATAATGGTATTTATAGTCAGAAATAGCTAGTGAAATGTAGTGTTTGCTTGCATCGGTATTGTGTGCGGACTATATTTTTTAAATTACAAATTTACCCATCTTCGTTGGGAGTTGGGACCAAGAAATTATTTTGATTTTCAAATCATCCATGTTTGCATACTCGATACATATCCTATAAAATAAAATGTTACATGCATAATTACAATTAAAGTGTACCCAAAAAACAAATACATATTTTAGTTGCATCTGTCAAGGTCTTTTTTGTCTTTTAACAACTAGTCTTTACTACGACACTATTTTAATACCACCCCTAGGAAAGGTATTACAGATGACGGGGTTAGTGCATATGCGGATGTAGACAGGGGCATGTGATGACACTTATCCTCCAAATTTTTCTTTAACACCATATAATTTTTTCTATGAATCCACACGAAATCTAAATAGGGATCTTATAAGTTTAGTATATCAAACTATCTGTTTTTAACGATTTGGATATCCATATTTCAAATTTTTCAATTTAGGTACCACACTATAATAAATTTTCAATTTAGTTACCACCGTCTAAATAAATCACGGAATCATGTCACGTGACATTTGACAAACATTAATTTGAGAGACTAATTTAACAATTTTGCATAAAAAAATGTCATCCTATAAAAATATTTTTCCCAATTTCACAAATAACAAAAATTTGGATTATATGCTAAATTTGGATTATATGCTAAAAGTTTTTCTAAGATGACATATTTTTTTTACAAAATTGTCAAATTAACATATCAAATTAATATTTGTCAAATGTCACGTGACATAATTTCGTGATTTATTAAGACGGTGGTAGCTAAATTGGAAATTTATTATAGTGTGGTACCTAAATTGGAAAATTTGAAAGGTAACCATACTATAGTTTAGGATAGTAAATGTATTTTTTCCCAATCTAAAAATAAGTGCGTTTTTCAAAAATTATTTTGTTATTCCTTTCCCATAAAATTAAATTCCTGGATCCGTACTTGAGTTAGTGGGATTAGAAATCCCATGGTGTCTTAAGTACACACCAAACACCACTTTGTAGGACTCCCTTCCATTTCTAATCCTATCCCATGGTGCTTATCCATTAAACAAACCATTTCGTGTTTTCAAGTCGGAAAAGTGCGAAGATGAAACAGAAAAAGGACTACAGAAGTGCCTCGACTCATTGCCAATTCATTATAAAACTGTATTGTAGAATGTATAAGAAAGATCAACATGAAAATCAAACAAATACTTACTTCTATACAGAAACAGCAAGAATGGAACCGAATCAATGTATTCATGGTAAATTACAACCTAAACAGAGCAGCAGAATGGCGAGGCAGACACCACAAACTATTTACATAACCTGTACACTGTTTATTTAGTTGTATCATACATCAAGAAGTAAATAAAATGACTCTTAAAAAGTTAAATCCATGACACGCCGACAGTTTTCTACCAGGTCCATTCACACCTTTTCCCCCTTTTCTAATAAAATAAAACCTAACGGATCTAATAATACCGTTACTCATACTTGAAAAAATCCACCAACCAAGAAAGGGGAAAATGTGGCAGCGGAGTCTGGTCAGCTGCTAATGTTATGTTAAAACGCTCTGCACAAATTGTTAGACTGCAAGTTGGACGAACACTGCTCCCTTATTGGGCTTGTTGGGCCACAAAGCCTACTTCTTTTGGGCTCAGATATTCTTACATGTGAAATCGCTACTGCGAGTGCATCGACAAAATCACAGTCATCCTTCTCTGTGCTGTCATCAGCTTCGTTTCCAGGTAAAGGAGCTGAGTTGGCACACGTCCCAAATGAACCAACTGTCGTTTTAATTTCAAAATTCTCCGATTCGGTACTCATAGCTGTTAACTCGGGAGGTGGAGCAGAGTGACTCCTCAATTTTGTCTTGAAAGAGAGTGTCCTCAGTGTACGCTCCGTGTAGAACAAGATCCATGGATGTCCTGTTAAACAATAAAGAAAGAAATTAAGACATGGGATACATGATCTTGCATCAACGCAATTCTACATTCATTTGCCATATTTTAATTTAAAAAAAATCCTTGGGCCATTTTGCAAGAAATATACTTGTAACTTACGTGAGTGATGGTGTTGTTATGTCCTTTTGTGTTTAAGCTTTATTAGAGAGAAAAGCATCATATAATTCCTCGATGCCCTATGATTTCACCTACAGCGTAGGTTCAAAAAATTGACCGCGTGGGTTGATGTAAACACATACTTTCATCGAAAAATGTGCTAACTTGCAGGCGTAGACCCTCTAAAGAAAGAATTGAAGTAGATAACAGGAGTAGAAAGTCAAGACATGTAAACAGCTCTCACAGTAAAGACTAAAGCATATCTAGGGCAATGACAATGCAACCAATATCAAGACAACATAAGAAAAAATGTGCCCACAAGTACCCTTGGACTTAAAATTTCATCTAGTAAGACAACATGGATTTTATGTAATCACAGATTCTCATGTAAGTTGTAACAAGATAATACGTATTTATAGATAGTCAAACAAGCAATATGAAAAAGGCTTACTCAAAACTTCCTCTGCGCTTATCCGTTTGGCAGGGTCCCTGATAAGAATACGCTCCATTAGATCCTTTGCAGGTTTAGATATAGACTCCCATATCCCAGTTTGAAAATCAAGTTTGGAAGTCTTTATAGCCTCAAAAACCGCTTCTAGTGATTCGCCTTGAAATGGAAGAGAACCAGTTAAGAGAGCGTGTAAAAGAATCCCCGCACTCCATACATCGACTTTCTCGGAGTAATTGTCCAACAGAACTTCCGGAGCAACATACGCTGGGCTACCAGCCAAACCAGACAACTTTTGACCTACATTATGGTAGTGCTGCAGAGTTAACTACATGCAGAAATGATAAAGATTCAAAGAAATTGGCAGAAGATAAAATTTTCAACTGGGCAGATATAAGGGAAGCAAAGATTCAGACCATTAGGCTAAGCAGCCCTGATTTTCAGACATCAGCAACCAGGCAAGCATGTCTAGTATTTCTTTCATATTAGAATCAAAAGGCGAACATGGATTTTCTTTGTTAACATATACATGCCTCAACAGTCAACAAGCATGTAACATGGATGGCATTACTGCCAGCCACCATGATTGGCATCTAACATAACCAGTAAGAAATTAAAAAACCCTATGCTAAATTAAAAATACGAGTTGATGGGGTAATAAAACTTGGAACAACGACTTCCATAAGATCTCCACACGTGTCTTGTCTTTTTGGTAAGTAAGGCTTGTCTTGGTCTAACAAAACTACAAAGCAGCATATTATACCCTAACGATTTACATTAGAACAGACTCTATCCTAGATATCAAAATCTCTCAAATCTATCCAACTGATATATTATCAAAACTCAAAAATGACTGAACATTGAAAACTTCAACCAAACAAGTTGACATGAGGTTCCATGTCTTATATTTAGGACAAAGTTAATAAAACAGCAACTTATTACGCCTATCTAAATCAACAAAATAAATAAATGAATAAGGTACCACAACAAAGCAACAGGACCATCAATCATCATAAAAGTATAAACGCCTTCAACCGGAACAAAGAGGTCAAAAACTAATTTAGAGTGAGAGAAACGGGGAGGAAGGTCAATGATGAACTAAACTAGAAAGTTAAGATTCAGAGCGGCATAAACACGCCAAGAAAAGGACACCAACAAAATATGAGGTCATAGTAAACAAAAGTAAGATCCTCACCGTTTGCTATCCTCAAGGCTAGACCAAAATCAGCAAGCTTTATCTTCCCCGAATTAGAGAGAAGAATATTTTCGGGCTTAATATCTCTGTGCACAACTCCCATCTCATGACAATACTTAATTACCAGCATCAACTCCTTGAAAACATTAGCAGCCCTGTGCTCTGAGTAGGGCCCTTCGTTGGTCATCTGATCAATCAACCTCCCATTTGAGCAAAGCTCCATCACAAGATGAAAAGACTCGGAATCTTCGTATACGGCCTCTAAAGTGACCACGCCTGGGTGGCCTGACAAATGCTGCATAATCTCCACCTCGCGATGAACAGTCTCTTCGCCCTTAACCAACGTCTTGCACGCAAACTTCACACCGGTAGCCCTGCTCCGACACAACCACACGGACCCAAACTTCCCCTTCCCAATCTTCTCCCCCGCGACGTAATCACTGTCGATCTTGTTCTTCCTCCCCGTTTGCGTCGCCATGTCAATACACCCTATCTTCCTCTTCAGCCCGCGAGTCGGGGAAACCATAGAAGACGATGAACCGCCACATGGTGGGGCCGTGGCGGCAATGCCCTTACACGAAGACGACCCGATAACAGCAGTAGTCTCCTTACCCACCACATCTTCTTTACACCTCCGCTTCTTTAGCCTAGCAGAGTAGCCCTCTAAAGAGTGATGGGGCCTCCTCAAAGATACCACCTTTGATGATGACGATTCACAGATGGAACCCTCTTCCTCAATCTCCTCCTTCCCCCCTTGTATAATCTCGCTCCCTTTCCTTTTCTTCCTCATATTAACATCTACCCTTACTAATTACAATATCTAATCAAATCAACCACCTGAAATTTGCATAAGAATTATACTTCTTGATCAGATAATAACAAGAAAAAAATTAATTTAACCATCACAAACATATGTACCCTTCCTTCAACCATCACCACATAAAACCAAATACAGATTTATTAAAATACATTACGTGGATAGATTTGTTAGCCCTAAAACTCAACCAAATGATCGAACATGCAAAACCAACAAAATCCCGCTCTCTTTCCTTTTCTTCCTCATATTAAGTATTAACAACATCTGCCCTTATTCACGTAGTACCAGTCATGTCGCCAAAATATATCTTATCTCTAAATTAATTTTGAAAAATCAAATATAGAAAATGGTAGTGTATTTAGTCATATCATTCTATCTATATGATTTTACAATAAACGAATTCAATAATGTCAAATATTGTTTCACTACAGATTATGTGAGTGTAGGATCCCGCCCCCTTATTTTCGCCTCCTTCTTCATCAGTGCTTGTGTGTATGTATATATATGAATATATATGTTATCTGATCAAATCAACCACCTAAAATTTGCATAGAAATAGACAAAGAATTATACTTTCTAGATCAGATAATAACAAGAACAAATAGCAAAGTGAGAACCTAAGAAGTAAGCCATTACAAACATACATACCCTTCCTTCAACAATCACCACATAAAACCAAATACAGATATATAAATATACATTACGCCCATCAAATCATCAAACATGCAAAACCTAAACAAAACATCCAGTAAAAAAACTTTGCCCATCAAATCAGCAATGAATAATATTGACTAAATGTACTTTATTTTATAATAATAATTTAATGACCTCAAGAAAGAACCCAGTGGTTAAACCACCCACATATTAACATCTGCCCTTAGCAATTACAATATCTGATCAAATCAACCATCAGAAATTTGCATAGAAATAGACAAATAATTATACTACTTGATCAGATAATAACAAGAAAATATTAGAAAAGTGAGAACCTAATTACTTACCCATTACAAACATACCCAACTACAGATATATAAATAAGTATACATTACGTGGATAGATTCGTTAGCCCTAAATCTCAATTAAATCAGAGAATTACACTTCTTGATCAGAAAATAAGAAGAAAGAATTAGCAAAGTGAGAACCTAATTAATTCCTCATATTGACAACATTTGCCCTTACTAATTGCAATATCTTATCAAATATTCAACCACCTGAAATTTGCATAGAAATAGACAAAGAATTATACTTTTCTTGATCAGATAATAACTAACAAAAAAAAAAAGCAAAGTGAGAAGCTAAATAATTACCCATCAAAAACATACATACCTATCACCACATAAAACCAAATGCAAATATATAAATAAGTGCACATTAGGTGGATAGATTCGTTAGCCCAAAAACTCAACCAAATCATCGACAAAGAATTATACTTTCTTAATCAGATAATAAGAAGAAAAAATTAGCAAAGTGAGAACCTAATTAATTAACCATTACAAACATACTCAAATACAGATATATAAATATACATTACATGGATAGATTCGTTAGCCCTAAAACTCGACCAAATCATCGAACATGCAAAACCTAAACAAAAAATCAAATCATCAATGAATACAACTGACCCGCAACCTTAAATCAAACAAATATGTATATGCTTAATTTACTTTTCTTTTATAATAAAATTTAATTAGCTCAAGAAAGAAATAAGAACCCAGTATTATATTACATCAATCAAATCATCAATGAATAAAATTAACAAACAACCTTAAATCAAACAAATATGTTTATGCTAAATCTAATTTTCTTTTATAATAATAATAATAATAATAGTTTAATTACCTCAAGAAAGAAAGAAGAACCCAGTAGTAAAAAACAAACAAAACGAGGAATCTGAGAGAAGAGAGAAACCCTAGAAAATTCCCGATTAGCGTTGCGAAGAGGTTTAATGGAGTTTTTACTTAATTAATAGTATATTATTACTCCTTATTAACCAATATATATATATATATATATACTCCACACTTGCCACTATTGAATTTGTTCTGGGAGGGGTTGGTCGTTTCTTTTTGCCCAACACATTTTTTACATCCATAAATAATAATAATAATATTATTATTATTATTATTATGAGTCTTTTTCCACTCCCAAACCCGTAATTTACAGTTTGACTAGTTTATTTTTTATTTTGTTTTTTTTTACCATTTTGGATTTCTTTGAAAAAATTTAATAATAATAAGAGATTTTTTGACTTTTTTTTTTTTTTGCTCGAATTTTGTTTTACGTCAAGTTCGCTATATTTACACGATAAATATTAATAAATACCAATAATCTAAAAAAACACAAACCCACCGGATATAGCGTAATGGGCTAGAGTCCGCACAATCGAATAGGAGGTGCATGGTTAAAGTTTGTTAATAAGGGTAGGTGGTGTAAAATCACTTGATCCACTTTAATAAGATTTTTAAAAATAAAAAGTAAAAAATCTAGAAAAACACAAAATTAATATATTTGTTCTGTGACAACTATTAGCCAAGCATCCTCGAAATAAGAAATATAGAGAGATAGCAAAGTATAACTTTGTATTCATCAATGTGTGTCAAATTATGAAGACTCCATACCCTTACTATAGTGAAGGAGTAGAACAAGTTACATGTGGAAAGCTATAAAGTCAAATGTCTTAACACTTTATACATGAATGTATGTAACTCTATATATGAATATGGACAACCATCAAAATGTATCACAACACTCCTCATTGGGTGTCCAAACATACTTCAAACTTCTTCGTCTTCATAAAGTGTAATGAGTTGTTGAGTCGCATTCGCTATTGCCAACACATAAAACCTCAAGTCCGGAAAACCCAGTGAGGGACAGAAACCGGATCATAGGATAAAATGGTTTTACAGAATGGAGTGGGCCGAAACACTATACAAGTGCGTGAATGAACTGACTAGAAAATTTGTGCTTCGTCAAAACCTTGCCAAGAAAACCCAGTGGAAAAAAGTAGGTCGAATGACAAAAGGCTACACAACTGTCAGTAGTATCGGGAGAAAATAATAATACACAGTGTGCCTCATTAAAACCTTATTAGAAAAAATCATGTGGGAAAAACACTCTAATCGAATGAAAAAAGAGTAAACAATGGTTATGAGTATGCAACTCGATACTCTCACTCATTTCGGCAATCCTTACTGATGGTGCGAATCATGTCTCATTAACAACATTGCCAAGTTAAACCCAATGGGACAAACCCTTGGTCTAAAGACAAAAAGAGTACACGTGCATGCTCCTCATCACTTGCGCACGACAGGGTGCGATGATTCATCTTAAACATAAAATGGCTCAAGGTAACTCGGATAGTCTATGAAATACTTAGTGAAGGTGTGATTAATTGTGTTTAAACCTGACCAAGGTACACCCGATAGGACAAACTCTTGATCTAATGACAAAAGAGTACACTCACAACACGAGCATTCATCGGGATGCTCACTCTCACTTGTATACAACTGTATGCAAGGACTTTGGCTAAGTAGTCATACAAGACAAATAAGCAATTACGTATGCAATATATGTGTGCAAGAATATGGAATAAAAATGAGCAATCAATGAGGCGCTACTGCTCTTCATACGTGAAGAAGTGTATTCGGCAAGATATTCTTGGGGGCATTTCATATGACAACTTAAATGTTTCATATTGATCATAAGAAAGAGCACATATACTATACGTATGGCTGATACGAGTTAGATATATACTCTCTAGTCATCTCATAGAACATGAGTAAATTTGAGCAGTTCATATAAGTAGCCTATACAGTCTTTCCAAGACCTCCAAGCTAGATATTGTTGCCTTTCCAATGGTAAAGACATAACCATATCGGAAAGCCCCTTATGCGGGTTTGATAAGCAACTGACATCGGTATAACCGAAAAAGGGTGGCGTTCTTTCAAGTACTAGAGGGGAGTACACTCGATGACGCAATGGGATAAAATAAGCCCACATCCATAGTTAACTTTAGGTAACGGGAAAATGTTTTTTTTGTCATTCCACTTGGTAGCGTGTTGGCGCGATACTGTGTCGAGCTGCACCAGCAGTTGAGATGTTCAAACTAGTACATTTGACCAAGTACAATGATGCACTTATTTTATCTAAATAGGAACACACATAGTTCGATATCTCTTTGACGTCACCTTTCTGACGAAATATGCCGACATTAATGTTTAGTGAATAATCATGGGAGAATCTGACAGCTTAACGTCATGATGACTATAGCATCGCACCACCTCTCGGGTGTAGTGTGAATCATGGACTATGATTACGGTGCTCGAACAACAGGTCGAGACAACACCATGTCTTCCTAAAATTCTTCATCCCGAAGGGCAAATCCGAAAGCGGATTGCTTAGTAAACATGCAAGGGCACATATATATTCACATATCCCAAGCTAATCAAGTATTCACTTAGACAGGAATACATCTGTATGGATTAATCTAATCCATATAGTGAAAGTCTCCTTATAATCGGAACGGGTCCCATGGCCAGGAACTACTTGATTCAAGCAATTGAAGTCCGACATGGACCTTTATATATATCTCCGTATTTATATCCCCATAGAAAATAGCTATGACCACATCAATGGGCTACATATTCAGTTTTTCGGAAACTACTAAACTGATAAAGTAGTGGAACGCTATGATGTCCAATACGATAGAATCAATCATCTCGTACTCAATTCTAGGGCGTGAGAGAAGCCTTGCACCAGCAAGCGTAATTTGTACTATCTTATTATTTTCATCACGCTTCCTTATGAATACCCATTTATAACACATCAGTTTATCATTGGGCGGGTTGGAACGACTAGTCCAAACACGCATTGTTTCGCTAAGGAATACAATTAAATCTGGATTGGTTGTTTCCTAGCCAGTTTTCTCTTTGTTCAAATTTAGTAACGATATCTGATTATGTGTCATCATTTGGTCATAATATCAGTTGTTACTGAATGTATGAGCAAGTCATAGATGACAGTCTCGTTTTCAGTATCGTCTAAGCTAGTATAACGACATATATTTGGAGATTCTCAGAATGAGGTGGAATTCATACCTCTCATTGATCCATAATGATCTCGTATGACAAACGAGTAAGGAGTTCTCCGCTTACTGGACGGAACATCCATCCTTCCCATTTCTAGGGAAGAAGACAGGTTGGATAGCAAATAATAGCATCATTTGCTTGGCGGATTCAGCCTAAGCAACATGTTCAAATGGAACACGACATCCAAGTAGGTCAATGCTCGTCTCGAGCATTGGTAGCAATCAAAATAAGATAAGTTTGCTCGGTTTTTTCATTTCCAATTATTTTTCCTAACTAGCCTAAAACTAATAATATACAGGATAAACCACTGTCGTAGAGAGCACGATTGCATTTAGCATATGCAATAAGCCGTTAAACTTTTAAAGCGTAAAAGGATGAGTTTTGTCTCGTGAGGGTTATTAGTGAACACCCACAAATAGATTGTGTTTTAAATCTACCAATTAAGTCCCCCACTCTTATAAATTCACACGGATGCATCTAGATGAAAAGTACTCAGTCATATTAAAATAAGGTAAGACCTCTAAAGATACTTAATGCTTGTCGTTAAAAATGCCCCTCGCCCCAAAATAACTTGATTTAATATTGTACATGTTTTATGATTAGTATATACTGTTAGCCCGAAGTTCGACAGTTGATCAAGAAAAATGCCTTACAATTCATCATTTTTACTAAAATTAACTATAAAAACAAAAGCTTATACAATAAAAATATATATTATTGCATAATCTCCATGCTAGTTTACTCACAACATCTTTCATTTTTTCATATAATAGGAGCTCACTTTTTTTCATTGTTAATTAATTTTTCCCTTTTATACCATTTGAGCATTCAAATTATTTTCCTCCTTTGTTCACACTACACCGCTCCTCTTTATCTCATCGGGTCTTTTTACCCATTTATTCTTCCGGATTTTTTCCATCCGTTCTATCAAGGCTTGATGATATTTATATCCTCTTCACGTTTACCTATCTTTTGACATTACTGGAAGGGTATTCAACCATCTCAATGAACAGGGGCGCATGTGACAGTACTAAGTCTAGAAAAATGTTCTCTCAATCTCTACTTACACTTGTGTGTAAGTGAAGACTTATTGGCCATGCTGCGGATTCTTAAAACTAGCCATAATATTAGTATATGTCGTAAGGCTAGACATGTTCTCTTAGAGAACGGTGGGTTTATGCACCTGTCGATCCACTCCTAAGATAATGTTGGGGATCTAGGGTACCAACAATGAATTACCCAGAACAAGGACACCGTCTACTTAAAATAGACTTTTGTATATTGTATGAAAGTTTTATAAAAATGGTTTTTGCAAGTTTTTAGGGACGGTCATGGAAAAATGAGTAAACTTAAATACACTTTAAACTTTAGCTATAGCATGCAACTTGTACAATATTATCTCACCCTAAATTAGCTTGAGTGAAAGATTTAATAACAAATCAGACGTATCTAAAGATTTAACACCATAAAGTAATAGGAGTATTTTTTTTCGGTCTCCAAGGTATCGCCACATGTTCACGTATAAGAACTGGCTTCTTAAATAATAAACGAAAACAATCTAAGGTTTTTTTTTTTCATTTTCTATTTTTCTCATGCAATCCTAACACAAGTATTTACAATGCAAACACGATAGCCTAAACATGAAAAGTATGTACAAAATTAATAAATGTAGGAGTTTATAGAATGAATACACCTTTTAGTGAGATGTCGCAAGAGATCTCCGCTAATTGTCGGAAGATGGCTAATGGCCACCACCTAGTACTCCAAGTAATGCTCATATGTACACTGTCTCGATTACTTCTCCACTACTTGCGCCTGTCTAATCAAAACACTAAACGAAACATAAAATGCAAGTGTGGAAGAAATCGTAATATATTTATAGTAAACTCCATAAAAACTCTCTCAAGTAAGAGACTACAGATAAAGGCTAAAAAAAATCTTCTTTTTTTTCGATTTTCTTGGTTTTATAGAAAGAAAAATAAATGGGGGTTTTAATTAACTAAAAACACATATATTAACATATTTTTTTTTGAAATTTTTTCCCCATTTTCACATGCATTCAACGGTAATATACCTCTCCCCTCCAACTAAATCTCACAGTGCCCTCACTGTTGGAAAGATTGGAAAACAATCAACGTTGAGTGCATGCAAAGACCACATGCACTAGACTAAACAATATTTACAAATGATTTTTTTTCGTTGTTTTCTTTAAAAAATGTGGCTCTTTATTTTAGATTTTAATATTTTTACGGGCACTGTTTTTGCTTACCTCGATCTCGTAGATGTTCAATCAGATCTTTCCACCCTTTTGGTTTAAACTTTGATTGGTGGAAGGTTTTACAGATAACAATCCGCTTAAACTTTGCTAATTTTAGGTTGCGTCTGAGGTTATTAAAATATTTTCTGCATTTATGTCTCCCTCAACGTTTACCTCTCCAACAACACCGCTTACTTCTCTTCCTCCCTGAGAATATTTTAAAATTACTTTCCCACCTCTCATTAGATTAGAAATTTTGATTAATTTTAGAGTTGTGATTAAGTCATTCAAGATATGGTGATGAGGACTCTCGGCCTACTCCTATCGCCTTACGATATCTAAGGAATCTTGTGGGGTGATCACAATTTATAAGATTATGCTTTTGCATATAAAAGTTCCTACCCTTCTAGTAACATTAATGATGACTTGGAGAAAACTCCACACTTTCCAACCCAATGCTCGATAAATCGAACATTGATGGATGTCAAAATTAAACATGAATGGGTCGTGATAGGCACCTACATTAGATTTCATAGGTGTGGGTTCCCTCTCATCTCGACACTCTATCAGCTCACTTTTCTTACACTCCCGCTCAAGACTATCACTATGATCCACTAGCCTATCAAAAATTATTAGCTCGCAAGCTTTCATTTCAGGCTCTGTGACCATCACCTCCTCCATATGGTTACCAATGTCACAACACTTGTTTTAATTTAAGTTTAACCTAGTATCTATTACTAGTTCAGTAGGTTCATTTTTAGGGCGTGTGATCATCACCTCCTCCGCTTTATTTTTACCAATATCACACACCTCACTTTTGGGTTGTGTGACCATCACCTCATCCTTAGTTTCTTTACCATTGTCACAAACCTGAGTTGGAGTGTAAGGATTAATTGATTTAGGTGGTGTGATTATTTTCCCTTTAGGCTCTAAGATTGGCTGAGGAACACATTTTAGTGTGGGTGTCATTACCATGGAGGTTACTTGTTCAATTTTAAAATCACTATTGGTCACCGGTGGTAATTAAATTGCATCCTCAATAGGATTCCCCACTCCTTTTCAGTCAAAAAAGTCTCCTCAATGAGGGCAAAGATTTCGTCATGGGTTGAGTCAATGAAGTTCGAGGGCCATTTGGCGTCCATCATGTCCTAAGTGGTTTAGGTGCGGCCTTATAAAATATCTGTATATCACCCCTACGATAGTCCAATTATGAGAGGAAGAACCTATTGTTCTTAGTGGCATTAAAGTTTATCCTACTCATTTTAAAGAAATTCTTGATCTTCTCGCGTTCAGCAAGAAAGACAGAGTTGGTCTTTGAACTAAGAGTTTTGATTGGTGATTGCGTGATGGTTTGGTGGTTTATTGGAGGTTGTGGAGGATAATGTTGAGTTTGAAAATCATTTAGAGTGTTATCAGTTGTGCATTGACCTTTAAGGTTGGCAGTAAGTTGTGTCGGCGATCAACCGTCTTCGCTCACTCCAAGTTGAAACTTGATGAAGGAATCGGTGATCAACCTAGCCAATCGGTATTCTGGACTTATCAACTCGGTCATCGTCACCTGACAGTCGTCAGGTCTCGACGTTCATTGAGATGTCTGGCTTTGAAGTTGAGACTGATTTTTGTTCATTTGTTGAGCGTTTTGAGCGTCAGGCAAAGTCAAGCAGACAAAGTTGTCGATAATAAAGAAAAAACAATTAAAAAAGAGCTACATTTTTCCCAAATACTCATTAGACGAAGTCTGGACCAAGCCTAAGTAAAGCCACAAAGCCTAACAAGCCCAAAACGTGAAGATCTTCTAGAAGCTGAACCTGTTCCGTCAGCTTTAATTTTGAAAATTAAAAGATATCGATATAGTTTGTTAGCTTGTGTTTTTTATCCTATATAATCTGTTGAACTTAGAGTTCAATAATGATTTTGATTATAACTTTGATTATGCGTTTAATGATTTTACGATTTCGATGATATAATGCTTGTCTTTTCCAAAAGTAGAATTTGTAAATTCCAGAACGCCAAAAAGATAGAGCTCAGAAAAACGAAGCCACAGGTTCAAGCGGAACCAGAATCGGAGCTAAAACGAAGAAGTTACGGGCTTTTGAAGATTAACGAGAAAACAGAGAAAACTGAAGAACGACCGATCGTCTGTACAAAAACGACCGATCGTTTTTGTTCTGATTTCTTCCAGAGAGTCCACAAGAAAAACGATCGATCGAAACTCAGAAACGACCGATCGTTTTCTGAATAACGACCGATCGACTGTAGAAAACGACCGATCGTTTTCTGCAGATCTCGAAAACAGCTTTTCAGCTTATTCTGGAAAGTTGCTTAAAACCTCTGAATAAAAGCCTCAACCACTGCCAACGGTCATATACAGAAAAACAGACCTTTGGTTTTTATAAAGAAGCCAAATCTCTCTCCCAAAATCACCAATGACTACCAATCTATCATCCTTCATCATCTCTCAATAAAAACCCTAAAAATCACCATTTTGGTGAAGATATTCGAGAAAGAGGGAAATCAAGGAGAAAACAATTCAAGCTCAACAACTCACCAATTAGCTTATTTAGAAGCAATTAAAATAGTGAGTGTAGTTACATTATTGTAACAAAATTGTAACGAGTGTTTTATAAACTCTTTTGTGAGCGAGTGATCGGGTAGAGGCTTTGTAAGCAAGTGAAGCTTAAAATCTCTAGGTCTTTTCATTCGGGACACTCATAGAGTGAGGGGGAGCTTAATCGGTTGATTAGCTCGATAGGATTGTAATATCCAAAAGATTATTTTTAGTGAAATACTCGGTAGTACCGAGGAGAGGACGTAGGCCGTTTGCCGAACCTCTATAAAATCACGGTGTCATTTTCTTTCCCTATCTTTTACTTTCCGCAAATATTCATTATTGCTTATTTTCATGCTTGGGTTTAGAAATTCTAGCAATAGATTATCTCTTGTTAAAACACTTAAGCTAAGAATTGCGTAAGTTGGGGTGTTAGTTGCACTTAAGTTTTAATTAGGCGAAAATCGCCATAAACCTTATTCACCCCCCTCTAAGGTTTAGCCGCACACGGGCCAACATAATCGAACCTCAGACCCTATCGATAATGGGGTTCGATTATATAAGGACAAAAGTATCCCAAAATATATGAAAAGGGGTTCGACTCAAAGACCCTCAAAACCCCCATTTCGATATACTCTTTGAAACAAACCTAGTTGAAAAGGTTGAAGTTTAATGAATAATTATATAACTCTGGTTTTCCATAAATTACATGCTCTGTTTTGAGGCTGGTGCTCGTTTGAGTGGGCAACCACCGAAGTTTTGTCGGAGCTCATGGAAGCTCGCTGAAACTCTGGTCGGATTCTTAGAGCCTCGATAGTGCTCCGGGCAGCTTGTCGAAGCGATGTACGTCTTTTCAGAGCTTTAGATAGCCCGGTGGAGCTTCTTTGGAGCTTGCAGGAGATTCGTCGAAGTTCCAGTAAGCTCGTCAGAGTTCCTGCAAGCTCGTCAGAGCTTCACCAGAGCACCGGTGGCAGTGGGTAGGTGGTGAGAGTAGTGTGAGTTTTTAAGTGTTTTATGTGTTTTTGGAAGAAAAGCTTGGGATTGTATTTTTAGCCAGTTAGGTAATATAGTTTGGTGCATTGTAGTTTTTGGTCATTGCCCGAGCCATTTATCTCCAACTGGTTTGTTATATCTTCTGATATCAAGCCATGTTTAAAATTATACCAAAGTCATATCTTATTTTGAGGACATGATCTTATGGATATACTAATACCAGACTTCAGTTTCGGTTTATCTTTTTTGTTTTGAAAATCTAACCGAACAGTTTTGTTTTTGTTTGGTTTTTCAAGAAAAGTCCCCACCCGTGTATCACAAGAATAGAGGACATACACGGAAGCAGAGTATCTGACTCTGAGTCAGAATTACTCTGCTTTCCACAGCCATTGGATCTGCTACAGTTTAAATTTGAGGACAGATCCAATGGCTGTAGAAGCAGAGTAACCCTGATTCAGAGTCAGGTACTCTGCTTCCGGACATACACACGGTCACAATGATCACAAAGAAAAATTTAATATAAAATTAAAAGATTGAAAAATAATTAAAAAAAACATAGATAAAAAAAATAAAAAATAAATATATATATATATATATATATATATATATATATATATATACTTGAAACTACTTGTTATTTCATTATACCTTAAGTTTACAGTTGATAGAAAATTCTGAGTTATTCCAAATTTTTATAGCACAAAAGGTTATCTTTTTTAGTTAGTAATGACTGAACGAATATATAAACCAAATGCTATACAGTAGAGCCTATACTACATTAACATTGCAAGCAGAGAAGAGTACTCCCTGCCAACTTAAATTGAATTTTTAAATTTTCAATAAAACTCTGAATGATTTTTTTCACAAAACAAGTAGGAGTGGATCAAAACTTTTAAGATGAGCAATAATAGAGTGAAACACCCGCAAAGAAGTGGGATAGAACGAACAAACTCCGAAATCTGCTCATTTAACAAAGAAGAAATGGAAATAAAGGCGATTCCAGAAAGGTATAAAATTCAATGTGTAATGAGCAAAGGCAGTTTACAACATGTGAAAGAAGAAAGAATACTCGATATGTTACATTAAGCACAACTTTTACTGTTTTTGCTTTCCAGTTACAAGTGACCGGATAAAAGATTCAAGAGAAAAACAAAGAAGAAATCAACGAAAACACTGGTCAGTATATCTGAAAATCTACATGAGAAGGTTGTAATTAGTTGGTGAAAACTTTAGTAAATTGATAGGGACAACTCCTACATTGATAACGGAAGGAGCATCCTGCGTTTCTTTTTTCGGGCCAATCTTACTTGCTTTGTAATCTTCATGCACACCAGCAGAAGCAATGTAACACAAACTAAGATAAAGGCAAGTTTCATATGTCTGAAATACAATGAAACTGCTGAAAACACCAAAAAAGCTAGAATGACGAGTTCCCATATTACAAAAATTACAACATCCACCCTGCAATATAGAAAGTGTCACAACAAATGTATATCAGACGTCGAATTCATTCTCTAAAATATTTAAACAATTTAAGGAGGAGAGCAACAACAGTAGCAAAAACAAACAAGCTTTTCCGCCACTAACAATTTATTCTAGGTAATCAATTTGATTTCTGACCTTCCCAGAAAGAGGTGAAAAAGATTTAGGTAGCCTATCAGAACAAAATGAGTAGAAATCGTAATGCTTACATATACACTGTGAATATAGTTGCCTGTAGTTTGTTGAAATTTGGACAATGAGGTGCCAGAGGTTGTAACACCCCAGATTATCCTAACATCAAAATGAAGTTCTTATCCTTAAACTTGCCTCAAACTGTGTGTGCGAGTTACATTAACTAGGTAATCATACAAAGAATTATGACAATAAACTAACAAGCAATGCTCTTCCACACCCAAATATAGCAACCCAATCCTACAAATATTAAGGCTGCATATTCTATATTTATGAATATTTTATTACAAAAAGAAGGGTCAAGAGACAGAATCTCAGAAAAATGCATCTATAAATTAGTTCATGGCCCAACTAGAAAAGAGGACTCAAGTGCGTACTCACAGTGCCGAGAACCATAGTAATAGTTGCCTCCAAACCCATCTTATAAGACAACAAAAATAAAAAGGGAGTTGTCAGATATGACACTTGTCATTTAAGGTTGTTAGCCTAACAGAATGGTGTTTCTTTAGCCATTGAAAGCTTAGCTAGGAATACTATTTTGAACATAAGATGTAGGTAGCAAGACTGTGACAGAAATGAAGTTTCTTCACATGAAAATGTTGTTGGAATGGATGTACAGGTTGAGTACTTACGTCTAAAACAAAGTCTGGCACCGAACTCCTCGTTGATAACTTCAGTCTATCATTAAGCTTCTCTTTGTTAAAGTTCATCCCTAATCAATTAGTCAACATCGGGAAGGTATGAAAGGTGTACTGTACTATCCACATTCATCTTTTAGATTTATGCTTAGACTACGTAAGATACTAAGACAGCTTAGTAGGGGTTGGCTGTGGTTGGCTAGTTATTTATTAAAAAATATATTAAATCAGAAAACCTAATGTTCAGAGTTGATTGGGAAGAATAGTATAAAATAAATTACCTTCCACGGTCCGCATTTAGCAAGTGCCCATCAAGTAAAATCACCACTGTATGCAAGAATAGCTAATACTTACCACTGTCAAGACCTGAATCTTCATCTCTTACAAAGGGGTTTGGGTTCAGAACTATAAGGATATTAAACATGCTCGTTTTTCGAGATTCACGTACCACATGATCTATGATGGTGATGACATCTAATTTTTAAGGAAACATGCATATTGCCAACTATGTAGTGTTAAACTGTCTAATTTCATTCTGAATGGGGATAGAGAAATATCACATTTTCCGATCCGGTAATCACAAAGTAAGCATTCTCCCCATTGTTTATGTGATCTTTTTACAACTCTTTTTTCTTTTCGGAAAGGTCAAAAATCATTAAGAATTGACACATGTATGCAACAGCTAAAGCTAAAAGGAAATTGTCTATTTTAACTTCGACAATTTGGGGGTTCGGCTTTGCACGTCCAGCTGCACTAAAAAGAAAATCGCCTATTATTCCTAGCAAAATTAGTCATGCTATTTAGCAAGCGGTGACCAAAAACAGTAAGCATTGATCAATCAACTAAAGTGAATGTTTCTTTGTCTTCAGGTCTTCTGTAAGACTACAATTCCTTTACTTCCAACTAACAAAGGGCAAGTTAAAATCAACATCCTGAGAATAGAAGCTAATAATTTGAATTAGGACATGCATGTAGCCCAATGACCGAAATTTGCATAAGAAATGGCTGTTAAAAGAAGGTGATCTAAGCTTCACTCTTTATTCTCCCGCAAAACACGTTTGTTTGCTTGACTAGTCCCCAAATAATTCATTACAACTGTTTGCATAATATAAAGCTGCATGTACGGAAGGTTTTTGCAAACCGAGCTTAAGCATTTTACCACAGTTCATGCTTCTATTACCACAAAACTGTAGTCTCACTGACTCATGAATCATAGTTTCACAGACCATAGTTTGAGGGACTACTAGCTCATGCTCTCACTATAATTACAATTGTCTCTGACTATCATTAACAGACTTGATCATTTCAATATTTTGAGATCTTCGGCCTACAATAACTCCCCATAATGAGAGGAACCTATAAGCAAAAATTAAACCTAAACTATCATAACTTACATTTTGGCCCACCACGAACATGCTTAATATATTTTTTGTCCATTTTGCACCCCTCTGAACTGAAATAAAACCACATCCGCTGTCTAGGTTTAACATGAACTGATCAAACCCTTTACATAAAAAATTATTACTAGCAGCAACAACCATGTCTACCACTTATCATGCCTCAAACTCATAACAAACACTTAGTATCTCAACACCACTACTCGACCAAAACTAGGTAATGACAGGCACAATGCCAATTAGCAACAGATCACTTTCCTCTCTAAATATGTCCATGGATTGTAAACTTACTCTATCCGCTACTCTCTTTCAATTTTAAGCTGAAAACAGTTTAAAACTCACGTCCGCAATAAAATATCCGCAAATTGTGACTTTTAAAAAATTTAACAAGTAAACAGTACTACACAGCCTTATTTAGTAAGGGATGTATTCCAATAATCCAACCAAATGGAGCCAGTTGACCCATTATCCTTAAGATATCATTCAACCTAAATCAAAAATCATATCACCCATGGTGCAATTGTCTTAACAAGAACACACAAAAAATCTGCATATACAATAAGGTAACTAAATCCGAAACAAATTTTAATTCTTACTCTGAAAAGTGTAATAACAAAATGATTAATTAAATTTAGACCACTAACTATCCAATATAAATGATCTGAAGTCAAAATTAAATCAGCTATGACACATTTGTCATGTGAAAAAACTGAACCCAAAGTCAGGAAATTAAACATTTAGTTTTAATTAAGAAAGTGAAATACAAATAGAAAAGTGGCCGGCTCAAGCACCACAGCGGAGCCAATTTTTTTTTTGACAATATGCATTAAAAAGAAATATTGCAAAATAACACACACAAACGGTCGCTTTTTACATATTTTTTGAAGCAAATTCTTCAATTATTTTATCATCCGAAAAGAGACAGCCAAAGGGCCAGACTCCGTAGACAACTAATGTTTCCATATAGTTAAACTGCAATGACTATCGTTAACACCCAATATAAACTAGCAAAGAAAAGTGAAGCCTAAAAAGCAGGGCCGCTCCTTATTCCATCCAAAACAGCAAATTTGCTTAGGTGCCGACCGATAAAAGGCGACAAGATTTAAATTCCTTTAAAAATGTATATATAAAGTATAAACAGTTTCTTTATAGTATAATAAATTCTTGCGCCTTTTTACTTCAATGCGGGCTTTCAGCACAATAGGTTAGGTAGTGTCCTGTTTGAGGGTTAGGTACATGGTTCGAGTCTTTCTAGCGGGTTTTTTTTTATTATTAAGCCTTAGGCGTTCAGCACAATTGGTTAGGTAGTGTCCTGTTTGAGGGTTAGGTACGTGGTTCGAGTCTTTCTAGCGACTTTTTATTTTTTAATTTGAATGGTAAAATAAAAGGAAAACACTGTGTGTGGGTCTACCACTAGACTAGAGCAAAATATAATGAACATGTTACATTCTTTTAGGTATTTAGCATTTTTCAACATATAGACATTACACTTAAAAGGCGCTTTTTTGTGTGTGAATAAATTGACAGCTTAGGTGTTTTAGACCATAGAACCGGCCCTGCTAAAAAGTAGTAAAATTTAGGAGAATAAAAAGGGTGGGAACTCTAGAAAAAAGTGATATGTGAATTAATAAACTAGTATAACAAAAAAGTGATATGTGAATTGCCAGATAAAAAAAAAAATTGGTCCCTAATGATTCTATATAACGAGTAACATGTGAATTAATAAACGACGCAGTTTATACCCAAAAAACAAGAAAAGCCTCCGACCGTAGACAACTAATGATTCTATATAAACAATCTGCAATCACAATTTGTAGTCGTATCACCCTACATAATTAACTAAGGAAAATGAAATCCTAAAAACTACAAAAACAAAAAAGGGGAGAATCATTGAATTGATTAGTACATAAAACATATGTACTTAATATCAGAAACCCACATTCTCAAACTCTTATTTAAGATTTGGTACATATCAACGTAGCACCAAAGTTAAAAACAAAGAGTAAAAAAATGTAGCATCATGTAGCATATGTGCCTAAATTTAAAACAGATCTTAACCATGAGTTTTTGATAGTTAATTCTCAAATTATGTACTAAATGATCATTTAAGGTGGAAAAAAGGGGAAAGAGAGGATGAAAGTTATATATGTATATACATGTGTATATATGTTTGTGTGTATGGGCTGGTGTGATATATATATATAAAATTTAAAAATTCAATACATGCAATTTTACATCTCGGAAAAAAAAAAACGCATATTTGTCTCCCGTCGTGAAACCGTGAAGATTTGCATTAATCAAATCTTGATTTGGAGCGTTTATGCATAAAAGTGTCTACAAAAGTGTCCCTTGAATGCTCCACATATATATATATATACTAGTAATTGTGCCTCACGCGTTGAGTGTGCGGCGCGTAATGCAATAAAAATATAGAAAATAGGTATAGTTATGATATAAATATGTGGATAATACAAAAAAAAAACATACTTTAAGATTTAAAAAAATGTTTGGTTGTTAAAGAAGGATAAATAGTTTTATTAGTTTTTTTTTAGTTTTTATATTTTAATGTGAGTATAGTATTATTGTAATTAATATAAAAATGCAGGGGTATTTTTGGAAAAAAATGGCTAAATTGGGCAGCCTCCGTTGGCTTATTATAATAGAAAGATAATATATATATATATAGACTTTATGTGAAGACCCCTTATGAAGACTTGAAAAACTATTTGCAAAATAGTATTGATAGTTTGAAAAATTACAAATAAAAAAACTGATAAGTAACTGCTAAAATAAAAAAACTGATAAGTAACTGCTAAAATAAAAATAACTGATGTTTTACGTTACCATCTCTCTTCCTTATTATCTCTCTTCCTTATTATCTCTCTCTATTATATATATATATATATATATACTATTATCTCTCTATTATCAAACCCCCCTCCCTACCATAATTGCCCCTCCGTTCATCAAAAATTCTATAACGGATTACAGATTTTTTTTTTGATTCACACCCATCGGGTGGGCAGGTCCGCTAGTATATATATATATATATGTGTGGGTGTGGGTGTGGGTGTAAATATAAAGAAACCTGGAAAAGGTGAAGTTGGAAGGCAGTATACATGGATAACAAAACAACAAAAAAAAGATTAATAGCCAAATAAAAAAGAAAATGGCCGCTTATTTCAATTTCAAAAGCAAAGTATTAATCATCAAACAAACTAGGCAGTAGACAACTAATGTGTTTATAGGTATAATTAATCTGTAATAAAAGTTGTAAGTTAATGGTATCACCTAAACATAATTAACTATGGTCGTTTACCCTCCACAAAAAAAACATAATTAACTAAGGAAAATGAAATCCTAAAAAGTAGACACACACACACAAATGATGTAAATATATGTATGTATCAACTCTTAATTAAGATGAAGTACATATACAGGTAGGTGAGAATCAAAGTAATGATAATTAATAAGTTAGTAAAATGATGAATTTAGGGGGGGGGGGGGGGGGGGGGGGGGGATGATAATGGAATATAAAAAAAAAGGAAGGTAGGTAGAGGAACCTGGAAAAGGGTAAGTTGGAAGTGGATGAAAAAAAAGAAAAGGAAGACCAATCGTGTTTGGATCTAATCTGATATTCACGAAGCTGATCCGCTAGATTTGATCTTGTTATCATCCTTTCCTTTTCCTTTTACCCTCTCTTCTCTCTTCTATATATATATATATATATAATTAGTGTTTGGGTTATGTAATTATAAAAATGTCTCCTGTCATCACCAATGGAGAGATAGAGAGAGGCTCAGAATGTATACAGAATAAATAAAAGAAGAAGAAGAAGCAAGAGTAACTAAATTGTCATGTTGTCATGGCTTCAAATAATACCCCTCATTTATTTCAAAAATAATACCCCCTCCCCTTCAAATTCATACCTAAACCCAACTCCCAACCCCGACTCTACCCACATACGTGAAACCACTACTCACATTCTTAATTCTAAATTTTACAACGTCAGATTTTACATTTATCTTTATATAAAATTACAACTTACTTTTTTTAATTTGATTATAATAATTTTATATTATTTCTTTTTATTTATTTATTATCATTTAATAATTATAACAATATTACAAACACAAAAATATGTACTCTATCATAATTTATTATTATTATGTTAATCTAGAAAATTATATGCATTTTTTTTATAATTAATAAATTTATAGGGTTCCTAATGCATGTCATGTTTTATACCATAATCATCAAATTTTAGAAAAAATGAGTCTATAACACCATTTTAAGCCATCACAAATTGTTCAAAGAGAAAAATCAATGCTTTTTCATTTCGTCAAATATTTTATTTCGCATTCATTTTTCAAGTATTCAACATTCATTTTATGTGAAACACGCTATATCCCTATCGTAGCGGATAGAATTGGAAACTTTTACTTAGTTTATATTTGTAAATACTAATGAATTAATCAGACTAGTTTGTATAAATCTCACCACATTCTCTCACCTCTCTTTAGAGTTATTATAAAAGAATATTATTACTTAATCTAATCCAATAATTATGTTCCACTTCAAACAACAAATACGTCTAATAATGCTTAGTGTAAATTGTTGTGTTAAACATATAGTTTTTCATTTACTTATTTTTTTTAATGAGTTTTATCCTACGTAGCACATATATGAGTACCTGTGTACGACTCGATCGGACATGAACACTGTGCAACGACAAAATTTGGAAATTTAGGACTTAATAAACAATATTTTTTTTATATAATTTTATATTTATTTAGTTTACAAAGCAAGAAAAACTATACATATAACATAAGGGATTAGGCACCGACAAATCTTAGTAATAATTAGTAATCCTAACTGAATGTATTGTTAAATTTTTTTAAAGATAAAATCATAAATTTAGAAGTTAAAAACTAGTAGTAGTTTTTAAGATAAGAATGGTAAATTAACATGTGAAAATTCAGTAGTACTAAAAAGTAAAAATGATTAGTCGAGTCGGTATATGATTTAGGTATAGCCGACAGGTGCCACGCTAATAATTAATAAATTAAATTGGTATTCACTCATCCACCACATAATCTAAATCTAACAAAACACACACACCTAAAGAGAAAGAGGAGAATTGAACCCTGAAGCTCATACTATACTAGCGAACCTGTACATGCGATGCGTTGATCTGACGATAACATATATTCATAGATACTAATTAAATCGAATATAAACTTGACAACCATAAAATTGAAATCACATAAATTAATAACAATAATATTATTGAAAAAAATATAAAGTTTTCATACATAGTAAACAAATTGGAGAAATAGAGAGAGAAGAGATAGACGGACAAATGAATTTAAAAATGAAATTAACATAACAATTTTATTTAATATCTATTTTATTTACGATCTATGTAATTGAAGTTTTTTTTTTTAAATACGGATTCACAAGGGGCTTTTGACCTATAAAATAATAGTATAGATATATATCAGATTCAGTGTACACACACACACTGACTCACACTAAACCTAATCATCATCTTCATCTTCATCTTCATCTTCATCAAGCTTAGCTTAGCTTAGCTTAGCGATGTCTTACTCATCATCATCATCATCATCATCTCCATCCTCGAATGGGTCAAAGAAGAACAAATCATTAGGATTCCTATTACACGCGATGAAGAGGAAAGACAGCTTCTTACAGTGGATAGCAATGACCGGAATACTCTTGTTATCAGTAAGATCCCTCGGCCAGAAATACCGTCTACATGACCTCCGTCAAGATAACTATCATCTTGAACAAGAACAATATAGCCTCTCCATCCGTATGGCCCGCATTAAAGACAATCTCGTTGCGGAAGGTGCAAATGACCCTACCGGTTCCTTCACTGCCCGCCTCTCTACCCTTTTTGGGGATAAATAATTGATCCATACTTTCTTTCTTTTGTTTTTATGGTTTTCCTACCCTCATTGCTGTTTTCTCGTTTAGTCGTTTAATACCTGAATTCTTATTTTTCTTATTTATACTACCCTGAATTCTCAATTATTTTTTTATCTAGTACCCTGAATTCTCGATTGTTTTCTTCTTTAGTACCCGCAATTCAATAATTCTAGTGCCACGTGTCACATAATTGGACAGAATAGTTCAAAAAAAAAAACGTTAACAAATAATTGATCCATCCTAATCACTTGTTTGACTGCCTCTGACCCTTCTGGTGCCTTTGCTGCCCGCCTCCGTACCCTTTTTTGGGAAAACTAATTGATCCATTTTTTGGTTTTGGCACTTTTGGTGAAGTTGTAGGGGTGAATTTAATGATGTTGTTGAATTTGAGTTTTATGGCTACTTTGTACTCCCTCCGTCTCATAATAATAGTCAAGTTTGGTTTTTGACTCTGTCCCAGAATAATTGATCCATCTCAATTACTTGCTTGGGTGTGATCTGCCTTTTCCATGTTTTGTTTTATTTTGGTTTTGGGTACTCTTGGTGAAGTTGTAGGGGTAGATTTAATGATGTTGTAGAATTTGAGTTTTATGGCTACTTTGCAATACGACTTATCTTTGAACCACCACATTTGGTTTCCTTTTATCACTCATTGTCTGTTTAATTCTTTCGTTAGAGCTTGTGAGGTTGGTGTGCTTGCTTGTTTGATTGGTGAATGAAAGGATTATTCTTTCTTCAAAGCTCCTAAGCTTGGGTAATGGTTGTTTGTTTGTAAGCTGCTCCACTTGTTTCAGTCACCTGATTTTTCTTGTTTCTCTCTTTTCTTCTTTGGTGAAGTTGTAGGGGTGAATTTAATGGTGTTATTTGCCAAAAAAAAAAAAAAGAATTTAATGATGTTGTCGAATTTGAGTTTGATGGCTGCTTTGTAATACGACTTATATTTAAATCACCAGATTTGGTTTCCTTTTATCGGTCATTGTTTGATTGGCGAACAAAGGGATAAATTCTTTTCTATGAAGCATGGGTACTTCGGAAATGGCGGGTATGTCCCGGTACTTGGGTCCATCGTGGGTATTCTACATATTTAAAAATAATATTAATTAATTAGGATATATTATTAGTTACAGAATTAGGGGGCTCATTTACAACAATGTGATGTCATGAGCTATGTATGAGCCATTTTGAGAGTGTTTTGAGTCATTTTCTGTATTATTCTCTTTCTACTTCATCCGGAGATTGTATAAATACATTAACTGTCGACGTACCCATAGCCGTATCGTACTGTGTACCCGTATCCTATAGTACTTCATAGATTATTTCTTGGTGCGTTTGCTTGTTTGTTTGTAAAGCTGCTCCACTATATCTGGTTGGCAGCTTAGGAATATTCGTGTTTCTTTCTTGAGGTGTGGAGATGACTCATTGATTCATCCATCCGACTCACTTGTTTGGGGCATGCTGTTTTTCCAATTTTCTCTTCTTCTTTTGTTTTACTTTTTATCAAGTTGTAGGAGGGAATTTAATGGTGACTGAATTTGAGTTCAATGGATACTTGGTAACCTGACTTTTTTTGAACCACCAGATTTGTTTTCCTTTTATCAGTCATTGTTTGATTGAAGACGAGGGGATTAATTCATTATTTCGTTTGAGCTTCTAAGGTCGTGTGTTTGCTTCTTTTTTATTGGTGAATGAAGCGATTTTTCTTTCTTTTAAAGCTTCTAAGCTTGGGGCATTTGCTTGTTCTTTTGTAAGCTGCTCTACTATATTTGTTTGTCAACTTAGAAACTTTCTTTTTTAAGGTGTGGAGACAGTCAAAATGTTCCTAGATCATGATTCGTTAGGCTACGTGAGGGTGGGTACAGGAATGTGGTACATTAGGTGGCTAGGAATGCGGTACGCTTGGGGTAGGCTTTGATGGATTGATAATTGGGGTCATGATATGTTCGGGAGTAATAATAAAGTTGATGAATGGAGAATGCTAAAGGAGGCTTTCTTAGTTATTGCTTTTTAGTATAAAATTAAAATAAATTTACAAATGTCTTCTTTCCATTGTTTAAATGTTGACTCAACTCTTTATTTATTCACCTTCACAATACTAAAAAAATATAAGGATGCAGGGTTCGTTAAAAATGGAGTACTGGTATGCAAGAGTGCCACATTTCGATATGTGAGAACTGAAACTACGTAGGGGGTGTGAGAGAACTAGATAAGTGTGGGAGAAACGATGGCTGTAAAAATGTGGATGGAATATTCTAGATTTTTTCGTGATCTTAAATGTGGTAACTAATTTTCTTACAGGATACAGACTTGCGAAGTCACTTGGTATGTAATATGTTTTGATATCTTGTACTTTTGACGAGTGGGGGCTTTTTTCTACTCCGTATGTAGTTTTACCTTTTGCCACGTATGTTTACTTGGCTGATTCAAAATTGAGTTTGATGAGTTACTTGGTAACCAAATATTCTCGCCGGCGGTACTATATTTAAACCACTATATTGGTTTTATGTTCGTCGTTGTGTTCTGTATGCAAATATGTCATTTCGAGGTATCGTATACTGTTGATGTAGGGGAAAGGGGAATCATAAAAACTTTTAGTTGAGATTGACCAGAGGAGAGAATGCTTCCACACTGCTGTTAATATGTTGGTCCCTTTTCTCATTAAGTGGCAGGATTTAAATACATGCTCCATTTACATCTAGGTTTTTTCATGATCTTAAATGTGCCTTTGCTGCCCGCCTCCGTACCCTTTTCGGGGATAGTTAATTGATCACTTGTTTGGGTGTGGCCTGCTTTTTCCATGTTTTTGTCTTATTCTGGTTTTGGCTACTTTTGGTGAAGTTATAGGGGTGATTTTAATGATGTTATTTGCCCCACAAAAAAAAGAAGACATGAGCTATATATGAGACATTTTGGACCCATCTTAATCACTTGTTTCGGTCACTTGTTTTTCCATGTTTCTCTCCTTTTCTTTTTTAGTGAAGTTTTAGAGGTGAATTTAATGGTGTTTTTTGCCAAAAAAAAGAATTTATTGATGTTATCGAATTTGAGTTTGATGGCTACTTTGTAATACGACTTATATTTGAAATAATTGATTCATCCTAATTACTTGTTTGGGTGTGTTAAATATATTTATATACCACATCAGTATGATATTGGCCGTTTCTATACTATTTATAAGAGTCTTGCTCCTTCCTACTCTGGGAAGTGTATGGACTCCAACTACATGCTTTTTCCATGTTTCACTTTTTTGGTTTTGGGTACTTCTGGTGAAGGTGTAGGGGTGAATTTAATGATATTGTCGAATTTGAGTTTTATGGCTACTTTGTAGTTTGTAATACTGACTTGCATTTGAACCACCGGATTTGGTCATTGTTTGATTTGCGAACAAAGGGATTAATTCTTTCTTTAAAGCTTGGTGCGTTTGCTTGTTTGTTTGTATGCTGCTCCACTATATTTGTTTGGCAACTTAGAAAACATTATATTTTCTTGACTTGTTTGGGTGTGACTTGCTTTTTCCATGTTTTTTTTTTTTTGGCTTTTGAATACTTTTGGTGAAGTTGTAGGGGTGAATTTAATGATGTGATCGAATTTGAGTTTTATGGCTGCTTTGTTGTTTGTAATACTGACTTGCATTTAAAATACCGGATTTGGTCTCTTTTTATCTGTCATTTGAATCTGCTGCCTCTGACCCTACAGGCGCCTTCGCTGCCCGCCTCTGTACCCTTTCCGGGGATAAATAATTGATCCATCCTAATCACTTGTCTGGGGTTTCTTTTTTGGTTTTATCAGTCATTGTTTGATTGATTCTTTCCTATGAAGCGCACGGGTACTTCGAAAATGGCGAAGTACCCTAGTACCGGGTACATGGGTACACCGCGGGTACTTACATATTTAATGATAATGTTAATTAATAAGGATATATAATTAGGTATATATTTAGGAGGCTCATTTACAACAATGAGATATCATGAAGATTGCGCAGCTTGCTGCTTGCGCTGACCCTACAGGCGCCTTCGCTGCCCGCATCTGTACTAGTTTTGGGGATAAATAATTGATCCATCTTTATGACTTGTTTGGGTGTGACATGCTTTTTCCATGTTTCTCTTTTTTCTTTTGGTTTTGGGTACTTTTGGTGAAGTTGTAGGGGTGAATTTAATGTGTTATTATTTGCCAAAACAAAAAAGAATTTAATGATGCTATCGGATTTGAGTTTGTTGGCTACTTTTTATTACTGACTTATATTTGAACCACCGGATTTGGTTTCCTTTTATCAGTCATTGTTTGATTAATTCTTTCGTTAGAGCTTCTAAGGTCTGTGTGTTTGCTTGTTTGATTGGTGAACGAAAGGATTATGCTTTCTTTAAAGCCTCTATGCTTATGACATTTGCTTGTTTGTTTGTAAGCTTCTCCACCATATTTGTTTGGCATCTTAGAAACATTCTTTTTTGATCCATCCTAATCACTTGTTTGTGTAACCTGCCTTTCCATGTTTCTCTTCTTCTTTTCTGATCAAGTTGTAGGGGTGAATTTAATGATGTTATTTGCCAAAAAAAGGATTTAATGATGTTATTGAATTTGAGTTGGATGGCTACTTTGTAGTTTGTAGTACTGACTTGTTTTTGAACCACCGGAATTGGTGTCTTTTTATCGGTCATTGTTTGTTTGGTGAACGAGGGGACTAATTCCTTCCAATGAAGAACTGGTACTTTGAAAATCCCGAATTACCCGTACGGGTACAGCAGGGGTACTTACATATTTAACAGTAATATTAATTTATTAAGATATATTATTACTTATTAGGTGTAGTTTTAGGAAGCTCATTTACAATGATGAGATATCATGAGCCATGTATGAGACATTTTGAGATTGTTGAGTCATTTTCTGTATTATTCTCTTTCTACTTCATTCAGAGGTTGTATACAAATCCATTAACTATCGACGTATTCTCGTACCTGTATCGTACTGTGTACCCGTATCTCGTTCCCATATAGGTGCTTCCTAGATTCTTTCTTTAAAGCGTCTAAATTTGGTATGTTTGCTTGTTTGTTTGTAAACTGCTCCACTATATCTGGTTAGCAACTTGGAAACGTTCAGTTTTTTTTTAAGTGTGGAGATGACAGACTGATCCATCCATCCTACTCAGTTGTTTGGGGTACCTATAAACTGAGAAAACTTATTAAGAGATGATTCTCACTCTTTTTTATATTTCAATGAGGCTACAGAGAATGCTACTTATAGGCATTACATAAGTCTAAACTAGGAAAACAATAACTAATTAAGGGTAATCCCTGATTTACAGCTATACAATCAGCAGTAAACATTGCATAATATATTATTGCTGAATATCATTGCTAATATTGCATAATAACTTCCTGATATTCCAACACCCCCCCTCAAACTGGCTCGAAGATATCTTCCATAGACAGCTTGCCAGTTAAGATGTCAAATTGCTTCTTCAGCAGTCCCTTTGTAAATATGTCAGCAATCTGTTCGGTAGTTAGAATATATGGCATACAAATCAGTCCACTGTCGAGTTTTTCCTTTATCAAGTGTTTGCCCACTTCTACGTGCTTGGTTCTATCATGAAAAACCGGATTGTGGGCAATTGAGATAGCAGCTTTATTATCACAAAATAATTGCATCGGCGATGGATTGAAAGCCTTTAATTCTTGTAACAATTTTCTAATCTACATAACCTCGCAAATACCGTGGGCTGCTGCTCTAAACTCAGCTTCTGCACTACTTCTAGCGACCACATTTTGTTTTTTGCTTCGCCAGGTCACAAGGTTTCCTCCAACAAATGAGCAATACCCGGACGTTGATCTTCGATCTGTTATACACCCAGCCCAGTCCGCATCGGTGTAGGCTTCAACTCAGAGATGCCCACGGTTTTTAAACAGCAGGCCTTTTCCAGGAGTACCCTTTTAAGTATCTCAGAATTCTGTAAACTGCTTCGAAATGCTCTGATCCAGGCGAATGCATGAATTGGCTAGCCTTACTTACAGAGAATGTTATATCAGGTCGAGTATGAGACAAGTAGATCAGTTTTCCCACGAGTCGTTGATATTGTTCCTGGTTCATTATTTTTTCAGTCGCGGCAGGTAATAATTTCGTGTTGGCTTCAATTGGCGTTTCAACTGTTTTGCAACCAAGCATACCAGTTTCTTTCAATAAGTCTAATATGTACTTGCGTTGATTAACAAATATACCTTCCTTTGACCTAGCAAACTCCATTCCAAGAAAATATTTCAAAGTACCCAAGTCCTTAATCTCAAATTCGTCGGCAAGCTTTTCTTTTAATCTTGCTAGTTTAATACTGTCATCTCCTGTCATGATAATGTCATCCACATAGACAATCAAAATAGCAATTTTACCTTGTTTTGAGTGCTTATAAAACATGGTATAATCTGCTTGACTTTGGAGGTATCCATGACATTTAACAGCTTTGCCGAAGCGCTCAAACCAAGCCCTCGGAGATTGTTTAAGGCCGTATAACGACTTTTGTAATCTGCATACTTTGCCTCTGCCTAGTCTTTCCTCGAACCCCGGAGGAAGACTCATAAATACTTCTTCTTCCAAGTTCCCGTTAAGGAATGCATTTTTCACATCTAATTGGTACAAAGGCCAATTCGAGTTTACGGCAATGGATAATAATACTCTAATGGAGTTTATTTTGGCTACAGGAGCGAACGTCTCTTGGTAGTCAATTCCATAGGTCTGCGTAAACCCTTTGGCAACTAGTCTCGCTTTGTACCTCTCTATACTGCCATCAGCCTTGTATTTCACCGAAAAAACCCATTTGCATCCTACAACTTTCTTGTCTTTAGGCAAGTCAACTATCCTCCACGTGTTATTTTTTCTGAGAGCATTCATCTCCTTAAACACTGCTGACTTCCAATTTGGATTATCTCTTGCTTCCTGGATATTTCTTGGCACAACAACTTGGGAAATATTTGAAGTAAAAACTCTATGACCTTTTGAAAGTTTTTCATAAGAAATATATTTGGCAATAGGATATTTGGTGCATGTTCTGGTTCCTTTTCTATTGGCAATTGGAATATCAAGATCTGAATTTATAAGAGGTGTAGAAGCTATAGGAATTGAGTTATTATTTGGAAAAATTATAGTTTCATGATCCGAATCGTTTGTAGATGGTAAAATAGAAGACGGATCTGAAAAAATAGGAACTGAAAAGGGATTACCTGAGTCATTCAAATGGCCATTGTCCAGAGATTCTGATTGATTTTGGACTGGGATAACAAAAGGCGCTTTACTTCTTTCAGGATACTTCTTTCTAGTATAAACACGCAATTCCTTTGGCTTAAGTTTATCCTCCTTTTCTGCAGGTGAACTATTAGTTTTGCTAATACTAGTATCCGGAGCAGTTTCATAAATTGTGCTTGATAAAGGTGGTGCAGATTTTTTCGAAAAAATATATTTTTTAACTATTTTCTCCCCCCGGAAAAGATCTTTCGGAAAAAATGGAGTATCCTCCCTAAAAGTGATATCCATAGTAATATGGACTTTTTGTTTGGGGATTAAAACATTTATACCCTTTTTGGTTAGGCGCATACCCTATAAAGACACATTTTTTTCCTCTCGGATCTAATTTGGACCGAAGTTTACTTGGTATATGGACAAATGCCGTGCAACCAAAAATTTTGAAAGGTAAGTCTGAATTTATTCGACATGCTGGAAATTCTTTTATCAAACAATCTAATGGCGTGATATACTGTAAACCCCGTGTTGGCATCCTGTTGATCAAATAAGATGAGGTTAAAATGGCATCTCTCGACAAATATTTTGGAACATTTATATAAAACATTATAGCACAAGCCACTTCAAGTAAATGCTTGTTTTTTCTTTCGGCTACTCCATTTTTGTTGAGGAGTATCATGACATGATGATTGGTGAAAGATACCTTTTTCTTGTAAAAAAGGTTTTAAAAACCTGTTAAAGTACTCTGTTCCATTGTCCGTTCGAAGTATACTAATTTTTGATTGAAATTGATTTTCAATCATTTTGTAAAAATCTTTAAATAAATTTTCAACTTCAGACTTTTCACGCATTAGATAAATCCGACGAGTATGGTCGTCTATAAATGTGACAAACCACCTTTTTTTCGTCATAGTTTTAACCTTTGAAGGTCCCCAAACATCACTTAAAAATAAATAAATCCATTCCCCACTAAAAGGCCTTTTTTTCCCAGCATCACATTTCTTCGACTTTCCTCTCTTCTTACTTCCGCGAAAGCTTCACCAAGTGAAGGAAGGGGTTGTCTTCCAATAATTCTCCCCCTCATATCGTCAAATTCAATGTTCAAACCAGCAAGAAATTTGTAGATCCGATTGCCCTCCACCGCCTTTTTGTGATGGTTACAATCTTCAATAGACTTCCACTCATAGGAATTGAAAAGATCCAATTCTTGCCATGTGCCCTTCAAAGAGTTGAAATACTTGGTAACATGATCCTTTCCTTAACGTAGTTCACCAAGTTTAAGAGTCAACCCAAAACATTGAGACTGATTATTCAAATCTGAATACATCAGATTTACATTCTCCCAAAGCTCTTTTGCACTATCATAGCACAAATAATTAGAGCTTATATCCTCTTCCATGGAATTCACAAGCCATGTCATGACCATGGAATTTTCAGCATCCCAGGTCGCATAGGACTCGTCACTTTCCGATGAAGCCTTCTTTTCACTAGTTAAGTAGTCCATCTTTCCACGCCTTCGGATGTACATGCGAACCGATTGAGACCATCGCACAAAGTTATCACCATTCAAGCGGATGGTGGTAATTTGAACAGGGTGAGATTCAGAGTTGGATCTGATTTCTTTTGGTCGGGTTGCATTAGAGGAGATTGGTTGTATAACAATGGACTCTTCTTCAGACATGGTGATAAAGTAAAGGGAAAAAAAATGGAAAGAGGAAAGAACAAAGACAGGGTTAGCAGGATATTGCTAGCTCTGATACCATATAAACTGAGAAAACTTATTAAGAGATGATTCTCACTCTTTTTTATATTTCAATGAGGCTACAGAGAATGCTACTTATAGGCATTACATAAGTCTAAAATAGGAAAACAATAACTAATTAAGGGTAATCCCTGATTTACAGCTATACAATCAACAGTAAACATTGTATAATATACTTCATCATTATTGCTGAATATCATTGGTAATATTGCATAATAACTCCCTGATATTCCAACAGTACCCGATCTTTCCATGTTTCTCTTCTTCTTTTTTGTTGCTTTTGGTATAGTTGTAGGGTGAATTTAATGGTGTTATCGAATTTGAATTTGATGGCTACTTTGTAATACGACTTATATGTGAACCACCAGGTTTGGTTTTTCCTTTTATCAGTCATTGTTTGACTGGTGGACGACGGGATTAATTGTTTCGTTAGAGCTAACTTCTAAGGTCGGGTTGTTTGCTTGTTTGATTGGTGAACCAAGGGATTATTCTTTCTTAAAAACTTCTAAGGTTGGGGCATTTGCTTGTCTCTGTGTAAGCTGCTACACTATATTTTTTTTCAATTTAGAAACATTCTTTTTTTAAAGGTGCGGAGAAAGTCACAATGTAACTAGGTCATGATTTGTTTGGTTACGTGGAAGTGGGTATGGGAACGTGTTACATTAGGTGGCTAGTAAAGCGGTACGCTTGGGGTAGGCTTAGATGGAATGATAATTGGGGTCATGGAATGTTCTGGAGTAATGAAATGTTGATGAATGGAGAATGCTAAAGGAGGATTTTTGGGTTATTACTTTTTAGTATAAAATTAATTTTTTTTTACAAATTATGTCTTTCCATTGTTTAAACGAAACAGATGAAAACAAATCTTTTTGAATTTTCACTTTTACAAACAAAATATAGGGACGCGGGGTTTGTTAAAAATGGAGTATTGGTATCAAGAGTACCATATCTCGGTAGGTGAGAACTGGAAATACGTAGAGGGTGTGAGAGAAACTAGGTAATTATGGGAAAAACGATGGCTGTAAAAATGTGGATGGAATACTCAAGGTTTTTTTGTGATCTTAAATGTGGCAACTCATTTGCTTACAAGACACAGACTTGCTAGTTATCTTGTACTTTTGACGAATTAGTGTTTATTTTATCTTTTGCCATATATGTAAGGGTTATTTTGGCTGATTCAAAATTGAGTTTGATGAGTTATTTGGTAACCAAAAATTCTCTCCGGCGGCTCTATATATAAGCCACTATACGGTTTGAGATTGACCAGAGGAGAGAATTCTTCCACACTACTGTTAGTATGTTGATCCCTTTTCTCATCGAGTAGCAGGATTTAAGACATGCTGCGTTAAAATCTAATGCACCCACCTCTTGTTTGCTTTATTAATTATAATCTATTTGTCTTGTGCTGTTTACATTTTCCAGGGGTTAATCGTACAGATTCTTTGTTTGGTTTGACGTGCTACTTGTAACGGACCACCATTGTGTCTGCACTGCGTTTATTTAGTCTATTTCCTTGTCTATGGTTTTTGGGTATGTTATATTTTTGATGAATTGGAATTGTATTTCTTTAATGTTGTTTTACCTTTTTGCAGAATACTATGGTCTAATTGAAAAATTCTAAATTTGTGTTTGATAGTTTACTTTCTAACCCACCACCCCTGATGATTGCATTATATTTAAACCAACTGTTTTATTTTTACATTGTACTATTCTTGTTGTAGATATTCTGTGGTTTTGGAGTTTCTCAAGGTCTTTGATAATTTGTTGGGTTGTTGGATCACAATGAGTTTGATGGGTCTTTGTTATGCAGTGCAAGTTGCTTGGTTCTTCTCTTTTTGTAATAAAAAGAGATCTTTTTTTATCAATCAGCTGGTTACCTTGATGTGAGGGCTCCAATGCCAGAGCGACTAGAGCTCCCTTTAGTCCAGTTTTAATTTCCATGAGGATAACATTGTTGTCACGCCCCAGATTTCACTAAAACCCGAGACCTGAATTTGAAAACTAAAGAAAACACACTAGAAGAAAATACAACTTTCTAAACACACTTCTCCGACTTATATTACACAAAAATATTATATTACATTAGTACGTTTTCTACACAACTACTCCTAACGTACATCATTTACAAAGTATTACACCAAACTAAATAGGCTCTGAGTGTCTAGGCTACCCGCACAATTCAAAATCTAGCCCGCTCGTAGCCCCGCTCAACAGCTTAACCTGTCCTGGAACTCAATACATCCGAACCTCCACCTAGAATAATAAAATAAACAAAGACGAGAAAACGAAGGAACAGAGTGAGTCAATTATTCCATATATATATATACGTCAACAAAATTTCAGTAAAAAGAATAATCATGCAATGCATATGTATATTTTGTTTTTATATATGTATTTCGTCGTTCTATTTCTTCTCCGCTAACCTCCTCTACCCTAACTACTTACGCCAACTGGCGTGACTCGATAACCGACTCAAATGTGTATAAAGTCGGATTCACAAATAAAGTGCCGGATCACTCCTCAGATCCACGTATGGAGTCAACTCCTCATGAAACCATACGCCAGCTATTGCCGTATTTTTCGTGAGCACCAGGCCCACCGAAATCCCTTTTGGCACGTGAATCCTAAAAGAAATATAAAAGACCAACAATAAACAAAAATAATTCACGACAACCCCACCCCACTCCTTATTTTCTTTTCAGGATGATTTACTTCATGAATTATATGATACAACATTAACATTAGTAATATAGGCTACAGTAATCACTAAAACAGTGACATACACATCATTCGCATTAGTATCATGTATTCAGATGGTTTTACTAATCAGTGAACTACAAGACAAAATTTAATTCTGAAAGTCGTCCTGAGCCGCGGTCCGACTGAATAAAAACAACCAAGAATTAAGCTAATATAAACAACAGTGTACTGAATAAAAGAACCCAACAGAAAGCCAGCTCATGCCTTTCGTAACGACTAAAACTCGCTTTTGGTGCCAGCATGGTACCTCAACAAAGGCGGTAAATAATCAGACCCTCCTGCATAGCTTCACTTCAAAATAATATATTTACTACTCTAAATAACATGATGATAGTTAACAGGAAAGCAAATCCTGCAGTATTACGTATTCCCCAAATTTTGTATCAAACGGTACTTCATCAAAGCTGATTATCAGCTAAATTCTGCTATACAACTACAACTACTGAAAGTAAGTCTAATACCGAGACAGTTACTCGGTAAGGTCGATAACCATTCAGATTCATTATATGATAACTACTACGATTAATTTTACTATCACAAACTACCAAGCAATATAAAAAGCAGGGAAACAAGACCCGCCTAATAACATATAGTTAACTCCCCTTTCCAGTACCGAAACTACGCCAATCAACAAGCTTCAGCTATAAATCTACAACTACTACAGGCAACATAAACATATATAAACATGAAACATATTCCTTCCATCGCAATGAGTACAAATAAGCCTTTCCGTACTGAAATGGTACCACAATAAAGTCACTGAACTACAAGTTCAGTTGCGCATCTACGACTACAATTAATATTACTTGATAAACAACAAATATCAAAAGGAACCGGAAATCGATTCCTGCACTAATACAACACAAAAGACTCCCCTTTCAGTACCGAAACGGTACCTTTATGAAGCTCAACACCGGCTGGAAATACAGCAGCTGGGTAAACGTTGATTTACGCTTTAAAATTGAGAGCAAACCCGCAAGGAATCGTCTAAAAAAATAACCAAATACAGATTTTATCAAAATTACAAAACAGATTTTTGCAAACTGATTTTAACCCACCAGAAAGGAGATTTAATCGACAAACCATACCTCAAAATACTCTCCTCTACGATAGCTGTCTAACGAAAAGACGGATTGAAAAACGGATGACTGATTTGAGAGAAAATGAGGTTTAAAAAGTGTGTTTATATATATATATATATATATATATATCTGTATCTTCTTCTCTCTGTGTATATATATATCTGCCTCTTTTTTTTTTTTGTATTACTATTAAAAGGCTGAAGAGGTAAACAGATAAAAATAAAGTGGACCCCACTTATTTTATTACTACTAAAGATATTCCTGCATATATATCCATTTTGTTTCCTCTTTCTTTTAAAAATAAAATAAAAATAAAATATTATAGTTATATAAAGACATTTATTTATTCAAAATATATATATATAAACTCTAGGTTATTACAATTGTCCTCTTACGGCAAAAAAAATAATTGTATTTTTATCTATCGTGAGAGATACTTGGTATCAAAGATATCTAGTTTTATAAGCATCTAAAATTAAATGGTTGATCAATCTGTTGTAATGTAACTTTTAGTTATTGTTTTGAGAATTGAATTGTGCATAAAATTTTGTCTTACAAGGATTTGGATTTGCTGGTAAGATATAATCTGTCTTTAACGAGCTCTTTTAACCCGTGGCCGAATATTTTTGTTGTATGATCCAGGTGTCCCAAGTTGACCGTTGTAGCTAGTGCAGAACTTAATTGCAGACTCTTTTGAGTTTTTGACAGTTAGATCACTTTGTGGAGTTGAAAGTCCTGATTACTTTGAATGTTTTGTTACCTTTCTACAAATTCTAAGTCAATTATTGCAAGTCCTAGTCGAGTTTTGATGTTCCTTTTTTTTGTTACTGTTAGGGGCGTTGAGTAGAAATGGTCGACCCTACAAGCTTTTTATATATTCAGGATAAAGTACTCAGATCTGCCTTTTTTTTTTTTTTTTTCCATTTATAGAAGTGCATAGAGAATAGACACATACCTTTCCAGAATTTGTTAGATAGTGGGGATTAAAATTGAAATTTTCATCCCTCATATTGAGTTGACAGTGATAAAATATTGGTTCAAGTAATAATGTGGCTGTTTGGAGGCAACTCTAGGGATGTCTTCAGATATCTGAATTAAGAAAACTTTGAATTCTGTTTCTCAAACTTTCCATATCGTGTCTGGTTTTAGAACTTTGATAAAACTAAAATTCTAGACCGAATTTTAACCAGACAGGGACCTATTTGATAGGAAAATCCTGTCAAAATGATCTCTTATATGTAGCAGGTATGTTGTACTGATGTGTGAAATTTACATTCCAGTTTTTTTTGTAATTTATCTCCCATGTTAATTTACCTTTTGCAAAGTCTTGATTAGTTACCCATGCTTTAATTAATGAAAGAGGTCCTTGTAGTTTTATAATGTATACTTCAGTATCAACACTGACAAAATTGGTTTTTTCTAAGCGGGTTGCCGTTTATGTCATTGTACCTTTTTTGCAAATTGTAGGCTGATTTCACAAACTCAAATCATGCCGGATAAGCATTGTATCGACTAAACAGGTCGTGCTTGAAGTGGAACTAATCTGAACCTTGCATTTCATTTGTTTAATTTTGACTGTAAGCTTAACTGATACTCCCCATCACTGAGAAGTTCTTCCTCAGCTCACTTGGACCTTTGTTTCGAGTGACTGACATACACACCCTTGACTGAATTCTACTACCAACAAAGTTGTATACTTGATATTCTCAAACATTTGAACATGGTTGGGGGTTAAGCCGGTACCAGCCCCAATGTCAGCTTCGGAAACCTTCTCTGAATTCGGGAAATCAGACATTGAGAACCCCACTTTCTTTGGCAGCACAGTAGGCTCTCTCCAATACCTATCGCTTAGTCATCTCGACGTATTGTTCATCATGTTTGTCAGTTTTTACATCTTCCCCTTTCAAGCCATATGTGACATAACTACATGAGTAATCATCTTTTAAATAACTCATAGGAGGTTGAGCCAAAATGCTAGTACTGTACACGTTTCTATCAAAATAGTAATTCTGAAATAAGTTGTCCACCTAATATTATTTTTCATTTTTTGTAACCCCTGAATCTTAACAGTGGGTCTATCACTCTTATCTCATACTGAATTGGAAATATAATCAAAATCATCGATGATTTTTATCATTGCATTAAAGGGTTAAATATAACATCTAAAACACCACTGACGATATTTTTCCAGATGATCACCAGTTTGTAAAAAACCTAATGAAGAATTCCAAGTTTCCTGCTTCCTGGAACAATCACAGTTTAACTTGTAATAAACTTAGAGGAAAAGCATCAGTTCCCTTATATATGACTTATTTACCTAAATATGAGGATATTATTCTAAAATTGTACATGCATCAGTTTCCTTATCGATTACCTTAAATTTACATAAACTCAAATATCACTCAAATATAAAGTATCAAGATGTTCCCTTATAATTAAAATAATAATTTCACTCTTTTACTTTTCTCTTATTTTCTCTCATTATTTGTACTTTTCACATATAAATTAATAAAATAACAAAAAGATGAGTTGTATAGTTTTGATAGAGAAATTGATAAAAAATATAATTTGTATAAACCAAAACGTTTAGTTATAAGTTGTAAACGTGTACTTTTTATTTTAAATAAGAGAAAACTTGTAAGTTATTTAATGTGGTTGCTCTTTTAAATTAATTTGGGTTGAAAAAAATTGATAGAAATATATTAAAATATAGTAATATTTAGTTAGATAATAAATTTGATAGACAAGCTGAAAAATGTATAAAGTTAAAGTGTTATCTTAAATATGAGGAAAAATGTAAGAAACCTGCTGCGATTGCTCTTATAAACAACGGATGAATAGGTTCAAATTAACACACTACCATGAAAATTTACAGATTTATTTCACAGCCAAAGTTAATCGTTTAGTCAATTTGAATAAACAGGGAGGCAGACAAGTTACTTACCCAAAAAAAAAAAGAGGCAAACAAATCAGAAAAATTCACATATTACTACTCCAACCAAGAGATGGTTAAAGAACTGTCAGGGGTTGCCAAAAAAGGATGATTCTAAAAATCTTTATACTAGAGAAAGCAATAATATTCAGGGTCAATTCCTAAAATATACAATCTGTTATGAAATATTACCAAAACATACAATCCAAACAAATTATTACCAAAACATACAATTGACCCAAAATAGAAAAAAATATATATTTCTCCTCACCTATCAAAAAATTTCTCTTTCTCCTCTCTATCCTCTTTCTTTCTAAATTATCATTTTTTTCCCACAAAATAATAAATCATTTAATGTTAAAATGATTTCTAAACCGACAAAAATAAAATTACAACAAAAATTAAAAAAAATTCAAAAAAGTCGAAAACCCGATAAAACCAGAAAAATGCTGGAAAAACCTTTAAAAAAGTCGGGAACCCAAAAAAATCCAAAAAAATGTTAAAAAATAAAAAAACCAATAAAAATCCAAATTCACAAAAAAAATGAAAAAAGTTCAAAAAAATTGAGAATCCGAAAAAACCCAAAAAAGGCTGGAAAAAACTTTTAAAAAGTCAGGAACCCGAAAAAGCAAAAAAAATGATTAAAAAAAGTAAAAAAAACAAAGAAAAATCCAAAATCACAAAGAGAATGAAAAAAGTTCACAAAAATCGAGAACCCGAAAAACCAAAAAAGTGCTGAAAAAACCTTTAAAAAGTCGGGAACCTGAAAAAACTCCAAAAAAGGGGCAAAAAACAAAAAAAAAAACAAAAAAAAATCCAAATTCATAAAAATATATAAAAATAAAGTTCAGAAAAGTCGAGAACCCGAAAAAATCCCAAAGATATGGTAAAAAACAAAAAAAAAACAAGAAAATTACAAAATTACAAAATTACAAAAAAAAAAATGAAAAAAGTTCTAAAAAGTCAAAAATTCAAAAAAAACCCAAAATATGCTGAAAAAACTTTAAAAAAAGTCGGTAACCGAAAAAACCCAAAAAATATCCAAAATCACAAAAAAAATAAAAAAAGTTTAAAAAAGTCGAGAACCCGAAAAAACCCAAAAAAGGCTGGAAAAACCTTTTAACAAGTCGGAAACCCGAAAAAACCGAAAAAATGGTTAAAAAAAATACTGTGTATGTCTGTATTGCGTATTTCCGTATTAAAAAACATGTATAAATTGTGTGTTGTGTATGCATGTATTAAATAACATGTATAAATAATGTATTGTGTATGCCCGTATTAAAAAAACATGTATAAATTATGTATTGTGTATGCCTGTATAAATTATGTATTGTGTATGCTGAAAAAACTTTTAAAATAGTCGGTAACCGAAAAAACCCAAAAAATTGGTAAAAAAACCAAAAAAATATCCAAAATCACAAAAAAATGGAAAAAGTTCAAAAAAGTCGGAAACCCGAAAAAGCCCAAAAAATGGTTAAAAAATGTATTGTGTATGTCTGTATTGCGTATTTCCGTATTAAAAACATGTATAAATTGTGTGTTGTGTATGCATGTATTAAATAACATGTATAAATAATGTATTGTGTATGCCCGTATTAAAAAACATGTATAAATTATATATTGTGTTTGCATGTATTAAAGAGTATGTATAAATAGTGTATTGTGTATGCCCGTATTAAAAAAATATTTCATATCGAGGAATAGAATATGTCAACAACATATCACTTTTAGCCAAATGCCGCAAAATTATTATTAAGTATATAAATTTAATTACAATAATTTTTAAAAAATAAAAAATACCTCGAAAATTGACGGATGAACTTATGACTATTTACGAGAAAATTGACACATATTGCCCAGTGAATTGTTAAAGATGATGATCAAAATAACCGAAAATTGACGGATAAACTGATCGGAGAAGACAATACCGAGACCTGTGAATTGATCGGAGAAGAAGATTGAAGTCGGATAGAGACTTGTGAATTGATCGGAGAAGAAGATTGAACTATTTTTAAAGAAAGATAAAGAAAGAAAAAAATCATTATTTATACACATATTTTTTTAATACGGGCATACACAAATACATTATTTATACATGCTCTTTAATACAGACATACACAGTACACGGTTTATACATGTATTTTAATACGGGTATACACAATACACTATTTATGCATGCTCTTTAATACAGACATACACAATACATATTTTATACATGATTTTTAATACATGCATACACAATACATTGTTTATACACGTTATTTAATACAGTCATACACAATATATTCTGTATCATTTGACACTGTCTATTTTTTATGTTTTTCTTATTATGCATACACAATACACTTTTTATACATGCTCTTTAATACAGGCATACACAATACATAGTTTATACACGTTTTTTAATACGGGCATACACAATACATTATTTATACATTTTATTTAATACATGCATACACAACACATAATTTATACATGTTTTTTAATACGAGAATACACAATACAAGCATACACAATACATTGTTATATATGTTTTTTAATACATGCATACACAATACACTATTTATACATACTCTTTAATACAGTCATACACAATACATGTTATTTAATACAAGCATACACAATACACAGTTTATACATGTTTTTTTTAATATGGTCATACACAATACATTATTTATACATGTTTTTTAATACAGACATACACAATACACACTTTATACATGTTTTTTAATATGGACATACACAATACACTATTTATATATGTTCTTTAATACAGGCATACACAATATATATTTTATACATGCTCTTTAATACAAGCATACACAATACACAGTTTATACATATTTTTTTAATACGGGCATACACAATACATTATTTATACATTCTCTTTAATACAGACATACACAGTACACGGTTTATACATGTATTTTAATACGTGCATACACAATACACTATTTATGCATGCTCTTTAATACAGACATACACAATACATATTTTATATATGATTTTTAATACATGCATACACAATACATTGTTTATACACGTTATTTAATACAGTCATACACAATACATTATGTATCATTTGACACTGTCTATTTTTTATGTTTTTCTTATTATGCATACACAATACACTTTTTATACATGTTCTTTAATACAGGCATACACAATACATAGTTTATACACGTTTTTAAATACGGGCATACACAATACATTATTTATACATTTTATTTAATACATGCATACACAACACATAATTTATACATGTTTTTTAATACAATAATACGGGAATACGCAATACAGGCATACACAATACATTGTTATACTTGTTTTTTAATACATGCATACACAATACACTATTTATACATGCTCTTTAATACAGTCATACATAATACATATTTTATACATGCTCTTTAATAAAGGCATACACAATACACAATTTTTATACATGGTTTTTTAATACGGGCATACACAATACATTATTTATGTATGCTTTTTAATACAGACATACACAATACACAGTTTATACATGTTTTTTAATATGGACATATACAATACACTATTTATACATGCTCTTTAATACCTATTTTATACATGCTCTTTAATGCAGGCATACACAATACACAGTTTAATATATTTTTTAATACATGCATGCACAAAACATTATTTATACATGCTATTTAATACAAACATACACAATACACAGTTTATACATGTTTTTTTAATACGGACATACACAATACACTATTTATACATACTCTTTAATACAGACATACACAATACATAATTTATACATGTTTTTTAATACGGGCATACACAATACATTATTTATACATGTTATTTAATAAATGCATACACAACACACAATTTATACATGTTTTTAATACAAAAATACGCAATACAGACATACACAATACTTTTTTTAACCATTTTTTGGGCTTTTTCGGGTTTCCGACTTTTTTGAACTTTTTTCATTTTTTTGTGATTTTGGATATTTTTTGGGTTTTTTTACCAATTTTTTGGGTTTTTTCGGTTACCGACTTTTTTAAAAGTTTTTTCAGCATACACAATACATAATTTATACAGGCATATACAATACATAATTTATACATGTTATTTAATACATGCATACACAACACACAATTTATACATATTTTTTAATACGGAAATACGCAATACAGACATACACAATACTTTTTTTAACCATTTTTTCAGCTTTTTCGGGTTCCCGACTTGTTAACAGGTTTTTCCAGCCTTTTTTGGGTTTTTTCGGATTCTCGACTTTTTTGAACTTTTTCCATTTTTTTTGTGATTTTGGATATTTTTTGGGTTTTTTCGGTTACCGACTTTTTTAAAAGTTTTTTCAGCATATTTTGGGTTGTTTTTGAATTTTCGACTTTTTAGAACTTTTTTCATTTTATTTTTTTTGTAATTTTCTTGTTTTTTTTTTTTTACCATATTTTTGGACATATTTTGTATTTTTTTTTGTTTTTTTACCATATTTTGTTTTTTACCATCCCAAAAAAGATTTCTCTTATTTTTAAAAGAGAGAGAGAGAGTAGAAATGATTTATTATTTATAATTTTAATTAGTTGTATGTTTTGGGAATAAAGTGTTGGGGTATAATATTTTGGTAATTAGTTTAAAATAGTTGTATGTTTTGGTAATTTTCCCTAATATTTATCACCCCACATAACATAGAATGAATCAGCAATTCTATAGAAGTCTTGTTTCACATTTGGCCAAGCCGATTCTGGTGATTGTGCATTCAATGTGAACAATCTCCCACCCTTAGAACAACACATCCATATTATGCCTGTGAAATGCCCTCTCAACTCTATATTCTAGAACATAGTACTTCACATTGTTCAATGGATCTTCTCTTAAGTTGATTTTATGACTGTTCCTTTTACCTCAGATTTCCGGGTTGACCCTGTAATTGAGCGGATCACAGCTTCTCCAACAACCTCTTTCGGTCCTCCAAAAGCTTCAATCCTATTATATACTCATAAAAAATCATTATAAACAGGATCCATTCAAAAATGCTAGCGCAGGGATCACAAATGAAGTTTCTCAATCAAAGAAACATAACTTAGTTACCAATAGGTGTGGTTATATACCCAACGCTAAACTTGAAACTAAAATCCAATTAGGACAACTTTTAAAATTTTAAAGCATTTTCAGGTACACTTTTCCAGTTGAGTAATACTATTGTGAGACTTGAGAGTTCACTTTTCCTGTGCGAATTTTTTCCCATTTGTTTTACAAAATCAGCTCCAGTCTAGCTTTGATAATGAAGTCGTTGCTCCTTTTCAGCTAGTCGCCTACTTAAATTTTTTTTTATGTAAATACTAGGGCTAATTGGGATATGATACATTCTAATCCTTCAAAGCCAGATTAGAATCATTTTAAGAACAGATTAAAGTAAAGTAACCCATAAATCACTTGAAGATTGACTTTTGTCTTATGCGTACATAATCAGGCTGTAACTCTCTTATAGAGGCCATCGGAAAAATGGTATAAATTCTCCCAAATAAGCCTATGAGAAGTGAAAAAATCTCACTTTAAAGATCACCACATAAATTAGATGAAACTGTCAGCTTTCAAAAGCAATCCACTAGAGTCTATAGACCAGAATCAATATTTAACTTGTACGTTTATGAAACTTTAGCTTTTTATGTTCGAATTTGAAACTATGTATGCACTAAACATAGGCCTGGATCTAGAGTACTTACGAAAAGTTAAGAGGAACGGGAGAGACAATGTCACTGACCTTTAACTCTCCGGTGGACCCTGGCGGACCAAAAGCTACAACTGGTTCGTTTACATCTGGTACACGACGTGCTTTCGACGCACTATTGCTCGGTAAAGGTGTATCCAAGGATATTTCAAGTTTTCCCTGTGCTCTATACAATAATGTCTGATCTCCAAGCCAAGCTGCTGGGTATATGAACTCTGTTTTTGACCAAATGGAAAACGAAATCATAACAAAATTTATAAAGAAATCACTAAGTTTTGATTTTGTTAAAATGAAGTGTCACCGCGAAACATGACAAAAGGGAAAATGAAGATTCCAGGCAAAGTTACTAGTTTTATAGGAATTTGCTATAAAAGGTTTGAATCCACAAAAATGGTCTTGTGACTTGTGAGCTAAGCTTTAAAAATTTGATGACAGGAGGGATTGCTTTATTGAGAATGTTGTTATTGTTGGAAGATGCGATCTTTCTAAACATGATCATTGAAAACTTATGCTAATGACTCTGGTTTTGAAAGTTTTGGTAGTATGAACTTTCTAGTTGATTGATTGATTTATTACCTGAAATTTTGACAAGCTCCTGCAATGGTACATAATTTCTTACAGTTTATTTCTACTTTGTTCTAACTAAATCTATCTTGCTATCTCCCCAAGCAACTTATAATATGTACTGGAAAAGCTGATTCACTAAGTCCCAGATTCTAATCACTTTGATGTTCCTAATTGAGGAAGAAAGCATCATATAATTAAGTGCTCGGCACTCGGCAGTAACACTTAATTCATACGTAAAAGTACATTTCGCTAAAAATATTATGTATGTAGTAATTTACACAACCATATATGACTATGATTCTATGATTATTTATTTAATTTGGAAGTCCATAAATTTGAAACATTTAGCGTTTGGCCGTATTTTTACCAAAAGAAGGAATGATTATTTATCAACTAGATAATGTAAAAGTGTTTGGTTCAGTAATTTTTACAAAAAACTTCCTTTCCCCTGGCTGTGAACTTATTCACTAGAAAAAAGATGGACATTTTAAGAAAATGAAGCAAATCAAAAACAGGTTTACAATTTTTATCATATATAATGTGATTTTATTAAGGTGTATCATCTATGGTACAATTAAGGAAAGGAGAATCATTGATTAGTATATAAAATGAGAGTATGGCACCGCACGAAGATTATTAGTACTGTGATTTTGTTTAGTGGTCTATTTATCTTGAATCTTTAGCCAGCTTTACTTTTAAGAGAATCCTATGACCAAAGCTTGTATCATTAAGTATACTAAGTACACTCCCACAACTAGAACTGTGATTTTGTTTAGTGGTCTATTTGTTTAGTGCTCACCAGATGTTTTATGTAACTATGAATTTTGACTGATTGATATTTGTGCAATTTCTGTTTATACTATTTGTAAGAATTTTGAAGTCTGTAACACTAGCAAACATCTAATTAAATCAAAAGTATGATTTTCAACAACAATTAAAATTTTAATCAAGTTGAACAATCTTATCTCTTCAATGGTAGTGGACTCTATAGTCCCAAATATTTAAGTCAATTGTGGAAATTTGGAATTTGTGGAAAAAATTGCAGGGTGGTAGAGTTATGGAAGACGTTTTTTCCTTCTTAAGGAGACGTTCATTTAATCTACAAACAAAAGACGATCATTCATCTTTGTGTGTCTCTCTAAGTGTTCATTGCCTACCATTGAAATGTGTTGCAAAACTCTATTACTGGTTTTAGTGATACTTCTAGTTCATGCTTATACATTTTATAAAGCCACTTCCACTTCATTATCTTCCAATATCACCGACTTACACTCTCTCTCCTTGCCTTCAAAGACTCAATCGAGTTTGATCCTAATTCTTTTTTGTCTTTGCTCGATCTTCATAATAACAATTTCCACAGTCAAGTGATAAATGAGTTAGGCCGCTTAAGTCGCTTAACAATACTCATGTTGGGTGGGAATAACATTACAGGGAAGATTCCGATGAGTCTATCCCTTTGCAGAAAGCTCCAATGGATTGATTTACCTTATAATCAGATCACTGGCACACTATTCGAAAACGTAACAACCTTACCTAGGCTCAAGTATCTTTTATTAGGACACAACAATTTAACTGTTAAGATCCCGGTTCTCTTGGGAACGTGTCAACCTTACAAGAGATAGATCTTCAGGACAACAAATTTAACGGCACAGTTATGAATGAGGTGGCGCATCTACCAAGACTAACAGACCTTACTTTAGGGAGAAACTATCTAACTGGTACAATACCCGCGCTTTTATTTAATATCTCCTCGTTAAAGGTTCCGGCACTCAAGTACAATTCTTTCACGGAGATCTACCCAAAGATACTAGTCTCCAACTTCCTAATCTGAATGAACTCTTTATAGGAGGCAACAAACTTACCGGAAGTATTCCTAGTCATTGGTACAATGTGTCTCGACTTACTATCTTCACCTGGAATCGAATAACTTTACTGGAATACTTCCACCAGCACTGCCAACTTCTCTTCAATTGTTATCAGCACTTGACTGCAACTTAAAAGGTGAAATTCCCAAAGATATTGGAACTTTTAAGAATTTGACTATGTTAGATCTTGCTGGAAACAGATTTAATGGCACCGTTCCTCGAACAGTCAGAGGAATGGAAAGTATACAACAACTTTATCTTTTCAAGAACAAATTCGATGGGACCATCCCGGAAGAGATCTGCTATTTGGGAAACTTAGGAGTACTTCTTCTGGAATTTAATAATTTTTCTGGTTCTATCCCTCATTGCATTGGTGAACTCAGTCGCATGCAGCAATTAAACCTCGAGTCTAATAGTCTATAAAATCTTTTTTTTTTGAGCTTAGCATCAAACTCTTCGCATGGAGACCTTGGTCAAGATTTCATGATAGTAAAGTCTTTAGACTTCTTAGACTTGGCTGTGAACCAACTATCAGGCCACATTCACGACTTTTCAGAATCTTCCAGTAGCTTGGAAATTTTAGACTTTTCGTGTAACCCTGAAAGTTCTATCCGCTGTTCTAGTTGTTGTTACGTAGTCAATTACAGTTGTAACCACAGCTGCAACTTAATAATATAGATGGACCGAACACAGTATTAAACGTAATTAAAAGTAAATTCACACACACGTTTAACAACGGAGTTCACTCAATCACCGGACACTTCCTCAGATTAATGATATTATAAAAGATTACAATACAAGACTTAACACTTATGAAAAACTCTCACAATCTCTCTAGTTTTTCTGCCTATCTCACTACTGCTCCTATTATATAACTATCACTCAAAATATAAATGGCATCCCGCGTTGTTTTTCGTTTTAAAGTTCTCACGCGTATTCTCTCAAGTTAGAGTTCTTTATAGTTTAGAACACAACCTTTACAAGCAATGTTATCAACTATTTATAAAGACAAAATTACAATCTCTTAATATTTTCAAATCTTCATTCTTTCAACATTTTCTTGATTGATTTAAGTCTTCAATTTGATCTCAATCATGTAGCAATCCCACGCAATAAAATAGCTCTTGATTGAGCTCAATTTCATTTGATTCACACGAGATAAGCAAGCTTGCATATAGGAGATATTGTTTCCATTAAAAAATAATATATTTTTAGAAGATAAATCTTATTAATATAAAACAATAACTCCAAGTTTATTTCAATCAATCTGTATGAAATAAATAAAAATATTTCTGAATCAACAAGATTGAAATTATGATAAACACTTGCATATGGATAGGAGATTTAGTTAGCATAATTAAATGAACACAATAATATCTTTTAGATACTATATTTATTAAACTAAATTCCTGAAATCTTTTAAATATCCTTGCATTCTTTATCACCTAAATATTCTAATCATACATAAATAAAGTCACTGTAGATACATGAGAATATATTCTGCATTCTTTAATTAAATATTCTAATGCAGCCAAACAGAATTCTCCGTATCAGCAGGTTATAACTATGGTTGTCACTGAGGTTGCAATTTCACTTGTAAATATAACTGTCTTGATTCTTAAAACTCAAATTATTTTGTTCAAACCAACTGACAATAAAGAGTTTATTAGGCCAGAAATATGGTCATAACAATTTTTTCATTTGTCATTGTATTTGACAAATAACATGAGTTTATAAAGCAGATTAACCTGCAAATAATGTCAGCATATAAAGTCCCAAACACATTGACAGTTTTTAACATATAAGCTCCCCTGCAAATTAGATTTGCAGAAAACATAAAATAACTCAAATTAACATTAACAAATATTACAAAAGATAACTTAGTAAAATACTCCATCCGTCCCAATTTATTGAGGCACTACGAGGAATAACAAATATTAAGGGGAGACCATCATTGTGCCTGTCTCCTATGTAAATGATATTTTTGCCCTTTACTTTTTGTCTTGGTTTTGGTGACTATATATTATATATAGGGATAATCTAGTAAGTGTTATAAAATTGTTTAATATTTTTGGTAAGTGTCTCAATAAATTGGGACAACCCAAAATAGTATACTACCCCAATAAAATGGGAAGGAGGGAGTATAAAACAAACGGTCACTAGTTACACACTTCAAACCACAGTTCCAGCCATCAAAACACATAGCCAAAAATTGGCACACATCACATAGTCTTAAAACACATAACACCAATCAAATAGTTTTATCGTTAAAATAAAGATAATAAACTCTCAAATTTTTCTTTCTATTTGTCACATCTAGGACAAACCTAGTTGCTGTTATCAGAAGAAGAATTGAAGCAGCCATAATGAGAGAACTTGGAAGACACATGTTCATCCCTCACCACATCATCATCATAGCCAAAAGAGGAGTTGTTGTTGTCACTTCCACTTTCACTTCCATTGTCACTTTCCTTAAGATTTTCCAGCAACTTCTTGATCTCATAGTCATGAGTGTCTAACTCATCCCTTTTCTCTTCATTGATAGAAAGTTGTTGTCGTATATACCACCTTACACCCTTTTACTTAGGAGCAAAACTTGCAGACTCTTTTTCCTTCCATTTGTTACAAGTAATATCATTGATATCACATTCCTTTAGAATCTTAGCAGAAATATAGAGAGCAGAAGCACACTTGCTAGGTTTCCCAAAAGGGTTAAGAAGAGGATTATGAGAAGATGAGTGTACATCCTCAACTTGAGAGAGAAGAATTGCAGAAATTAAGCAAGAAAAAGGAAGTAACACAGAGCTAGCCTTGACATCAAAAAATTCTCTCACAAGCTCAAACACATGCTCACCAAAATTAATAGGAATCTTAGACAAGATTTTATAAATAAACATAGCCATATCTTTGGTTAGCTTAAAGGATTGTTTGGTTGGAGTCCAGTTAAACTTAGAAATTTTGTGTAACACGGCAACACTAAGGGTAAGAGCAGAAGATTTAATGGAATTACCATCAAATTAATTTTCTTGGCCTATAATGGCAAGAGTTACAACATGTATATCACAGTCAAGATTATCCTCATTAACACTAGGGGAACCTAGAAACTTATTGATTAACTCATGATTAAAATTAAGAGTATCACCCCCACAAACACTCTCCCATAAGCAACATCGCCCTTATCAAACACACCATCATTTAAATTTTCATAAAATTCTCTAACTAGCTCAGGAAAATAAGATTCAGGGTAACTTATGATTTTATCAAGACCAACATCTTTCAGTAAATTCCCAACATGATCCTGAATATTTCTATAGCTAGCTAGATTTAGCTGTCTTTCACAATAAATTTCCCTATCACTAAGATCAAAAAACCTATCTGAAATGAGTTTATTCCAGAATCTAGGATCAACATCACTATGTAGAGTGTCATAAGAAAATTTAGAGAAAATAGGATTGGCCTGTTTATTTCTACCAGAATGAGACTTATACCTATGTTGTCTAGGTTGGGCAGAAGATTGTTCACTTACCTTAGCCTTAGAAGCTTTACAAAGTTTGGATCGCTTTAGATATTCATCGAGAGTGATGTCATCCTCATAGCTAAGATCAGATTGATTTGGAGAAGAAGAAGGCATGGTTGGATATGAGGTTGCAATTGCACTTGAAACTCAAAGGAATTGGGTTTTTGGAATAAAAAGTTTATATGAATTAGGAAAAGATATATATATATATAGAGAGACGGTATTAGATATTGGTTGTTTTAGTTTAATAAAAAAAAGTTTAAATAAATCTCTTTTAAAACCAAATCTTAAAATAAAAATAAAAATAAAAATAAAAATAGAAAAATATACCCAAATCTCATTTTTAAAACAAATTTTACCGAAATAGAGATATGTATTTTTTTTTAACAGATATTCAATTTAAGCATAAGAGGTAATCAGATAAGTTATTGACCAAATATTTCCAATTTAAATAGCTTAAACAATGAATCATGATCAACATTCCAATTTAAAACATACTCATTTAACTTTTCAGATTTTAGATAATTGAAAAAATATAGGAAATTTAACTTGTTTCAAAAAAAATATATCAATAATATATAGTATAAAATTTTTGAACACAAAATACTAACAATTTACTCAAGAATATATATTTATCATGAGATATTCATACAATAAAAATTATGCACTAAGAACTATAGCAAATTCATTTTTTCTCTACGCAAAAACTTTTCAATACCTTAAAAGGAAAGAGTCTAAGAGATGCCAAAAATTTCAAGATTATGTCTTGGCTTTTTATCATTTTATATCACTTAGAACATCAACTTATGTTGAATTCAATTCATTATTAATATGGCCTCCCCTGGGAACGACTGGGATAAAAGTGCACGCCACTTAACACTGACTTTTCTTCATGCCGGACTAAGGTTGCAGTTGTGGTTCTAAGCTTAGTTACAACTGAATATAGATATATGCACTTTGTGCTTCTCCTCAATTAACAGAAAATTAGTTTTAGGGAAATTTATCCCACATCTTTTTAGAGGCATAAGAAAAGGCGGCTTTTTAAAATAAAAACTTCATAGCTCAATAAGATTTACCTTTTTCATAAATACTATCAATGTTACACACAATAAATACATATAGCAAGAATATTCAATTAGATCCATAGTGACATTCCCCAATATCACTTCTTAAGGATTCAAACTTGTTAACATCAAGGGGTTTTGTGAAAATATCTGCTAATTGTCTTTCACTTGATACATGCTTTAAAATTAAACTCTTTTTTTTTTAACAACTCTCTGATAAAATGATGTCTTAGATCGATGCGTTTAGTTCTGGAATGTTGTACTGGATTATTAGCCAAGTCTATAGCACTTTTATTATCATAAAATAAAGTAAAAACTTCTTGTTTAATATTATAATCAGCTATGTTTCATCCATAAAAGTTGGGTACATCCACTACCAGCTGCAATATATTCTGTTTCAACGGTAGATAGAGAAATGCAGTTTTGCTTTTTACTAAACCATGAAACAAGATAATTTCCAAAATAAAAACAACCACCATAATTAATTTTTCTATCATCTATATTACCAGCCTAGTCTGTATCACAATAACCAACCAGAAAATGATTTGTATCCTTAGAATACCAAAGACCGAGATTGATAGTACCCTTCACATATTTTATAACTCTCTTGACAACATTCAGATGAGATTCTAGGGGATTTTCCTAATATCTAGCACACACTCCTACACTAAGCAAAGATCTGGTCTACTAGCAATTAAATATAAGAGACTTCCTATCATAGACCTGTATAAACTAGGACAAACATCCTTACTTTTATCATTTTTAGACAACTTAAAGGGTAGTGCTCACATGTGTTATTTTCTCTTTAGCATCACTTAAGCCAAATTTCTTAACAAGATTACTAGCATATTTACTTTGGCTTAAAAAAAGTACGTTTATCACTTTGTTTCACTTGCAACCCTAGAAAATAAGTCAACTCACCGCCTCCGCTCATCTCAAATTCATTTTTCATATCATAAATAAATTCAGCAATTTTATAATCAGAAGTAGAGTCAAAGACTATATCATCAACATAAATTTGAGCAACAATAATTCCCTTAGTGGTTTTCTTAGTGAATAAAGTCTAATCAACTACTCCTCTGTTAAATCATTTTCTTATCAGAAAACTAGTTAACCTCTCATACCAAGCTCTATGAGCTTGCTTTAATCCATACAAGGCCTTTTTCAAATGATAAACATGTTCAGGAAATTTAGGATTTTCAAAACCTTTAGTTTGACTAACATAGACTTTTTCTTGAATATTACCATTAAGGAAGGCACTTTTGATATCAAGGTGAAACAGTTTAAGGTCATATAAGCAACCAAAAGAGAGTAGCATTCTAATAGATTCTATTCTTGCTACAGGAGCAAATGTTTCATCAAAATCTATCCATTCAATTTGAGTATAACACTATGCTACAAGTCTAGCTTTGTTTCTAACAATTATTCCTTCTTCATTGCTCTTATTCCTAAAAACCCATGTAGTATCTATAACATTTTTATTAGTAGTTCTGGATAGTAAAGTCCAAAAATCATTCCTCTCAAATTGGGACAATTCTTCTTGCATAGCTAAAATTCACTAAATGTCTTCTAATGCTTCTTTTATATTTTTAGGTTCTAGCTGAGAAATATAACAGGAAAAATGAACAATATCATTGCTTTTACCTCTTGTTTTCATACCTGCATTGACTTCTCGTATGACATTGTCCAGAGAGTGGTTTTTGTGAGTTCTTACATAGCGAGACATTCTTGGAGTTTGAAATAGTGCACTTTATTCTTCTGCATCAGTGTTTTCTTCTACATCAGTATCTTCTGTACTTTGAGTTCCAACTGGACTTGCAACTACTCCTGTATTGTCCTTCTACTGATTTCCTTCTTCTTATTTGCTTTTTGTGCTTGTGTCATCTCCATCACGTGTAATATCTGAAACACCTTTGAAATGATCAAATACCATATTATATGATTCCATAACACAGTTTGTTCTCATATTGTAGACTCTAAAATCTAACCAAGAAAAATTCCTTCTTCACTCTTAGAATTAAAATTAACAAGATGCTCTCTATCTTTTAGAATATAACAAACACATCCAAACACTTGAAAATACTTAAACATTATGTTTTCTACTTTTTCAGATTTCATAACGAGTCATATTAGTACCTTTGGTAAGATAAACCATGTTAACAATATAGCATGTAGTACTAACAGCTTCATCACAAAATCTCTTAGCAAGTTTCTTAGAATTTAGCATAACTCTAGCCATTTCCTGAATAGTTCTATTTTTTTTCTACCACACCATTTTGTTGTGGGGTATTGGGTGCAGAGAATTCATTACTTATTCCTAAAGAATCACAGAAATTGCCAAATTTACTATTCTCAAATTCTTTTCCATGGTCACTTCATATTCTCACAATTTTACCAATGGTAGATTCTTTTTCAAGATGCAGTCTTAAACACAGTGTTTTAAACAATTCAAAAGTTTTAGATTTATCTCTTAAGAACAGAATTCAAAAATATCAAGAGAAATCATCTACAACTACCAGAATATACTTCTTATCTCCAATACTTGCAGTTTGCATAGGACCCATAAGGTCAATGTGAAGAAGTTCTAGGACTCTTTTAGTGCAAATTTGACTGCTACTTTTGTGAGAACTTTTAGTCTATTTGCCTATTGCACAATCACCATAGACACCTTGAGTTTTAAGGCTGATATTAGGAATACCTTTAATCAATTCCTTTTTGACAAGTTTATTCAAAGTTTTATAATTAACATGACCAAGCCTTTTATGTCAGATTTCAGAATTATTAGTAATAGCCTGATTACACCTACTCTTAGGTAATTCTCCATCAGTTTTCTCAAAAACATAGCAACTATCTACTGATCTAACTCTATTCATAATCAAAGTATCATTCAAATCAGTAATGAGACACTAATGTTTATTAAACTGAACAAACATCTTGTTGTCACAAAGTTGACTAATACTGGTCAGATTAGCTTTTAAACCATCAACCAGAAGAACATCATCAATTTCAAGCATTCCTGGTTTGTTCAAAGTTCATTTACCAATTACCTTACCTGTGTCTCCACCTCCAAACACTACAGTGTTTCCAGTTATGTGACAGACATCCTTGAGAAAACTAACATTACCTGTCATATGCTTAGGACAAGCACTATCAAAGTACCATACATTAGAAGTAATTGCTTTTAAAGAAGTGATAGAGGCTTTGTTGTTTTTGACAGTTTCAGCTTTAATCTTAATTTTCCAAACCTAATTAGATTTTTCATTCTAGACAGTGGATAAACTATTTTTCTTTGATTTTTCAAATAACATTTTATTTCCAGATAGCCAAGTTTTTTGCAAAAATTACACAATTTAGGGTTGTAGCTGACTTTAGTTTTAGGAGTGTCAAAAAAACTATTGGTTGTAACTGCACTTCTAACCTTGTTATCAGTTTGGCTACTTTTAAAGTTATCAGAAGATTTAACAAATATAGTCTTTCAAGTTCCTTCATAACCCTTATACCCCAAACCAATGTTATCCTTAGACGCTCGAGAATAAGAAAGCATATCATCTAACTTATCTGAAACTGAAGCATTTAACAAAATGATTTTCCTTTGGTTTCATTTAACTCAATCTCTTTTCTATTAAGTTGTTCAGTAAGATCCTTAACTTGATCTTTCAGATTCTCATTGAGTTTGTTTATAGTGACATACTGCTTGCTTAAACTTTGATATTTTTCATAGAGAACAAAGTATTGTTAATTGACATGGTCTTCTGAAAGTTCTTCATATCACTACTGTTGTAGGTTTCAAGTAGAGTTGAATATGTGGTTGCAACTGACTCACATTCACTATCATAATTAGGTTTTGTAGTAGTGATTTTCCCATAAAATTAACAAAGTTGGATTCATCCTCACCTTCACTTTCACTTTCAGATTCAGTATCACCGTGAGTATAAACGCAGATTTATTTCTTTTTAAAGTATTAGCACACTCAAACTATATATGACCAAATCCTCTGCATTCTCTACATTGAATTTCTTTAGATTTGTGGTCTCTGTTTTCCTTTTCTCTTGAATTCCACTTTTCTTTGAAGTTATTGTCAAATTTACTATGAAAGTTCCTTGAGTTTCCTGTATCAAACTGTTTTTTCTTATAGAATTTTTTATATAACTTCTTGGCCAAGAAAGCAAGTTGTTCATTCTCTTCCATGTTTTCATAAATTTTAGGTTCATGTTACTTAGCTTGAAAGACAATTCTTTTTTCAATTTTCTTTGGCTTTAAGTGCATTCATGAGTGCTTAGATTTCCTATAATTTCTTCCAGTTTTAAATTCTCTAGATTAGTAGATTCTTCAATAGCAGTTACTTTATTTTCAAATCTTTCAGGAAGAGACCTTAGGGTTTTCTTTACCAATTTAGCATCACTATATTTTTTTCCTAAATTTTCAGATTCATGTGCCATTTGACAAATTCTACAATTAAACTGTTCAATAGTTTCATCTTTCTCCATTTTTAAATTTTCAAACCTGGTAGTTAATTGTTGCAGTTTAAAGGCTTTAACTTTATTAGTTTCTTCAAAAGTTACTTTTAAAATATCTCATGCTTCCTTAGTAGTTTCACAATGAGAAATATATCTGAATACACTGAGAGTTACTCCAGCAAATATCAAGTTTATTGCTGTAGAGTTTACATTGGATTTTTTATCTTCTTCGACACTCCATTTCTCTTCAGGTCTTTAACAAGATCTCCTTCACCATCAGATAACATTGGTGTCTCCCATCCAGTTAGCACAGACTTCCAAGTTAGCTGACTTTGGTGTTTGATGAAAGATTTCGTCTTGATCTTCCATACTCCATAATTGACTCCTCTTTCAAGTAATGGTGGCTTGTTGAACGCATTTCCTTCTCTCATCAGATCCATCTTTAGCAGAACACAGGATCCACACCAAGTAAAGTCTGGTGTGAAGCTCTAATACCAATTGAAATTACTATCCGCTGTTCTAATTGCTGTTACGCAGTTAGGTTGCAACTACAGTTGTAACCACAGTTGCAATTTAATAATATAGATGGATTGAAAAGAATATTAAACGTACTTGAAAGTAAATTCACACGCACATTTAACAACGGAGTTCACCCAATCCCTGGGCTACGTCTCCGGTGAACTCACCCAGATTAGTGATATTATAAAAGCCTACAATACAAGACTCGAGACTTATGAAAAACTCTTAGACTCTCTCTAAATTTTTCTACCTATCTCAATACTACTCCTACTATATAACTATCACTCAAAATATCAATGACATCCCACCATTGTTTTTCGTTTTAAAGTTATCACGTGTATTCTCTCAAGTTAGAGTTATTTATAGTTTAGAACACACACCTTTTACAAGCAATGTTATCAACTATATATAAAGACAAAATTACAATCTTTTAAGATCTTCAAATCTTTATTCTTGGGGATATGAACAGTTTACTACCCTGTACTTTACCAAAAATTCAATTTTCTCCAATCTATTCTACTTTGTTCATTTTAGGGCCCTGTACAATATCAATCCACTCAATTTTGTACCTCATCCCTCAATTCCTTCACAAAATGGACGACACGTGCTTGCACGCGACTAACTTTTGCTGTTTTTATGAGTTAGGTTTATGTTTGGTAAGAATTGGGATGAATCGAAGATAGAAAAATGCATTATTCTGTCACTTGTCTTTATTTTATTTTTATTTTTTTTATTTGACTTATGTTATAAATGACCAAAATACCCTTGTCGTTAAAAGATGTTAATAGAATTTAGTCATGTGCAGACACGTGTCGTCCATTTTGTGAAGGAATTGATGGATGAGGTACAAAATTGAATGAATTGATATTGTACATGGTTCTAAAATGAACAAATTAGAGTAGATGAGAGAAAATTGAATTTTTTGTAAAGTACAGGGTAGTAAACTGTTCATATCCCTTATTCTTGTATCTTCATTCTTTCAAAATCTTTTGGATTGATTTAGGGGTCATCCAGAACTTTGTGGAGAGTCCATTTCTAAACCATGCCCAAGTCAAGGTTCACGGAAAACGAGGAAAAAACTCGTTTCTCTTAGTTATATGCTTCCAGTTATTGTAGTTGTATTGATCATTGGCGCTCTCTTGTTCGTCTATAGCAAACGCAATATAAAAATCTTTCGTCAAAATCCAGAAAATATGTCACAAGAGCAAAAAATGATTTCATATCACGAGCTCTTGGTTGCTACAAATAAATTTTCTGAGGCAAATTTTCTTGGATCTGGAGGTTTTGGGAATGTATATAAGGGAAGCCTCTCTAATGGCGAAATTGTAGCAGTGAAACTTTTAAATTTAACTGTTGATGGGGCTATGAAGAGTTTTGATGCCGAATGCAAAGTTTTAAGAACTGTGCGGCATAGAAATCTTGTCAAAGTCATAAGTACATGTACGAACCCCGAGTTGAGAGTACTGGTTTTGGAATACATTCCTAATGGGAGCCCAGAGAAGTGGTTGTATTCTCACAATTATTGTTTAAGTTTCTTCGAGAGAGTTAGCATCATGCTCGATGTTGGGGAAGCAATGGATTATCTTCATAAAGGCCAAGTGGAGCCGGTGATACATTGCGACTTAAAGCCGAGTAATGTTCTCTTAGATGAACACATGGTTGCCCATGTTTGTGATTTCGGTATCGCAAAAATATTGGCTGCAAACAAAAGAGAAACTCAAACCATAACCTTGGGTACTTTTGGCTACATTGCTCCAGGTAAAGAGAAAACCAGACTAATATTTATTTAATAAATGAGATCAAAATTCTCATGGAGATTTTATTGTACCGAACCTATTTTCCTCTATTGGCACATCATCCATTTTAACTCGAAACATTGAACATTTTCTCAAACAAAATTTGCTATAAAAAAAAATGTTTTACACTTCTTGATAATGTAAAATTATTATCTTTGAGCTGTATCTAATTCTAGTATGATATACCTGAGAGTGAATTCTGCTTCAGAGTATGGCGCAGAGGGAAGAGTATAGACCAAGGGTGATGCATACAGTTACGGAATCATGTTGTTGGAGACTTTTACAAGAAAGAAACCAATTAAAGAAATGTTTTCGCAAGACTTAAGCTTTAGGCAATGGGTGAGCTCATCAGTTTTCGATGGGAAAATGGATGTTATTGATGAGAACTTGCTAAACGCAGATGTTCGAGGAAGAACTGCGAATTCCTCAGAAAACGTCTTCTTGGCCCTACTAGAATTAGGATTGGGTTGCTCAAGAGATTCACCCGAAGAGAGGTTTGAGATCAAGGATGTGGTGTCTAAATTGAACAAAATCAAGCTCCAAGTTCTCTCTGATTAGTAGAGTACTGTCAATCTGTGTAATCTATAAGCAACTTTATGTTGTATTGGGTCTTCACTTATAAATGGCATGGCCAATCCAAAGGTGCATAACATTTTAGTATGGACTACAAACTTTCACCCTTACATATCGGACAAAAATAAAAGCACCATACTGTATAGTAGTTTTTTTCTAAAAATCGGTCCGTCCGCTGGCTTGGCTGACCCAAGGACCGGCTATGATAAATATCCTTATTTGTGATTTCCCTTGAACTATATTTCTTGATAAGCACATGTCAAGCTTTCATTCAAATATTGTTTCCTGAGCCTTCTGTTTTCCGTAATAGTTATGCCTATAATTTTTACGATCGACAAATAACAAAGATCCTGTAAACACGTTTTTGAGATTAATTTTGAACATTATTTGTCCAAGTAAGTATAGGTGAGTGCCTCACAAATTTGTTCAAATTGTCCAATAATTAAAATGAGGAAGACTTGACTGAAGATGAGGTCCATATATACTTTTGAGGTCCATATAAAACTCATCATAGAGATGTAGTAATGATCCTACGATTATCCCTTTAAAAACGTGGCCGACAATTGTTCTCAAAATTCTTTCAAATTCAACTCCAACTCTTTCTTCTCTTAGCCTCGACATGTAAATGTTCTAGGCCGTGAATCAACACAACCAATTAAATGTATTACAAATCTTTATTAGTCTTCGTTGAGCTATATATGTACACTTTGTATAGTCATTTCCTCATCAGTACCCTCCAATTTCACTCAGAAATTTACATATTACTCTAACGAAGAGATAGTTAAAAACTGTCAGGGTTGTTGGGAATCTAGGATAGATACAGCTACGAAACTAAAAAGGATGATAAAATAGTTATACTAGAGAAAGCATTAACAATTTTCTCCCCACATATAACAAACTCTCAAGATACATAGAATGAATCAGCAATTCTATAGAAGTCTTGTTTCACATTTGGCCAAGCCGATTCCGGTGATTGTGCATTCAATGTGAACAATCTCCCACCCTTAGCACAACACACAGCCATATTATGCCTGTGAAATGAGGGGCTCTCAACTCTATATTCTAGAACATAGTACTTCACATTGTTCAATGGATCTTCTCTTAAGTTTGATTTTACGAGTGTTCCTTTTACCTCAGATTTCCGGGTTGACCCGGTAATAGAGCGGATCACAGCTTCTCCAACCTCTTTCGGTCCTCCAAAAGCTTCAATCCTGTTATATACTCATAAAAAAGTATTATAAACAGGATCTATTCTAAAATGCTAGCGCAGGGATCACAAATTAAGTTTCTCAGTCAGAAACATAACTTAATTACCGAAAGCCAAAAGGTGTACCCAATGCTACACTTGAAACTTAAATCCACATTAGGACAACTTTTAAATTGTTAAAGCATTTTCAAGTACACTTTTCTAGTTGAGTAATACTATTAGGAGACTTGAGACTTGAGAGTTCAGTTTTCCTGTACGAATTTTACAAAATCAACTCTAGTCTAGCTTTTAAAGAAGTCGTTGCTCCTTTCCAGCTAGTCGCCTACTTAACTTAAAATCTTTTTGATGTAAATACTAGGGCTAATTGGGATATATGATACATTCTAATCCTTCAAAGCCAGATTAAAATAATTTTAAGAACAGAATAAAGTAAAGTAACCCATAAATCACTTGAAGATTGACTTTTGTCTTATGTGTACATAATCAGGCTGTAACTCTCTTATAGAGGCCATCGGAAAAAGGTATAAATTCTCCCAAAAGTACAGGTACTTTATTGCCAAATAAGCCTATGAGAAGAAAAAATCTCACTTTAAAGATCACTACATAAATTAGATGAATCTGTTAGCTTTCAAAAGCAATCCACTAGAGTTTAGGACCAGAATCAATATTTAACTTATACGTTTATGAAAATTTAGCCTTTTATGTTCGAATTTGAGACTATGTATGCACTAAACATAGGCCTGGATCTAGAGAGTACTTACGAAAAATCAAGAGGAACGGGAGAGACAATGACACTGACATTTAACTCTCCGGTAGACCCTGGTGGACCAAATGCTACAACTGGTTCGTCTACATCTGGTACACGACGCGCTTTAGACGAACTCAGTAAAGGTGGATCCAAGGATCTTTCAAGTTTTTCCAGTGCTCTATACAATAATGTCTGGTCTCCAAGCCAAGCTGCCGGGTATATGAACTCTATATTTGACAAAATTGAAAAAGAAATCACCAAATTTTAAAATAAATCATTGAGTGTTGATTTAAAATGAAGAAAGTGTCACCAAGAAACGCGAAAAAATAAGAAGTAGATTCAAGGCAGGTCACTAGTTTTACTGGAATGTGCTATAAAAGTTTTTGGATCCACAAAAAATATCTTATGAGCCAAGCTTGAGAAATTTAATGATAGGAGGATGGATTCTAGATTACGAATGTTGTTATTTCTGTAAGATGCGATCTTTCTAAACATGATCATTGAGAACTTATGATAATGTCTCTAATTGTGAAATTTTTGGTAGGATGAACTTTCTAGTTGATTTTTTGATTTACCACCTGCAATTTTGACAAACTCCTGCAATGGTACAGAATTTCTTATAGTTTATTTGTACTTGGTTCTAAGTATCTATATTGCCATCTCCCCAAGCAACTTAAGAAAATTTACTGAAAAAGCTGATTCACTTGGTCCCAGATTCTAATCACTTTGGGATTTTCCTAATCAAGGAAAAAAGCATCACACAATTAAGTTCTCAGCAATAACACCAAAATCAGTACAAAGAAGAACGATTGGCGTACAAAATTACGCATGTAGTAATTTCCTCAACGGTACAACAATGATTCTATGAATATTGATTTGATTGGCAAGTCTATATATTTGAAACATTCACGTTTAGCTGCATATTTACCAAAAGCAGGGGATGATTTCAACTAGATGATGTAAAAGTAAAACTTACTGCTGTCTGTAGGAAATAAGCTGACTTGTTTAGGAGGGAAGATTTTACACGTAATGGTAGAAGGTTACAGTAACCAAATTCCTGAGACTTCAGTAGTAACTTCAATTTATTACTGCTTGGAGTAAGTAATAAAATTAACTCACCAGTCACTTCACAATTTAATACAACTCCATTTTAATGGCATAAACAAGTCTGACGGCTATTAATAGCCAAATTACCTAACAGTTTAATACAACTCAATTTTTTAGGTAGCATAAACAAACTTAAAACAATCCTGTCACAACTTAAAAAGAGAGTGTATATAATAGCCAAATTACCAAATCCTTCATTGGATTGTATGTATCGATTATACCCGTTAATCGGATACAACACGTCAAGTTTCAAATTCCGTCCAGTTTCCGGCAAAAACCCAAGCCAAAAACTCGTAATTCCGACAAAGTTAGCTCCAACGGCGACCAAAGAGGCCGTTCCAATTCCAGTAAGGAGACGACGCCGGAAAATTGAGACCAATGGCTGGGCCATACACTTGGCATTAAGTGATCTTTGTAGAAACATTGATGGAGATATCATTGCTTATTGAATGGGTGAGGTTTCTTTGAAGTGTTATAGGTAGTGAACTACTGATAGAATAGAATAGTAGTTACTAAGTTATTACAATAAGAGTCATCATAGTTTTGAGTAAAGGTCTAGCTGGGCTCCCTATTATCTTATGAAAAGAATATTAATGTCTGTTTCTATAAAGAGAGATAATTTACACAAATTGACGGATCCTACAAAACAATTACAAATTTGGATATAAATTTAGATTTGGAAAACTGCCAGATGCTAATATGCTGAAGTTAGTATTTAACAATACACTATCATAGCAAGGTGCAACTCTGAACCTTGAAAAATAAAAAATAAATGAATTAATCTTTGCTGATTGGAGTCTGCTCTGAGAATATAAAATAATTAGAACTTTTCTAACAAAAACCATTACTTCAAATTTGAGACTGCAAGTGTGAATTTGATATGATTTAATTACCACAAAACGGTTATTTCAAAGAGTGTCATTGTAGAGGTCGTTCAATACAAAATGACATAGGGACCACGAATATGAATCGAATTGCATTCACTTGGTCAAAACTGACAAATAACTGAAACAAACCTCTCAACTTACCTCTTAACACAAATATACTCGCACACTCTTCTTTTTTTTTTTTTGGTGGGGTGAGCCAGGCTAGGGCAATAGTGCGACGCTCAAGCAACTCGTGAGCAACCCCAATAGCAAGATACTCGCATACTCACACCCGTCAATATGTCAATATTTATAGCATTAACATATATTAATAGATTTTATAAAAAAGGGTTAACCATATGTTCAACAATGCTTTTCAACCCTGATTTATAATTTGGATACAATAATTCAACTCCAAGTTCGGTCTTTATACGTTCATTGGAAACACGTTTTTTCCCCGTCAAACTCGTCAAATCTGATGCTTGTATTTGTGGCCCATTCGATGATTCATCATGTTGTTTCATATGTCCAGACAATTTTCCATCAATCAAATTCCGTGCATATGAGAAAACTTCTGCACGTGGTGCAGGATCATCATCGACGACATTGTATATTTTTCTGAAAAATCAAAATAAGAGCATCGAAGTGGTGAGAAAATGGTAAATGCAGGAAAAAAAATATGATAAAAATATAAGGAAAATGCAGATTAGTTACTATGGAACAAATATCTCTATATTTCCAGATGGCGAGGGTCGTTTTTAGAACCGATATAAATCAAAGAAATTTTATGATCTATATTGCAGGTATACAGAAGAGAGAGCAAAATATAAACTTCTTTAAACCGGCTTCTCTTATCTCTTCCTTCGCAAGTGAACTTACTTTCTCTTCGTTTTTTTCTTCTCTCTCTAAGTCACTTGTCAGAAATAAAATAATGATGTTATCAGGAGCTTCAATTTTCATTTTTGTCGGAAGACCAAACAAATGACAAACTCATTTTCCTATATTACCACGATGTTTCTCCTTTTTACATTCTTTTAATCTCCACCAACAAGTTCCAATTAAAACCATAAACCAAGCTCCTATACAACTTCTATGAGAGTTAAGAGATTGCAGACCAAAGAAATGATAGTCATTTCACTTTTCCTTTCTCTCCATCAATTTCCTTTATTCCCTTAAAATTCAATTCATAATCTTAAATGTGAAATAGTAGAGATAAGAAACAGTACATATCTTTCAGAAATCAAATATACTACAAATATAACAGGACTTTATACAAATAAGTAGAGAGTATTTAAGCTTTTTTTCCGCCAACAATCTCATATCTAATGTTCTAACTTCCATGGTTTGCAAAAGTTGGAACCAGAGAATAATGCGCAATTAGGAAAAGAAAAGGAAAAAAAAAAGTACTCCATATATCTTTCAGAAATGCTAGGCATTTCAATTTCCTTTCTCTTATCAATATCATTTGTTCCCTTCAAATTCATTTCTTAACCTTAAAGCAAGGTCAGATAAAACTTACATGTGAATTAGAAGAGATAAGAAACACTACATATCCTTCAGAAATCAAATAAAGTACTACAACTATAACACGACTTAATGCAAATAACTATAGAGTATATAAGATTTTTTCCCGCCAACAGTATCATTTCTGATGTTCTAACTTCCATGGTTTGCAAAAGTGGGAACCGAACACAGAATAATGGGCTGACAGGAAAAGAACAAAAAGAAAAATACTTCATATATCTTTCAGAAATGATAGTCCTTTCATTTTTTTTACTGTATCTTTTATCAATATCCTTTATTCCCTTCAAATTTAATTCTTAACTTTAAAGCAAGGTCAGATAAAACTTGAAAAGTAAATTTGTAGAGATGAAAAACAGTACGTATCTTTCAGAATTCAAATAAAGTACTATAAACATAACATGACTTTATACAAATAAGTATAGTGTATAAGATTTTTTTCCACCAGCAATATCATATCTAAGGTTCTAACTTCAATGGTTTATAAAAGTGGGAACCGAAAAACAGAGAATAATGCACTGATACGAAAAGAACAAAAATAAATAAATAAATATGTATATTACACACACACACATATATATAAAATAATAAAATACTCTTTTTTTGAAAATATATATACTGTATATAATACTTACCCAAACGATGGCTTGTCCACACTGGCCCTAAGTGTCTGACAAATGTCAGCAACATGAACTCGGGAAGTATAATACCTCGGAATCCTCTTTTTTTGATTCTCGGACATAGGCTCTTGCTTCATCAAAGTATCCACTGCACTATATTCAGAAAATATTTGTTAGAGAGTAAAAATTAAGTGCAAAAACTATAGTTATATGAACAAAAAATTGCATATGGGTCCTTCCAGCATAGATGGCAAAAAGATTGCTAGAGGCAAAAGGCTTAACACATACTAAATTATAAGAGATACGCCAGATATTCTTCAACAGTAATCTTTATTTTAAATGACAAAAAAGCCCCAAAAAAAAGTTGCATTATTTGTCTAAACCCCCGGAATGAAATGAATACAGAAACAAAAATATTAAAAGCCTAAGTAAAGCTCTAACAAAGATGTTAAAAAGACAGTGTTAAGAGAATATGTGAACATGAATCTTGTATCAACCTTCTGCCTGGGCCATATATACCTCCAAGGCGAAATATTTGTGTTGAGATCCCTAAATCATTGCTTAATTTCAACCACCCTTCCTCAGCAGCTAACCTCGCCTTACCCTTCTCATCAGTGGGGGCCACTGCATAACTGTCAAATCGTACATATTGTTGTTAGCTTTTTATGCCTGATAATCAAATAGCAATATTAATGGAACTTCGTAAGAAGGGTGGGGGTAACTTGCTCTTCATCCACCCATTGACCTCCGCAATCTCCATATACACCTGCAATTAAAGTTGTAAATGTCAATTTTTTTATTAAACAACGTCTAAGAGTTATTTTTTTCATAACTTCAAATTTTAGTTATTTTTTTTTCAAGAATGCCAGCCTAAAGGATAATCAATCTACTTTTTCGTTTAACTGACATGCTCATTGAAATGCTTGGCTGTTCTTGGATTTGATAGAAGAGATTTATATATCTCTAATGGTAATGGCATCTTCGTTACTTTTAAGTTTCGAAAGTACATTACTCGGTGACACATGTGCCCAACGAGTAGCTATACTAGTTTTAGTTAGAAGTTCAAATTAAATCTGATTAATTTTAAATAATGTTACTATATAGTTCTTTTTTCATTTTGCTTAGGTCATGCATAGGGGAAGTTTTGCATTACCACATGAACTCATGAGCCATCTAATAAGCAAAGCTAACAAGTAGTATAAAACTCGATAAAAGGGCTGGCTAGGCTACTGACTATATTTCTACTAAATTTAAAGTGCTACTTTTATTCTGCTCACAGTAAATATTAATAAGGAAAAATGATCAATAAGTCACACTTTTCAACTTAATCCCTAAAAAGTCACATATAAAGATCACTTTCCCCAATTAGTCACACTATCTAAATAATATAAATACCTCTAATATTTCTATTTTTCCATCTCCCACGTTAAATCTAAACTAAAACTCTCTCTCTTTCATCTCTATGATCTATGAATACGAGCTCCCCCCAGAGCTCTAGCAGGCGGCGCCGACATCGCTTGGGTGGTTGAGCAGGCGTTCGATGATGTGGACAATCAACAGTCTAATTGAAGATATATATATATATATATGGATCTCGTTGAAGGTGGCGATCAACGGCGGTAGGCAACGCTGGGGGATTTCGCCGGAGGAACGGCGACGTATTGCCGCCCTATGTTGCTGCCCCCCATTGACGACTCTCTCTCTATATGTATGTATATGTAAATTCATGTATAGTAGTAACACTTGCTTATGTGGATGTAATTTTGGGAAAAATATATTGACTTTTTTAAAACTTAGATGTTTTCCATAACATATCACTAAAAGAGTCTTACTTTTACACTATTGTAGCTACTGTACAAATAAAGTGATTAAGATGAAGTGATGAACTATAGCCACAAGCTAAGGCTGAGCAAAAAGCTGAAATCAAACAAAAGAGTGAAAAAGCTGAGGCTGCAAAAAGGGGTTCGGTTAAATAACGGTAATTGTTTGGTTTTGAGACGAAATTGAAATTATATACTGTAAGTCTTGCTTTAAAAAAAATTATGCACTTTTATTGACTCGTATACACTTTTTATTGAATCGTATGCATTTTTTATGCACATTTTATGCACTTTTTATCGACTCGTATGCCCTTCTTATGCACTTTTATGAACTTTTTATGCACTTTTATGCTTTTTTGTATGCACCTTTCATGTATTTTTACCGACCCGTATGCGCTTTTATGCTCTTTTATACACTATTATGCGTTTTTATGCACTTTTTATTGATCCGTATGCATTTTTATGCATTTTGATTGTCTCGTATGCACTTTTTATGCTCTTTTATCGACTCGTACACACTTTTTATGCAATTTTTATACAACTTTTATACACTTTATTATGCACTATGCACTTCATTATGCACATTAGTGAACTTTATGCACTTTGGTGAACTTTATGCACTTTATTATGCACGTTTGTGCTTATATTCATTTTTTAATTTTTTTGAATTTTTTATAGATATTTTGAGTTTTTTTATGCACTTTTATGCCTTTTCTATGCACCTTTTATGAACTTTTATCGATCCGTATGAACTTTTATGCGTTTTTTATGCACTTTATCCGTATGCATTTTTATGCACTTTGATCGACTCGTATGTATTTTTTATGCACTTTTATGTGTTTTTATGAGCTTTTTATGCAATTTTATGAACTTTACTATGCACATTAGTGAACTTTATGCACTTCGTTATGCAATTTAGTGAACTTTATGCACTTTATTATGCAGTTTTGTGATTATATTTATTTTTGATTTTTTTTCGATATTTAGAGTTTTTTTTTCGATATTTTGAGTTTTTTTTTGGATTTTTTTGTGTTTTTTTTCGATTTTCTGAGATTTTAAACTTTTTTTCGAATTTTTTATGCACATTTTATGCACTTTTATCGACCCGTATGCACTTTTATGCACTTTTTATTGATCCGTATGCATTTTTATTCACTTTGATTGACTCGTATGTACTTTTTACGTACTTTTTATGCACCTTTATGCACTTGCTATGCATTTTTTATACACTTTTATGCGCTTTATATGCACTTTTATGCACTTTATTATGCACTTTATTGTGCACTTCATTATGCAATTTAGTGAACTTTATTCACTTTATTATGCACTTTTCTGATTATCTTTATTTTTTGAAAATGTTTACCGATTTTTTGAGTTTTTTGAGTTTTTTTTCGATTTTTTTAGATTTTTGACTTTTTTTCGAGTTTTTGAGTATTTTTGAATTTTTTTAAAAATTTAAAAATTTTTGTTTTTCTTTTAATTTTGTGATTTGTTTTGATTTTTTTTAATTTTTATTTCTAGGTTGGGTAATGGCAATTTTGTAAATTGGTTGAATTTTAAAAAAATGTGACTTATTGGGATGAAAACATTGAAGTGTGACCTTTTAGGGATTAAGTATCCAAAGTGTAACTAATAAGGAATTACCCCTATTGATAATGCTACTCACCGAGTCATTGTAGATCCTTTTGCATCTCTATTCACACACATGAGATCTTGAAAAGTTTTATTGAAATCAATTCTTAAAAAAGCTTTAGGTAATTCTGAAAAATTAAGGACTTTCACTGCTTTCCTGTCATAAAAAAACAGACCTTTTTTTTGGCGTTTGGCTTGGGGAACATGGCGAACAGGCTGATTTGGTACATGTGGGGAATTGTTTTCATTTTTTTGAACTTTTCTTTGAACTTGTTTTTTGCTAGTAACAGCTTGTTTCTCTTTATTTGTGAGAAGTTTGTTGAGTTCATTTTGTGAGGTTTCATGTTATTGTGGGGTATGACCATTTTTTATCCCTAGTTTGAGGTTTTTAAAAAAGGAAAAAAAAAAACTGTCTATGAGAAGACAAAATATACATACTTACTTGTTGAGGACAAATAACCTAGCCACTTCAGATTTCCCTCCATTAACCCACTCTTCAGAGTTTCTCCATATTGCAGCAACTGAGGAACAAAATAAATAATCAAAAGTCGTCAAATTAGCATCTAAATGATATTTATCATAGAGAATTTACATGCCAAGCATGGGAATACTTTAGGGGTATGATCAAATAAAACTACCACCCAAGTTATTTGCAGACAGCTAGTGGGCTCTCAATGCAACTCTGCTTCCCATTCCATCATTATTTTGTAATTAACATGGTTCAGGGACGAAAACATAGGAAAGGAGTGGGCTAAAAGAAAATGGATTGAGGGTCAAGTTTGATCGATTGTGAACTTATGGGTCTTTTCTGCAGTTACTTGAAAGTTTTGGACTACACCAGAACTTAGCTTTAGTATAAATAAAGTGTTCTATCTGTTAGGGATCTTAGGAAGAGATAAATGAAATTTTATTATGTTGATTTGTGATTTTTCCTTTTAACTTTCTGCAATTTATTTTAATTCGTTTTCTGTTTCTTATCCTGTTCTTCCATCAAAACTTGTTTGTCATTTACAATAAATTAGAAGAACAATACACCTTGGTTCTTACTTCTTACTTCTTACATTTATCTTCACTCTTTCATTTTAATATCTGAGTACGTCACATATTTGTAGGAGACTATATCTAAATAAAAGTAAATTTCAAAAACAAAATGCAGTATAAATAATTTTACCGGGTCGCCGATACCGATAATCGGTGGAACAGAGACAAGGAGATGAGAGTGACAGTTTATATAATCCAAAATATCTGGGCTGAAACGAAAAAAAACAGATAAATTGATTAGAGAACACAGCAAGCAATATTAATTACTTAATTCTTAAATATTACTGATACATAATATATTCGAATTCACCGCGTTCAGAGGATCTAATGTTTAGAGATGTTGAAAGAAATATGATCAAGAAACTCACTCTGGTTCATTTGCATCGAAAAGATGAACATTGAATCCCATTTCTTCAAGTCTCTGCTTCTTTGTAATGCTGGTGCAAGTCCCACCAACAACCCTACGAGACAAATCAAGCTAAGAACCTATGTCACGAATCTTCTGAAAAACGCTTATCAAATAGTTTGTTAAAATCAAAAGGACTACGCTTGTAGCGCCACTTCCGGTAATTGAACAAATAAAAAAGATTGGTGTGTGCTTATTACGGGAAATGACACACTACGAAAAGTCTGAATAGCTATAATTTGACTTGCTTCTAGAGCTACAGTCATAAGATGCCTCTTGCACAAAAACATGTTAAACTTTGAAAAGCAGCTCCGATAAGCATACCAATGCAACAGCATAAAAACAGCAGAAAAGCTAAAAAAAAACCACACAAAACGCTAATTTAGAAACTCTTCTTTGTTATAGAAAAATAAAATGGGTAGTACAAAGTATCATCTAAAGTTATATTACATGTAAGTTTATATTTCCAAAATAACTACTCCGGATGATGATTGAATTTCATACTAGCTTACTGTATCCTAGGAAGGACCTATATGGGTACGGGGTATGGTACAGTACGATACGGGAATACGTCTATTTTGAAATTTTAACGATACGGATACGGCGGATATTTAATGTATGTTATACAACCTCGAATGGAATAAAAGGAGCATAATATAGAAAATGGCTCAAAACCATACTCAAAATGGGTCATACATAGCTAATGATGTCTTATTGTTGTAAATGAGCCTCCTAAATCTGTAACTAATAATTATATATCCTAATTAATTTACACTATTGTTAAATATGTAAGTACCCGTGGTGTACCCAAAGTACCGGGTACGGGGTGGGGTACGTACCCGATACGAGTACTTTGTCATTTGAAGTACCCGTGCTTCATAGACTACTCTCATAAACTTTTTAAAACTTGTCCCAGATATTTTCAATGCGTAGACCCTCCTTTCTTTTGTAACTTACATAAAAACTACACATAATCATTTGGTCCGAGACTTGATCAATCTAGACAATTTTGTTGTGTAAAATTACAGATGATGGAACACCACTGATCGGGGGGTTTGCTCTGTGCGGTGCAAACCATAAAAAACTTGAAACAATGTTAGCAAAGTGATTCTCCAACAAAGCTAGAGAGTGAACACAAATTGCTTAATTGTTATGGTTTTTACTTAATAATCAACAAAGACCAGAACGAGAAATATAAACAAGAAGTGGATCTAGTAAACCCTAACCTCATCAGGAGACTCGGCCGACTAACAATAAGTCAACTAGCTTTATAAAACTAAACACTGAATAAGGTAAAACAAATATAGTTTATCACTCGGATCTGCTCGTGTCGTCTTTCAGGTTCATCCTCTATTTTCTAAAAAAATTTCTCATTTATTATACTTGTTTCTGTTTGTGGTTATTTTTTCTTCCAGTGTGTTTGTGGGTTTAATCGGAACAACAAAGTGTGGAGTTTTTGATGAAATGGATAAGATATATAATTGGAATTAGAGATCTAATTTTCTCACAAAGTAGAGTGATATAAGCAATATGTGTATGAAGTAGTTAAAGCATTTTACAACTGTAGAGAATGAATGAATGAACAAACATAAATACTAGTAGGTAGACTATGATTATGATGATGATTATGATGATGATTATGATGATGATTATGCAAAGTGGATTTAGAGAGAGAGAGAGAGTGTGTGTACCATCCAGTGGTCTTGAGTTGCTGAGCTAAAAAGTTTCCAACAAATCCAAAACCCAAAATTAGCATCGATTTATTAGAAGGTGAAGGTGAAGGTGAAGGTGAAGGTAAGCAGAAACCCACAGAGGAGGACATAAATCTCATCCTATTATTAGTTTTATAATCATAACCCCACATTCCCCATTGACTTGATATTTCTCCACACCTCCTCATCTTCTTTTCTCCCTTCCCCACCTCTTTAACCTTCCTTCTACACTACACTATATATCTTACTCCATTAATTAATTAATACTCGTCTATAATAATATTTACTACTATCAACCTTAACTTGTGTTTTTTTTTTACCCTTTTTACTCCTCTTTTGTTGCATTTTTATTAACATTTGTACAATAATTATACTAATCTACTACTTAGATAGTCGGATGGATATAATCCCCGCTACATCAACTCGACAAAACACATTATTTATATAAATGAACTCCACCTCATTTATATTTTCCAACTTCCCCGGACTATCCCACTGTCAACTAATATCATTTATATAATAAATAATTCTATCCAAAAAAATCAACCTCCCAAATTTTTTCTTCTACATATTAGCTCGTTATAGATATATATAGAGATATGCATAGATATATAGAGAGGTATGAGAAACAACAGACGAAGTGTTTATTCATTAATATGATTGTACAGAGAGATACATCAAGAGACCCTTGACCCTCTTTATATAATAGAGGGTAGGGTTACATATGCTAGAAAAGCCCAAGATAGGCCCAATAGAGTAAGGCCCAAGATGGCCAATAATATCCTACAACACTCCCCCTTTGGACGTTTTGGTTTCTTCGTCTTCATGTTGTCGATGTGAGTCGAGTTCATTCGCAGTGCTAAACACATAAAAATCTTAGGGACGGAAAACCCAGCCTGGGACAAAACCGGTACCTAGGAGAAACTGTGTAGCCGAATGATATAGACCGAAATATCATGTAAGTAACTAACCACAAAACAGTGTGCCTCATCAAAACCTTGGCAGAGTAAACCCAATGGGAAAATCTCTGATCGAAGGAAAAAGAGTGCAACAGTGGTAGTAGTAGGGGATCAACCACAAAACAGGTGCCTCATCAAAACCTTGCTAGAGTAAACCCAGTGGGAAAAACCTCTAGTCGAAGGACAAAAGAGTACATAATGGTAAGAAGTATCCACCAGGATACTCCCCCAAATTTCGGCAATCTTAAGTGAGATATGATAGGAAACGTGTCTCGCTAAAAACCTTACCAAGAAAAACCCAGTGGAAAAAAAACATTGGTTTAAGGACAAAAAGAGTACACGAGCATGCGACTAGATGCTCCGACTCACTTGCACACGACAAGGTGCGAGGATTTCGACTAAGTAATAATTAGTGCAATAAGCATTCACCTGGATGCTCCCCCTCACTTGCACACGACTGGGTGCAAAGATTTCATATTCTAAGAAAGAGTACGAGCATTCGACTGGATGTCTCATTTACTTGCACACGACTGTATGTAAGAAAATATAACGTGGAATAAAACGAGCATTCGACTGGATGTTCTTAAACTTCATATGTGAAGATTAATTTTGGCGAGAAATGCTAAATAGCATAATGTAGTCATGTCTCTCTTGATCGATAACAACAAGTTGTCTTCTATGACAAGTGTTTTATCTGGATCGTGAGACAGATCATATGTAATTCAAATATGGCTACTACTAGCTCGAAGCCATATACACTCTCTAGTCGTCTCATAGGGCACGAGTAGATCAGAGTGATTTGTTTGGAGTCATTCCAAGACCTACAAGATATTGTCTTATTTCTAATGGTAAGGACAGACCATGTTAGGAATATCCCTTATGCGGGTTTGATAAGTAACCGGCATCGGTATAACCGAAAAAGGGTTGCGTTAATTCGAGTACCGAAGGGGGCAGATACACTCGATGACGCAAAATGGGATAAACTAGCCCACTTCCAAAATTACCATAAGGTAAGGGAATGTGTCTTGAGTGCCATTTCGATGGCAGCGTGTTAGCGCGCTGATGTGTCGAGCTATACCATTCACAGCATACAAGATGTTCGTCCTAGTACATTAGACCAAGTACAATGATGCGCTTATTGTACTTAGATATGAACATTTTGGTTCAATATCTCTTTGTCGTCTCATCAGGGACGGACCGGTCTATATCAATGTCTAGTGATCGAACGATCATGGGAGAATCTGACGACTTAGCGTCATAATGACTAAAACGTCAGAACACCTTCTGAGTGTAGTCTGAATCATGGACTTAGATTCAATCTTTACGGGACTCGATCATCAGGCCGAGTCACTACCGTTTTTTTCCAAGATCCTTCATCTCGAAGGAAAATCCAAAAGTGAATCGCATAATAAAACACGCAAGGGCATAATACTTGTTCAAGTATCCCAAGCTGATCAAGTACTCATTTAGGCGGTATACCACATCCGCTCGGATTATATTAATCCATATAGTGAACATCTCAGTCAATTGAGATCGTGTTCCGTGATCAGGAACTACTTGATTCAAGCACATGAAGTCACACAGGGACCTTTATTTATATCTCTTTGTCTAAATCCCCATAGAGATAAAACCGTGACCACATTTATGCCTGCATACTCAGTTTTTCGGAAACTACTAAACTGGTAAAGTAGGGGACTGTTATAATGTCCATCACGAAGAAATCAACCATCGCGTAATCAATTCCAAGGTGTGAGAGAAGCCTTGCGCTACTAGGCAAACATTCTACAATCTCATTATTCTCATCACTCTTCCTTACGAATAACCAAATAAACAAACTCGTTTAACATTGGCGGTGTTGGAGCTACAGGTCCGAACACACTTTCGCTAAGGAGTCTACTTGGATTACAAGTTTCCATTAGTCCAGTCTATTCTCCGTTAACTTCAGGCAACGGTACATGGTTCTCTGTCATAATTTGCTCATATTATCAGTCGTCACAGAATATATGAACAAGTAATCAATGACAGTCTCGTTTCGCTTCAATATCGTCTAAGATATCATGATCGACAGATATTTCGAGATTCTTAGGATGAGGAGGAAATCACACATCTCCTTGATCCTTTATAATCTCGTGCGACAAACGAGAATAAGTTCACCACCTCTGGGGATGAACGAATTTGGAACCGGTCAAGTTCCTCGTATCTTGGGAAGGACGACAGACTGACGGCCGACGGCAGCGTCCTTTGCTTGGCGGGTTCGGCCAAAACAACGTGTTACGACAGGAACACGGCGTCCGACAGGGACGTCTATCCTTGCAAGCATTTTCCAGCAGGTATAAATGATCTCGTAACATCTCATAAAGTCATTAAATGCGTCTGGCATTTAGTTAGACTTGAGGGAGTCTATGCACTTACTTATCACTAAGTGCAGTTTTGGGGATCAAGCTAAGACTGAGTGGGTTATGCCACGTTATTTCACGTCGTTCCTTATCAATGGTAACGTGCAAATCTCCCCCTAACGACGAGGAGAACAGTCTTAACGATGTCACTTTCGCATATCATGCGGTAAAGAGATCGCTTGCCAAGGTTACTCTATCAAATGATAGGCAGGATATTCATAATCGACTTATGTCTCCTTCAGAGGTCCATATTTTGAATGCTATAGCGGCTCAATCAAAATATTAATTAATCACTCTAAACACGCGTTAATATGAGACTTCTGGCTCATAACCAGTAACCAGCTGGTACGCATATGGTGTTTGAGTGTCTATGGGCCTCATGACGGACCAATGCAGCAAAATAGCATGACCCCACACGGAAATATAAATCTTGGTGTGCAAGACCAAGAAGTGCGTGCAACCATTTGCAGTCGCATTATCAAACTTTCCGTGAGTCCATTTGGGTCTGAACATAATCGACAGGATGTTCAATTTCAATTTCCAAACTCAAGTAATTCAAATCGAAATTTTGATTTTTACTCTTCCGAATTATCAAGTCGACTAGACTTTTCAGAATAATACGGATCATGAGCCATCAACTTAATGATAGGGCTAAAAGTTTGGAAAATGCTGCATTTCTGTGGACAACAATAATCATGTGACCTATTGTTGATGCATCAACCATAACCATTTATATTTATGGTCCGTCTTATGGTTGGATAAGTCCACATAACTCCTTCAATTCTTTACAAGAATTCTACGAGTTTATTTCGTGATCTTTACACATACTTGTCTTTCAAAATGAGCATTAGTGGCATTAATTTCGGATTAATCACGAAATATATCCTCAAAGAGAATCCAAATGCGATGCGATTATAAATCAACCATCGTCTTTTGACCCGGGAATATCTCATCCGGTCAATGCCACAATATCAGAATGCCCTTATCAATCGACGACAGGCGAATGATAGTATAGACAATCATGTCTTAGCATCTAAATCATTTATCATTTCGACGACAGGCGAAATGATAAGGTAACTTTAAATGCTTTAAAGAATGTGGTAGTAACCACTTGAAAGACATTTCAACTCTTGTAAAATACATTTTTTTGTCGTATTGAATGGAGGCTATGTAAAGAAATTTTAATTCTTTCATGAGCTATTACCAGATAACAATGGTTTTCTCGAATATTTTATAACTCAATAAGGTACGGCAGGACCTACATGAGTATAAGACCTCACATTTGACAAATCAATTTGGTTTTTACCAAAGATTTTGATTTGGAACGACAGGTCCAGAATCATTGTCACAAAGGACTCTTTTAGGGAAGTAGTTGGTGAAATTATGTGGTACACGGTTACCCACTATTTCCAAAAAAAATCAACTACCCCACAAGTATTGCCTAAAATTTCATAATTTAAAGTTTGATCACATTTGTCAAAGGAATTTGCTCAAAACATTTTAAATTATTTAGAGAAATTTCGTAAACAGGCAAGCCATAATCCAAAAGTATGTCCAAATGGAAAAATCATAATTCAAATGGAAAAACATAATCCAGATGAGCGAAAAAATGGCTCAATGATTTATCAAAATCAATAAAGAAAGGTATCAAACTCATTTGAGCCACAAAATCGGGGGTCTCAATAGCTTCCTTTCAATTAACTTTAACCACATTAGCATCGGTTTTTTCACCTTTATAATAGTTTTGAACTATTTGAGGAGTAACCGTGCATGACCTTTGTCTTTATAGCATAGAGTTGCCTCATTGAACATTATCTCTTGCTTTGTGACAACGTGTCATATTGTTCATTTCAATTACCGTCTTGGAGCCACAAGTTTTTGATTTTTGACGATTATCTAAAAACTCTCTTGGCTAGGCGATTCATCGGGATCGCGACAGTTTGAGACAAATAACACTTGTCTCGGTTCTCGATTCGTGGAAAAAAATATGCATGAAGAGCATTAATATCAGGCAAATAATTCGCCATTCACCCAATAGGATTAAAATTACTCACCGGGGTAATTTTTTTATCCAATAACAGATGGGCGATAAAGGAACATGGTGAATATAAATTCACGATACTGCTTATTAATACAATTTCCAAGCTAGTATTTTGGTGAAGGATTGCTCCAATATGTCAATTTCAGACATTTGTTCACCATAGACATCATCACGTCTCAAATGTGGCGGCGGAATAAAGTCAACGCCTTAGCATTCATCCTGATGGTAACAACAAACTCGTGTTTTACTCATCAAAGATGGCATCCAAAAAAAATTTTGGGCATCACATTTTCACACATCAGGGTGAGTAACATGTGGTGACGGATTAAAATCAACGTTTAAACAGTCATTTTGTAAGTATGTTTTAAGATTTTTCTCATCATAGATGGCATCCAACATGTGTTGGGATTTCTGGATTATTTATCATATAAAACGACTGGTTTATATGTTTATGGTTTGCATAAGCACAAACGTTTTTTTCGAAACGACAGGTTCGAAAACATTAGTTTTGCTTCTCATGTGAATCGGTTCTCATTGATCGAACGATGGGTCGATACTGAAACACCACACTCGGGGAAACATACATCACTATATAAACACACTCGGGGAAATTATTATTTAGTCAACCCCTTTCGGTAGCTCTAATTGAACACGACCAGGAAAGACGGTGAGGGTGGAGGGCACGAATGCCACTTAAAACCCGACCTCATTAGGATATCGACTTCCGCCTATATCTTTCCTAGACATCGTATCCAAATAGGTGAGCCTATTTAGGGAAGATTCATAATTTTTCCAACTTAAATGTGAATATATATGATTTCGCAATTCTACCATTTATGGCAATAAATACAGATATATCTATTCTAGATAACCACATATATATACAAGGCAGTATAAAATATATTCATGATATATATCTAATCATGCAGTAGATTTGGTGATAAACTAAATCAATTCAGGATTATCAATCACACAAATTATATCATACCAAATCAATTAGATCAAATCAAACAATTAACTGCCATATGTGATATTTATATGTATGGTAATATCAAAAGATATGTTGATTATGCTAACAAGATATCAATCAATTATCTACGGTTTATTGCCATATAAGTATTTCTATACATGCTAGTTTTAACATGCAAGCAAACAATATATTTTTAATTACCAATTAATTCTATATATGGTAATTTTTAACATGCAAAGTGGTTAAATTTACATGGAAACCTATCAATTTATTCAATTAACATGTAATTTTTATTCACTTGCCTTTTTAATAAATATGGCTACATGTTTTTATACATTTAATATACTACAGGGACTATTCGAGTAATTTCAGCAAACTATATATCTATTTACAGCATTATTACAACTTCAGTCTATAATTTCAGACAAGTTTCAGTTTAGTCCTTTAGTAATTAACATGCACAGTCAATAGTTTCGGCGAATTACAAAACAGTCCTACTGTTTTCAGTTTTTTTACAGATTTAATCCCACAGATTAATACATGTTTTACAATTACATGATTTTCGATTTACAACCCGATTATATGTCTTTTACTGATTTTGTTTGTATAAAAATACAATTTTACAGTACACGATACATATAACATATCAATAGGTTTTTTATAGACATGTTGATCATGTTTTAGTTATCCATAAAATAATACGTGCGATCACATATATGGAATAAATTAAATTTTGAATTCGGTACCTTACGCACGGTATGTTGGTGAAGGTCGATATAGCAAAAACCTAAAAAACCGGATAAACCTCAAGGTTTATAAATACTCAATATCCTTGCGTTTACCCAAAATCTCCAATATCCGTAAGCGTATATCCTATTCTCCGCGAGCAAAGTGCCGATAACGTGTTGTGTGACATATTAGCTCGTTATAGATATATATAGAGATATGTATAGATATAGAGAGAGGTATGAGAAACAACAGACGAAGTGTTTATTCATTAATATGATTGTACAGAGAGATATATCAAGAGACCCCTGACCCTCTTTATATAATAGAGGGTAGGGTTACATATGCTAAGAAAGCCCAAGATAGGCCCAATAGAGTAAGGCTCAAGATGGCCAATAATATCCTACAACATTTCTAATCTTTTCAAAAATATTTTTACTCTATTTTACTAATTACTCATATATCATAAATGCAATTTAAATATATAAATAACTAAATAAATGTGCTACTTTTACACATCTCAATTCATATATACCTGGGAAAAAAAATACAATTAGTTTACTGTACTACCTGTGTTTAACGATTCAGATATCATACTATCACTCTGTTACAATTGAGGTGCTGAACTATCATAATGTTCACAATTCAGGTACCGATATTAAATTAATTGGATGAAAATTAGTTTCATTTTTCATTTTGGTCCTATTTTTTGTAATTTGTATAAATCTAACACTTAATTTTCAGAAATGTCTCATTTTAGTATAAATTCAGAAAAATCAGAATTTTAAAAAAAAAAACTAAAAAAAAAACTAAAATACCTTTAAAAAAATAGGAAACCCGAAAAAACCACGAAAAAATGGTAAAAAAAACCAAGAAAAATCTAAAAAAACAAAAAAAACCAAAAAAATGGGGAACCCGAAAAACCCCAAAATCGGTAAAAAAATAAAAAATAAACCCTAAAAATCAAAAAATCAAAAATCACAAAACAATCAAAAAACGTTCAAAAAAATCGAAAAACCGTAAAAAACCAGAAAAACAGTAAAATATTATTAAAAAACAAAGAAAAATAAAAAAAATCCAAAATCACAAAAAAAATAAAAAAGTTTGAAAAAGTCGAGAAAAGCCGGAAAGTCAAAAAAATGTAAAATAAAAAACTTTTACATTGTTTTGTGGTTTTTGATGTCGGTAAAAACTTTTACTAACTTAATGTAAAAAAATATTAAGTTAGTAAAAACTTTTACTAACTTAATATTTTAATTTTAGTTTTTTTTTATAAAAATTCTTATTTTTCTGAATTTATACTAAAATGAGATATTTCCGAAAATTAAGGGTTGGATTTATACAAATTATAAAGAATATTACCAAAATGAAAAATAAAACTATTTTTCATCCAATTAATTTAATGTCGGTACCTGAATTTTGAATATTATGATAGTTCAGTACCTCAATTGTAACAGAGTGATAGTATGGCATCTAAATCGGTAAAAACAGATAGTACAGTACACTAATCATATTTTTTTCCCATATACCCTCAATGCAATTCAAATATATATATATATATATATATATATATATATATATATATATATATATATATAAATAAATAAATATGTTACTTTTCACACATGTCAATTCATCCACCAAACAAATTATTTTATTACTACTATAACAATAAAACTGTTGTGTGACATATTAGCTCGTTATAGAAATATATAGAGATATGTATAGATATAGAGAGAAGTATGAGAGAGATAACAACATGGTCTTTATTAATCAGAATGTGTATGAATGAATGTAAAAAATACAAGACCCCTAACCCTCTTTATATAGATAGAGGGGTAGGGTTACAAGCCCACTTGGACCCATAAAGTACAAGCCCAAGAGTCCAATAATATCCTACAACACTCCTCCTTTGGACGTCTTGAATTCTTCGTCTTCATGCAGTCGATCTGAGTCGAGTTCATTCGCAGTGCTAAACACATAAAAAGCTTAGGGACGGAAAACCCAGTGTGGGACAAAACCGGTACCTAGGAGAAACTGTGTAGCCGAATGATATAGGCCGAAATTCCATGTAATTAATTAACCATGAAACAGTGTGCCTCATCAAAACCTTGGCAGAGCAAACCCAATGGGAAAATCTCTGATCGAAGGAAAAAGAGTGCAACAGTGGTAGTAGTAGGGGATCAACCACAAAACAGGTGCCTCATCAAAACCTTGCTAGAGTAAACCCAGTGGGAAAAACCTCTAGTCGAAGGACAAAATAGTACACAGTGGTAAGAAGTATACAACAGGATACTCGCCCTAATTTCGGCAATCTTAAGTGAGATATGATGGGAATGTGTCTCGCTAAAAACTTTGCCAAGGAAAACCCAGTGGGAAAAAACATTGGTCTAAGGACAAAAAAAGTACACGAGCATGCGACTAGATGCTCTCCTCACTTGCACACGACAGGGTGCGAGGATTTCGACTAAGTAGTAATTAGTGCAATAAGCATTCACCTGGATGCTCCCCCTCACTTGCACACGACTGGGTGCAATGATTTCATATTCAAATAAAGAGTACAAGCATTTGACTGGATGCCTTATTTACTTGCACATGACTGTATGCAAGAAAATATAACGTGGAATAAACCGAGAATTCGACATGATGCTCTTAAACTTCATATGTGAAGATTTATTTCGGCAAGAAATGCTAAATAGCATAATCTAGTCATGTCTCTCTTGATCGATAACAACAAGTTGTCCTCAAATAAGACAAGTGTTTTATCTGGATCGTGAGACAGATCATATGTAATTCAAATATGGCTACTACTAGCTCGAAGCCATATACACTCTCTAGTCGTCTCATAGGGCACGAGTAGATCAGAGTGATTTGTTTGGAGTCATTCCAAGACCTACAAGATATTGTCTTATTTCTAATGGTAAAGACAGACCATGTTAGGAATATCCCTTATGCAGGTATGATAAGTAACCGACATCGGTATAACCGAAAAAGGGTTGCGTTAATTCGAGTACCGAAAGGGGTAGGTACACTCGATGACGCAAATGGGATAAACTAGCCCACTTCCAAAATTACCATAAGGTAAGGGAATATGTCTTTAGTGCCATTTCGATGGCAGAATGTTAGCACGATGCTGTGTCAAGCTATACCATTCACAGCAGACGAGATGTTCGTCCTAGCACATTAGACCAAGTACAATGATGCGCTTATTGTAATTAGATATGAACATCATGGTTCAATATCTCTTCATCGTCTCATCAGGGACGGACTGGGTCTATATCAATGTCTAGTGATCTAACGATCATGGGAGAATCTGATGACTTAGCGTCATGATGACTAAAATGTCATAACACCTTCTGGGTGTAGTCTGAATCATGGACTTAGATTCAATCTTTACGGGACTCGATCATCATGTCGAGTCACTACCGTGTCTTCCTAAGATCCTTCATCTCGAAGTCAAATCCAAAAATGGATCGCGTAATAAAACACGCAAGGGCATAATACTTGTTCAAGTATTCCAAGCTAATCAAGTTCCAACTTAGGCGGGTATACCACATCCGCTTGGATTATATTAATCCATATAGTGAACGTCTCATTTAATTGAGATCGTGTTCCGTGGTCAGGAACTATTTGATTCAAGGATTATGAAGTCACACAGGGACCTTCATCCACTTCTCTAGTCTAAATCCCCACAGAGATAAGATCGTGACCACAATCACATGCTGCATAATCAGTTTTCCGGAAACTACTAAACTGATAAAGTAGAGGACCGTTATAACGTCCATTACGAGGAAATAAACCATCTCGTAATCAATTCCAAGGTGTGAGAGAAGCCTTGCGCTACTAGGCAAACATTCTACAATCTCATTATTCTCATCACTCTTCCTTACGAATAACCAAATAAACAAACTCATTTAACATTGGCGGTGTTGGAGCTACAGGTCCGAACACACTTTTGCTAAGGAGTCTACTTGGATTGCAAGTTTCCATTAGTCCAGTCTATTCTATATTGACTTCAGGCAACGGTACATGGTCCCCTGTCACAATTTGCTCATATTATCAGTCGTCACCGAATATATGAACAAGTAATCAATGACAGTCTCGTTTCGCTTCAATATCGTCTAAGATATCATGATCGACAGATATTTCGAGATTCTTAGGATGAGGAGGTAATCACACATCTCATTGCTCCTTTATAATCTCCTACGACAAACGAGTTTCAGTTCACCACCTCTGGGGCTGAACGAATTTGGAACCGGTCAACTTCCTTGTATCTTGGGAAGGACGACAGACTGACGGCCGACGGCAGCGTCCTTTGCTTGGCGGGTCGGCCAAAGCAACGTGTTACTACAGGAACACGACGTCCGACATGGACGTCTCTCCTTGCAAGTATTTTACAGCAGGTATACATGATCTCGTGACATCTCATAAAGTCATTAAATGCGTTTGGCATTTAGTTAGACTTGAGGGAGTCTATGCACTTACTTATCACTAAGTGCAGTTTTGGGGATCAAGCTAAGACTGAGTGGGTTATGCCACGTTATTTCACGTCATTCCTTATCAACGGTAACGTGCAAATCTCCCCCTAACGACGGGGAGAACAGTCTTAGCAATGTCACTTTCTCATATCATGCGGTAAAGAGATCACTTGCCAAGGTTACTCTATCAAATTATAGGCATGAGATTCATAATCGACTTATGTCCGCTTAAGAGGTCCATATTTTGAACGCTATAGCGGCTCAATCAAAATATTAAGCACTCAAACACGCGTTGATATGAGGTGTCTGGCTCATAACCAGTAACCAACTGGTACACATTTAGTGTTTTGAGTGACTATGGGCCTTAGACGGACCAATGTGGCAAAATAGCATGACCCCACACGGAAATATAAATCTTGGTGCGCAAGACCAAGAAGTGCGTACAACCATTTGCAGTCGCATCATCAAACTTTCCATGAGTCCATTTGGGTCTGAACATAATCGACATGATGTTCAATTTCAATTTCCAAACTCAAGTAATTCAAATCGAAATTTCGATTCTTACTTTTCGGAATTATCAAGTCGACTAGACTTTTCAGGATAATCCGGATCATGAGCCATCAACTTAATGATAGGGCTAAAGTTTGGGAAATGCTGCATTTCTATGGACAACAATAATCATGTGACCTATTGTCGATGCATCAACTATAACCATTTATATTTATGGTCCGTCTTATGGTTGGATAAGTCCACAATAACTCCTTCAATTCTTTATAAGAATTCTACAAGTACTTTTCGTGATCTTTACACATACTAGTCTTTCAAGATGAGGATTAGTGGCATGAATTTCAGATTAATCACAAAATATATCCTCAAAAGAATCCAAATGCGATGCGATTATAAATCAAGCATCGTGTTTTGACCCGGGAATATCTCATCCGGTCAATGCCACAATATCAAAATGCTTTGATCAATCGACGACAGGAGAAATGACAGTATAGACAATCATGTTTTAGAATCTAAATCATTTATCATTTCGACGACAGGCGAAATGATAAGGTAACTTTAAATGCTTTAAAAAATGTGGTAGCAACCACTTGAAAGACATTTCAACTCCTCTAAAATACAATTTTGATCGTACTGAATGGAGGCTATGTAACGAAATTTTAATTCTTTCATGAGCTATTACCAGATTACACTGGTTTTCTCGAATATTTTATAACTCAATAAGGTACGGCAGGACCTACATGAGTATAAGACCTCATATTTGTCAAATCAATTTGGTTTTACCAAAGATTTCGATTTTGGAACTACAGGTCCAGAATCATTGTCACTGAGTACTCTTTTAGACAAGTAGTTGGTGAAATTATGTGTATACTGTTACCCACTATTTCCAGAAAACCGACTACACCACAAGTATTGCCTAAAATTTCATAATTTAAAGTTTGGTCACATTTGTCAAAGGAATTTGCTCAAAGTACTTTAAATTATTTCGAGAAATTTCGTAAACAGGCAAACCACAATCCAAAAGTATGGTCCAAATGGAAAATAATAATCCAAATGGAAAACATAATCCAGATGAGCGAAAAAATGGCTCAATGATTTATCTAATTCAATAAAGAAAGGTATGAAACTTATTTGAGCCACAAAATCGGGGGTCTCAAAAAGTTTTCTTTCAGTTAGCTTTAACCACATTAGCATCGGTTTTTTCACCTTTATAATAGTTTTGAACTATTTAAGGAGTAACTGTGCATGACCTTTGTCTTTAATAGCATAGAGTTGCCTCCTTGAGCATTATCTCTTGCTTTGTGACAGCGAGCCATATTGTCCCTTTCAATTACTGTCTTGGAGACACATGTTTTCGATTTTGATGATTATCTAAAATCTCGCTTGGCTAGGCGATTCATCGGGATCGCGACAGTTCGAGACAAATAACACTTGTCTCGGTTCTCGATTCGTGGAAAAAAATGTACACGAAGAGCATTAATATTAGGAAAACAATTCGCGATTGACCCAATAGGATTAAAACTACTCACTGGGGTAATTTTCTTATCCAATAACAGATGGGCGATAAAGGAACATGGTGAATATAAATTCACGATACTGCTTATGGAATACAATTTCCAAGCTAGTATTTTGGTGAAGGATTGCTCCAATATGTCAATTTCAGACATTTGTTCACCATAGACGTCATCACGTCTCAAATGTTTCGGCGGAATAAAATCAACACCTTAGCATTCATTCTGATGGTAACAACAAACTCGTGTTTTACTCATCAAAGATGGCATCCAAAAAAAAATTTGGGCATCATATTTTCACACATCAGGGTGACTAACATGTGGTGACGGAATAACATCAACGTCTAAACAGTCATTTCGCAAGTATGTTTTGTGAATTTTCTCATCATAGATGGCATCCAACATGTGTTGTGAGTTCTGGATTATTTTTAATATAAAACGACTGGTTTATATGTTTATGGTTTGCACAAGCATAAACTTTATTTCGAAACGACAGGTTCGAAAAATAGTTTTGCTTTTAATGTGAATAGGTTCTCATTGATCGAACGACAGGTCGATACAGAGACACCAATTCGGCGAAACATACATCAATATATAAACACAATCGAGGAAATTATTATTTAGTCAACCCCTTTCGGTAGCTCTACTTGAAAAACGACCAGGAAAGACGGTGAAGGTGGAGGGCACGAATGCCACTTAAAACCCGACCTCATTAGGATATCGACTTCCGCCTATATCTTTCCTAGACATCGTATCCAAATAGGTAAGCCTATTTTAAGGAAGGTTCATAATTTTTCCAACTTAAATGTGAAAATATATAATTTCGCAAATTATCATATTATACATATGTGTACATGGCAATAAATAAATTAGTACATGATTAACTAATATTTTAGATTGTACATGTTTGCATGATTAGCATATATATTGCAATATATATTTCCTAATAAGTAAATCAAATTAATCAAGATTATCATCAATCTAGAATTTATTAGTAATTATCAATTTACACTAGCAAGATTTAGTCAATATTTATTTATTCTATTGCTTTATGTGTAAGTTCTATACATGGTAACTAATTCATTCATGTACATAATATATTTTATTTACCAATTTACAATATAAACGCAGGTTACATATATGGTAATTCACAAGATTTATTTTATCATGAAAGGAATCAAATATTAACTCATGGTAATTGACTAATTATATTAATAAGTACTCCAACCACGTATTTACACACCTTTTTTTTTACAAGTAATAAGTTACAGTAGGCTATATAGTCTTTAGCAAAAAAACAAGCAAATACTTAAATTCCTATTTTATAGGATCATCATGTAACTTAACCACTGTAAGTACCTGGTTTTATTTATTTATTGATAACATGCATAATAACAGTTGGTGATATACAAACATGGTATTAATACATACATATAAATCTGTAACTCATACTACTAATATTCAATCATAGTATGTATAAAGCTCCTCAACGTGATTGATTGATTACATATCGTTAGACAATTTGTTTGTTTACTAGTCAAACATAGCATGCAATTTTATTAACACAGCTTGAGAAATTATATGTAATCGTAATCATGTGTTGTATGTTTTTTTTTTTTCAACATGGTTAATAATTGTGTACCATTTACATGGTATATTGGGAAGGTCGATTTAACAATAATCCGATAAAACCCGGTTAAACCTTAAGGTTTATAGGTACTCAATATCTGTGCGTTTACCCAAAATCTCCAATATCCGTGAGCGTATATATTATTCTCCGCGAGCAAAGTGCTGATAACGTGTTGTGTGACATATTAGCTCGTTATAGAGATTTATAGAGATATGTATAGATATAGAGAGAAGTATGAGAGAGACAACAACATTGTCTTTATTAATCAGAATGTGTATGAATGAATGAAAAATACAAGACCCCTAACTCTCTTTATATAGATAGAGTGGTAGGTTTACAAGCCCACTTGGGCCCATAAAGTAAAAGTCCAAGAGTTCAATAATATCCTACAACAAAAACATTATATTTACGATTTTTAATTTGCTATATTCATTCCATCATTATTTTATTTATTTTTAAAATACATATTTATGTCACTACGTGTTGCACACGCAACGGATGAGATACAATTACTATTATATATATATATATATATGATGGGAATAGCAAATAATTTCAGGATTGATAATACACACATATAAATATACCAATGAATTTGTTTGGTTTTATTCGGTCAATACTATTTTACAAATTTGACTTTTTTTAACTATGATGTGTGATTGTGTGAACTAGCAATTAGACTATTTTGAATGTTATAAAGTAAACCCAAGATTATAGATATTACGATAATAAACTTTGAAACAAAGAACAATTTATTTTGATTGCAATGTCATTCGGATTTCTTATTTTAACACCCAACGGGCATACTCCATATATACATTATTTAATTACATACACGTAGAACTTGAAACTAGGACAACCGAAAATCAATTTGAAGTAAATGAAAAAATTGGAGTGGTGTTGCAACTGCTGATGTATCACTTTTTTTTTTAATCTTTTTAGAATTGAGTCAATATTTCATTTGGTAATAGTATATGTAACGAATCTTTAGCTACTCAGTTATTACCAACAAAGGCTATGGCAGATTGGATTGGGAACGAGAATGAAGAACCCTAATCGCAAGGGAGGGGAAAAGAAAGAAAAGCTGCTTATTTCTTTTGCTTATTGCTGCGTTATTTGTTAAGTATATATGTGTATTTATTTATGTATTTTATGTGATTAATTCACACCGTTGATTTGTAATAGGATGAATTATTATGGACCATAGGATCATATATGTGTTAGTTAATTAGACATCGTTAGATCTTGACTAGGACAGATCTACGACTGTAAATAAGCAGTTACTAAACTGCTGAATAACAACTCCTAATTTGAAATTCTTTTAAATTAGTATGTATAGTACCAAATGTAACGGTTTGAGTATCAATAATTATTACAAAGTGTTCTATTTCAGTTTATTGCGTTTTTTTCTATCAAAGTTCCTTACAAACTGGTATCAAAGCAGGCTTTCCAATGGTTGTAAAGCGATCTCAGGAGTCCCAACAGTCAAACCAACCAGCAGAACCACCATTTTCACAGTCCAACCAACCATTAATGCAACCAGAAAATTTGTCTACTGATTATAAATGAGATCAATTACACGCAATCTTATTATCTAGTCTGGAGGATAAAAGGATTATGGAATAGCAATTGGCGGAAATGAACTTACAACTTCAGCAAATCACGTTTTCCCAAAACAAAGGAAAACATAAAGAATGAGACAAACATGGTTCATCATCATCACCTCCACAACCACCATACCAAACATTCTCCAATGCTGGTTCACACAACCTGTTACATGATCGCAACCAAACAAACTTTAAATCAGTCAGGCTTGAGTTTCCAAAAAAAAATTGGTGAAAAAAGTATTGAATGGGTTTACAAGGCTAATCAGTTTTTTAAATTATACAATACTCCTGAAAATCAAAAAATTACCATAGCAATTTTGCATTTTGAAGATCGAGCACTTATTTGATATCAAACACAAGAAAATGCTGGCTTAATTACAACATGGGAAGATTTTTCTGAACAAGTTATTAAAAGGTTCTCTAGTAATCTCAATGAAAACCTCTTAGATTTGCTAAGTAAATTGAAACAAGTGGGTATTGTCAAAGAGTGTAAGAGTGATTTTGAGTGTGTTTCTTATAGAGTCACCGATCTTTCAGAAAGTCATATGTTGATTTATTTTATAAGTGGTTTGAAAGACATAATTGGGTTGTGTTAAAATGCTATATTTAGGGATGTTGAAACTGCATATTCCATAGCCACTTTTCAAGAAGAGAAGTTATTAATAGAGAAAAGATCTTCATTTAAAACTCTGAATTATACTTTCAAATTTAACTATCCCCAACCACAATCTACCTCTAATAGGTTACAGAACAGTAGTGTGAATACAAAACTACCACTCATTATTATTCTATAATTGTGATGAAAAATGGATCAGGGGCCATGTTTGTACTAAGCTAAAGATTTTTTTACTTTAAGATGATTTGGAAATTAATGAGAATAGAGAAACTGATGAGAGTGAAAATGACCAAACCAAAGAACCTGAAATTACTCTCATCAAAATGACCAAACCAAAGAACCTAAAATTACATTACAAGCAATAACTGGGGAAACTAATTCTACTGCAATGAGGTTTGTGGGTAAAATTGGAGGACAAAAAATTGGTATTTTAATGGATTCTGGAAGCACTCATAATTTTATAGATCCTAAATGGGTTATTAAGTTAAAATTACCTACAAATGATGAAACTAAAGTTAATGTAAAGGTAGCCAATGGTGAAAACTTACAAAGTTTGGGGGCTTGTGAGAATGTAAAAGTCAGAATTCAGAATAATGGTTTCAAAATACCTTGCTTGTTACTTCCTTTAGTTGGTTATGACATGTGTTTGGGAGTCCAATGGTTAAGTTCTTTAGAAGAAATTGTTTGTGATTTTAGAAACTTGACTATGGCATTTAATTATGATGGTGTATACATTAAGCTTAAAGGGAATAACAACCACACTGAAATTATTGAATTCAATTTTTTGGAGAAAAAAGAAATAAAAGGGCAAGGACTTATCATGCAATTATATTCAACTTTTGTGTAGCCTGATGTTTCTATTGAGATTCAAAAAAATGAACCCCTTTTGAGAGATTTCCCAGATATCTTTTCTGAGCCAAAAGGGCTACCACCTGAGAGGCAACATGAGCATAAAATTGAATTAGTTGTAGGTACAAATCCAATCTCAGTTAGACCTTATATGTATCCATACTTTTAGAAAAATGAGATAGATAAGATAATAACTGAATTAATGGATAATGGTTTCATAAGACCTAGTCAATCACCTTACTCTTCTCCAGTAATTCTACTAAAAAAAAGCTGATAGGTCTTGGAGAATGTGTGTAGACTATAGAGCCTTAAATCAAGTTATAATAAATGATAAGTTTCCAATTCCAGTAGTTGATGAGTTGTTAGATGAATTAAATGGAGCAACTATTTTCTCTAAGTAAGATCTTAGGTCAGGTTATTATCAAATAAGAATGGTTGAACATGACATACATAAGACTGTATTTAGGACTCATGATGGTCAATATGAATTATTAGTAATGCCTTTTGGGCTAACTAATGCATCAGCCACATTTCAGAGTGCCATGAATGCTATTTTTAAACCTTTTCTATGGAAATTTATATTAGTTTTCTTTGATGACATTTTGCTTTACAGTAAATCTAGAGAAGAACATGAGCAGCATTTGAAAGTCACTCTAGAAACTATGAGGACAAACAAGTTTTTTGCTAAAGAGTATAAGTGCAAATTTTTCCAATCTGAGATTGATTATTTGGGTCATAGAATTACTAAAGATGGAGTAAGTGCAGATCCTTCAAAAATAAAAGCTATGCTTGATTTGCCTATTCCTAAAAATATTAATAGTTTGAGAGATTTTTTTGGGTTAACAAGGTATTATAGGAGGTTTATAAAAAAATATGGTGGAATTGCAAGTCCTTTGACTGATTTATTAAAAAAAAAATTCCTATGGAGTATAATTGCAGAAGAGTCCTTTAATAATCTGAAAATTGTTGTTACCACCCCATCTGTCCTTACATTGCCTGATTTTACCAGGTAATTTGAAATTGAATGTGATGCATCTGGTATTGGGATTGGATCTGTCTTACATCAAAAGAAGAAACCAATTGCTTACTTTAGCAAAGGATTAAAGGGGGGATTATTGGGTTTATCTACTTATGAAAAAGAGTTGTACGCACTTGTGCAAACTATTAAAAAAGGGAGGTCTTACCTTTTTGGTCAGGAATTTTTGGTTAGAACTGGCCACCAAAGTCTAAAATACTTATTACAACAGAAAATTGGCACTGCTACTCAGCAGAAATGGCTTTCAAAATTATTGGTTATAATTTTAAAATTTTATACAAGTTATTCAAAACAAAGCTGCTGATGTTTTATCTAGGCAAAATGAGAATCAAGGAATGTGTTTTTATTTAATGGTAATAAGTCCTAATACTGAATTAGCAGAATCAATTAAAAAAGGCTACCTGGTTGATCCAAGGGTACTTGTCATTACAAAAGAAATGGAAGGGGAAGTTTTGTCATCTTTAAGTTATAAATGGGTGAATGGTGCTTTTTTACAAAAAATAGGTTGTACATTTCTAATGATTCCAAAATTAAATTGCAAATAATGGAGCTTTTTCATGAAGACCCTACTTCTGGCCATAATGGATTAACCAAAAGTTTAAACATTGCTTATAAAGAAGTTTTTTGGCCTGGACTAAAAAAATATTTTGAAAATTTTATAGCCACCAGGTGACATTTGTCAAAGATGCAAGTATGGAAAGACCAAATCTTTTGGTTTATTACAACTTTTACCAATTCCTAAGCAAGAATGGTCTGAAATCACTATGGATTTTATCAATGGTTTGTCGACTTCAAATGGTTTTAACTGTATTTGGGTTATCGTTGACAAACTTACCAAATATTCTCACTTTATCCCACTCAAACACCCTTTTACTGCTAATGATTTGGCAAATGTATTCCTCAAAAAAGTTTTCAGATTACATGGATTTCCTAAGAACATTGTTTCAGATAGAGATTCCTTATTTACTAGTGACTTTTGGAAGGAATTATTTAAATTATTGGGAACTAAATTGCTTTTGAGTACATCTTTTCATCCTCAAACTGATGGACAAACAGAAATTGTCAATAAAACCCTAGAGACCTATCTGAGATGTTACACATCTGACTACCCAAAGAAATGGTTTTAGTGGATTTACTTAGCTGAGTTTTGGTACAATTGTACAAACCATGCAACCATTAAAATGTCTCATTTCAAGGCCTTATATGGTTATGAACCACCAAAACTAACCCACTATTTAACCACCAAAGACAACCGACCTGATATTCAAGAGTTGTTAACCACTAAACAAGAAATTATCCAAAAACCTAAAGAACAACTATTTGCAAACCCAAAATAGAATAAGCAAAACTCAGATCTAAAGAGGGTTGATAAGAACTACCAAGTGGGAAAGATAGTTTACCTTAAATTGCAGCCTTATCGCCAATCGACTGTGGTAAAGAGGAAAAATCAAAACGTTGCACCAAGATTTTTTGGACCATGCAAAATAATAGAAAAAATTGGGTCAGTTGCGTATAAATTACATCTGCCACAGAGAAGTGCAATACACTCAGTGTTTCATGTTTCTCAGCTTAAATTAAAAATTAAAGAGAAAGAAAGGTTGTTACCCGAGTTACCAATCCAAGATATGCACGGAAGATTTCGCCCTTTGCCAATTCAATTGTTAGATCTTCGCAGCAAAAATAGAGCAAATGGGGTATGGGATGAGCTTTTGATACAGTGGAGTGGTCAGTTAAAAAAGGAGGCAACGTGAGAGAATCTAAGGAGGATGTTGAATCAATACAAAGATCTTGTGGGCAAGATCAGTGTTAAGGGGGATGGAATTTGTAGTGAATCTTTAGCTACTCAGTTATTATGAACAAAGGCTATGGCGGATTGGATTGGGAAGGAGAATGAAGAACCCTAATCGCAAGAGAGAGGAAGAGAGAGAAAAGATGCTTATTTCTTTTGCTTATTGCTGTGTTATTTGTTAAGTATATCTGTGTATTTATTTATGTATTTTGTGTGATTAATTCACACTGTTGATTTGTAATAGGATGAATTATTATGGACCATAGGATCAAATATGTGTTAGTTAATTAGACATCGTTTGTCACGCTCCAGATTTGGGTAAACCCGAGTCGTGAATATTATATAAAAGGAAAAAATTTAAATAACGAAACATGTGGAATGTCATTCGATAATACACCAATCAATAGAACTAAATAAATACTTCAAGTCATGCCGATAATCACATTTGATTCACTAAATTGGCCTAATGGTAGCCAACATCGTTCAAATGTGACAACACAAACAATATAATACGTTTTTAGAAAATTTCGGCATGAGCTTCGCATATCTATTTATTTCCAATAAATTAGACATGTCTGAAACAACACATAACAAAATCGCAACGCGATTACCAAATAATCAAACAAGGATAAATCAAATTCAACCCAGCTGACATTCTATAAAATAGCGTAATCTAAAATATACAAGTGCACATGATAAGTTACTCCAACCAAAAGAAAAATAATCTCGCGTTAAACGCTTACTAGGCCAACAAGGTTCAAAATGAGATGATGGCAAAATGAACAAAAAACAAGTCTAGCGTGTGCGCGATCACGTGTAATATGATAATGAGCCTCATGCAAGTACTCTAAACTTCGCCACACTCTACATCAGGACCTGTACATCTATCGGGAACAAAATATACAGAAAACAAAAAAATGAGGTAAGAAAATAATCTCGCTTTAAAAACGGCACGTGCTACTAAGCACGCACACACAGTCCTAACATGGCAAATATGATATCTTGGCAAATAATGACAAATGGCAATTGCACGAAAAACACATCAACAAGTATAACTCGCAAACACAAGTAAATGAACATATAATCAAGATCAACTGGATTAATAATAAAATAAAATAAAACAAGACTCAACGAAACACAAAGTCGGGATTGTCTCACATGTACCCACTTTTAGAGCCACTCTGCTCTAGGACCCAAAGTGCAATGGTTCCCTCACCCATATTCTGACACTAATATGTGACCAAAAGATATGGGGCCGACTTTAAGGACACTAACCATATGGTACCGATATACCTAATCCTTGCGTAAGTTTTCGGGATCTCACCGTAAGCTGACACGGCTCCGCCTTAACATTTGGTACTGCAATCCCTAAAATGAATATAAAAGACTCCCAAAAACGTAAACGGTAAAGTTCACAAACTGAAAATAAAATAAAGAACGCCAGAGTTTGTAATAGTTTATTTAATCGAATATTAAAAATCACTTGAACACATCTATGTCACGGTATCACCACAATGTTCACACAATATCACCATTGTTACACTTTCACCACTTTCACACTTTCACGTTTTTAAAAGATTTAATTAAATAACACATTTAAATCATTTTTTTCCACAATTCATTTTATAATAAAAATAGTAAAATCGCCATACACAATAGGATCACCATAAAAATAACAATGCGAAGTCTGCTACACACACAGTACAATAACATAATGCAATATATACTAACCATTTTACATAACTTATCATACAACAAGCAAGACACAAAACCGCCTTTAAAGCGAAACCATATTCCTCCCTCTTACCTACGCAAACGAGAGCTCGTTTGTCAAATACCCCCAAACTCAAGCCGAAACTCACCTAACAATTAGAACCAAATCTGGACAGCCCAAAACAGTCGTTCAACAGCCCTAAAATGTAATTAAAATGAGCTAGGATTAATATAAAAGTCTCTAATTCGGATTATAGTAAATATTCCCAAAAATGGGCTTTTATAAAAGTCAAAATCAGATGAAACGGCTTACACGAATAGATAGCTCTTGAAAAATATGCTAAGAAAATATATTTGATTATGAAAAACGGACACCCGATGACATCGGAATCGGCTCCCGAAGTCGCAGCCCTAAAACCCAACACAAACCACCACCACTGCTTCGTATTGCCGGAGTTGGGCTGCCGGAATGGTCAACGGTCTGGTCAACGGACTTGTCAACATCGGTCAACCCTCTCTCCCCCACTGTAGATGATCTCTCTCTTGACTGTATATATATATATGTGTGTGTGTGTGTGTGTGTGTGTGTATATATCTTGTTTGATCTATATATATATTAGTATAAGTAATTTACTAATTAGTTCACTTATTTATTAAATAATACAAATCGCCCCACAACTATAATATACACCCAATTCCATATCATGCATGTATATTTCACACAAATACGTAGACACATGAACTTAATATCACTATCTTATTAATAAAATAAATAATAAACTACGAAATTTCCGAGACGTTACATTCTCCCCAACTTAAAAGAATTTCGTCCCGAAATTAAACACACCTGAATCAATAAATAAGTCTGGATAGCACGAATCTCCAGCTCATGCTCCCATGTTGCCTCTTCGGTCCCATGGTGACTCCATAATACTTTCACTGAAATAATGCGCCTCCGTAGTACCTGCTCATGTCTATCAAGTATATGGACCGGACGAACCACATAAGAAACGTTCTCGTGTACTCGAAAATCAGAAAAATTCAGAATATGAGCCGGGTCTGCCTCGTACTTCCGGAGCATCAAAACATGGAACATTGGGTGTACATTCGCCAATTGCGGTGGCAAAGCTAGTTGATATGCCAGATCACCAACTCTCTCCAAAATCAAGAACGATTCAATAAACCGCGGTGACAACTTCCCACGCCTCCTAAAATGCATAATGCCCTTACGAGACAATATCTTAAGGAACACATGATCACCCACCCCAAACTCCAACGGTCGCCTTCGTCTATCCACGTAACTCTTTTGACGGCTTCTCGCTGTCTTCAGCTTTTGCTTAATCAACAGAATCATCTCTGTAGTCTCTCGAACCACCTCTGGTCCTAACAATGACGATTCACCAGCCTCCGTCCAACATAAGGGGCCATCTCAATGCTCGAATGATAACTATTATTATAAGCGAACTCAATCAATGCCACGTGTTTCTCCCAACCCCCATCAAAATCAAGTACACACGCACGAAGCATATCCTTCAAAGTTTGGATAGTCATCTCTGGCTGCCCATCGGTCTGAGAGTGATATGCCGTACTCAAATCTAGTTTCATCTCTAACGCCTTCTGAAGGCTCTGCCAGAAACGAGACACAAATCGAGGATCACGATCAGACACAATAGAAACTGGGGCACCATGTAAGCGATCAATCTCACAGACATAAAGCTCGCATAGCTGCTCGACTTTGTCGCTAACACGCATCAGGAGAAAGTGGGCCGATTTCGTCAACCGATCCACTATGACCCATATCGCATCTTTTCTCCTACTAGAACCCGGCAACCCCACTACAAAGTCCTTAGTTATACGTTCCCACTTCCACTTAGGTATAGGCAAATGCTTGAGCAACTCTCCAGGCTTTTGGTGCTCAATCTTCACCTGCTGACAAGTAAGACACTAATAAAATTTGCCACATCTTTTTTCATCCCGCTCCAATAAAATTGTCGTGCCAGGTCCTGGTATATTTTTGTACCACCATGATGAAATGCGAATCGAGAATGGTGGAATTCTCTCATAACCTCCACGTGCATACTCATAGGTACAAACAAACGATCCATAAATCTCACTCCGCCATCTGAGCCAATCTTCCATCTGTTGAGTCCCAACTCACTCGAGACTTTAACTCGTAAGTCTCTAGATTTCTCGTCCCCTTGTTGGGCCTCAATTACCCTCGAGACTAACGACGGTTGCACCTTCATTGAGAATAGCACGGCTGAATTTTCTTCTTCACCCACCTCAAGTCGAATTCATTAAGAACATTTAGCATAGCCCATTCATGAACAACTACGCATGCCAAAGAACACCTAGTCCGGAAATGATAATATAGCACCCGTACCAAGTATCGGAAATGATGCTAAAAAGTAAGATATGGAATATTCTTGGGACTATTAATCCTGCTATAATTTGCAACCCAAACAATATATTTTTTATATGACCCACTTCACTACTAATACTATCTCATTAACAACCAAACACACACTAAAATAGTAAAAAATACGTTTAGTTAACCCAATTAAACGTTAATAAAATTGGTACCAAACTATTAGGTTTAACATTTTGTGTACTAAACCAGTGAACTACATATTTTGTTGGGTACCGTTGTTAATTTAATTAGATAGAAGTTAAGTTTAATTTTTATTTTGGTCTCATAATTTATAAAACAAGTGAATTTGACCCAAAATATTAAAAATTTAAATTTTTAGTATACAAAGTACAAACAAATAGATACATATAAATATAACATAAAAAAATATAAATATAGTAAATATTAATTTTGGAGAGGTGTTTTTTGCTAGGGTTTTTGGAGGAAGAGGGGGTGAAAAAAGGGAAACGAGTCCAAATGGATTGTATTTTGGCAGTGCAAAGCAGGTAAGATCCGGATCCGAATCCGAAATGTAGGTAGGGTTTATTAATTATTATAAAAAAATAACAAAACAAAAATGAAACGAGTCGGGAGTGTCGGTCGCTAATACAGGAAAAACTAAAATCCTCACTCAACTCCTCTCTAAAAACAAAAACAAAAACAAAAACAAAACAAAAAACAAAAGAATGGACGAAGAAGAAACTGAAACCCTAGAACACCAACATGACCCTAAAAAACAAAAAATGTCGACAACAACATCTGATGATCCCAATTTATTAACAAAATATAAACGCCGTAAAATAGCAATCTTCTTTGCATACTGTGGTGTCGGTTACCAAGGAATGCAAAAGAATCCCGGTGCCAAAACAATAGAATCAGATCTCGAAGAAGCACTTTTTTTATCAGGAGCTGTTCCTATACCTGACCGATGCTTTCCCAAACGCTTTGACTTTGCACGCTCTGCACGTACCGATAAGGGTGTTAGTGCTGTCGGACAGGTTTTTTTTTATATTTTTATTTTTTATTTTTTTGTCTTATTGTTTTCCATTTTTTTGACCTCGGTATTTTATTTACTGCTGTTGGGCAGGTTGTTTTTCTGACTTTTTGGATTTTTTTTAATTTTTCTACTCCCTCGGTCCCATAATAATAGTCCAGTTTGGTTTTTGACTCGGTCCCAAAGTAATAGTCCAATTTGACTTGGCGCGCTCTGCACGTACTTTATCGTAGTTAGTGTTGTCAGGCAGGTTTATTATTTTTCTGATTTTATGTTTTTTCCTTTTTTTGGACCTCGGTATTTAAGAAGTTGTTTTTGTTAACTTTTTTGATTTTTTATAATTTTTTTTATTTATTTTAAACTAAATGGTTCAAATATTAAGTGAAATGGTATTTAAGTGAAATATTAAGCATACTTATTTAAGAAATAGTTTTTGTTTATTTATTTTTTTATTGATTTTTAAGTGAAATGGTTCAAATTCTTAAAATATCACAATTTTCTGATTGTTTTCCATTTTTTAAATCTTGGTAATTTTAATTTATTTAGTGCAGTTGGGCAGGTTGATTTTCTGATTTTTTGGATTTTTTTATTTTCTATTTTTTTTTTTATTGTTTTCCATTCTTTGGACTTCGGTATTTATTTAGTGTTGTTGGGCAGGTTGTTTCGGGCAGGTTTTATGTCGACCCGCCTGGGTTGGTGGAGAGGCTGAATGAGATCTTGCCGGAACAGATTCGGATATTTGGGTTTAAGAGGGTGACTCCTTCGTTTAATGCTAAGAAGTTTTGCGATAGGCGCAGGTATTTGTTTTGGACTTTGTACCACATACATTATTTAGGACACTATATGTGGAGTAGTTGATTAGACCACGAAATTATATATTTTATGGGTTAATTCGAGCATGATTAGGCGAGTTTAGAGTTAATTCTTATGTATTTATGCGTTTTTTAGTTAATTTTGTGATTAGCGTGGGTATCTTTTGGATTCTTTGTTTACACACCACTGCTAGGGTTTATTATGCTTTAATACCAATAGCTATGGACGTTTTACCGTTTAGTACCCATGAACTACGAGTGTTTTTATTTTTTGTACCATTGGCATTAACTATACAAATTGTTAGCATTTCATACAAAAGCATAATTAAAAGGGATGATACTATCAAATATATACTCCATTTTGCCCGATCAGATTTGGATATTTGGTTTTAAGAGGGCAACTCCTTCCTTTAATGCTATAAGAAGTTCTGTGATAGGCACATGTAAGTTGTAACTGTGTTTTTTGGAACCTCTGTTTACTAACCACTGCTATGTACGCCATACATTGATACGTTTTTGGACACTTTATATGAGAAAATTTTAGAATATAGGCAAAGAAAACGACAATTAAAATTTATATAATACTTCCTCCATTCCATATTAGTTGTCCACCGCCAAATTAAACTAAGAAGTTCTGTGATAGGTGCAGGTATTTGTTTTGGATTTTGTACCACGTACATTGATACGTTTTAGGACATTATGGGTCCGTTTGGCAACAGATTTTTTTTGTTGATTTTTGGGTTTTTGATTTAAAAAATGTGCGGGTGTTATTATTTAGCTTCTAAAAAGCAGATTTTTAGGCTAAAAAATCTAGATTTTCAGTGGATTTTTAAAACAAAATTCTAAAATCTGATTTTGAATCTTAAAATCTGTTACCAAACATAGGCTATATATGTGAATTTATTACTCGAACTCGCTTACTGCAATTAAGAACATGTTAGTATGTATATCTTTTGAAACACATTACAGAATGAGGTTATTTGAAAGCTAAGGCCTATGGGATAAATTTTGTAATATCTAAATGGTGTGGTACCGTTTCATTTGAAAAAAAAATAGTGACAAATTTTTTTCAGAATCCAATAAGTATTTATCGGTGCACATTTTGTCAACAGCAGTGTTCTAAATGGTGGGCCTAGGCGCAAATTAGGCGGAGCCTAAAAGCCTAAGAGATTAGACAGGATTAAGTGGTTATTAAGCGGAATTAGGCAGTGATTAGGCACTAGACGGACAATTTCGCCGTAGGTCGCCTTACGCCTTTTAGAACATTGGTCAAAAGTGTAGGTTGATGTTTGAAGCAAATTGTAAGAATAATGAACAAATAAGTGCAGAAATCATATAACCACAAATCCTAAAACTGAAATAATTCTTTCACTTTTTGTTATCCCAACTAGTATATTTGTAACCTCAAGAATATTTGATAATACTAAAAGTTCGTATTTATCGCTAAACTTTGACCTTTGCTAACATAAACCTGGTAAGTCCCGCTAAACAACTAGTTGTAACACTAACAACAATGTTCTTTAGAAGTTCAAAAGAAATTAGGTCTTTACTCTTTACAACTTACAATCTCACTAAACTAAAAAAAATCTACAAGTTGCCAACAAGATGGAGGCCCCACTTGGTGAAGAGGCCCGAAGTAATTGCTTTGGAAAGTTGGTCTTGAAGCCGCTTCTGATCTGGAATTTTGACTTGCAAATGGCTCGGACGTGAATTACCAAAAAATTAATAAAATACAAAAGTTGGTCACACAGTGCAACATCTATGCTATTAACTTTTTAAAAACTTCATTTCGGGAATTTAGAAGCTTTTTGAAAGTCAAAATTGCACGTAGTTACGTGGTGGACCAGCGATACGGAGCGGATAGAGTATAATTTATATATATGGATTACTACTATATTAATTAAAACACACAAACTTTGGTAAAATATGAGGATATTTGGGTATAAGAGGGCTAATCCTTCGTTTATTGCTGAAAAGTTTTGTGATCAGTGCAGTTCTGTAAATTGTTGTGAAAATTTTGAAGAGATGATAAGTTTTATTATTGTAATTCTCACTTACTTCAAATGAATACATAGACAGCCTTTATATACAGGCTAGTACAAGCTTCTACAGAATTCCATATTAAATGCTACCTAATAACTTTAATACTAACCAAGTACTAACTAATACTACCAAATAACTAATTAGATAATTAATCTCTTCTAACGGTAAACTCATGTAATTCTACACTCCCCCTCAAGCTGGGTGATAAATGTTGATCATTCCGGAAGTTAGGTTCTCAAATATCGTTCTTGGGAGAGCCTTTGTGAGGATGTCAGCTGTTTGTTGGCAAGTTGGTGTATATACCAACTTGATAGTTCCTTCAACTTTTTCTTTGATGAAATGCCTATCAATCTCGACGTGTTTCGTCCTGTCACGATGGACAGGATTCTTTGCAATGCAAATAGCACAGTGATTATCACAAAACAATGTCATAAATTTGTCAAATGGCATTTTTAATTCTATGAGGAGTCTTTTCAGCCACATTCCCTCACAAATGGCACGAGCCATTGCCCGGAACTCAGCTTCAGCACTACTTCTGGCAACTACCGACTGCTTTTTACTCCTCCAAGTAACCAAATTACCCCATACATAAGTACAGTAGCCAGAAGTCGATCTCCGATCTGTCAATGAAACTGCCCAATCTGCATCACAAAATATTTCAACGCTTCTGTTGCTTCCCTTTTTAAAGTAGAGTCCGTTTCCTGGAGTCATTTTTAGGTATCGCAAGATTTGATAAACTGCATCGAGATGTTCCTCAGTTGGATTATTCATGAACTGGCTCACTACACTTACGGAGAATCCAATGTCTGTCTCGTGTGAAATAGATATATAAGTTTTCCGACAAGGCGTTGATACATTCCTTTGTCAACTGGAGCACAATCCTTTCTCATCCCTACTTTGCATGTCGGGTCCATAGGTGTATCCGCAGGTCTGCAGCCAAGCATACTTGTTTCCTTTAAAAGGTCCAGAGTGTATTTTCTTTGAGAAACCGATATGCCTTTATATGTTCGAGCAACTTCCATGCCAATAAAATATTTGAGAGCTCCTAGGTCTTTAATTTCAAATTCTTTTGCAAGAATCAACTTCAGCTGAGCTATTTCTTTGTGATCATCACCGGTGAAAATCATGTCGTCGACGTACACTATGAGGATAGTGAGTTTTCCATCTAATGCATGCTTGTTTAAGACCATATAAAGACTTCTTTAGTTTGCACACCTTGTTAGCGTTCTTCTTATTTTCAAAGCCAGGAGGAATCTCCATGAACACTTTTTCTTTAAGTTCACCATTCAAAAATGCGTTCTTGACGTCTAATTGATGAAGAGGCCAATCAAAATTGGCTGCTAATGACAAGAGAATTCTTAACAGTATTTAGTTTTGCTACCGGTGCAAAAGTTTCCTCATAATCTATTCCGTAAGTCTGAGTGAAACCTTTTGCAACCAGTCTTGTCTTGTAACGCTCTCTGTTTCCATCTTCTTTATATTTTACAGTAAAAATCCATTTGCAACCTACTGGACGTTTTCCTTGCGGTAGTTCGGAGAGAACCCACGTGTCATTCTTTTCTAGTGCTTGGATTTCATCAAAAACCGCAACCCTCCATTCAGATTTTTTAAGTGCTTCGTAAATAGTTTTAGGAATATCTGTGTGATAACTTTGTGATAAAAGCACGATAACCTGGAGACAACTTGTCATATGCCACATAATTTGAAATAGGATATTGGGTACAAGACCTAACTCCTTTCGAAATTACCTTCAACAGCAGGATTTGTACTATGGTTGGACTCATGGCATTGCTGAGGAGAAATTTGATGCTCTATCTCTTGATGAGGTTTTGGCCTTTTGGTATACGTTAACGAATATCGTTCATTCTTGTTTGTTGGAGACTCGAAATTCTGTGATAAAGGTGTGCAAGCATTATCACCGATGTCGAGAGAAAGCCAAAACTAGTATTCCTCTTGACTGATTCTGTTCTCCCCCTGAATACTAGTTTTATTGTAGAATGATTGGTTCTCTAAAAATGTTACATCCATAGTGTTGTAAAACTTTTTGGTATCAGGAGAACAACATTTATAGCCCTTTTGGTTTGGAGAATATCCTAAAAATATGCATTTGATTGCTTTTGGGTCAAGTTTACTTCGGAATTGTGGGGACACATGAACAAATGTTGAGCAACCAAATACTTTAGGAGGAAGCGTAGATAGAAGTCGAGTCTTTGGATATGTTTTGGTGAGGACTTGGATCGGAGATTGAAAGTGGAGGACTCGAGAAGGCATACGGTTTATTAGGCAAGTAGCAGTAAGGACAGCATCTCCCTAGAACTGTTTCGGAACATTTGTTGTAAACATGAGAGCTCGAGCAACTTCAAGAAGATGCATGTTTTTCCGCTCCGCTAGTCCATTTTGTTGAGGTGTGTCAACGCATGAACTTTGATGTATTATTCCTCTTTTGGAAAGGTATTCGTTAAGAGCCGAATGAAAATACTCCCTTCCATTATCTGTCCTCAAAATTTGAATTTGAGCCTGAAATTGGTTTTGGATCATTGAGTGAAATTTTTCGAAGATAAGTCGTGCCTCGGATTTTTCTTTCATGAGAAATACCCATGTAATCCTAGTGTGGTCGTCGATAAAGGTTATAAACCAACGAGCTGCAGTGATATTTTTAATTCCTGAAGGACCCCAAATATTACTCTGAATAATTGAGAATGGATGAGATTTTTTATATTCAATTGAAGGGTACACACTTCTTGTATGTTTGGCTAATTGATAAATTTCACACTCAAATAGACTTGGTTTTTTATTGATAAATAACGAAGGAAAAATTCTTGCAAGGTACACGAAATTTAGATGACCAAGCTTAAAATGCAACATAATATCTGAGTCTTTATCGGAATTATTATAACAAGATAGGAGATCTCCACTCGATTGACTCACTAATGCTGGACAAGAGACGCCATGATTTTTCCCAGATTTTGTTCCGGATGAATCATTGACCTTCAAAAGATAGAGCCCCACAAACTCCTCAGCACTGCCAATCGTCTTCCCCGAGTCCAAATTCTGAAATTGACAATATGACGAGAAGAAATTAGCACTACAGTTGTGTTCTTTTGTAAGTTTACTAACCGACAACAAGTTGCATGTTAGATTCGGAACTAGTAGGGCAGATTTAATAGTTAGATTCGGAGCAATTACAGCCAAACCAATTCCGGTAACAGTGGATAATGTTCCATCTGCAATTCTAACTTTTAATTTTTCTGAGCAGGGCAAGTAAGAGAGATAAAGAAGCATCACCGGTTATATGATCAGAAGCGCCTGAGTCAACAATCCATTGGCTACTTTTCTCATTTTTACCACCAAGTGCACTCAAGTATGTAGCCTTTTGAGCCACTGGACCAGATCTGATAGTAGAGTTTTGAGAGTTCATTTGTACTTGAGTCAACAATTTTTGGAGTAGATCGATTTGTTCCTTGCTAAATGAAGCAACTTCGGGGCTGATTTTCCCCCGGAAGTGATAGCAAGGCCACGACTTTCTCGATCAGATAGATCATTTGCCGTCCGAGAAGGTTTCCAATCCAGTGGTTTGCCGTGTATTTTCCAACGTCTCTTTCGTGTGACCTGGTCGTCGACAATGATCACACCAAAGTCTTCCGTTACGAGCTCGATTATCATTCATGTGGCAGACTTCCACCAGCAGTAAGAGCAGAGCTTTCTATTGATGTGGCGATGTCTTGTCCTCCCGTCATGATTTTCCTTTGACTCTCTTCTCTTCGAACTTCAGCAAATGATTCTCGCAGGGACGGTAATGGTTTGGTTCCTAGCATTCTTCCTCTAACGTCATCCAGATCTTTGTTAAGACCTAAGAGGAATTTAAAGATTCTTTCTTTCTCTACGATTCTTCGATATCTTGTTCATCTTCGGGGCAATCCCATTTTAGCTCCTCAAAAGTATCAAGTTGTAGCCAATAACGATCGAGTGTTGTAGTATTGCACCACTGTTAGTTCACCTTGCCGCAAATCGTGAAGAAGTGATTTTATTCCAAAAAGCTCAATGTATTCACTATCTGAGTAGGTTTCTCTAACGCCTTCCCATATTTCTTTTGCACTCGACATGAACATAAAATTCTGACCAATTTCGTTTTCCATCATGCTAATCAACCAAGACATGACCATATGATTCTCTGACTTCCATTCTCGGAATTTGGGATCTTCTCTTGATGGTGGTGCTGCAACTCCGGTGAGATAATCGTCCTTTCCTTTCCCACTAATGAACATCATCATTGATTGCGACCATTGGAGATAATTCAGACCATTTAGTTTATGACCAGTAATCGGTATAACCAGGCTCTCTGAATTTCCATGAGAGTTCGAGATGACGTCCTCAGTTGAGGTAACGTCAGAGATGATGGATCTCTCACTTGTCATGCTGTGTTTTACCATTTTATTAGTATTTCAGAGGTCGCTCTGATACCATGTGAAAATTTTGAAGAGATGATAAGTTTTATTATATGTAATTCTCACTTCAAATGAATACTTAGACAACCTTTATATACATACTACTAGTACAAGCTTCTACAGAATTCCATATTAAATGCTACCTAATAAACTTTAATACTAACCAACTACTAAGTAATACTACCAAAGAACTAATTAGATAATTAATCTCTTCTAACAGTAAACTCATGTAATTCTACAATTGTTATCTCAGCCATGAGATTGTCATGTTATTGCCATTTTTTACCAGCCTCGTGCCATTTTAAGTTTCTCATAGGAAATTACGTGCAAAATTGACCAACAAAAATATCCTATCTAAATTGTTTGAAAAGTTAATCACATAGTTTTAACATCTAAACGCTGTGATTTTTCCCAGTCAAAGTTGATGTAGTTTCATATAAGACTATAAAATGGAAAGGATGGAGTATTTGTTTGCTCGTTGATAGGATTTATAGTACAATATTTGTTTTATTTTCATGCCTACTAATACTTAGCATAGTAATATTCATTTATTTATTGTACGTTGATCATACCTCATATCCAGCAATTTGTAGATATTATCAGAGTAGTTGTGTAGTTTAGAAACCTTTTAAATGTTTTTTTTTCTTATTAACCAATGTATTAATGTTTCTCCAAGGGCGAATTTATGTATAGGCAAGGGTAGGCAGTTACCCACCCTTGTTTCGAAAAAAAAAAGCATAGAAAAAAATATTTGTTTTTATTAATTTTGAGCATTTATCTATAAAATCGATATATTATGTATAATAAATTAATGAGATTACGAATATAAGCTATGTGTAGTCCAGCGGAAGAGCCTGTTTCTTTTAGGAGGTCACTGGTTCGAATCTTCAAAGTCACGCTTGAAAAGGTTATTTTTTGTGCATTTCCATTGGTTCCTTTGTAATGTTACTGGATATTTTTTTTTGAAAAACAAAAATAGCTTGTAATGGTTACTATACCTATTAGACTTGGTTACAATACAAATGTGGAGTTAGAATTCTAGTCCTGTTTGTGTCTTTTTAATTAATTCAACCACATAAATCTTATTCTAAACCAATTTCTTTTTATTTAATTTTTAATTTTTACTTTTATAGCCTTAATATTTTTATAAATAAATATAAATTGATATGCTTCGCGAGCAATATTAATTATTTAAACTACATCATTGCTATTAGACTACTTCATGCCCTAGCCATATTTAATATTGTATTTAGTTGTTTAATGACTTTTTTCAAAAACCAATGGTAATACTAATTGCGGAGTTTATTTTTCTCTTTATTTTTAATCGCGCAAGTATAATATATACACATTATTTCATAATTTGATGGTCTTAACGACCCTTCATGTAAAACTATGATTGTATTAAATTATAACTTCAGATGAAAAGTTTCGTTTTTGTATAGATTATTTCGATAAGTATATGAAATTTTGCCCACCCTTACATAGAATCCTGGATTCGCCTCTGAATGTTTCTCTACCTTACTATTCAGAAATTCTATACTATTCTTTCAAAAGGGTATCATCACTCTAATTTTCTTAAGAGAGAAGTCTATAAATCGTGTAAAAAGGGTAGTGCTGGAATTCTGGGCCATTTCAAGGATTTTTATTTTCAAATTATGAGATGAGTTTTTGACAGCTAGGGCATAAAATTCTGTTAGATGTTCTATATAACTGTTCTATGTATGTAGCATAACTCTTAGCTTTTCGGAAAATGGCACGTATGTTCCTTCACAACGCACATACTGATGTTGCAAAATTTTGGGTAGGTGGCTCTGAATCCAGTAATATCTTTGTAAGGGTAGTATTGCTCTTAATTGTTTGGGTAAAGTGATAAAACAGAATTATTCTTGTATAAAATGATGTGGTGGTGATAGGTAGGGCTGGGTTCGGTCCGGTCCGGTTCGGTTTTTAGCAAAACCAAAACCGAAACCGAAGCCGAGCATATTTTTCGGTTCGGTTTTTTTCGGTTTCGGTCTTTTTATTTTTTGGACCGAACCGGACCGTTTTTTTTCGGTTCAGTTTCGGGTTTTTTCGGTTTTCTTTCGGTTTTTTTCGGTTCGGTTTTATTGAAAACCGAAACCGACCCAAATTTTTTCGGTTTTTCGGTTTCGGTCTTTTTCGGTTTGGTTATCGGTCCGGTTCGGTTTTTCCGGTTTTTCGCCCAGCCCTAGTGATAGGCGTTTTCTTTTCTGGACGACTGTACAAAGTTTCACAACTATATAATGTGGATATTAGTTGCGGATGATTTTGTTTGTATATGCATGTCACTCTTTTTTCAGAAATGAATAGAATGCACTATCATTCAATCTGTCAATGCTCTGACAGAGGTTCTGTGATTTGAGGTCTTTTATGTGTGTGTTTCATGGTCTTCCTTATCTGGCTCTATGTGGCGGTTCTTCCACTCACTCACTACTTAATATTTTAGCTTTAACAAATCTTTCGATTAGCATCTGCAAAGTAATCTTGAAGCTGTTCTTTCTAAAATTATTTGTTATTGTTACTCTTATAGTAACCTAGGCCTTCGTAATTTGGCCTCGCAAAATATTCGTTGCATGAGACTGAGTTACCAACTATGGCAGTTTCATGTCCGCTATTAATTCTGGTTTTAGGCCCGCATTTCTAAGTTAAATGGACACTGAATGAGAATCTTATTTGTGGTGTAATGTTATATTATGGCTTTGTTTGGATTTTAGATCTTTGTGCCGAGAATGTATCAAAATTAAATCATTGAAATCAATGACCAGACTGATAATCGCTCTTTCAATTTCCGAAGAGTCGGGTTTAGAGTAAGAGTTAGGCATAATGAAATCTCTGTACAGATGGACAATTTGTCTAACTATTCATAACCTTGATTTCACTCATAATAGACCTGTCACACATTAGTCAACAAATTATGCTCTCAACAAATTGTAAAATTTCAATTTTAAAATGCTATTTATTAATGTCAACTTTCATTTTATTTTGATTGTGAAGGTACGTGTACTTAATTCCTGTTTTTGCGTTAGACCCGAGTTCGCACCCAGATAGAGAGAGTGTTTTGGCGAGTTTGGGATCAGGGAATGAACTTGTTAAGTGTTTGGAGTGTTCAGAGAGGGGTAGAAAAGTGGAAGGAGTGATGGGGAAAAATGTTTCTCGATTGAAAGATGGTCACACAGAATTAGCTGCTGGTTCAAAATCTTCATCAAACACGGTGAATGGAAATTTTAAAACTGACATAGTAAAAGAAACTGCAGTGAGTGACAGTAGCGATGCTTATATTAACAATCATGAGAATAAGGGTGATGTTATAGATATGGATACTAAAATAGAAAAAGAAAGTGTGATTGTTGATAACAACAACGTGAGTTCCGAGGCTGGTGATATAGGTTCGGCTATCTCTGGAAATGTGGAACTTGGAACAGACAATTCGTTAGATTTTCCAAGCGCTGTGCTGGAAAATGGAATCCATAACGCGATTAATTCCGATGATACAGTAAAGATTGATGTTATGGAAACAGATATTACTGCAAACATATGTCTAGGGAAGGACAGTGAGGCAGGAATTTTGCGCAACGATGAGATTGTGTTATCGTGCGGCGAAATAGGAGAACCAAATGGTGCTGTTCCTAAAGAAATGGAAAATTGCGATTTGGATTTTGATCAGCCTAATGGTAGTGATGTTGGGGATGATGTGGGTCTGAATGGGAAAGAGGGGGAGTTGAAGGGGGGTGAATTTCGTTATGGGGAGGAGGAGAGAGAAAGGTTCAATAGGATCTTAAAGGGGTATGTGGGAACTCACAACTTTCATAATTTTACCACTAGGATCAAAGCTGAAGATCCCTCGGCGATACGATATATAATCTCTTTTGAAGCCAATACTGTTGTTAATGTTGATGGGATTGATTTCGTGAAGTGTGAGGTTCTGGGGCAGAGCTTTATGCTCCATCAGATTAGGAAAATGGTAGGTGTTGCGGTGGCGATCATGAGGAACTGCGCTGATGAGTCGTTGATTGAAAAGGCTTTCCAAAAGTAAGTTCTTTTTTCCTTCACAAAATCATTCTATTTTGTTTGCATCAGTAGTTTATGTAAGGGATGTAAGTGATTTTTCCTATATAAATTGGTGGATGTAAGTTGACTTTGCGGTTACCATGACGTATACTTGCGAATCATTAACAAACTAACAAAGATAAGCTTTCTTCTGCAGTGGTTATTTACGTTCCTTTCTACCCTTGTAACTTGAAATAGCTTACACGCGTAATTGTTTCCTAGCCTTTGGGCTCTGTCAAAATCCTTGGAGTGAAAATGAGCTATATAATATGTTCTAAGATTCTGAACCCCGTCTACTAAGTGGATGTTTAAGAACATGGGTAAATATATATTGTAAATCACATTATCAAGCCATGAATTGTATTTTTTTCGATCTGATCTGTGGTTAGATTATTACTTCATGTAATAAACATTATAAATGACAGGTCAAGCCATGATTTGAAATTCACATTTTGCATTCTGTTCAAATGCTTACATGTATGGTAAATCAAAATCTAAGATTCTTATGTGTAGCTGCTACATTTTTTTCTTTTTCTGGCTATTACAGTAGCACCATAAACTCCTTGTTGGTTTCAATCACACTCCAAATTGGAGCATGACAGAAGTTTAGTTTGCCATTTGTTATTCAGTTGTTCTGGTAACTATTTTATCCTTACTTTAACTGCCTTTGGCACTGGACTTTCCCAAAATGGGTATGTTTTGCGGCCCATGAAAACCAAAAGAAAACAACTAGTTGTACGGTATACGACTTGTATCGTTTATACTTTTTAGGTTAAGATCTTGAAAATGTGTCTTGGAACAACCCGGCGACCTCCTGTTGGTTATCGTTTCTGGTTTCTAAGCAGACACAACTTTTGAGCATCATAAGCATAACCTGATACACCCCTAGAATGATGAAATTTTAGTCACACCCCTAGACTGATGAAGTTCTGTTACAGTTTTGTACAGATATTTTATAATGTTCATATTTCCATGTAAGATAAGTTACAATTTGACAAAAATGATTTGCTTCCTCTCCTAATTGTCGTTCAATTTTTGTAGGTCTCTCAACATTACAGTACCTACAGCTCCGGAAGTTGGTTTATATTTGGACGAGTGCTTTTTTTCCTCGTATAACGAGAAATGGAAGGACACTCATGAAGAAGTGTCTATGAGAGCTTATGCTGAGGAGGCAGAGGAGTTCAAAATGAAGCATATCTATTCTCACATAGCATCTATGGAACAAAAAGAAGGATCAGTGGCCCTCTGGTTGCATTCTCTAAACCATCGAAACTATCCGGACTTGCGTATAGGCAGAAGTGGGAGGAGTCTTGAGAGGAAAGAAGACGAGCCAAAGTAGGTGCACTACTTTTTAATTTAATTTCAAAATTTTGCTACTTATCCGTGGTCGCAGCGTGTAAAAACTATTGCTGTTATAATTTTGTACTTGGAAATTTACCGTCTGCTTCTGAAGGGAATAATGTCATTAGCATTCAATCGGTCAATATTTTTTTCCTCATGTTAGTGATGCATCTTTGTAGTTTAGTTCTCATTTACACTTCCTATATCTTATTTGTCGAAAAGGCCAAGCTGGCTTGTCTACGCTTCTAGCTACTATGATGTGTCCTTTTACCTGCCCATTTAGATTGTGTTGTTTTATTCTTTAATAAGATATTTATTTTTGAACTTAAAAAATTTCGTATTCAATCACATTCCATGAAGCAAGAATACTGCTGTACTATTATTCTTTGCAGTGCTATAAATTGATATGGAGTGTAAAGTGTAAACTATAAACAGTATCCTTATGTCAGGTTGATTTTCTGAGAAAGGAACTAGAATTATCCTTCATGGTTCAAAAGGATGATCTGGAATTGACCAACTATAAAAATCAATGGAACCGGATTCGGCCATGTCCTTGGCTAGTTTATAAACAAATTCTCAATGTTTGTTCTTAACAAAAATAGGACTTAAAACGGAGCTCTTACTAGTAACTCGAGAGCCCTATTGGGTAGCACTTCTTCACAATCCATTTCAATAAGCTGTCTATGCAATTGAAATGCCCATTCAAGCTTATTAAAATTGACTTTTACTATGGTAGGAGAAATAAAACTGGAGTATGATATACCATAATTGTTATGAGTGGAAAAAATGAAGGGGTGGTAAGACATTGTCTCTTTCACTGAACTTTGACCCTTGCAGGATTGTAATACGTATTCATTTCTATGAAATGCAGGAACAAGTAGCCTCCAAATTTTGCAAATAGAAAAAATTCACAATCTCAGCAACAACTAAATGGCTAAACATCAACTGGTCAGATTCCCAAATGTTCTGATCTTAGTGTGAAAAGACATATAAAGGGAAAAAGAACACATACTCCACAACTTGAAATTTAGTTTCATTTTTCATTTTGGTTATATTTTTTTTAATTTGTATAAATTTAATCTTGGTTTCGAAACATTACAATTTATAATGTTTCTACTAAAACACATACATAATAAGTATGTCAGTTTAAAAAACATATTGTTTGGCTAAATTTTCTTTGATTTTTTTTCTAAAATAAAAAAAATTATAATTTTTTTTTACATTTTATCTAAAACGAAAATAAAGTAAGTTTTAGATTTATGACATTCGAGCAAAAATTATTTGAGGCCGTATCATTATATGAATAATTTCATGAAAAAATGGCAAGAAATTTGTTATTTTTTTTCAAAAAAGTATTCATTTTTTGTAAATAGAATATATTTGCTAATTATTTATAATTTATTTTTATACACAGACATCACCTAGAATTTAAATTATTTGCAATAATATGTATACATATATTATATTATATATATTTTTATACATACATTAATATAACATATATATATATATATATGTATGTGTGTGTGTGTGTGTGTGTTTGTGTATTATATATATATATATATATATATATATATATATATATATATGATATAATTATATATTTTTTAATTTATACTAAAATGAAACATTTCAAAAAATTAATGGTTAGATTTATGTAACTTACAAATAATATGAACAAAATGAAAATTGAAACTAATTTATATTCAACTAATTTAACGGTGGTACCTGAATTGTGAATATTATGATAGTTCAGTACGTCAATTATTAATTTTGGTAGTATAATATCTAAATCGTTAAAAATAAGTAATAAAATAAAGTAAATGTATTTTTTTTTCCAATTTTTACCATGGGTAGAAATACAAACAATAAGCTCATTAGACAAAATAACAAGAAATTATATCTCCTTCTTTAACTCTCTGATAAAATGCTAAAGTACTTAACCATGGCCGAGCGATCTCAACGAATCAATGTGTCTATTATGCAGACCAGGTGGAGGATGGTTGTATATCATTCTATTACAATAAATCAACTCAAGTCAAATGAGTTTTTCCAAGTTAGCCACTTTTTTTTCAAAAATACTCTTACATATTTATATTAATTACAATAATGTCATACTCATATAAAAATATAAAAATTAAAAACTAATAAAACTATTTTTTTTTTTAACAATCAAAAATTCTTTTAAATATTAAACTTTGTTTTTTTTTTATTTTTTATTATCCAGATATTTATATTATAACTATATATATTTTCTATATTTTTATTGAATTACCGATTAGTAAGTATATATAAAACAATAGGGTCATGAAAATTTGGCACTCCACCGCAAACTTAAGCCTTATAATAAATAAGTTGTCAACTTCGGCATCTCAAACCACCTTTTTCCACGACTCTATATAATCTGAAATCTCCCTCCTTCTTCCTACCCACCCACAATCTTTGAACATTCTCCCTTTATCCGTCTTGTTCACAACATAGTCCGAATTGGGGAAGTGAGAGAAATCGACCAAACTAAACTCATCCCCACCCAAGTACCTAGTCTTCTCGTACACTTCAACCACCTTTGACAGCTTTGCCTCCCTCTGTCTGATCAAAGTTTCGTCTTGGCTTACCCCCCAAAAAAAAAAAAAAAGGGTTTCGCCTTGCTTAATCTTCATTTGCGGTACAAATGCGAGCTGGAAAACTAGAGCTGAGCTTGGAGGATATTAAAACTCTGGCCTTCGGCTTCTAACCATTAGTCGATCGAAGCTTTCTCTAATGCATGTTGGTACCATATAGGCTTTTGTTGCCTTGGTCTTGGTATTTCTCGACTGTGTACCGACATATGGCGCCTGGTGATTCTTATTGGATAACATACTAATATAATGTTAGGGAGAGGAAAAATGAAAAATAAGAATGTAATTGAAGTTAAAGCTGGATTATAAGAGGGAAATTAACTTTTAAGGAAAATGAAGGCTGGATAAATAAAAAGACAAAAAATTAAGAAACTTGTATGGCTAAGACTTACTTATGATATTGCAGGAAGCCTTGATGTTTTATTAATTTTGATTAGTTTCTTTGCAGTACGTAATTACTTATAAGAAAAATAAAAATTCACTAGTCATCGCCCCTATCTGCTAAAAGGAAAATTACTTTGTTAGGCTTGGAAATTATGACACTGCCTCAGATCCCATGCATTCGAGCTTCTTAATTATTTTGACAATCTCTTTAATTAATAATACGTTGGTTTTGATACTATTTCGAATACAATAATTGAAAGGACAATAAATTAAAAGACAGGAACGCAATGGAAATAACAATTTATTTCTCACAATTGGAATATGAATTATAATTCCTGACTCGTACATAATTTAAATTACACTAATTAAAATTCCAGACAGATTAATATAAATTATTAAACTGCTGGACTGAATTGTAATTGTTTGAAACTGTCAGACATAATAGTATAAATACTAACTGCTGGACTGTTTTGACAATTAAAAAAACTGCCAGAACAGAATAGTATAATTACTAAACTGCTGAACTGTTTCTGTAAATAAAAGAAATTACAGAACTGAATTATAAAATTACAGAATGTAAATTACAGAATAGGAAAAGACTAGAAAGTAAATACAGAAAAGTAAACAGTACTGAAATGAAAATACATAAAGGTAAACAGTATAGAAAAGAAATGGACAGAATGAAAAATGACTAAAAAATAAATAACATAAATATAAAAGAAGAGGCAACTGCTGAGCAGTTTCCCTTAAACAATATTTCCCGAACCACCTTTAAAGGTTTCTGCTTTCGGGACTTTGTTCACAAGGTACAACTTCTGTCTCAGAGTGGCTCGAGTGAAAACCCGCACCGAACCACAAGTCGAGATGTTGATGGTGCGGTTCTCTCTCTCTATATGTATGCTTATGTTGTGAGTTGCGTGTATGATAGTTGTGTCTGAAATGAGAGGGGGAGGGCTGTCTTTTATAGGCCTTCTTGAAACTGCAGCCATAATGATCATTCAATTCTGTGAGTTACACCCCCAGAATCCGCTCACTTAATTCCTAAAACTGCTGCAATTTATTCTCATTTATTGCTGGCGTTTCAGTTGCTGAAAACTTTAGGGACTGCTTTTGTACTTTATACAAAACTCTCTTTTCGGATTTGGACCCAAGACCCGAGACATTCCCCAAATCACAAATCTCAAATCTCAATCCCAATCCCAATCTCAATCCCAATCTCAAGCCCGCATCCGCACCGACGACTCGAGACACGAGCGAGCACCCATATGTGGTACACACTAATACTCTTAGGTGTATATGGACATGTTAGTTTAATAACTACATGGGTTGGTATTCTATATATATTGTGAAATTGGCCCTCAATCTTCCAATATGAGATTATACTAAATGGTTTTCCATTACCATTTTGTTTTTTTTCCAGAATTAAGCTTTCGAGAGCCCAATTTTAAAGCCGATTTGTATTCACACCAATTCTCCGAATAGGTCATGCGATATACCGTTACGAAGCTCGTCACACGGGCTACTCAAACACATTGAGTACGGTATAAACAATTCAGCGCTGTCACATGAAAAAATGACTCGAAGTTGGTCCAGTGACCATTCGAAAACACTCATGTTTTTTACATGTTTTTCCAACATAATATACTCCAATTTCCTTTGTCAATATTTTATGAAATTTGAGAAAGAAGAGGGGAATGGAGGAAATTACGGAAGAGGGATACACTTTAATCTTAAAATGCTGGTGTGTGTGTACTTGGCCGAAGGGCTGCTTATAAACAAACAATATTTTACTATCAAATAGTGATAAACATCTAGAGTTGAGTTATAGAATTAGGATTTGAAAATGGGTAGGGTAAATTATAAAGGTATACAACATTTGAAAATTTTAAGATTTTTCTTATTATGAGGGCATGCTATATAGCCCATTTTAGGTCTGTACCTAATTCATGTACACCAGTTATAATATAAATAACTGGATTTGAAGGAAATGGAACTTTTTTGTGTTGGCCATGTTGACACTAATGAGGCGTTTTAATTGACATATTTCTCTATTAGACAAAGCTAGAACTCTAAGCACTGCTGTTGAAAATGAACTGGGATTACTCATTGCAAAATGAACTTCAATTTAAGTTCAGTTGAGAATTCTAAATGAACTCCAGATATTGTAGACTGAGAGAGATGAGTGTAGCCAATGGGAATGAATCACTTTCCTTTTATTATTGAACCACCGGATTCTTTTCACTAATTTAATGAAATTCAATTGTCAACTTAAGTATTTAGTTTTCAAACTTTATTTCACCAAACATTATAAAACCTCTATACGCTTATTTTGTGGTAATCATAAAAAAATATTACTATAATTAGTTTATTTCTATATAAAGTTTACATATTAAAAAAAATAAAAAATATATATATTTACATAATATTATATACATATACATGGTTCATTATAAGTTAAAACAAACAAATGAATCTATCAAAAGTTTAGTTAAACAAATGCATGTATTTAGAAAACAAATACATGTATTTTGAAATTTGTAAAGTTAAATACAATATTTCATATAACTTCTTTACATGTATAAATACTACATATATTAAAGTAAACATATCAATCACTTTGAGTTATACTTTTTCTAATTTTTAGCAACAATGACACCAAAGGTTGAGAAAAGAACTCAAATCACTGAAAAGATTCGTGTCGAGATGTGATAGCAACACAAAAAATTAAGTCTATCATCGTAAACAACTTTACATAACTATTTTACATTATCATAAATTTATTGTAACTAGATATATATATATATTTGTAATGAAATGTATTTTATTCCTATAAGTTGGATTTATAACGGGACCATAAAAAACTACGGAATATGACAATAGAGAGTTTATTCCTATTTTGAACTGGCCCGAGTTGTGACCGAGATTTTTATTGGTTTTGGTACTATATCGAAAAGTAATAAAGTAAAGGACAATAAATTAAAAGACGGGAACGCAATGGAAATAACAATTTATTTCTCACAATTGGAATATAAATTACAATTCCTGACTCGTACAGAATTTAAATTACACTAATTAAAATTCCAGACAGATTAATATAAATTATTAAACTGCTGGACTGAATTGTAATTGTTTGAAACTGCCAGACAGAATAGTATAATTACTAACTGCTGGACTGTTTTGACAATTAAAGAAACTGCCAGACAGAATAGTATAATTACTAAACTGCTGGACTGTTTCTGTAAATATAGAAAAGTAAATTACAGAAAAAAGTAAATTACATAATAGGAAATGACTGAATTAAAATTACAGAAACTAAAGATACTGGAAATTAAGACAGAATGTAAACAGTACAGAAAAATAAAATACAGAATGTAAAGGGGAACTGGAATAAAAGAACATAAATTAAAGGTACTGAAATAAAAAAGAGAGGCAACTGCTGGGCAGTTTCCCTTAAACAATATTTCTCGAACCAACTTTAGAGGTTTCTGGTTTCGGGACTTTGTTCCCAAGGTACAACTCTTGTCACTTAGTGGCTCGTATGGAAACCGGTACCGAACCACATGTCGAGCTGTTGGTGGTGCGGTTCTCTCTCTCTAATATGTATGCTTGTGCTGTGAGTTGTGTGTATGATAGTTGTGTCTGAAATAAGAGGGGGAGAGGTGCCTTTTATAGGCCTTCTTGAAACCGCAGCCATAATGATCATTCAATTCTGAGAGTTACACCCCCAGAATCCGCTCAATTAATTCCTAAAACTGCTGCAATTTATTCTCATTTATTGCTGGCGTTTCAGTTGCTGGAAACTCTAGGGACTGCTTTTGTACTTTATACAAAACTCACTTTTCGGATTTGGACCCAAGACCCAAGACTCAAGACCCAAGACCCGAGACATTTCCCAAATCCCAAATCCCAAATCCCAATCCCAATCCCAATCCCAATCCCAAGCCCAAGCCCAAGCCCAAGCCCACGCTCGCGACCTGAGACACGAGACACGAGCGAGCGTGCGTGTGTGGTACACACTAATACTCTTAGGTGTATGTGGACATGTTAGTTTAACAACTACATGGGTTGGTATTCTATATATATTGTTAAATTGACCCTCAATCTTCCAATATGGGATTATACTAAATGGTTTTCCATTACCATTTCGTTTTTTCCAGAATTAAGCTTTCGAGAGCCCAACTTTGAAGCTGATTTGTATTCACACCCATTCTCCGAATAGGTCATGCGATATACCGTTACGAAGCTCGTCACACGGGCTACTCAAACACGTTGAGTACGGTATAAACAACTCAGCGCTGTCACATGAAAAAATAACTCGAAGTTGGTCAGTGACCATTCGGAAACACCCATGTTTTTACATGTTTTTCCAACAATCCCCCACATGAATGCAATTGGCTGAAATAAAAATGCTCCTAAATGCATACGAGAGAACCGCAAGAGTTCACTGCATAAGGAAAGGTAGCGCGCGCCTTGAACCTGCCGTAGTGACGTAAAATCTGATATGCTACTATTGGGTAGCCTTTAAGCCTTGAACCCTTTAGCGTTTGTGCATACCAGGATAATGCGTACACAATGTCCTCTCTATACCACTTACTAAGCCCTTTGGTTGTTGTCCATATTTGGTCATGGACTGCCTTGGCAAAATTCAACCGAGTGCTCTAGTTATTTAGCCCATGGCTCATCACATAGTATCGGCCATACACACTCGTCATAGGTGATTTTAAGTCAAGGGTGACCTGACTCACCCCTCTCGACTTTCGAGATACTTGCTTTCATTAAGAGCCTCATGCTCACCCTTTAGATGGTCTAGGTCTATCACTCTTTCATCCTAGAAATGGGTTGGGAACTTAAGTTCCTGAGTGCTTTGTTCGGTCACCCCCACAGTTCGGTTTTCCCATTGAACCCGACGCTGGAAAATCCAGTTCGGGTTGGGTTGCCTCTGAGGAGATTTCCAGTTTGATGGGCTTCAACCCCATTCCCCTCGATGAAACTTCAACTCCTACCTGAGTCAAGCCTTTTGTAAATGGATCCGCAATATTGTCCTTAGATCTCACAAAATCTAATGACACCACACCGTTAACTAACAATTCTCTTACGGATTTATGTCTCCGACGAATATGTCAGGACTTTCCATTATACATATGATCCTGCGCCCGTCCAATAGCCGACTGACTATCGTAGTGCATGCTTATTGTTGGGACAGGTTTCGGCCACATTGGAATTCCTTCCAGAAAGCTTCTCAGCCAGTCAGCCTCTTCTGTTGCTAGATCCAACGCTATGAACTCGGATTCCATAGTTGATCTAGCTATGCAGGTATGCTTGGATGATCTCCACGAGACAGCTGCTCCTCCCATCACGAACACATATCCGTTAGTGGATCGTGTACTGTTGGAATCCGAGATCCAGTTTGCATCTGAATACCCTTCCAGTACAGCTGGATATCTAGTATAATGCAACCCTCGGTCGGCTGTGTATCTCATGTATCTGAGAAGTCTCATGATGGCCTTCCACTGTTCCTCATTGGGATTACTGGTGTACCTACTCAGTCTACTCACTGAGTTGGCTATGTCTGGTCTAGTACAGTTCATGACGTACATCAGACTGTCTATTATTCGAGAATATTCCAATTGTCTCACACTCTCCCCAAAATTCTTTTTCAGGGTGATTGAGATCTCTATCGGAGTTCTGGATGTAGCTCTACTATCTTTATCAAATTTGTCAAGCATCTGCTTGACATAGTGAGTTTGAGATAGCGCATATCCGTCTGATGTCTTGGTAATTTTCATACCAAGTATTACATCAGCGACACCCAAATCTTTCATCTCGAATTTTTGTGACAACATTTTCTTAGTGGAGTTGATGTTATCAATACTCCCTATTATAATCATGTCATGTACGTAGAGGCAGACTACCACGTAGTCCTTTTCATTTCCTTTTACGTAGACGCATTTGTCACACTCGTTTATTCGAAAACCGTTTGATAGGATCACTCTATCAAATTTTTCGTGCCATTGTTTAGGTGCTTGTTTCAGTCCATATAAGGACTTCACAAGTTTACACACCTTGTGCGTTTTACCTGGAACTACAAACCCATCCGGTTGTTCCATGTAAATCTCCTCTTCTAGTTCACCATTCAAGAACGCCGTTTTAACATCCATTTGATGTATTTCCAGATCGAACAGTGCCGCGAGAGCAATGACTATCCGGATTGACGTCTTCCTGGAGACAGGAGCGTAGGTGTCAAAATAGTCGACACCTTCGGTTTGTCTAAAACCTTTCACTACAAGCCTCGCTTTGTATTTCTCGATCGTTCCATCGAGCTTTCTCTTCCTCTTGAAGATCCACTTGTGTCCTAGTGGCTTACACCCGAGTGGTAAATCCACTAGTTCCCAAGTATGATTTTGTAATATTGATTCAACCTCATTGTTGATCGCCTCCTCCCAATATTGGGCTTCCGGGGATGACATTGCTTGTTTGAATGTCGCCGGTTCGCCTTCTATCATGAAGGTTACAAAATCTAGACCGAAAGTCGTTTCCTTTCTAGCCCTTTTACTACGTCGAGGCTCTTCTTCTTCTTCCTCCAACGGTTCACTTGCCCCCACATTTTCCTCACTGTTTGACTCCTCAGTCTCTACAGTTATGGAAGACTTGCGGGAAAAGATCTCCTCAAAGAAAGAAGCTTCTCGAGCTTCGATGATAGTATCTACATGCACATCGGGATTATCCGACTTGTGCACGAGAAAACAATAAGCACTACTGTTTTGTGCATATCCTACGAACACACAGTCTACCGTCTTTGGCCCTATTCTCGTTCTTTTCGGAAGCGAGACAAGGACCTTTGCTAGACAACCTCAAACACTTAAGAATTTATAGCTCGGCCGATGGCCTTTCCATAGTTCATAAGGTGGTTTATCACGCTTCTTATGCGGTAGCTTGTTCAATACATAGTTGGCGGAAAGCAGCGCTTCCCCCCCCCCCCCCCCCCCCCCCCCCACATGTTCTGGGGTAACCCAGAACTTATTAACATAACATTCATTTCTCACAATTGGAATATAAATTAAAAGACAGGAACGCAATGGAAATAACAATTTATTTCTCACAATTGGAATATAAATTACAATTCCTGACTCGTACAGAATTTAAATTACACTAATTAAAATTCCGGACAGATTAATATAAATTATTAAACTACTGGACTGAATTGTAATTGTTTGAAACTGCCAGACAGAATAGTATAATTACTAACTACTGGACTGTTTTGACAATTAAAGAAACTGCCAGACAGAATAGTATAATTACTAAACTGCTGGACTGTTTCTGTAAATACAGAAAAGTAAATTACAGAAAAAAGTAAATTACAGAATAGGAAAGGACTGAATTGAAATTACAGAAACTAAAGGTACTGGAAAGTAAAGACAGAATGTAAACAGTACAGAAAAATAAAATACAGATTGTAAAAGGGTACTAGAATGAAAGAACAGAAATTAAAGGTACTGAAATAAAAAAGAGAGGCAACTGCTGGGCAGTTTCCCTTAAACAATATTTCTCGAACCAACTTTAGAGGTTTCTGGTTTCGGGACTTTGTTCCCAAGGTACAACTCTTGTCACTTAGTGGCTCGTATGGAAACCGGTACCGAACCACATGTCGAGCTGTTGGTGGTGCGGTTCTCTCTCTCTAATATGTATGCTTGTGCTGTGAGTTGTGTGTATGATAGTTGTGTCTGAAATAAGAGGGGGAGAGGTGCCTTTTATAGGCCTTCTTGAAACCGCAGCCATAATGATCATTCAATTCTGAGAGTTACACCCACAGAATCCGCTCACTTTTTGTACTTTATATAAATCTCCCTTTTCGGATTTGGACCCAAGACCCAAGACATTCCCCAAATCCCAAATCCCAAATCCCAAATCCGAAATCCCAAATCCAAAGCCCGTGCCTGCGCCCGCGCACGAGACACGAGACACGAGCGAGCGCGCGTGTGTAGTACACACTAATACTCTTAGGTGTATTTGGACATGTTAGTTTAACAACTACATGGGTTTATATTCTATATATATTGTGAAATTGACCCTCAATCTTCCAATATGGGATTATACTAAATGGTTTTCCATTACCATTTCGTTTTTTCCAGAATTAAGCTTTCGATAGCCCAACTTTGAAGCTGATTTGTATTCACACCCATTCTCCGAATAGGTCATGCGATATACCGTTACGAAGCTCGTCACACGGGCTACTCAAACACGTTGAGTACGGTATAAACAACTTAGCGCTGTCACATGAAAAAATGACTCGAAGTTGGTCTAGTGACCATTCGGAAACACCCATGTTTTTTACATGTTTTTTCAACAATTTTTTATTACTATAGGGAGGTTATTCTTATATGAAGTATTTTTATAGAGAGGTTTTACTCTACTAATTTTTTTATTTCATTTAGATTCTATTTTAACTAAATATAAAAAGGGATCCATCCAAATATGTTTAGATCCATTTAACTATTATATTTTCTCTCTCTACAAAAAAAAACAAATCACTACCACGATGTCGTCAGAGCTCCGCCACTGTCAGAGCTCTGGTAACAGAGCTCAGCTAGCTGTGTCTCTCTATCTCAACTCTCGTCAAACTCTATCCAAATCCGGTTCGAGACAGAGACATCATATGCTCATGTGTTGGGCCACCAAAAAAATGCAACTATTTAGCATCACAAAATCTTTAAAAACACACACATAAATATCACATGTAACTATGTAAGTGAATAAAACTCATTTGCTAAAGTTAGCAGGTGAATAAAACTCGCATTGGACATGTTAATTTTTACTATCAATATTCCTTATTAAATGTTTAATATAAAATTAATTGGTTTACAATGTGTTAAAGTTTGATAGAAATGAAAAAAAAAATAACAAAATATTAATATAAATAAAAAGAGTGTTTACTAAATTTAATATAAATAAAAACACATTTAAGATGATGGTGTATAAAAAATATTAAAAAAAATTATCGACCAAACAAAATAAAAAATTAAACAAAATTTGATAATAAAAATATTTAGACTTTGCTAATAATAATTATTTTGAAACTCAATGAATTTAATGCATCCAAACACTTTATTAACAGCTCACTCGCTTAACTACATAAACTTAACAACATTGTTATTAAGTGTTTGTCAGGGGAGTATTTAACTAGTGTACTATCAAATTCAATTTGACAAATTTTATCTATTAAAACGTGGATGCTCTTAGCTCATGTTTGTAAGATAAATTATGTAATGAATTCTCTCTTTCTTGAGTAGTTTAGAGGTGCACTTAAAACACTACAGTTTTTCTTTAAAAACGCGTAAACCGTAGATTAAATCTACGGTTTACAGTGATTAACTGTAAACCGTAGATTTAATCTACGGTTTGTATTCATTTGATCCAAACCGTAGATTAAATCTACGGTTTACAGTTAATCACTGTAAACCGTAGATTTAATCTACGGTCTGTGTGTTTTTCAGATTATTTGCTTTAAAAATTAAAATTAAAAATCTAATAATTAAAATTAAAATACTGAATGCCTTATTAAAATATTTTTTTCAAATTAAATATGATTTTTTTAATAAAAAAACTAAATGTCTTATTTTTAAAATTTTACATAAATAAATTACCAATATTCTAACAAACTCTCAAAATTTACACAAAATTTACGAAAAAAAAGTTGTTTTGATAAATTTTACAATTTTGGTTCATGTTATATTTTTGTCAATTGTATAAGTTTATATTTATTGAATGATTAACTAAATTGTCAATTTTTGAGAAGTTTTTTTGTTTGGTTTTAAACACTTGTATAACGCAATATGAAACATTAACTAAGTCGTCAATTTGGAGTCAATAATCAGTTTTTTATTTTTAATTTTATGTAAATTACTCTTTTTACATAAATTAAAATTCTAATAATTAAAATTAAAATACTGAATATTTTTTTCAAATTAAACATGATTTTTTTTTAATAAAAAAACTAAATGCCTTCTTTTTAAAATTATACATCAAATAAATTACCAATATTCTAACAATCTCTCAAAAAAAACACAAAATTTACACAAAAAAAATTGATTTGATAAATTTTATATTTTTTGTTCATGTTATATTTAAGTGTATAAGTTGATATTTATTGAATGATTAACTAAATCGTCAATTTTTGTGAAGTTTTTTTTTTTGTTTTTAACACTTGTATAACGCAATATGAAACATAACTAAGTCGTTAATTTGGTGTCAATCGACAATTTTCTTGAATGAAACAATCATAAATTATATAAATTTCATAAAAGAAATTAACCCAATATGCAAACATGAACTAAATTACATGAACTAAATTTCAAAAACAAATTTATTAAACATTTGTTTACATCATATAAATTTACAACAACTTGAAAAAAATAGTATTTTACATAAAATTAAAAATAAAAAACTGATTATGGACTTAGGTCTATAGGTTCTTCTTGATTTGCTTTTTGCTTTCCCGATTGCTTTTCCAGCGCCATATATAACTTGAAATTTGGTCGAAAAAGTTCCTTCCATGGTGCAGCTGTCTCAGTGCGTGTTTGTTCCCACCGTGCTATAATTCCTGGCATTGGGAAGATCCCTTCTTCTTTAGGAATAACCTGAGCATAGTGACAACTGTTGACGAACACCATTACAGTCGGGATGTAATTTGTCGTTCCCCGAGACGGACCAGTATAAAGAGGTAAAAAAGTACTGTTCCACACGTTTACCCCTCCATCATTATTTTCCCATGAGGACAACAATACAATTGGAATATTGTAATGAGAAGCAATTAAAAACCCATAAGACAGAAATCTCATCCATTTGTCAATAGGTGCGGGATCTGTAGGATGATAAAAATTTAAACTTGATAAAATATAATCATACCGGTAAGCTTCAAAGCCAACATTCTCAAACAGCTCATAATAAACACCTTTCATTTGCTGCAGCTCTTGAAACAACTCACATCTTACCGCATACCAATCATCTTCCCCATGCTGTTTACCCGTCGCATTTGCAAGTACCCGGAACCCACAGTTACCATCCCCACGCACATTATAAACTGTTTCGATGTAACTATGTAACATGACCCATATTTGGTCACTGTACAGGAAGGTTGGCCTATTGGGGGTGGGTTTAGGGTTCTGGTTTCACGGCCTCCTAGTTGGGTTTACCCTTACCTCCGGTGTTTCATCCGCCTTGCCTTTACCCTTGTCCCTACTAGCACCAGCACTCTGTTCCTCCACATACTCCCATCCCGACTTATCCCTCTTACTAGATTTGTCGCCTTTTCTAGGTCTCCCCCTATTTACTCTCACTTCAGGGCCACTGATGGATGTTCTGGCTGGTACGGTTATCTCTCGGAGTTGTGTTTTCATACGCCGTTTTTCAACATTAGTTTTGCTAGCATAAACACTTTTAGACTCTTCTAGATCACCCTCTACCCCATAATCATCGTTGTTCCCATTATCATCAATTACGTCTAATTTTTTCCAGAATGGATGAATATATTCTAGAGGAAGAGGCTTCCCGAATAAAATATGTTCACTCATAATATGATGACAAGGTAAACCGTGAGACAATTTGAAACCGCAAGAACAATTCTCATCAGCCTGGCCACTACATTTTTTGTGTTCTTGGAATAATAAATCAAAGGCATAGTGTGTGATATACGACCTAAGATTTATAAACAGAGGTGTTCGTTCAGAATGTGGAAAATAAGACTTGCATTTATCCAACTTCATCTTAATATCCTCAAACTATTTTTCTAGAATTCTATTGACCTCTACCCAAACGGTTTCAAGCGTGCCAGTATTTGTGGAAAGGGATCTTTTCAGCTTAGCATGTTGTTGTTCGGCTCGATTGCTAGTTCTGTTACCTAGATGTGTTGTGTGGTTGGTATAGCATGCAACAAACTTTTCAGCATAATCATTTAAAAGCTTGTCTACATACTTAATCACATCAGGGTACGATTTGTAAGAGGAATTGAAATTAGTTCGGTTATAATTGTACTCCTCTATCGACTCAGAATCAACCAATAAACCCCAATCATCTAGAAACTTTTGCCACTCCTCGTCAGGGATCTTTTTACGGCAGTTTTTCAAAACATTTTTTGCAATATGAAAAGTGCACAAAATATGATGCGAATCGGGAAAAACAACGGATAAAGCATTTGATAAGGCCATTTCTCTGTCGGTTACAAACACCCTAGGTAGTATACACCCCTCCAATGTAACTTTAAATTTTTCCAATGCCCATATATAACTTTCCTTTGTCTCGTCACTCATGAAAACAAAACCTAAACAATATGTTTGGTTCGTTGATGTCATTCCTACGACTTCTAGAAATGACATATTAAAACGGTTTGTCCTATATGTACAATCCATTAAAAGAACATCAGGAAAAGCTTTGAACATCCTTATAGAATCGGGGTGTGCTATATGTCCTATCTCGATTCGCCTTCCCCTCTGCCTCTTTCGTCGGGACGCCGACAACTTGAAGCCCTAGTGTAAGTTCTTGGGTCGTAACGTAGGTCGTCATCACCATCGTCGTCGTCGTCGTCATCGTCATCCTCCTCATCCGAGTGTTCATCAGCTGACCCATACGGATTCAATCCCATTTCAGCGAAGTCCTTTCGTAGTAAGTCCACTTCCGTTTTCAATTTATGCTGTTTGAACGATTTGAAATTTCGGCGCAATACCGCTTTCTGAAAAAAAAAACCCAATCAAAAACGATTTATAAGTATTGAAATATACAAACAGAAAAATAACAATCAAATATTAATGAACTTTAATTAGTTGTTAACATTTTACTGAACAACCCTGTATGCTCCCGGAAACCGTGAGATGGCGGGGCAAGTTCAGGTGGGTTTATGAAGATGCGGGTCCTCTCTCTATACCATCTCATGTAATCCGGTGACGTCCCCGTACCAAATTCGCCGTTCACAAGCCGGTTGTGGCGGTCATTCCACACGATAATAAACTCTGCAAAAAGTGCAGGCCAATCGTGTTTTTGCCCAATCCCAAATCTTCTATCCTTGCCGTGACCATTTCTGGGTTTCCAAATATATGTAGGGACCTGCTGAACAAAACCGAACTGTCTCATGAACCTGTCCGCGGGATGGAACTCAATCTTCTCATTACAAATGAGAGGCACAGAACAATGCCACATATAACGGCCCCGCGTGCAGTATTCCGGATACTGATTGAGATCCCCGTAAGGTTGCCACACTATCTGTAATCAGCAAAATTAGAATATATAAACAAGGGTTTAAAAATACTAGTAATAAATTCTGCGAACATAAGACCAATGCAAACATATACAACATATAATACGTAAGTTACATATAATACGAAAGTTAAAATTTACCTGTTCAGGCGACATATTGTCAAACTGGTCACGTATGTGGACCACATTATGTCCGTAGACATATGGCGTAAGGTTAGTTTGCCTCCAAATCTTCCATCTGTAATATACAAACAAAACCCGATAAACAATAAATATAACCGGCAGCTAAGTAAATGATAGATGACACAATAAAAAAAAACCACAAATCCAAGACACAAAAACTAAATAATATCATACCTGTAACCGAGGGGGAACCTAGGCAAGCCTTCAGGTGGCTCGATATCTTCCGGCAGCTCTTCACATGGTCTAACCGGCAGTAGTCTGGTAATCGCCCACATATCCAGAAACATCACCGCCCCGCTTACTCCGTTTGTCTTACTACGTACCACCCTGCATAGATTAGCCTCTAACCAGGCCAGAAGAGCTGATCCCCAACTATACTCAGCACACGTGTCAAAATCCTCCAGAAATGGCAGAGGCCAGAGTGGAATCTGATCACTGCCCTTATCTGAAAATACATGTGCCGCCAGTAATAACAACATGGCAGCCCTAGACTGATATAGCAAACGCTCCTCACTAGGGTTGGGGGGTAATTCACCAAACGTGTGTAACATCCAATCAAGTCTAACTGTCAGACAGTTTTTATCCACTTGATTGTCAGCCGATCTAACACCCAACAAACTCTCTACCATATCTAACCTGCTCGCCCTGTTATCATTCCGCTCCGACCGGATAACAGCAAGACCATCCACCCTGAGACCAAGCATAATCTCTACATCCTGTAAAGATATCCCCAACTCTCCACCGACAAAATGGAACGTGTGCGACTCATCACGCCACCTATCAACTAAGGCTGTAACCAAGCCTCGGTCTACGGTATAATTACCTATACTGTGAATACCGTAAAAACCAGCCCTAATCATATTTTCAACTACCCTTTCAGGCGTCGGTATCTGCCAACTATAATTATAAACCCTAATCTTATTGGCATCTCCTCTACCCGCTTCTCTTCCAGCATCCCAAGTCTGATTAGAAATGTGACCGGTCTGTCGTAAAATACCCAACCTGCCTTTAATATGTGGACCTGGATCTGCCATTCTAACTGTGATAACCAAATATAACTCGGTTAATGATAACCAAACAATGATAAAATAACCAATTAATAACCAATTAATGATAACCAAACAATGATAACCAATTAATGATAACCAAACAATCATAACTCAATTATAACCAATTAATAATAACCAAAACAATGATAACCAAACAATCATAAGCAAACAATAATAACTCCATTTTTTAATCATAACCAAACACATTTAATCATAAACCAAACAATAATAATTCAATTTTTTAATCATAACCAAACACACATTTAATCATAAACCAAACAATAATAATTCAATTTTTTAATCATAACCAAACACGCATTTAATCATAAAACAAACAATAATAACTCAATTTTTTAATCATAACCAAACACATTTAATCATAAACCAAACAATAATAATTCAATTTTTTAATCATAACCAAACACACATTTAATCATAAAGCAAACAATAATAACTCCATTTTTTAATCATAACCAAACACATTTAATCATAAACCAAACAATAATAATTCAATTTTTTAATCATAACCAAACACACATTTAATCATAAACCAAACAATAATAACTCCATTTTTTAATCATAACCAAACACATTTAATCATAAAACCAAACAATAATAACTCAATTTTTTAATCATAACCAAACACACATTTAATCATAAACCAAACAATAATAATTCAATTTTTTAATCATAACCAAACACACATTTAATCATAAACCAAACAATAATAACTCAATTTTTTAATCATAACCAAACACACCTTTAATCATAAACCAAACCATAATAACTCAATTTTTTAATCATAACCAAACACACATTTAATCATAAACCAAACAATAATAACTCAATTTTTTAATCATAACCAAACACATTATCAACAATTGAAATTAACCCCAAAATAAAAAAACATGCAAAGATGGGACAAATATCAACAATTATTATAATTTCTATAATTAATATAAACAAACAACAAACAATTATATATAGCTAAGTGAATTATGGTTTTGCATATTTTATATATTTTTTCCTAGTTTACAAATTAAAATTACACAAAAAAAAAACATGCAAAAATGGGACAAATATCAACAATTATTATAATTTCTATAATTAATATAAACAAACAACAAACAATTATATATAGATAAGTGAATAATCAATTTGCATATTTTATATATTTTTTCCTATTTTACAAATTGAAATTACACAAAATAAATAATAAATTAGAGAATAAAAGATATACCCTTGAATTATGGATAAATTTGATTGATGATTTGGAGTTTTTTGTTAAGACAGTTGATAGTTATTGTGGTTGATTGATTTGGGTGATTTTTTGGGTTGAAAATTGGGGGTTTTTGAGAGAAAGAGAGAGAGTGTAGAATAAAAGTTTATTTTTTTATTTAAAAACGTAACATTCTGTTTTTTCAGGGACTGTCTGTGTAATTTTCGCGCAGGGACTGACTGTGTAATTTTGAAAAGCAGGGACTGACTGTGTAATTTCTGCAGAAATTACACAGACCGTAGATTAAATCTACGGTTTACAGTGATTAACTGTAAACCGTAGATTTAATCTACGGTTTGGATCAAATGAATACAAACTGTAGATTAAATCTACGGTTTACAGTTAATCACTGTAAACCGTAGATTTAATCTACGGTTTACGCGTTTTTAAAGAAAAACTGTAGTGTTTTAAGTGCACCTCAGTAGTTTATGGTATATATTTTTCCTAATAATGACACCAACTATAAAATAAAAAAAATAAAAAAAATTGATAAAAAAATGGCCTAAATTATCAATATTGTGTCAGGTCTCTTAAACCTTGAATACGCTCGGACTCTACCCCTCTCTCTCTCTCTCTCTTTGTTTCTCTGGTTATATTATCTATATATATATATATATATACACGACCCCACCTTATCGCTGCCCCACCGTCATTCTTTTTCATCGCCGTTCTTCCCCACCGTCATTCTTTTTATCGCCGTTCTTCCCCACCGTTTCCGACACGTCATCAGTTCTCATCTGACCTTCGTTCTACTAAAGTATTAACAATCATGTCCTTTTGTTAATAAATTGTCACAATATGGCTTTAAACATTCAAATGTGTTACAAATGAACCCACTAAATTATTTAAATATAACACTTACGTCCATAAAATATGACATTTAAGTCCAATTTTGGAATTAAAAGAGCCATACATAGCACAGTTGTACACGGTTCGCTTCATTTCGTTTTTGACCAAAAAAATCCCCCGAACCGAACCAAAGCAAACCAATCATAATCGGTTTAAACTTTAAGAAAAAAAAAACACAATATTTAAAATTACACTAATTTCGTAAAATTTTCGCTTATATTTCATTTGCAACTTTAAATCAAAAGTCGAATAACAAGTAAATTTTTAAAAATTATTTAACAAAATATATTATTAATAACTACAAATAGCAAGTAAACCATCATATATCAACTTATTAATGTATATATATAAATAATTGTATTGTTTTATATATGAATAAAAATAATCGGTTCGGTTCGGTTCGGTTTGAAAATCACTGAAACCGTAAACTGAACCGATTAAATCGGTTTATCAAATTTCAAACCAAACCAAATAAATTACTAATCGGTTTGGTTCAGTTTTTGATCGGTTAGTTCGGTTTATGTACACCCCTAATACATAGTCCATAAAATATGATTCTTTTTTTAAATTGTGTTTTTTTTTTTATAAATGTATATAACTTCGTAGCTACTGTGTATTTTATTAAATTTATGACCTAATTATGTATTCAATTTTTTACATCATGTATGCACTCTTCTAGATTGATTATGCAATTTTTTTAAGAGGTGCACTTATTGTACTACATTTTTTCTTTTAAAACGCGTGAACCGTAGATTAAATCTACGGTTTACAGTGATCCACTGTAAACCGTAGATTTAATCTACGGTTTGTATTCATTTAATGCAAACCGTAGATTAAATCTACGGTTTACAGTGGATCACTGTAAACCGTAGATTTAATCTACGGTCTGTGTAATTTCTGCCGAAATTACACAGTCAGTCCCTGCTTTTCAGAATTACACAGTCAGTCCCTGCGTCAAAATTACACAGCAGGTCCCTGAAAAACAGAAACTTACGTTTTTTTTTTAAAAAAAACATTTTTTATACTACCTTCTCTCTCTTTCTCTCAAAAACCCCCAATTTTCAACCCAAAAAATCACCCAAATCAATCAACCACATTAATTATCAAATTTATTAACAAAAAACCCCAAATCATCAATCAAACTTATCCATAATTGAAGGTATATCTTTTATTCTCTAATTTATTATTTATTTTGTGTAATTTCTATTTGTAAAATAGGAAAAAATATATAAAATATGCAAATCCATAATTCACTTAGCTATATATAATTGTTTGTTGTTTGTTTATATTAATTATAGAAATTATAATAATTGTTGATATTTGTCCCATTTTTGCATGTTTTTTTTTTTGTGTAATTTCAATTTGTAAAATAGGAAAAAATATATAAAATATGCAAAACCATAATTCACTTAGCTATATATAATGGTTTGTTGTTTGTTTATATTAATTATAGAAATTATAATAATTGTTGATATTTGTCCCATTTTTGCATGTTTTTTTTTTTGTGTTTGGTTAATTTCAATTGTTGATAATTGTTGATAATGTGTTTGGTTATGATTAAAAAATTGAGTTATTATTATTTGGTTTATGATTAAATGTGTGTTTGGTTATGATTAAAAAATTGAATTATTATTGTTTGGTTTATGATTAAATGTGTGTTTGGTTATGATTAAAAAATTGAATTATTATTGTTTGGTTATGATTAAAAAATTGAATTATTATTGGTTGGTTTATGATTAAATGTGTTTGGTTATGATTAAAAAAATTGAATTATTATTGTTTGATTTATGATTAAATGTGTGTTTGGTTATGATTAAAAAATGGAATTATTATTGTTTGTTTATGATTAAATGTGTGTTTGGTTATGATTAAAAAATTGAGTTATTATTGTTTGGTTTATGATTAAATGTGTTTGGTTATGATTAAAAAATTGAATTATTATTGTTTGGTTTATGATTAAATGTGTGTTTGGTTATGATTAAAAAATGGAATTATTATTGTTTGTTTATGATTAAATGTGTGTTTGGTTATGATTAAAAAATTGAGTTATTATTGTTTGGTTTATGATTAAATGTGTTTGGTTATGATTAAAAAATTGAATTATTATTGTTTGGTTTATGATTAAATGTGTGTTTGGTTATGATTGTTTGGTTATCATTGTTTGGTTATCATTAATTGGTTATAATTGAGTTATCATTAATTGGTTATCATTAATTGGTTATCATTGAGTTATCATTGTTTGGTTATCATTAATTGGTTATTAATTGGTTATGTTATCATTTTTTGGTTATCATTAATTGAGTTATATTTGGTTATCATAGTTAGGATGGCAGACCCAGGTCCACATATTAAAGGCAGGTTGGGTAATTTACGACAGACAGGTCACATTTCTAATCAGACTTGGGATGCTGGCAGAGAAGCGGGTAGAGGAGATGCCAATAAGATTAGGGTTTATAATTATAGTTGGCAGATATCGACGCCTGAAAGGGTAGTTCAGAATATCATTAGGGCTGGTTTTTTCGGTATCTACAGTATAGGTAATTATACCGTAGACCGAGGCTTGGTTACAGCCTTAGTTGATAGGTGGCGTGATGAGTCGCACACGTTCCATTTTGTCGGTGGAGAGTTGGGGATATCTTTACAGGATGTAGAGATTATGCTTGGTCTCAGGGTTGATGGTCTTTCTGTTACCCGGTCGGAGCGGAATGACACGAAGGCGAGCAGGTTGGATATGATTGAGAGTTTGTTGGGTGTTAAGACCTGCTGACCATGAAGTCGATAGAAACTGTTTGACAGTTACACTTGGTTGGATGTTACACACCTTCGGTGAATTACCCCCCAACCCTACTGATGATCGTTTGCTATATCAGTCTAGGGCTGCCATGCTATTATTACTGGGGGCACATGTTTGATTTGTATGTTTTAGGGTAAAAAATATTCTGTATTTTAATTGATAGGACCAATATTGAGTTTTTACAAACCCTAAACCCTAAATTCTAAACCCTAAACCCTAAATTACAAACCCTAACCCCTAAACCTTAAACACTAAACCCTAAATTACAAACCCTAAACCCTAAACCCTAAACCTTAAACCTTAAACCCTAAATTACAAACCCTAAACCCTAAACCCTAAATTCTAAACCCTAAACCCTAAATTACAAACCCTAACCCCTAAACCCTAAACCCTAAATTACAAACCCTAAACCCTAAACCCTAAATTACAAACCCTAAACCCTAAACCCTAAACCCTAATTTACAAACCCTAACCCCTAAACCCTAAACCCTAAATTGCAAACCATAAACCCTAAACCCTAAACCCTAAAATCTAAACCCTAAACCCTAAAATCTAAACCCTAAACCCTAAATTACAAACCCTAACCCCTAAACCCTAAATTACAAACCCTAAACCCTAAACCCTAAACCCTAAGCCCTAAACCCTAAACCCCTAAAAACTAAATATTCTGAAATATACATACAAACCGTACATTTAATGTACGGTTTGTACAAATTTCATACAAACCGTACATTAAATGTACGGTTTGCATGTTTTATGTGCAAACCGTAAAAGTAATGTACGGTTTGCACCCCTGATTTGAGCAGCGACGTTTTACGAATGTAATTTTTACACGGAATCACCGTTAATAACGTAAAAAAAAAAAATAAACTACAAACCGTAAAAGTAATATACGGTTTGTAGTGTAAATTACATTGGATACCATATCTATCAAAATAATTCCGACAACACATTATCACTTTTGAATTATTATGACTTGACAACCCTATCCGAAAATGACTACTCAATGCATTATTAAAGTTTCGAAATGACTACACCAAAAAAAACACTACAACCCGTAAAAGTAATATACGGTTTGTAGTGTAAATTACATTGGATACCATATCTATCAAAATAATTCCGACAACACCTTATCACTTTTGAATTATTATGATTTGACAACCCTATCCGAAAATGACTACTCAATGCATTATTAAAGTTTCAAAATGACTACACCAAAAATTCACTACAAACCGTAAAAGTAATCTACGGTTTGTAGTGTAAACTTACCCTATAAATATGACTCAATTTTGCCAATTCTAACAAACCATAAAATCAAACACAAACACATTTCGGAAATCTCTAAAAAAATCCTCATTTCTCCCCAATAAAATATACAAACAAACACTTTTCGAAAATGAATTACAACTATGGTTATGACAACAACCAATGGAATAACAACAACAATGCGAATTCATCCAGTGGCTCAAACGATGAGCTAACTGATTATTCGGAGCACTTTGAAGTTGATGAATTGACTTGGGAAACAAGGGATGAAATGCTTGCTGATCTTGCTGATGTGGCTGGAAATTGGGGTTTCATTCTTACGATTCGTAGGTCTGGAGGGGGTGATGGGAGCAGAACACCGTATGTTGATATTGTGTGTGATAAATCGGGGGTTTACGAAAAAAAGAAACCATCTTCCGTAAAATCAGGTACAAAGAAAAAAGACTGTCCATTTTTCATTAAAGGTTACGTAGTTAATGGTGAATGGATGTGTCACGTAGAAAATGGACAACATAACCACCCACCTCCAACTTACCTCCAAGGGCAAGCACGACGTGCTCGTTTAACCCAAGATGAAAAAGAAATTGTTAAAACTTTAAGGCAAAGTAGTTTTAAAGTTGGTGCAATATTAGAGGCCATTAAAAATCGAAATCCTGACAATGTATCAAACACTAAAACGATACATAATTTTTTGGCCGGACTGAAATTTAAAGAACGAGATGGTAGAAACCCGACACAGGAACTTTTTAATTTGTTGGATAGACATCGCTACACATTCTACTATAATATGAACCCATCAACCCATTGCCTTGAGAACTTGTTTTTTGCACACCCCGATTCTATAAGGATGTTCAAAGCTTTTCCTGATGTCTTGTTAGTGGATTGTACATATAGGACAAACCGTTTTAATATGTCATTTCTAGAAGTCATAGGAATGACATCAACGAACCAAACATATTGTTTAGGTTTTGTTTTCATGAGTGACGAGACACAAGAAAGTTATATATGGGCATTGGAAAAATTTAAAGTTACATTGGAGGGGTGTATACTACCTAGGGTGTTTGTAACCGACAGGGAAATGGCCTTATCAAATGCTTTATCCGTTGTTTTTCCCGATTATCATCATATTTCGTGCACTTTTCATATTGCAAAAAATGTTTTGAAAAACTGCCGTAAAAAAATCCCTGACGAGGAGTGGCAAACGTTTCTAGATGATTGGGGTTTATTGGTTGATTCTGAGTCGATAGAGGAGTACAATTATAACTGAACTAATTTCAATTCCTCTTACAAATCGTACCCTGCTGTGATTAAGTATGTAGACAAGCTTTTAAATGATTATGCTGAAAAGTTTGTTGCATGCTATACCAACCACACAACACATCTAGGTAACAGAACTAGCAATCGAGCCGAACAACAACATGCTAAGCTGAAAAGATCCCTTTCCACAAATACTGGCACGCTTGAAACTGTTTGGGTAGAGGTGAATAGAATTCTAGAAAAACAGTTTGAGGATATTAAGACGAAGTTGGATAAATGCAAGTCTTATTTTCCACATTCTGAAAAAACGCCTCTATTTATAAATCTTAGGTCGTATATCACACACTATGCCTTTGATTTATTATTTCAAGAACACAAAAAATGTAGTGGCCAGGCTGATGAGAATTGTTCTTGCGGTTTTAAATTGTCTCACGGTTTACCTTGTCATCATATTATGAGTGAACATATTTTATTCGGGAAGCCTCTTCCTCTAGAATATATTCATCCATTCTGGAAAAAATTAGACGTAATTGATGATAATGGGAACACCGATGATTATGGGGTAGAGGGTGATCTAGAAGAGTTTAAAAGTGTTTATGCTAGCAAAACGAATGTTGAAAAACGGCGTATGAAAACACAACTCCGAGAGATAACCGTACCAGCCAGAACATCCGTCAGTGACCCCGAAGTGAGAGTAAATAGGGGGAGACCTAGAAAAGGCGACAAATCTAGTAAGAGGGATAAGTCGGGATGGGAGTATGTGGAGGAACAGAGTGCTGGTGCTAGTAGGGACAAGGGCAAAGGCAAGGCCGATGAAACACCGGAGGTAAGGGTAAACCCAACTAGGAGGCCGCGAAACCAGAACCCTAAACCCACCCCCAATAGGCCAACCTTCCTGTACAGTGACCAAATATGGGTCATGTTACATAGTTACATCGAAACAGTTTATGATGTGCGTGGGGATGGTAACTGTGGGTTCCGGGTACTTGCAAATGCGACGGGTAAACAGCATGGGGAAGATGATTGGTATGCGGTAAGATGTGAGTTGTTTCAAGAGCTGCAGCAAATGAACAGTGTTTACTATGAGCTGTTTGAGAATGTTGGCTTTGAAGCTTACCGGTATGATTATATTTTATCAAGTTTAAATTTTTATCATCCTACAGATCCCGCACCTATTGACAAATGGATGAGATTTCCGTCTTATGGGTTTTTAATTGCTTCTCATTACAATATTCCAATTGTATTGTTGTCCTCATGGGAAAATAATGATGGAGGGGTAAACGTGTGGAACAGTACTTTTTTACCTCTTTATACTGGTCCGCCTCGGGGAACGACAAATTACATCCCGACTGTAATGGTGTTCGTCAACAGTTGTCACTATGCTCAGGTTATTCCTAAAGAAGAAGGGATCTTCCCAATGCCAGAAATTATAGCACGGTGGGAACAAACACGCACTGAGACAGCTGCACCATGGAAGTAACTTTTTCGACCAAATTTCAAGTTATATATGGCGCTGGAAAAGCAATCGGGAAAGCAAAAAGCAAATCAAGAAGAACCTATAGACCTAAGTCCATAATCAGTTTTTTATTTTTAATTTTATGTAAAATACTATTTTTTTCAAGTTGTTGTAAATTTATATGATATAAACAAATGTTTAATAAATTTGTTTTATGAAATTTAGTTCTATGAAATTTTGTTGTAAATTTTGTTTAATTTTGTTGTAAATTTTGTTTAATAAATTTGTTTTATGAAATTTATAAGTTGATATTCATGTTTGCATATTGACTTAATTTCTTTTATGAAATTTATATAATTTATAATTGTTTCATTCAAGAAAATTGACGATTGACACCAAATTCACGACTTAGTTAATGTTTCATATTGCGTTATACAAGTGTTAAAAACAAACCAAATGTACTTCACAAAAATTGACGATTTAGTTAATGATTCAATAAATATCAACTTATAAACTTGACAAAAATATAACATCAACCAAAAACATAAAATTTATCAAATCAACTTTTTTTGTGTAAATTTGTGTAAATTTTGTGTTTATTTTGAAAGATTGTTAGAATATTGGTAATTTATTTTATGTCAAATTTTAAAAATAAGGCATTTTGTTTTTTTATTAAAAAAATCATATTTAATTTGAAAAAATTATTCAATATTTTAATTTTAATTCTCAGATTTTTTTATTTTTTTTTAATCTGTAAATTTTTAAAAACGCTGTAAACCATAGATTTAATCTACGGTTTACAGTGATTGACTATAAACCGTAGATTAAATCTACGGTTTACAGTCAATCACTATAGACCGTAGATTAAATCTACGGTTTACAGTCAATGACTGTAGACCGTAGATTAAATCTACGGTTACTGCGTTTTAAAAGAAAAAATGTAGTGTATTAAGTGCACCTCTTTTTTTAAATGTGAATTCAATTATTGTACTTTTCAAAACAGTATATAACTTTTTCTATATTGTATACGCACTTTTATGAATTATTTTTGATTATATATGCACTTTTCAGGATTATGTATGCAATTTTTTGGATTGTGTATGCATTTTTCTCGATTGTGTATGCACTTTTCTCGATTGGGTATGCATTTTTTCGATTGTGTATGTATTTTTCCGATTGTTTATACACGTTTCTCGATTTTGTATGCATTTTATTTATTGTGTATGTTTTTTTCTCGATTGACTTTTTGATTGTTTTTGCATTTAAAAATATATATATAGATTGAATTGTCTTTTGAATTTTTTGAATTTTTTATGTTTTTGTAAAAGAATATTGTATTTTCGAATTATATAAATTTTTTTATTATTTTTTTGAATTGTTTTAAGTTGAAATTGAGTGGGGGTTAGCGGCGATGACGGCGGGCCGTCGGAGGTCCGACGACGTTTCCGGAGATCCACCACCGTTGTTGCCAACACATGGGCAAGTGCTAGGTCAGAGTATAGGCTCAAACTTTATTTTTAGTTTAAAATTGGATGGGGGTTGGCGGTGGCGGTTGGCCGTCGCCGACAACCCATGGGCAAGTGGTGAGTCGAAGTATAGGTCCAAACTCTAATTGAGTAGGGAGAAAGTTTGAGTGGAGTGTGGTGGTTTTTAGATGAAAAGATAAAGAGTTGAGTAGAAAACGCCAAAAATACAAAATATAGAAAGTAATACCTAAATGGAACAAAAATGTTTAAGGTAGAACTTTTTAGTAATATTTCACATTGCTTGACACTTTTTTGGCATGACCCCTTTAATCAATATTATACCGACTAAGAACATACTTGTATATGTTTTTGATTGATAAATCATATCAAATTTGCAACTATAATCTCATATCATAAGTAAGAAATACTTTTTGTTTGAAAATTTAATTTTTTGATGTTTTTTTTTTTGTGAAATTGGTTCACATCCTTAAATAGCACAATTTTCGAAATATGACACTTATATTAAGACGGAAAGAGTAAATGTATTTGGTATCGTTCCCAATTGAGTTGAAAAATTTGTGCTTGAGACTTGCATTGTAAAAAAAAAAAACTGAGGCAGAAGCAAACATTTAAATCACTTCACTGTTTATTTGATCTCTATATCGATACAAGAATCGATCTAACTGTTAACAACTAGTCATATATATTTAATATATAAATTTGTACGTGTGTTTGTATTTTATATATTAAAATTATATAAAAAGAAAATTAAAAAACTTATGTATAAATTTATACCATTGGATTGTGTTTATTTCATCCGTTAGATTGTAGATTGAACTCTACAGTATGTGAGTGCATTATAAACCTGATTGAAAAACCTCCCCCAAGTTTATCTCCATGAGTTCGTCCAGTTCTCGCTTTAATCGAGTCCATCGCTTATTCTTGGCACCATCTAACAGGCCCAATAATGGCGAATATCATATCAGGGAAATCGGACGTGATGACCTCGATGGGAATCAAGATTAAGTGGGAGTTGTCAATACGATTCACACACAAGGGAGAGATTGTTGGCTTTGCGTGTTTCCCACATTTATAATACTATTTGAGATAATCAATGCATTAATAAAAATAAATAATGTGCTAGTCTTTTAGTGTAGGTATTGTTTCAAACATGTATGTTATGTTCTTACGTGTCCGCGTGTGGGACTCCCCAATTGTGCATTAGCTCCCAATCAAATTTGAGCGGTAATACCATACTATATAGATATGGTAGTATCGAAAGTGTCGTACAAACAGTAAGGTACAAGTGATACTTGCAGTTGCTTGTTACGTTTTAATACAAAAATTACCCCCAAAACTGAACATGTAATGCTCATATATGCATAATAGCAATGGCTAATTCACACTTTTGATACGTAATCACCAAAAAGTCACACCATAATGTTTTTATCCATAATAAATCGCATTTTTTAAAAATTCAACCAATTTACAGAAGTACCATTATCCCAACCTATAAATTATCATTTATATCTCTAAAAATCTATAAAAAAAATTACATATGAAAAAATAACAATATTTTTGAAATTACAAAAAAAAAAGAAGCAAAAATTAGAAAAAATGCATAAAATTTAAGAAAACTCACTTTTCTCACAAAAAAACAATTATTTCACCAAAAATTAGTTTTTTCATAAATGATGCATAAAAATTGCACACGGGTGCATAAAAATGGCATACGAATGCATAAATGGTGCATAAAAAGTGCATACGAGTGCATTAGAAGTACGTACGAGTACATAAAAGGGTGAATAAAGAGTGCATACGGGTGCATTAAAAGTGCATACTGGTACATTAAAAGTGCATACGGGTTCATTAAAAATGCATACGGATGCATAAAAAATGCATACGGGTGCATAAAAAGTGCAGAAGGGTGCATAAATAGTGCATAAAAAGTGCATACGATTGTATAAAAAATAAATACGAGTACATAAAAAGTGCATACGAGTACATAAAAAGTGCATACGGGTGCATAAATAGTGTATAAAAAGTGAATACGAGTGTATAAAAGATGCATAAAAAGTGTATAAAAAGTGCATAAAGATGCATAAAAAGTGTATAAAACTGCATACGCGTGCATAAATGATGCATAAAAAGTGCATACGGAGGTGCATAAAAAACATATACGGATACATAAATGGTGCATAAAAAGTGCATACGAGTGCATAAATCGCGCATAAAGAGTGCATAAAAAGTATATACGAGTGCATAAAAAGTCTATATGGGTGTGTAAGGGGTGCCTAAAGAGTGCATAAAAAGTGTATACGAGTTCATAAAAAGTGCATACGAGTGCATAAAAAGTGCATACGAGTGCATAAATTCAAAAATATAAAATGAAATAAAAATTCCAAAAAAACTCAAAAAGTCGAATAAAAAAAAAATAAAAAAAACTCGAATAAAGCAGTTTCTTTCATAAAAAAAACAGTTTAAAAGGTACGTATAAACTATTTTTAAAATAGCTTCTTTAAGATTATGCATAAATGGTGTATAAATAGTGCATAAAAAGTACACACGGGTGCATAAAAATACATAAAAAGTGCATAAAATGTGCATAAAAGATGTATAAAAAGTGAATTAAAAGTGCATACAAAGTGCATAAAAATACAAAAAATATGCATAAAAGTTCATTAAAATGAATATAAAAATTCAATAAAAATATAAAAAATGCATAAAAATGTATATGAATCAATAAAAATTCATAAAAAATGAATACGATCCATAAAAAGTGAATAAAATTACATCAAACTACTTAGATTCATGTAAAACTAGATAATATGAAAAAGTATGTAGTAATTAAATCCATACTAATACCACATGAGTTCATACAATACAATAGTAGTAGTATTTATGGATCCATTTTTGTTGCTCTGATTTTTTTAGGATAGCATATCCTACTTTTTTATGAGTCCTTGCATAAAAAACAATTCAATCTAATGGTCAGCAAAAAGTATGAAAAAAAGATAAGTAAAAAAGGGTTGACACGATTACATATCCGATACTTTTTTGGTACAATTGATAAATTTGATTTTTAATTTTTACGTAACGTACTTGAAATGCATCCGATACTTTTTCGGTACCGGTTGATAAATTAAAATTTTTTTTTCTTCATACAGTGCGCTATAATTTAGGTTGTGTCAACTAATATAATATTTTAGTTTTAATTTTAAATTAATTTATTGTAGTATTTATTTTGGGGTAATTAATAGGTGTTGAGTTTTTAGTGGGTGACACACACATTTACCGGGTTTACCGTATTATTATTCTAAAATAACGTATCCTAATCGCATTGGTAACTTGTTTTTTTTAACTACTCGTGTTACCGATGAGTGTATGTATGCAATTCTACATAGTAATATTTCCATATTTTTTGTTAAAACTTGGATGGGATTACTTTAGATTCAATGGCCCCAAAAAAACTGGGATAACTTACCCTAAAAAAAGTAGGACAGCAAAGTGAGCAGCAAAATAATTAAAAAACAAATGATAGGACAACGATCTTCACTCATCACACCTATGCACACATTCGCACACACATATATACATATATAGAGGACGAGTAATTAGGCCAACGTCTCCGATCAAATCGCCTGAACATCGATCTCGATACCCGTATCGTTTCGGTGCCACGTGGCAGAGCTACTACAGGCTCCATCAGTCGCGGTTGGGTCAACGACGAGATGCAAAAAGTGCGGAGAAATGTGGTGGTGGCAGAGCTCCAGTGGGAGGTGGCGGAGCTCTGGTGGGATATGTCTTTGTTTTCGCCCCAATTTGTTGGATCAGAGAGGGAGAGAGACAGAGAGCAATTCGTAGGGGAGAGGATGAGCAGAGAGAAAGTAGAAAAGTTCGCGATAAATTTGATTATGGAAAAATAGAATTTGTGGGAAATCAAGTGTTGGTCTAGGGAAACAAAACTATTTAAGGAATAATCACTCTACAAAATTTAATCAATGATTGGTCCATTATTTGTAAAACTAATTAAGGATTGGTCACCCATCTAATTACCCAATAAAAATAAAAATAAAATGGAAAAAATAGGGAAAGCTCAAAAAATAAAATCAGAAAAATAAGATTTTTTTTTATTTAAAAAAAAAACCAAAAAAAAACTTTAAGAACCTGAAAAAAGCCCCCGAAAAAATGCTATAAAAACCAAGAAAATTCCAAAAAACAAAAATAATAAAAAAAATTGTTCAAAAAATCGGAAATTCGAAAAAATCCAAAATTGATAAAAAAAAATCCAAAATTACAAAAAAATGAAAAAACGTTAAAAAAAAGTCGAAACCCGAAAAAAATTCCGAAAAATGGTAAAAAAAATACCCAAAAAAAATCCAAAATCACAAAAAAATTGAAAAAACGTTCAAAACTGTCGGGAACCCGAAAAATGGTAAAAATTAAAAAAAAAACCAAGAAAAATCCAAAATCACAAAAATAATCAAAAAACATTCAAAAAGACTGGGAATACAAAAAAAAAATCCGAAAAATGGTAAAAAAAAATTAAAAAACAAAAAAAAGTTAGAAAAAGTGAAAAAATCCGAAAAGTCCAAAAAATGTTAAAGACTTTAAAATAACTTGCAATTGTATTCAAATGACTTAAAATGACTCAGACTGTTTTTAAAATTATTCGGGCTGATTTTTAAAATGACTCAAACGATTTTTAAACTTACCGAAAATGACTCATACTGTTTTTCAAATGATTTAAATATGACTCGTACTGTTTTTAAAATGACTCAGACTATTTTTAAAATTACTCAGACTGTTTTTAGAATGAATTAAAATGACTCAGACTGTTTTTAGAATGACTTAAAATGACTGAGACTGTTTTTAAAATGACTCAGACTGTTTTTAAAATGACTCAGACTATTTTTAAAATTACTCACATTATTTCTAAATTACTCACACTATTTTTAAAATGAATGAAAATGACTCAGACTGTTTTTAAAATGACTAAAAATGACTCATACTATTTTTAAAATGATTTAAAACGACTCAATCTGTTTTTAAAATTACTCATACTGTTTGTAAAATAACTCAGACTGTTTTAAAAATAACTCAGACTGTTTTAAAAATGACTCAGACTGTTTTAAAAATGACTCATACTGCTTTTAAAATGACTCAAAATGACTTAAACTGTTTTTAAATGACTTGAAACGACTCAGACTGTTTTTAAAATGAATTAAAACGACTTAGACTGTTTTTAAAATTACTTAAAACGACTCGAACTGCTTTTAAAATGACTCAGAATTTTTTTTAAATGACTTAAAATGATTAATACTGTTTTTAAAATGAATTAAAATGACTTAAACTGTTTTTAAAATGACTTAAAAGACTCAAACTGTTTTTAAAATGAATTAAGATGACTTAGACTGTTTTTTTTTTGCTTTTTTGCTTTTTGTTGATTTTTGATTTTTTGGGATTTTTAAAATTTTAGTCATGTTTTTTCGGGGTTTGCCTCTTTAAAGTTTTTTTTTTCGGATATTTTTTTTTCCAATTTTTTTTTTCTGGATTTTTTCTGTTTTATTTTTTATTTTTTACGTTTTTATTGGTTAGTTAGGGTAAATGAACCGATGCTTAATTAAGTTATAGATAAGATAACAATACTTAATTTTATATTTTTTTTTATAAAATGTGACTAATTGGAGAGAGTAATATTATGTGTGACTAATTGGAGACATTTTTAGTGATAGGAATAATTTGGACTTCCAATCTAATTTAATGTTTAAGAGTGCCCTGGTCCACTGTTTAGCCGAACCACCGTAGAGGAGTAATAAATTTATAAATTATATATGGCAAGGTAACAAAATTGTAACAAGTTGTATTTTGGGGTAATATAAAAAGAGCAAACGTATCGGTTTTAAAATTATTTTCCTCATATTTTAAGTTAATTAGTATTACTTTTATATTTTTAGGGTAACAGTTTAACTTTATATATTTTTCAGCTTAGCTATCAAATTTATTATCATAACCAAATATTAATATATTTTAATATAATTTTATTAATTTTTTTCAACCAAAATTAATTTACTAGAACAAACACATTGAATAAGTTACAAGTTTTCTTGTATTTAAAGTAAAAGGTATAATTTTATAACTTATAAGTAAACGTTTTGTTTTATACAAATTATCAGTTTTTTTATAAATTTCTCTATAATAACTATACAACTCATATTTTTGTTATTTTATTAATTTATATATGAAAAATACAAATAAATGAGAGAGAATAAGAGAAAAATAGGAGAAAAAAATTATTATTTTAATTATAAGGGAACATATTGATCACTTATATTTGAGATATATTTGAATTCACATATATTTAAGATAATGGATAAGAAAACTGATACGTATATAATTTTAGAACAATTTTTTTATATTTAAAATAAATTGATGATATAAAGAAACCGACGTGAATGCGGGCTAAACAAGAAAAAGTGAGTAGTTGAAAAAAGAGAAAAGACGATTTTTACTCTAGTTTCAGGATGTTCTAAGAAAGTGAGTAGCTGAATTTGGACCAACTATTAAATAAGTAATCTCCTTTGGAACCGAAACTTAAATACATAAAATCATTTGGATCGAATTTTGTTAATTATATTATCCAAAATTGAATTGATTCCTTCCTTATATATATTTTATTCATATGAAGTATTATGTATGCATTAATGGGATATAAACCCAACGGAATATCAATATGAATTTAAATCTATACTTGATTTTTGATTATTTTGACAATTAGTGGTCAAATACACTTTTTAAACCTTTTGTGTACAATGAATGCATTTAACACGGTTTTATAAAATTAGAAATTTCAATACTTTGACAATTGGTAGGTAAATCCGCCGCCACCCTCATCCCAAATAATCTCTATATATATATATATATAACAACTATACCACATTCAACGTATGTATAGATTTGTTCCAAACCCTTAGGTTTCTCATAACCAATAAAATTTCACTTTGTCATTCTAAGGGCAAGTGGCATTTTAGAGGTCATGGTTTCGACGGTTTCGAGCCCTACAACTTTTGAGCTCGTTTCGGGTGCACCAAGGGTTAAGGGCAACAACATCACGTCTATTAAAAAAGATGGCCTTGATGATTTCATGCAAGATATCATTCTCAATAAGCAAGAATCAAATGAGCCTTTTTACGTCCTCGATTTAGGCAACGTTGTGTCTCTCTTGGAAACTTGGTCACGTCTCCTTCCTACCGTTAAGCCTTTTTACGCTGTCAAATGCAACCCTCAACCGTCGTTTCTTGGTGCATTGGCGGTTCTAGGTGCAAACTTTGACTGTGCCAGCCGAGAGGAGATCAAGGCTGTTATGTCTCTTGGAATTTCACCAGATAGAATCGTGTATGCGAATCCATGCAAAGCCGAATCTCATATCAGGTATGCTGCCAATGTAGGCGTAAATCTAACCACCTTCGATTCTCTAGACGAGATTGAGAAGATACGAAAAAATCACCCGAATTGCGAGCTGTTGCTACGGATCATAGCGCCAGAGGACGGAGGTGCCAGGTGTCCACTAGGACTCAAATACGGCGCCCTTCCGGAAGAGGTGGAGCCGCTTCTGAAAGCGGCTCAAGCTGCCAATTTATGCGTAAGAGGTGTGTCTTTCCATATAGGAAGTGGAGATGCTGATTCTAACGCTTACAAGGCCGCTATAGAAGGTTCTAGAGCGGTTTTCGATGTAGCTTTGAGACTAGGATTGCCGAAAATGCTCATCCTCAATATTGGAGGGGGATTCACGGCAGATCCGAGGTTTGGAACCGCCGCCATCTCTGTTAATTCCGCTTTAAAGGAATATTTCCCTAATGAGCCGGATCTGAAAATTATAGCAGAGCCAGGTCGGTTCTTTGCCGAGTCTTCTTTCACATTAGTTGCGTGTATTATTGGGAAACGTGTGAGGTGCGAGTTAAGGGAGTATTGGATTAACGATGGTATTTACGGCTCTATGAACTGTATGCTGTACGACCACGCGACAGTTAGTGCCACACCTTTCTCCTCTGTTCGAACGGACCCGACATGCCAAGGAGAGAAGACTTATGGTTCGACTGTTTTTGGGCCAACATGTGATGCTCTGGACACCCTTCTAACGAATTACCAGTTACCTGACCTGCAGGTTAACGATTGGCTCGTTTTTAGGAATATGGGTGCGTATACTGCTGCTGCGGGGTCCAGATTCAATGGGTTCGATACTTCGGATATTAAGACTTACTTTGCCTTTTCCAGTCGCTGGTAGATTAATTTTTACGTGCAAGGCATGTGCACATTCATTTTTCGTGGTTAAGAGTTGCTTACTTGTTTGGTAACATAAACAGTTCATGTTTCCTATTTCAAAAAAAAAAAAAAAAAACAGTTTATGTTTCCAGAACACAAAACTATGATTATTATCTTTGAATTAATTGAATCCAGGTTATATTAACTGTTGCTGTTTATACATGATTTTTGGGTGGCTAGATTATGGCTGAAACATAAAACGGTTTATGATTTTAGCTTGTTTTTCGTGGTAACTTGTGTATCTCGAACCGTCTGACATCTGTCTTATTAGTCGTTTGATTTGTCATAGCTAGACTATGGTTGTTATTTGTCGAGTTGTATCAGATTATTCAGATGTACCTCTGCTAGATTATCCCTAAGCAAGATCTATGTTGGTCATTCGTGAATCTGGATTCTAGAACCATTTCAGTTGTGATCCGTCCTCTCTTGTTACAAGAATTTCTTATGGTTGCGGCATAAAAATGGTTACTGTGAGCTTTAAATTATCGTGTTTCAGTGAACCTCTTCCCTTTCAGATACAGTTTCTTTTTTCTTGGATATTCTCGTTGCTTCGTGTAAATTTACCTTTCCCCTCGGACTGTAATAGTTGATTTTTTTGGCCGTTAAGGTTGCTTTATCTCCTGCAGGCTTCCTGTGACCTTCATGTTATGACGATTGATCAGAAGACCAGTATCGAGCTTCAATAATCTCTGATTTTTTGGTTAATAAAACTTTTTACCTTTTACGAGAAATGCTCGTCTGTGTGCCGGAAGTTTACTACAGAATATCTGCATTCTGCAATATCTACTCATGTGAACCGTCATATTATCATCTAAAGCAACTAATTCATGAAGTATATGTACATGAAAATGATTAATTGAATGAAATCCAAATTTCAATTAATACTTTTTTTTTTTTTAATCTTAGACAACTAATTAAACAACAAATTGAATCAAAATAATGATGAATGAACACTAGGTAGTCAATGCGTCCGGGAGGGTTGTTCGAGAACCAAGCACCTTACCACCAACATCAGGGAAGCTCTCTTGTCCAGGCAATGGGCCTACTTTGCCGTTTCTATCAACATCAATTGGGTATTTAAGAATATGTCCTTGTAGACAAATAAATTCCTCTGAATTATACTTGCCCCAGTTTTCATCAGCTATTCTGTTTACACTCTCTACACAAGGCAAACTCTTGGGATCCTCAAAACAATCGTCTAACTTACCAAGATGTTCAGCCCAAAGTGACATTCTGTATCCGTACACCTGCAGTTGAATAACAATCCTATGTTCAGTTCAATTTTAAAACGAGACTTCTTAATATAAGAGCATAACATATGAATTTATTATCGTTTACACTTTGAAAACGAGGTTTCTTAATATAAGAGCATAACATATAAATCAACATCCTTATACCTTTGATATAATTGTTCACTTCAACAAATGTTCGTTTTTTTTTGCATTCCATAAACGATATTCTTGACGAGTAACTCATCAAAAGCGAAGTGTGCAGGAAGATCTTGACGTTAAAGGTTCATGTCTGTTTCCAAAATTTTAGAGGCTCTGAGGCAAACTTGAAAATGAGGCTTTTCTTTTTTTACATTTCTTTTAAATAAAATGATTAAGTTTTTGATATAATTGTACTAATACAATGAAACAATAAACATACTGACTACGTCACTTAACAGGATTTTTTGAAACATCCTTACAATTTTCACATAGAGGGCTTATTAGTGCAATAACTGAAAGATTTGGCACCGGTAAGGATGTAAGTACAAAATATTAAGATAATTATTTAATTCCATCCACTGTGTCGAGCCTTCTGAACTTTCCCCCTCTCCCTTTGTTAAACATTCCCTCTATCTACAGCATACTTCCTTAACATAAATATACTTGCTTTAAAAAAGTGCAAAATGTGGCCTGGCGAATATGAGGCCCGACACTCATGTGTCTTTCAACAAATTCACAAAGCACATGGAGCTAAAGCAATGAAAATATGTTTACACTTCTAACTTATATAAATTGACTAGTATGGTTCTAAGAGCGAACACTACAAGTAACTTGACTCCAAATCAAACATTTTGCAAAGATTACCTGGCCATGTGGAAGTCTTTTCTTCTTGGTCCAGGTGTGATGAGGTTGATATGCGCCCATTGCAATCTCAGTGTCCCTTGAACCAGCCATTGATCGTTGGTTGATATTAGCAGATCCTAAAATCACGTACTCATCATCAACTATCATCCCTTTTGAATGTACATATATCATAAACCGACCAAATTTTTGTGAAGCTGAAACCTGGAAGTTTTAGATATAAAAAAACTTCCACAATATTAATAAAGGCAAAATGTAAACAAGTGCTTTCATGAGGAATGAGAGACCATCATGAATTTGGAACCGGAAACTGATCAAATAAGTAGCGCTCATGATTACCATATCAACATTAGACGCATGGCTGCTTGAATCAGAATTTTCTTTAGGGAACTCCTCGCGGTTACCAAGACAATAGAAATTTAAGTAGTCTTTGGGATGGGAACTGTCCATATTCACAGAATGAAGTGCTTCAGCTACAATTTCATACATCATTTGCATTGTTTGTCCCTGCAACCGCGAACACCATGGTTACTTTGACACTTAAGAAAGTATAATGGGCAAATATACTGCATCTTTCAATCAGTTGGTATCACCATGATCAGAATAAATTTGAGTGGCGAAAAATGTCAATTCATTTCAAAAAGGATATATAATACGAAGAATGTACCTCCTCATACACCACGAGCAGAACCGTACATATACAGCCCGCTTTGACTATGTTAAGAGCCCAAATATCTTTTAATAAAATGATTTAATACACTTTTATGACTTAACATAAGTTACTGGAAAGCACACTGCAAATTGTCGATAATAGCAATTTGATAAATCGGACTACATTGAATTTAAGATCCTAAGAGCAAGAGGATAGAATTGGACATACACAATCGATAAACAACCTCCCTTTCAAAACCCCAAAGTAAGTGAACTAAATGGGGAAGCAAAATTTCAAAGAATGATTTCTCTATGAAGATTACAAAAGTACTTTAAGAGCAAGCACTATAGAAGCCCTATTTGAATCACTTACCTATATTATGAGGAACAAAACCATTTTTTTACAAAAAAATCACACATCAGCTTCCCTCATTAATTTCCAAATTTTGCATGAAAATGTTCCTCAAATATAAGGAACCAAAAGTGTTCCTCATAATTTTTTATAATAATCTTTGGTGGGTCTACTTGGTCTTATATAATTACAATATATGACTTAACATTTAAATAAATGAATATCAAGTACTTTATAAGAAAGCTGATGTTTTTTTAAATCAAAAAAGTGAAATGCAAAACTCAAGAAATGGTAGTTTTCGCTTGAATATGAGGAATATTATGGGGCACCTGTAGTACTTGCTCTAAGGGTGTGTTTGGAACCCGTAAATTGTCACAGAAAAGGAAAGGAAAAGTAAGTAAAAAAGGAAAATGAACTTGAAATCATTTTCCGATCATGTGTTTGAAAGGTTGGAAAATCAAGAGAAAATAAAAGAAAAAAAGGGAGAGAGAGGGAGCTAGTCCCACTTTTCTCATTTGTTTTCATTTTCCTCCGACTTTTGGAAGGAAAATGGTTTCTCTCATTATACATACAAAGTTTTCCATCACTTTCTTTTACATTGGTTTTTCTATGCAACCAAACACAAGAAAGTGTTTTCTTGAAAAATCATTTTCCCATGAGTTTTTCGGGTTCCAAGCACACCAGGTGTGTTTGGAAAATGAAAAATGGTGTGTTTGGAACCCGGAAAACTCATCATGGGAAAATGATTTCCCGAGAAAACACTTTCTTGTATTTGTTTGCAAAGGAAAACCAATAAGAAAGTGAGGGAAAACTTTGTGTATAATGAGAGAAACCATTTTCCTTCCAAAACTGGGAGGAAAATGAAAACAAATGGGAAAAGTGGGACTAGCCCCCTCTCCCTCCCCTCTTTTTCTTTTCTTTTCTCTTGATTTCCCGACCTTACAAACACATGACCGGAAAAAGATTTCAAGTTAATTTTCCTTGGTTTTTCTTTTTTTTTTCCATGATATTTTTCGGGTTCCAAACACACCCTAAAAGAAGACAACCTCAATTAAATGAGAACTTTATTTCAGTATAAATGAGAGGGAAAATTTGGTGAAATGAGAACTTATATTGGCACATTTCCGAAATAGTAATTTTTTAAAAGGATGGAGGGAGTATTAGTGTCTGTATTTATAAAATGGTTACTTTAAATCATTACTGAAAGGAATAGATTAGAAACTTCTAGAATAGTGTTTTTCCTTTCCCCCTAAATAACAATAGGACGTCTGAGAATTCGATTCTCAGCCTTTGACCTACTCTTGAACCCTAAAAGTTTGTTTCAAAATATTTGGTGCTTCTGTGAGTATCTGTAATAATAGTGACATAAGTATGACGATTACCTGCCAAAACAATATTTCTTGCACAGAAGCAGATGACGGGATACCCTCAGGCCACATTGGAATGATGATATACACGGCAAATCTCTCTTTTGCTCTTATTTTGCTTGCTATCTTTAGTGCCAGTTCCATTGGAATTAAATTATCAGCACCTGATACAGAATAACACCACTTAATTTCAGTTTTTTTTCCATTTAAACTAGAAAGTTTGTAAATGTGAATGCATAATGTTATACTAAACATGTCTTAAGTTTTTTGAAGAACACTCAACATGGATCAGTCCCCTGCTCACGTCTGTTGACAGTAAAATTTGGTCCAATGATGAAGACCTGGGCCTATAGGCCTCAGGTAGCCTAGAGGGGGGTGAGGGCTTTTGCCTGCCTTGTTATTTCATTTTTCATAATGTCTTGAGCATCTCCTTTTCCAATTAGGACTATGTTTGAGTATTTCCTTTTGTGTTTAGATTTGATCAAGACTTTATATCAGGGTTCTTCCCCCTAATACTTTTCATTAAGCAAGAATTCATTAAAAGACTTTTTTCTCATCCTCCACCTCTCATCAAAACTTGCCCAATTTTTCTATTTTCTCACCAAGTTCTCTAAATTCTCATGACAATTCTTGTTACTTTATTGAAGACTATTTTGGTCTTTATCATCAAAGTGCAAAAATAAATAGAATAACAAAAGTAGTCAATTTTTCATGCAAAAAAAAGATATTTGTCTTTACTCCTCTTTTTCACGAAAACGTTTTGGCGCATAGTATACCAACCAACAAATTTCTTCCTAGGAAAAAACTACCAACAGTAGCGAATCATAGTGACAAAAAAGATTCGAATTTATAAATGACTAAGATCTCATACTTACAAATCAAGATCTACAAACATTAACCAGAAGTCATTAGTGCTTCAACACTCAATAAATTATCACGTATTAAATTGGATTATAAAGTCTGGTACCAATGCCTGGACACTATGCAGGAGAAACTAAGTTAAACATCACTGAATATAAAGTATTTAACCTGCATCTTTGTATTTGCGCCATGCATATGAGGACCCCAGAAAATACTGATTCTCAATATATATGAAATGTTGGGCAGCTCTTATCGCATGAATATAAGCTGTCTGTATACTCCAATCAATCACTAAACTTTTTGCATAGACTAGGTTCTGTTATCATAAAAAGAAGAAGGTCACAACCACATCCTGCTAAACTAAAAAGAAAAAAGAATATCCCTATAGTCTAAAAGTATCAGAAAGCAGTGGTGCAAGGAACCTGAGATTCTGCTTGATGAACATCCTTAGGAAATCCTTTTAAAGAACCTGAGTCTATTGAACGGAAAACCTGCCACAAATTTACCAAGGAATCAACTTAGTATTAATCAGTAATTCTAGTTGCATGTACATGTGCTGTCAGATAAGTGCACACATATCCACCTTGAAATTGATTTTAATTTAAAGTCAAGTGTTTATGAGTCAAAGATGGGACTGAGCTCCGTGTTGCTTGCACATCATGTCGAAGACCACAATGTAAGGTTGACATTAGTGCTCTCAGACATATATGAGAAACCATACACGAACTTTAAGGTACAGCTAATAGAGACATTTTCTTTATCTTAATGTTAAAAGTAGTAAAAATTTAATCATGTTCCGATCATCTCTGCATATTTTTAAGCCAATGTGTGTGGCCATAGGCAACTCGAATTGAAAGACATTGATTTGTCTCCAAGTGTGGGGGACGAATCAATCTGCATCAAACCTTAAATTGACCTTTTTAGAAAGTTAGGACTACTTTGGACAAATCTGGGTGAACATTGTAAAAGTTGATAATGTCAGGAAGTTGGAGGGTGAGTAGCGAATGTCTGGAGAACGTCTAGACATTAGAGATCTGTCAAATCATGGGTGAACGTTTGTAAAAGCTGATAATATCAGGAAGTTGGAGAGTGAGTAGCGAATGTCTGGAGAACGTCTAGACAGTTGTCTAGACAATTTGCTAAATCAGAAAAATGTTAGCAACTATTGAATAGTACGTCTAGAATAAAGTAATATATAAGGAAATGTTACAAAGATGATAGAATTTTGAAATATTACGTTAGAAGTAAGTTGTTAGCATTTGAATAAGTTGTTGGAATATTTGATATACTTTCTTCTATAAATTAAGGGAGTCACAACTCACTTGAGTGTGCTCAATCTTGCAACTACATTGATTTGCTCTCTCTAAATACCCGACATAATCTTAAAGTCAACATGGTATTATGACCCTTTTCCTTGTAATCTAATATGTAGTGCCCTCACAGCTTTGATCTGTCTTTTGTGAGGGTCTGTTCCCGTAATCTACAATAATATTGAAAAATCTGGACAACTGAGAGCCTGAGAGTACTATTCTGCTGTCAGTTATCTCATAATAGTAAACGCAGATATTATTGTCAACTAAAAATGAAAAGGTTCACGTTATTTATATTGAGAAAGCAGAAAACAAATGTATGTACTGATTTAAACCTGGACATGCCAATTTTCTGGATCGTCCTCCTTAGAAACCGACAATGCTGGATCATTTTTCGAAATGGAAGAGGAAGGACTAAGTATCCAGGAAATACGTTCTACCTTTATTAGAGAATCATCATGCCAGTGGGCCCTTCTTTTGATTTTTCGTCCAAACTCTGACCATTTCCTTGCTTTTCTCCATCTTTGCTCAAAATTTTTGAGCACATCATAGGCTGCAGGCCCTTCTATTTTGCAATGCCAATCATGCCATGGCTGTCTCGGCCCTTTGGTTTCCGACTGTTAAAAGATCAGAACTTGGATTAATTAACCATGTAACCTCTAAATTAACCTGGTTTATTTGTCGAAAAAGAAAAAGGAAAAAAAAAACCTACTAAACGATATCTAGTTTGAACATTAACATGAATAAGTTCTTCACCAGTCTAAAATAATACTATTCAGTTACTAATGAAAACAAGAAGATGTTACTATCTAGTATTCTAGTATATTATCCATGTATTATACTCTGTAATTCACATGTGTCTTCAAGAAAACAAAATTGCTGTAAAATATTTTAACCCATAGATTTTACACGATTTCTTACCAGTGTAAAAAAAAAAAAAAAACTAAAGTTGTACACACCTCAAATAACTCCCATGCATTTATTGGTATAATCTAACCACTCAATGAAACACAATAATTGCGATTAATTTGATATGCCTAAATTCAAGAAACAATGACCTTCCATGCTTAGCACATTATTATTACAAAGCCATGTGACTAGACGAAAGAGCCCAAATCTACCGATCTCTGATGAGAATCTGTACTATGCAATGCTTACCGGAAATGTGGGGTTGTGAAAATCTCCCTCAAATACAGAGTCCAGATCACGAAATAATCGGTGATCTGGTGTATCATATCTACCATCACATAAGTCCAGACCTCCTATAAAAGCAGTAATCTTCCTTTTATTTCCATATGCTTGCGTATCCACTATAACACATTTTTGATGATGCGTGTAGAGTGTACCAACAACCTATTACATTATCAAATGAAAATAATCAGCCTCAACGATTTTTTTTACACGAAGTTATGATCTTTGAATCTGAAAGTTAATAATACACACATAATGTAGTGGTTTTTCAAAAGCATATATTTCAATGTAAAGATTTGATTCGAATTCAAATGTGATGGCGTTGCTCATCTCAACCTCATTGGACTCCACAAATAAAAACAATTTGATGAAGTTGCGAAGTAAAAAAGATTAAAATTTGTTATCTGTCTACATTTTTATATGAATAGTAGGTGTCATGTAAGAGAGTTGAAAGCTAATTACTGGACCACAGTTAGCATGCCTGTTGCTTGAAAATGCTTAGCTTATTGCTTGCATATCGAGGTGATAGCACACAAATCACAGAAGAGTGCTTGAAAAACTTCCGAGTTTCTTCATCATGTGTCTGCATCAATCCTTTCTGGAAACAAGCACAGTATTAGCTAACATTTTATTGATATACTCGTTATTAGTACAAAAGATACAAACAATAGAAATTGGTTTTGGGAGTACACAGTATAAGAGGAAAAAAATTGTAATAGTACACAAACAATCATTTTGAAATTCAAACATCATAATCCTTATAATTTGATTGTAGACTTTTGTCTACAGAAAAGTACGTAAAATAGTAGTTGTTCTTCGAGATTTTTTAACTAAGATGTATGTAATTTTGTTTTGAAAACTGTAATAATCCAAAACTACTAAGATTCTAGACAATTTACTGCAGCAGTCCAGAATTGTCTCCTATTGTACTAACGGAGAGCCTCCCAAAACCAACTCCGCCATTTTATTGATATACCCCAAGTAAGTTACATTTTATGCCCTTGATTTTTCTCTGGTCCATTACTCAGATTATGTTTTTTACTTTTCACATGCTAATATTCAGAAGAACCACCTAAATCAAATCCGCAGTAGTATTGTTGATCAGAAAAGTCAAAAGCAAGTTTGACAAGTAGTAACAATTATGTTCTAAATATAAAAACTTTATCTTTAGATCCTCATACAACTGCAGCTACAACAACTCCAATCACAATATCCGAGATATCTTAAAAATCGTGAATTTTCAGAAAAATAATGTTATAGTACACAAAGTAAAACAAGAGGAATTAAAACTCCATACCGTATTAATGAAAAGATTGTCGTGAGATGTCTTGTCATCCCACACCAGCAACAAAACCCTCACCCCTTCCTGAGACTTATACTTCAACAACTCGCCAAGCATCAAATCTCCACCACTGGGCAAAGGCTTGCTTGGCTCTCTCACTAGTCTCACCTTATGATAAATTGACCACCCGATGATATACACTAAATGGTGAGCTTCAAGTATCGCATGGCAAATATCTTCCCAACACTGACCTTGCTTAAACACCATCCCATCATCCAACTGGACTTGTGGCAAAGCCCCGTCCGGTACGTGAGCGTCTTGGTACAGAGTCACTTGACAACCCTGTTTGATAGGAAAGTAACTCCGTCTCACATCGAACCTGTCCGGCTCAATCTTGATGTCTAGGAAGTTGGCAGGATTTCCGTTGAACTGTCTGAACTGCATTTCGAGGCGAATGGCGGAGTTGGTTTTGGGAGATACTCCGTTGGATCCGACGATGGGGAACCAATCGTGGATGAGCTCTCCGGTGATGATCTTTGTGACCGGAAATGTCACGGCGCCGATAAGATCGGCACCGAACATGTTGTTGTCTTTTACCTGTATAATTAAACAAGGTTTAAGATACTGAAAAAATATAGCGTATTTGATGCAAAGTGGAATGCTAACTTTTAAGTTTCATTAATGTCTTTCCGAGTGTTTCTATTAGGTAGCCAGTTTTTGTTCCAGTATTGTAATTAAGGGTGTCTCTTTTACTTTTCCCACGTCTCCTATACGAAGGGAAACAATTACAACTCGATGCTGGGATGTAACTGAAAGGGTTTGAAATCCTTTATAATTGATTGTAGTACTGAAATATCCCCTCTGGTGAGGTTATTCTATTTGTTCCTCTATCCTTTTTTCTGATTGAATTCCGGAGTCTGTTTTGAATTCGATCGTAATGTGTGGTGTCTTAACACAGCAAAAAATTTAAATCACGCTAAAAAGCGTCACTATCCCTCATCAAGAAATTACAAATGTAAATAAGTTTGTGTTGGGTTTGAGAAGTGAAATTAATGTCAACCACACCCCAACTTTGATTAGGATAAGTGAACCACGCTTAGTATTTGCGTAGTGTGTTTGTGTATTTTGTAGTTTCTCTAATTCTCTCCTACGCGTATGCTTCTGAAGACTAGAACCGTAAGGATTTGTTGCTATAATCAAGAAAAAAATTTGAAATTTAAATTTTGAACATATTAACGAAGGCATTCTCTGGAATTTTGAAGTACTTCCTTGAGAGTTCTATGGCATCACATAAATTGTAACGTTAGGTAGCAAAGCCTACCACCAACACCAAGTAAATTATTTCGTCTTATGAACGATTTCACAAGCGAGCTATGAAGAGACTAATGTTTAGATTGAAGTACTAACAGGATCAAAGTGTTTTGAATTGAAACTATACAAGTCAGGTTAGAATTACGGACAAGTCTCCTTTTGTTATGATTCATAGAAGTACGAACTTTTACCTAAAGAAAATTTAGTTCATAGGAGCATATTAGAGTAGTGTATAAACAACCAATTACCAGTTTCAATCCAAGGTTTCAAAAGGCGCTAGGCGGGGATGAGGCGGAGAGGGGCCGCCTAGCCGCCTGACCGCCTAGGCGGGAAAACGACTTTTGAATGTTTTTACATGTTTTTCTTGGATTCTCATGCAACACACATGCTGTAAATAGTATTACGACGTTAAATTAAGCATTTAAAGTCTATAAGCTTAACGATATACCATAGCAAAGCAATAAATATTATGATAATAACGTTCGAGCAGTTTAACATAAGCAAAAGATGTCATGAAAAATGTCTATTTTAACCTATTTTAACATACATGTTGCCCTATATATATTTATTCTAACCTATTTTAACCTTTTGATCCATCAAAATTTGGGTTGGCCCAATTTAAAAACTATTTCAAAACGCCTAGAAAAAGTCGGGGCGGCCAGGCACCGCCTACCGCCTTTCAAAACAATTCAATCTGGTATTGCAAAGATCAATTCAATAACAACTCATATACCAACTTGCATTACAAATAAATGTCATTAATATGTTCATGGAGAAGTACTCAATAAGCCTGCTTCTGAAACTTTGGGAAATCAGTCTCAATTATGGAACTATTTCAAAAACAGACCTTATATATACAATGGCTGTTCTGGAACAGGAAATTTAATATCAACTCCGCCAATTAGGATATATTGATAATTTAATTTATGGTTACAAAAAAAACTCTTTAACAATAAACTTGGCAGAACAAGCTACCAATATGTCTTGTTCACCATAGTCAATCAGCACAGAGTTCAATGGAAATTCTCCAGAGTCTACTCAAGAGACAAAATATTCATACTTAATATTGAGACCCTAATGAGTCTCACAACAATATAACCCTAAAATTCTACTTAGCAAAAGGAGATAATGCTAAGGACCTTCTGACAATTACTACTCAACTACGAGAAACAATTATACAGTCCATTTAAAATTTAGCGGCCTCTCTCTTCTTAAATAAATCAAATAAACCCTGTCAATGAAAACTCTTATAAACAAAGGTTTAGTTCATCATAAATAGTATATATCAATATTGATAATATGACCCATGTAGAAAACACAGTAGATTGTAACAGCCTGTTCACAGGCTAATGACAAAATTCTCATCGGCTTTAAAGAAACTCTTTGTAATGAGCATTAGTCGGCAACCTTTCCATATAAAGAGCAAAAACCGTACACAAACCAAAAACAGAAATCGCATAAACACACTTTATTTCTATGCTGGTACTCAAACCAAAAATAAATAAAATTTACTCAAATGAATCTATATAGACATATCAAAATTTCAAATCAAGCTACCTTAAACAGAACTATATAGAGCCAGAGGTCATATTATTCAAATCAAGCGAACTTACTCAAAGGAAACTAGACCGAGGTTTCAAATTTAACGCTCATAAAACTTGATAGGAATTGCCAATGATCTATCAATTATTTGAAGGAACAATTAGAAGCATTAATACTCATATAACTGAACAAAAAACAATAATCATAAATTCAATTCGGTTAGAGCTCCTTGTTTGAAACAATAAGTTGAGATGAATTTCTTTACGAGTGCCACTTGACACTTGCAGTAGATAATTTAGTGAACTTAATGTTATTAGAGCCTACTATTTCAGCTAGAGACGTTGGACAATATAAAAGCTGTTCATCCTGTTCGCTCTTCTTCACTATGCCCGAAGTTATAAGCCGGATCTACTCATTTCTTTTGTCAAACTCAAATATCTGCTCTAACCACACAATTCATAGTCTCTGGTTGCTATTGCTATAAAAGATGAAAACATGACACACATGGATCCTCAGGTTCATTTGTAAATGACTACAGCAGAAGTACAAACATCAAATGCTCAATAGAGCCAAAGGGTAGCTAAAGCATTTGACCAGGAAACTCAAACGGGAGAGAATCACATCCTATATGAATTTTTTTCACTAAAACAAAAATGTCAGGATATCAACATAACAAGACACGCTCATTGCTATCGTGATCCTAAAGTGAGTGTTGCTAAAATTAACAAAAGTATAGCAAATGATTCTATTGTTATATTGTTGCTTATTTTAGCGACATTCAACTTACGGATAGCAACTTATAGTGTCTTCATAATCCGGGAGAATTTAAACGTTAATCTTTACAAATTTTAATGTAAACAGCACTACAAGCAGTTTCGCAGTTACATAGGAACGAACGGAGGGAGTAGAATACAAAATTAGACTAAAGCTACATAAGCCTAGTAAATCCTAAGTACAACAATCCTAACCAATTGAACTTCCCTATTTCTACAAATCAATCAATACGTTTGGAAATATAAAGGCCTAAAGGGATGAAATGACAATTTTACCAAGATTTCATTAACTAAAAAAAGATGAAAGTTAAAAAATTTCTAGGCACGTGGTCGATTTATAACAATGACCTGCCTGCATAACAGCTTAATCCGGTCGAGCGGCACGACCTGGCCATAAATATGGGTATCAATTCTCAAATATACCCTTAAAATAGTAATGGTATTCCTTATTTGCAAAGAGCAATGCTCATTAAGCATTTGAGTAAACTCTTTATTAAAAAGTCAAACATGACTATTATTTTGGAACCGAGTCAAAAAGCATAACAGTACACAGAAGGCGGTTCCAAAAAATAAGTGCACTACGGGCATTCTTTTACTCCCTTTCCATTTTTACCCTCCTTATTAATGCACATTTATCTGGAAACACTAAATAAAGTATGGGCAAATATGTAATCTTATTCAAGATTCTTTTATATTTTGGGAAAGTTGACTTATATTGTGGAACAGCCCAAAATAGTATAAACTGTTAGGGGAGTAACTAAGTACAGGCTAAAAGGGCTACAACACCCCCTATTGAGGACAAAAATCCGAACTTTTCCCATGTATTTTGCTGAAAATTTGACAATTATATCTTTTCAGCACACCTATATTTACAAAAAAAAATATATAAACATGCCCACCCACATGCTAAAAGGGGATAGAGAAGATCCCTACAATTTTCCATGTATTCTGCCAAAAAGTTGGCGATTATAGCCATTATAGCACCCCTATAATTACAAAATAGTAAACACATACAATTCAACGGCCCGACCCACGTCAAAATTCTGGTTCCACCATTGGGCGGGAAGGAAAGAATGATATCTGTCACTAAAACTAAACTCAAAATTGTCACAAAACCTGTCAATATTTCCGTCTTTATTTTGAGTGCACGTATTGAAAAACTATTTGAACAACAAAAACACATGGAAATACTAATAAAAAGAAAGAAAAAGACCTGAAAGAGAAGGAAGGTGGCCGGATGAGCGAGAGGAAGGCAAAACCGAGCATCCCAAACAGGATTATCATGTCTTCCTGACACGACACAGGTACGTGCGACAACAGTACCTCCTACTGATAAAGTCACGTACACATCGGCTTTATTATGAACAACACTCTTGTTACAACTAGTGTAGCAGAAGCCACGGAGGTGACACATCATCGGGTTTAGATTGGGTAACGATCGCACCTCGATTATCCGAAGGTGCAGGTCTCCGTGTAGGTTCATCTCTTCTTCTTCCGACGACGATGATGACACCATTTAATTATTTTATTTCACACACTTTTTATACTATATATATATTACTATATTACTATTTTAGATTAATTAATAACAATGATTGTTAATTTAGACAAGAGTGTAACAACAGTCAGTGTGTGAGGTGGAGGGAATGGGGTTTTGTTTTTTATTTTATATTTTGGAGTAACACTAAATGTGTCTAGAGTAATCCTGTTCCTTTTTGTTTTGTTTTATTGTCAGTGACCAACAAATTAAATTTACATTTATATTCGTCTCGTAAATAATTGAAAAAGTTTTGCTCGTATTCATTTCGTTTCGTAATTTGAAAGAGTATAAATTAAAATAATTATATAAATAAATATATATATATATATAAATATATCTAAACGAACACGAAAATAAATGAAACGAACAAAGTCATGTTCATTTCATTTATCAGATGAACACTGTATTTTAGTTTATTATCAATTTATTTATATATGAACAAACATAAACCGAGTATTAGCCGATACGAACATGAATCGAGCACTAGCCGATACGAACACAAACTTTTTCACGAACAAATCATCTCATTTACAGCCATAATTGTAGCCGGTTATATTAAAAATAGGCCCGGGAAAATTTTTCGAATCCCGACCCGACCCGCATCCGAACCGAAATTTCCTGACCCGAAAATGCTGGGTTTTGTCCACTTTTTAAATACGATTGTTTGTATCTAGCCATTTTAACATTAAAAGAAAGTCGTACATTATCTTTTTCTTTGTGCAAGTGCAATTACTTTATTTTCGTATAGAATAACTTTGTTGAAGCTATACTTAACTAGCTTAGAGGAGAAATTGTCTCGGTTTATAATTATTAGTAAAAAGTTTGAAGCCGTAATAAATATGAGTTATTACATATTTTACTTACTTTTTTTGCTTTTTTACTCTAGATATGAGGTTCTACTAAATAAAATTCACCGTTGTATATTCTTTTAAGAGTTTGAGAAACTATTTATCGGTTCTGAGTATTTATCGAGTTAACATTAGGAAGGACATTCTAGATTTAAAATATGAATTAAGTACTATTATAAAATCAATAGTTGATTCTATCATGAATTCCAAAACATCAACCACTGCCTAGAAAAGCTTTTTCGCAAAGAAAAAAGTACCATAATGTAGTTATATGCAATTGAGTACACCTTTTAGATTTAAGATCTGTATATTTCTCTTGTAAAACGATGTGACCGAAATTAGGCATGATATTTCCCAACTTTACTTTCAATAACTAATGATGTAACTCACTTACTCACCGGAAAAAATGCCATTAACTAACTCGTTTAAAAAAATATTTTACAGATCATTCCAGTTACAGTTTGAACAAGAGTAAACATCTGCTATAGATTCAGACCTTTTTTGGGTGGTGAAAACAAAGAAAAAGGTAAGATCTTAGTTTAAAATGTCTACATAAATTTCCTACAAAAGTAAACAATCGAAATTGAGTCTTACAGTTACATGGCATAAATAACTATGGTATTACTAATCCCATCCTACACTAACACACATGGTATATATTGAGTCTATGGCATATATTTAGTCTTATACATGGTTGTCTCCAATAATATTGATTCAAATTATTAGAACCTAGTTTGAAGGGTTTAATAATCTTGTTTAATTGTCATTGTATTGTCAAACAACATATAATATTTACTACTTATATATTCATTTGTTGTTATGAACATGTCATATAATTCTTTAGTTGCACGTTCAGTTGCAACCGAGGAATACAACTGAAAGATTTGACAGCGTGGTCAAAAGATTCTGGTGAGGTTAATTTCTAATAAAAAATGGATTATGAAGGTCTCAAACGTGGAAGACCTCGTAGATTCAACAAAAGTCAAGGCAACAAGATTGAAAATACAATTAGTATAATTTCAATTTGGAAAGTTTATATTGTTTAACTATTCTGTAAGCGTGATATATAAACGCACTGTTGGGACGTAGGCCTAACAATGTATTCAGAAATTTAGTGTTTTACTTCTTAGAATACAAAGATATTTCTAGAGAGCTAAAATAATGACTGGATACCATTTGATTATACATAGAATAGTAGAGAGATAGAAGTAATAGTCTTATAGGCATAAATATGTGAGGGAGTTATAAGTTTTTGTAATTCTCAAATATTACTTTGTAAGCTTATGAAATATTCGAATATGAGAAAGAGTTGCGGAGAAGTAGACTTGGTCGAACTCCGTCAACAAACGTCTTGTGTTATTTCCTTGATTACGTTGTTATTTCATACGTATACTCATCCTGTTTCAGTTACAACTGATAACTGAATCAATTAAACTTCAGTTGTAACTGAAATCTGCGTAATTGCATCTTAGAAATAAATATCAAAACTTTACATTGGTATCAAAACTTTAGGAATAAATATAAGGTCATTTCAATTGGTATCAAAACTTCATATCAGACCTAACTTGGTGTGAATCCTGCATTTTAAGAACCATGGATCTAATGGAAGAAGGAAACTCGTTCTCAAAGTCACCGCTACTAAGAGGAGAAACCAACTATGATTTATAAAAGATCAAGATGAAGGCACACATCGGACAAATAGATGGGGAAGCTTAGAACATTGTGCACTATGGATGGACCATACCAGTTGTAACTGATTCAGAAGGAAAGGTGATAGAAGTTGCTGAATCAAAATGGTCTGCTGATCCGAAGAAGAAATCTCTTGGTGATTCAAAGGTTGTGTATGCTCTCTACAATGGGGTAACTGTAAAAATTGTAACGACTCGGAAATTTCAGTGTTTATAATTGTAATTTTAGTTTATGGTGGACTTATTTGTATGTGTTTAACCATTAATTACACTAAGTTACAAGTGTATAATATTATTGATCAATCAGATATTTCATGAAGGAAAGAAGACACCAAACCTATATAGACATATCTCATAAAAATATGGTCAAACCCTTAAATATATGTTTTTTAAGTATAAAGGAAAGCATATCCGACAACGAGACTAAAAGATAGGCGAGAAGCCCAAGTCAGGGTCTCCTCGCCGAGTGATATTCGACTATCCAAAAGAATAAAACTACAAGATCAATGCCTCCGAAGGATAACAAAGGAAACATGGTCTCTTGGAAGAGCTCCCCTCGCATGCGAAGAGAAATGGCGTAGCCCCATCAGCCTAGCCAAGTCGGTGGAAAGATACATGAGATATAGCAGGATATATATCAGCATATCATTAGGGAAATGAAAAATATAAATAATATATAATTGGTGAGATCATACCAATAATGAAAGACAGTCCCGAGATCACCTCCACCACCTATATAAAGGGCTCATAATCCAAGAAAGAGATCATACTCAGACATACACTTAATTATCGGGTATTACTAACCCTAATTACATTCAATACATATTTACATTCACTATCAACACCATAAGAGATTTAACTTTCTCATTGCTCCATTAGGCGGAGGAGGTTAAGCGGTGTTCAAACCACCAAGTCCCCCTTGATCTTGGCTATTTATGTGCAGATCATAAAGAGCTACCTAGAAGACCGGGCCATGCCCTAGAAAGGAGTTTCTAATTGGCTCACAGCCTGTGGGTAGAGCTCACGCACTATACCTAAGATTCAAGGTCTATCATTTATACACATGTTGTATAATCGTTCATGGTTGATATAGATCTTTTTTATAACCACTACCGCAAACTTTATTGATGGTATAAACTAGATTATATCTCACTCTCAATGTATATGTATATAAATGTTTTACATTTATCTTTCTCTCTATAAAATAAAATCTCTTCTCTCAAAGTATAAATTAAGATCTGATCTTAAAGTTATTAGCCTTTCTAAGGTGTTTGGAAGGTGAGTGTATGTATTTTGCAGTGGTTTTGAGGTCTATTTATAGTAATGAATAATCAATTAGTCGATACTTTTGAATTTCAAATTCTTCACCTTTCAACTGGTTAAGATTCAGTCTGATCGGTTTGACTCTATATATTTGGTCTTCTGAGTTGCAATCTTCTAGATCCTTTTCTTGATCGTCAATCGGTTGGTTTTGCTAGAAGGCTCAAATAATGATCTTATTTAATGACCAGAGAATATCATCAAACGGTTCTTTCTTATTTTGGAAATGTTTTGATCTCATTTCCATGACCTCAACCATACAACTGTAAAATTTCATTTACACAACACTTAACCAGTTACAATTTTGTCTGACCGGTTGGATTGTTGTTTCCAAATTCAGCAATTTGCTTTCAAGTATAGTTATTTATATGAATTAACTTTTTAGTCCCTTGTATTTCGAATCTCTTGGGTTTGTCATTGTTGTCTTCAAGAGTCGTCTACAAGGGCATTTACATTATTTTTTTACGTCAACCTGATTGCTTTTAAAGGCATCATTCTCGTTGACGAGAGAGTATTTGGTATTTGAGGATTCATTTAAGTTCGTGACTTCATTTGATAATTTTTCATTTTCAGAAGTCAACTCACGAATCTTAACATTTAATTCGTCGATTTCATCAAAAAGTTCTCCATTCTCTCTACTTAGTTATTGGTTCTTTTCGAGAAGATCATCGTGTCCTTTCTTTTCTAAGTTAAGTTCCTCTAGACCTATACTTAAACTTTCTTTTTGGTATTTGATGACCTCTTTGCATTTATTCTTCTTCTTTTCCAATAATCTACATCTCTCATATAAAACTCTGAAACGTAATTTGAGCATCCTCGAGAGTCATTTCTTCGTCATCTCCTTCTTCTTCCTTGTCGTTATCGCTCGTTTCTTCTTCATTTTCGAATAGGTTGTCGTTAATGGCCATGAAGGATTTGGTTTGGTTGTTGAGTTTGTGGTTTCCTTGGATTAGTTTTGTTTCCCATGCAATATTCTCTCTTCGACTTCCATATGACATTCCTCTTAACCTCATCCATCTATCAGCATAGCTTAGAATGTTTTTTAAACAATAGTTTTGCTTTGGATAATCGATTAGGGGTGAGTAGGTTTGTCGATAGATTCACTCAGACTTCCTTCTTTAGCAACACATTCAACAAAAGATTCAGTTACCTCATCCCATCGTAATAGGTTTGAGTCTATAATGCTATATATTTCAGAAGTTGCTTTCTTCTAAGGTCCTCTAGGTGTTTGATGAGATTTTTTATAAGTTTTTCTCTAGTAAGAACTCCTCACAGATAATTCCAAATTTTAATAAAAAATTGAGTATCATTCTTTGAAAGACCATCACCTTTTTCTTATTTGATGTTCCTCGGTTATTAAGGTTTTTGGGGTTTGTTGTCGATTGGCTTGATAGACTTTAGGTATGCGTTCTCCTATTGGCTTGGTTTTACCGTATGTGTCGCTTAGTTTCTCCCAAACTTCATTGGTGGTTTTGCAATCGAAGATTTGGTTAAGTACATTTATTCCTATGAAGCGGTAAAAAGTGTTCAAAGCTTTGCAGTGAAGAACAAAATATTTTTCATCTCTCCGCTCCTTATCCTTGTTGATCGGTATTGACCTTTCTATGCCAACTATTATTTTCCATTCATCATATTATTATTTACACATAAATATTATAAACAATATCTTCCATAGTGCAAATAAGTCTTCTACAAAGGTAAAAGGTTTGCATGTATAGTGTCCTCCTATACTTGTTGGTTCACTACGGTTTGCTATTTGGATATTTAGCTCTAAACGGTTAATTTTATTACTAAATTGAGCACCTACTCTGATACCAATTATTGAATAAAATGGCAAACCTAGAGGGGGTGAATAGGTTTGATTATTTTTTCAAACTTTACTTCGGTTAAAACAAGTAGCGGCTTAGGATAGTTTAATTAGTATAAAAGTATATTAACACAAGTATATTATATATATGAGGGAGGATATATGAACATCATGAAAAACACCCAACTAGACATTTTTTCGTAAAAACGCTCCAAATCAAGATTTGGTTAATGCAAATCTCAATGGTTTCACGACGAGAACACAAATATGCGTCTTGTTTTTTTTTCTGAGATGTATAATGACATGTTTTGAATTTTTAAATTTTACCATAATTTCGAAAACATATCATTATACATCTCGGAAAAAAAAACAAGACGCATATTTGTGTTCCCGTCGTGAAATCATTGAGATTTGCATTAACCAAATCTTGATTTGGAGCGTTTTTACGAAAAAGTGTCTAGTTGGGTGTTTTTCATGATGTTCATATAACATTTCCCTATATATATATATATATATATAAGCATCCATTGATGAAAAACTAAATCCAAAAATCAAGTCGATGGCTAGACCATCTCTCCGTAATATCTAATACGTCCCCTACCGCTTGCCTTCTAGGTTTGTGGAAGTCGATCTCACAGGATAAAACAACTATGTCTGATGTAGGAATAGTGGAAGCACACTTCCCTACAAACGAACCAGAAAGTACAAGAGTTTCCTCTACGTTTTCTAAAGAGATTACATGCAAAATGCTAGAGAGAGAAAGAGATTCTGATATATGAATATTCAGAATGGGATACAAAAATCGTTGGGGGTAGTAACTTATTTATAGTAATTGAAGGGGAACAAATAAAAGGTTGTGATTGTTCTGAACATATGTGAAAATTGCAACTGTTGGTACCAAGAGGTGCGAATTGAAACCATTCAAAGTAGCACCTCTTGGGGAAGAGTTGTAACTGTTGGATCATGATCGTTGGGAAAAAGATTTGGGGAAGAGTTGTAACTGTTGGATCATGATCGTTGGGAAAAAGATTAGGTGTGTCACGAACACGCACTTGCATGTAGACCACACCACACCGTTGCGGTCGGCTTCGACGACACATGGGTCAAATGTCAAGCCTAGACAAGAATTGAGCAAGACCTCACCCAATCGCACGTGAAAATCTTGGAGCCCCAACCACTTAGTTCATGTGGATGGATAATAAACTCTTCAAAACTCAACATACTCATGGATGTGGGATAAAAGGTTTTTCCCTAAATGAAAACTAGCTTTTTGGGTGGCTTTTTTCCCGAAATGGTGCATGACCTCCACTTTGGAGACCAATATCATTCACACCGATTATTGGTTTTGTACGTGTGATATACCGTTACAAAACCCTTGCGATGTACTATCATTTGGTACTATTCATGAACCATTTTGTGGTATACTAGCACATTTAAACCGGTCTTCAAAACGGACAAACCCGGTTTGGTATATTCCATATGTATATACCAAATTTCCAACATATGATTGGTTCATTTTGGTTTTGATTAATAAATTTCCCCAGACAGTAGTCCAATTTTGGTTAAAGGCCAAACTAGAAGTTACAGCAAAAACAAATGTCGAAGCTTAGAAGGGAACAAGTTCGTATTATCTGTGCCGACAATGCAGGAGCTAAAAACCTATATATCATTTTGGTGAAAAGATTGTGTCTTTATGTACTTTGAAGATAATGGTGGTGCCATTGTCAATGCAAAGCGAAAAATGAAAGGGTGTGCTATTAGTAGTCCCATTGAAAAGGATTGCGAGTTTGGCCAATGTTTTTCTCTGAGACTTTGTTTCTTGTTAGCATATGTTCGACTTTTAAAATTGTGATTTCCTTCTCTCAATTATTTGTGGTTTTGGTCAAATTACAGACGAATGAATGTAGTATATTTCTGGTTCTGTTCAAGATATGTTGCTTGGGTTTCATTTTCTTCTCTTGGAACGAAATTTATAATGCTACCAAGGAGAAAAGGTAATAATGAACACTCCTATAGATGGTTATTACAGGTCCAACCAATCTACACCAGAGTAATAGTCTATTAGAAACTAAAATCCGAGCGATAACCTATAGGTGGCCAATTTCTATTATTTACTCTTCGGAATTTCTTTTGGAAAGTACACATGGCAATTTAGTAATACAAAAGACAATATATTTTTTGATCAAATTCAAGTTTTATCAAGCTTGGTTGGGTTTGTAAGGCTATTGGTTTTTAACAGTTGAATTTTTATATTTGAATAATAAGACTGATCGAACAAGTTTTCACATTTTTGATTGGGCCTACAATTTCAAGCACCTTTTGGGTTCCAACTTCAAGCCCAGCTGTTTTTTTTTTTTTTTTTAATATAAAGACAGACTGACAAAAATGTAAAATACTTATCAGGGGCTTGCTAATTAGTAATTCTTATGGATCATATGCACCACACCTTACATGTGGATATGATTTCCAATCAACTAAAATATCTTTTGGTATTTTTTTATTACTCATTCCATTCTCTCAAGTAAACCAATCTTTCCGACCTAACATTTTTCTAGATGGCAACTTTCACAAACTTAGTTGCAAAACCCTCACCAAATCTCTCTTTGCTTGGTTCAAAGACGTACCCTTGCAATCCCCATTTTCCCACTAAAAATATTCCATATCGTTGCCCAAGACCTACACAACATATTTCAAGATATGGGACAAGCACTAGTAACAAGAAATTAGCTGTGACAAAGGCCGCAGCTGGGGCTAACACTAAAGAAGCGAAAAGCGATGAAAGAGTGCAACAAGTGCATGGAATAGAGGATTTTGACGAGGCTCTTCGGTCGGCCAAAAAAAAATTGGTGGTAGTCGAGTATGCGGCTAGCCACAGTATTCGGAGCAGCAAAATATACCCGTTCATGGTGGATCTTAGCCGCACCTGCAATGACGTCGAGTTCTTGCTGGTAATAGTTTTCTCCTTACAAACGCCAATCGTCACAAACACATACAAAATATTAATTTGTATGGAAGTTAAAAAACAAAACTGATCTGAGAAACCTATAACTGGTTACAGGGAAGAATTATGAAGATTTGGATTTATTTGGATATCCCTTCAAGACAAACAAAATAATCCTTTGAGGACTCGAGACTAGATAGAGCAGACAATCCAAATATTGTAGCTTAAATGTATTAACTATTCGAAACTATAATCATCGATTTCATTTATTAGAAAAAATAATAAAAATTTCGAGCAACCCAAGGGAAAAATAACCCAACTTGGGTCTAAGCTTTGGTAGCAATATTTGGAAAAAAATTCACCACATGGGTTTACTCGTAACGGTGTAAACGAGATACACCTTTGGAAAGTCACCTACGCGGTATATGAATCTATTTCTTACCAAAATTAAAGGGAGAAGGTAAACTAGCTTTTTTATTGAACAAACTTGAATGAGTTTACGGAGGTACAAACCCTATTGTTAAAAGAATCCTTTAGCAAAAATTTAATAATTAAGTATCCAAGTAAGAAAGTAAATAACAGCTTAAATAAATAAATGAAATAGCATACCGGGGCGGCACTCTCATATGAACACGGGTTGCCGCGGCAACCCTACAATTTTAAAATTTAATTTTTTATTATTATTGTTTTTTATAATAATTTATATTATACGATATTCTGAAAATCATTTAAATATTTTTTTTGACAACCCATTCCAAAATTATATATTGGTAGTGCAATAACATAACATAATTGCGCTGATAATATATAAGTAATACTTAAAAAATTAATATATGCAAGAAAAGACATTTTATACAAACTTATCATGTTAACACGTAACATAAATCTTTAAAAAATTAAAAAAAAATAAGAATTAGAGTAGTGTTGAGTGCAAACAAAATTTATACAATTTTTTTTGGTGGTTTGTATTTTAATTGAAGTGAATATACTGAAATTGCGTAATAGATATTTAATTGTTCGTATATATCTATTATTTAATATACGTTTGATTTTTTCAGCTTTTTTTTAAATATTTTTTACCTTCGTGTCTTAATTTTTTTACTTCTTATAACTTGATTTATTAAATTTAACTTTTGTATTTTTTGTGTTTCTATTTTATTTATTTTTAGTTAATTTTGAAATGCTGAAATTTTCGACACATGATTGCATGTGACATTACTGTTGTGGCTTTTTTTTTAGTTTGAAAAGAAAGTCAAAATTGAACGAAAAAAAAATAAATAGAAATCAAATACATTTTAATTAAGAAACCAATGTAAAAAAAATTAAGAAAAGACCCCACACATTTGTTTGGTTCTGGTTCCGTCCCTAATAGCATGTCAATTATACCGTGCTAGGCGGTGGCACAAGTGGGCCTTATCCGTCTCCATGTTAGATCTTCTACAGTTCAGTTGAGTACATGATCAATTCACCATCAATGTAAGAAATAATTTGTTAAACCTCAGTTTTAAAACAGAAAATGAATGCACTGATGGTTCAACAAATCCCTTTTCTTTTACCTATGTACAAATTTCCTTTGACAATCAAATTAATGTTATAAAAAGCTCGCTTCGAAGCAAAAGCACTCGATTAACAACTTAAAACAGCAGAAGAATATCGTTTTCTCACTTTTTATCTTTTAATCTAGCTCTTACAAAAACGTTTAAGCCATGTTGTCTCTTTTTAAAACGTTAGACTCAAATATGTCTTCCCTAAATCAGATAAAGACTCGGGTTAACTAGCACAAAGCCAATAGTAGACGCATACGTCACTCTTGTGGCCTATCCTATGTATGGTATTGGTATTAAGATAAGTGCGAGCATATTACAATATCACATGCACTTGTTAACTAAATTTATTTGACTGGTATCACGATGACTGCATATCAACTTAACCTTTGGGTTTTAAGTCTATTCCTTCAACTGATACTTAGAAAGGAAAAAATAGATTTCACGGTGTCACCACACAAAGGTACACGTACACTAATAGAGTAATAGGTTAGGTAAGTAATTCAAGACTTCCAAGTACACATGATAATTAAACTGTGTTCATTACTATCAACAGGTAATGGGCGATGAATCCGAAAAGACCCGAGAGCTCTGCAAGAGAGAGAAAATCGAGAAAGTCCCACATTTTAGTTTCTATAAAAGTATGGAAAAAATTCACGACGAGGAAGGTATAGGTCCTGACCAACTCATCGGAGATGTGCTATACTACGGAGACAACCACTCTGCTGTAGTGCAACTACACTCAAGGGATGACGTGGAGAAGCTAATTCAAGATCACAAGGCTGATCACAAACTAATCGTTCTAGACGTGGGTCTCAAGCACTGTGGACCTTGTGTCAAGGTATGTTTAGCTTAATTAAAGTAATTTAGGTTTTTTTTGAAGGAACGGATCATTGAAACATTGTTGTATGAATTAGTTATGCAACATTTAGAGTGTAATTCGATGAAACCTCTTTTTTTTCCTATTGTATATAGATATTATGCACAAACGGTTATAAGAGAAAATATATGTTTAGTATATTCAACTATGATCCTATTTCGATTTAATATACCGATCTACCTATATTATTGATTAATATAATGATTTTTTGATTTTTTCATATTAGTATAGTAACGTCTAAATTAATAGAAAAAAGTTGACGTCTTTCCGCTATCATCAAGCCTATATTGATCATTTTACTATTGAATCATGTAAGACCGTCGAATTAGATACAAAGGCCAAATATAAAGGAACAAATTAGGTACAAAGGCCAAATATAAAGGAACATTTTAAACCATTAGATTTTATCTAATGTGCATAACTAAACAAACCATTAAAATATTAAAAAAAGTTTCAATTTATAATACATAGACCATATACAATACTAAGGGTGCTATCGGTTCGATACCGAACTTTTTAACTACATACCGATACCATATCAAACTAGTTTGCTTTGAAAAATTTTATACCATTACCGAACCAAAAAATTCGGTATACCGAACTTTCGGTATACCAAACTATTCAATTGGTTCGATTTCGTTTTTATACCATACTTTAGAGTTTACAAGTGATGATAGAAAAATGGTACGTGTTGAAAAAAAAACATAATATAATATTTTAAAATTAGTAGATTAAAAAAATATATTTATTTATATTATTGTTGCATTTATTGTTTCTTTGCATAAAATAGTAAACACTACTAAACATTTCTAGTAAAAGTTATAAATAAAAGAAAATATTATACGTATTCACTGGAAAAGTAATATAAGTATATGATAACAATGTTAATAATTTAGTGTATATAAGTCTTTTAGTTTATTTATCTATATAGTATATTTTAATATTTCGGTTTGAATCGATACCATACCGAACTCACCAAACGAATACCGAAACCGAACCGACTTTCAAAGATCGGTTTGGTTGTACCGTATCGTAATTTCGGTATACCAAACTTTTGTTACCGATTTGATTGGTTCGGCTCGAAAAGCGGTCGGTTGGCACAAATCGTTAAAAAAAATAGAGGCTGAATTTTTCCACTGCAATTTATCTGTTTTCACACTCAAACTGTAATTTTTTTTACGAACCGTAAGTCAAATTTACGGGTTAGACTGTGAAATTACCAAATTACCCCTGCATTGAAATCTGAAAATTTTACAGAAGGTCGATCGATCATCTGTGAACTCCAATCGATCGGCCAAGCTGTCTGAAAAATCTGTTATTTTCAACGCACGTTAATTTCCAAGAAAAAACACGATTTTGTTTTGAAAGTGGAGACCATTAGCTTTTGGCTCTCCACGATGATCGGGCTGAAAGACGAATTGACGAAGTTCAAGAAGATTTGAAACATTATATGAATGAAATATTTACTCGGCTCTTGAGACGCCATTACATTCTAAATCTAAGAGGTCGCGTAATTGAGATTCGGAAAAAACAAGTTTTTTTTTTGGACCTTGTAAGTAATTTGAAGATCATTATTGCCATCAGTAGAAACAATAAGATTTTTGTAAAATTGATAAGTTTCATCAATATATATATATATCATTAGATAAAAAAATTACGTTTTCTCATTTTTGGAAACCGATGTTCTATTAAAGAAGAGGAAATTTACAAAAAAATTGTACATAATCAATAGAGACACGATTGACGATTATTCTATTTGAGATATCAGATTTAGTTTTGGAAGAGCTACCTAAACGAGAAACGGATAAGCCGATATCTTTAGAACTCACATTCGAAGAGCTTCTCTCTCGAACCATTTGATTGAATTTGAGAAATTAGGGTTTTGAAAAATTTGGTTTTTGAGAAATTAGGGTTTTTTTTTAAAAAAAACCGAATTGATTTGGGGCAAAGATTTGGGGTTGAATTGATGTGAAATGAATGAGTGATGAAAATGGAGAATTTTAACAAAAAATAGTGATTTTGTTGAATATTTGAATGTTTTTAATGAAAATGTGCGAATTTTGAGTAAGAGGGAGAGACTAATATGTATATGAGTGTATGTATGTATGAATATGTCTGGAAAATTTTCTAGAGAGCTTGGTCGATCGATCGACTGTGAAGTCCGATCGATCGGCCAAGCAATCTGGAAAATCTTGGCCAATCGATCGGACTTCACAGCCGATCGATCGGCCAACCTCTTTGAAAAATTTTCAGATTTCAACGCAGCGGTAATTTGGTAATTTCAAAGTCTAAACCGTAAATCTGACTTAGAAACTGTAAATCAAAATTACGATTTGATCAAAAGTCAAACCGTAAATTTGACTTGCAATTTCTAAATTTTTTTTAGAAAAATGGTCTCAACAAAATACCAACACTACACATATATATATATATAGAGAGAGAGAAAAAAAAAAGAAGTGGAGAGAGTGAGATGAGGTGTGGCTTATGGTTGGTGTATAGGAATGGGTCGGCTATAGAGGGCGAATTGGAGGACAGAGGGAGTGGCTCGGAGGAGGTAGTGGCATTCGTCGGTGACGAGGTAGCAGGAGGTTATGAATTTGTTGGTGGCGGTGGTGGTGCAATGGCCAGTTTAGACACGGTTTTATTTTTATTTTTTTTACTAGAATACGTCAAAAAAAATCAAATTGGTTATATTGAAAGCATATTGTATATGTATAGGTTCCAGTTACGATAATATGAAAGGAATTAACCATAGGATGAGCCAAACAAAAATTCCCAATTTCAATTGGGTTTTGAAGAAAATTGGGAATATGATACAGAGAGATAGAGCAAGAATAGTGTGACTGTTATTTTTATTAGTTTGATTTCTTATGAAATAAGTCCTTGTACTTTAAAAGATCATAAAAATTACCTTCCGGTTTTATTATGGTACAAACAAGTTACAAAAGATTACATAAAACATCTTAAATCTACAATAGTGACAGATTTGGTTAAGAATATTAATAAAAAATTGCCGAGTAGGAGACTTTCTATTCATTGTCGTTGATTACCATTTTTACAACCTTAGGTAAAACAGATATTACTTTATTATTTCAACTAAAAAAAGTGTTTATAGATAAACGTAATTAAGAAAACTGAACTTTTGAGTTTATTTCAAATAATTTAAGAGTAAACCATTTTTCCTTTTTTTTTTTTTTTTGTCTTATGGATGTGTTTTTTAATGATGTTGTTGTTGGAAACACTTTTTATTTTGCAGCGGAAAACTGGCATGGAATCCTGATTATAGTGTATATGGATTATATAAAAACAATACAAAAATTTATCACTGGCAAATGTAGATCACACTTATCTTCTGTTGTATTCCATTATACTTCTTGTTCTTAGAGAGGTGAACTCTCAAAAACTGTTAGGAAACCCTATGAAGGTTGTTCTTTTTTCTTAACATATGAACAGTATATATAGGCTACAAACAGGAACCTAGTGCACAAGAAATAAAAAAACTTTTACATCACTTAGAACTCTAACCCTACTTAGATTAGTACTTAATTAATAAATATTATATAATATTATTAACAAGATTAATATAATATTATCTAATTAATATTTTACCAATCTTAGAATATTCAATCGGTAAATTATATTCATTTTCATTAGAAAATATAATTGTACTATAATTCCTTCTTAAATAATATTTGAGAACACATTATTAAATACTTATTTTTCTCCTCACGTTAAAATCACAGATATCCACCAAGTAAATAAATTACCGATAATTATTTTACTATGCATATTATTTTCTCGACCTTTCCACTTAACTTATTTGTTGTGTCGGATATAAAATCCACTTGTAAGATGTGATACAAACAAAACTTATAAACTTCTCGAGGGATATCATCAATTCTTGTTAAGGGATGCGAATTCCTTCAATTATAGACACACACCATATAAATAATATTACTGCCCAACGTATGAGTTTGTTGACTACAAAAAATTAATATAATATTATCTAATTAATATTTACCAATCTTAGAATATTCTATCGGTAAATTATATTCATTTACACTAGAATATAATTGTACTCTAATTCTTTCTCAAATAATATTTGAGAGCACATTATTAAATACTTAATTTTCTCCTCACGTTAAGATCACAGATATCCACCAAGTAAATAAATTACTGACAATTCTTTTACTCGGCATATTATTTACTCGACCTTTTCACTTAACTTATTTGTTGTATCGGATATAAAATCCACTTACAAGATTTGACACAAACAAAACTTATAAGCTTCTCGAGGGGATATCATCAATCATTGTTAAGTGACGTGAATTCTTTCGATTATAGACACACACCATATAAATAATATTACTGTCCAATATACGGGTTTGTTGACTATAAAAAATCTCACCCATTGTAAATCAAACAATTATATATTATAAATATGTGTATCGAAAATAATCTAGGGATTAAGAGTATAAGTAATCATAATAATTTCTTAGGTATAATTATTTTATTCTGATAAGTACCATAAAATAATACCATTTTGTCCTGTTCAATATACTCTAAGTATACTAGCATAAAGAGTCGGAACTCAACAATTCCCTGTAGTCAAGACAGACCTACTAAAACTATGTGCTACAACTATACAGATGGTTGTCCACTCCATCTAAAGTTGTGAACGATACAATATATTCTGTTAGAACCAGTGATTTGATCTTCCGTGTGTAAGTCGTACTCTATATACCAAATCACTTACTATACAGAATAAAGACACATGTACATATAAATAACATGTACAACATTACTCAAAACTATTCTTAAATAAATCATTCATTGTTAATAAATAAATACTAAAAACAACAATAAATCATGTATTTTAGTATATCATTCTAACAGTTGTGACATATTTTTATGAATTTTCCCTAGGATCTCTTCTTTTTTACACTGTAATATTTTTTTATCCGGGAATGTTAAAAAAGCGCGTAAAACATTGTGTACATTTGGCACATATTAATTTATTTGTCTTACAAATTAATTTTCAAGTTACAAAAGCACGTAAGTTTTTTGTCTTACATATTAAGTAAAAAGCACTGAAGTTTTTTGGCGTACGTATTAATTTTTTTACTTTATTTTTCTTCATTTTTAGTACATTTGAGATTAAAAGGGTTAAATTGATTATATTCTGAAACTACAATGACTACTTCAATAAAAAAAAGTGTGTAGTTGATAGAAAGAACAGTGTAAAAAAAATCAATATACTAAACTGAAAATAATAATAGCTGCATGAGGGTATTTTAGTAACTTCGGCTATTTTAGTTAGTCAATTGGACGATCGTATACTAATCTGAAAAAAATCAAAAGTTCAGTATACTAAATAATAATATTGGTAGTACAGTACACTAAATCAAAATAGCATGATAGTTAAATATACTAAACATATATTTTAGAATCGGAGGCTATAATCTGTTTTATACAAGTTCCACCTGTTTTCTGGAAGTTGCAAGTTCTACACCTAACCATTAACCAATTAGAAACAGTTCATCCTATATATTTTATTTTTCATTTCAATATAAAGAACAGAAGGAAGTTTTTGAAATGCTTCTATTGTGAATCGACTCCAGGACATCTAGTGTGGTCAATAGACTCAATACTATTATAGTTCCGAACAACTGAACGGGTCAATTAAGCTTGCTTACCTCTGTGTGCCTCTACCAATGTGCCCTGTATTTTTTAAGTAATTCAATGTGTTCTGTAATAACTGATCTAACTAAACTAGCAATTGTTACTAGTAACTGTTTTTATTTCATAACCCTGAATCCCTTAAACTATCAAAAAGTTAACTTATCAGACATATTAATGTAAACCTTATGCAATTCCATGCTTTCTGTACAGGTCTATCCAACGGTCCTGAAGCTGTCGAGGCAAATGGCAGATACAGTGACGTTTGCCAGAATGAATGGTGATGAAAATGATACTTGCATGGAGTTTTTAAAAGACATGAACGTGATAGAAGTGCCCACATTTTTGTTCATTAGAGATGGTGAGATTTGTGGGAGGTATGTAGGATCTGGTAAGGGGGAGCTTATTGGAGAAATACTAAGATACCAAGGGGTTCGTGTGACATATTAAGAAAAATACTGTACTTTGTTGGGATTAGACTAGCCTGGGGTGAGAACTTGAATGTTACAAAATATTTTTTGATGAATGTGTTAGAGGTATGATGGTAACATTTACCGTCAGTGGTTTGATATAATTAATGCATCTTTGTCATTATTTGACTAAAATGTAGTATAAGAAATTATGGTTCATTCTCTCAGCAGGGTACTAATCGGCTTCGATAATTACTCTGGTGCATGGTTACCAATCCGGACGACCGGAAATGGTAATTGCAGTTGCTGCAATCTATTTAGGATTTCACCACAAGAAGCTATAGGTAGAATAAGACATTCCTTGGCCAGATACTATAGTGTACATTTCTAATAACAAATTTGAAAGATTGCAGAGTTTCTAGGATTGTTTGGCTGCAAATCTTAAAAGAGGTTTTACTAATTTAAAGTTTAGAAAGAAAGATGAGCTCTCTAATATATAACATTCAACTTTTAGGCAAATTATCAAAAACATACACTGACCAGCGAGATGCGTTCGACTTACAAACTAAACAATTAAATTAATATTCAAAGCTAAAATCAAATAGAGTTTCTATATACTGTAGGCTCCTGGTAATCTTAAACTATTTTAACTCCTTGAGATAAAATTGCTGAAATAAGTTGTCATTGATGAATGTAAAATTAACTCGTGTTTAAATCACGAAACGAGCATTTTTTCATAAACACGTATAAGTTATTTTCTAAGTGTATTCTCTCTATTTCTTTTTGAATAAAATTTACATTAGATAACAAGGCTTATTTATAGTCGATCAAGAGCAGGTTTAAGCAACACGTGTCGCATTCAAATTACGGAATTTTTGGGTTCCCATTCTTGATTATACTTCAAATCACATAAACTGCTCCTAATCCGAGGAGTTGATGTCGTCAAGTTCTCGTCATTAACCCTTTCGGACACGAACATTTTTTAGCGTTACTTGGTGGTGAAGTCACCCCCACTGTAACTAAAAGTTACATCCTTCCCTTACACACTCATATTTTCCCATTTAATCATCTCCTTTAACTCATTTCTGCCAGTGAGTTTCCCACAAAGTTACAGGCTCGGTTTTTTCGTGATGATGTCCTACGTATCTCCTGCGAACGTCTACCTTCGTAATCTTTGGTTCCGTTTTTTCTCCTTTTTTTCTTTTTTCCTTTTACTTCGGTACGAGTTCCTTGCATGCATCCGAGATCATTATCGAATAACTTTAGTGAGCACTTGGTTCGGCATTTGTGTCCATTTGGTTGAGAATGTGATATACAAGTCGTTGGGATTTGTCTTTTGTTTTCTCAATTTTTACGTTGCCGCGAATGTCTGTTGGAAATATGCTATGTTGCAAACATACCAAACCGGGTTTGTCCATTTTGTGGACCGTTTTGAACGTGTCTTTAGACCACAATGTGGTTCTAGGACGCCGCATTGGCTTCAAAACGGTATATCACACGTCCAAAACTGATAACCGGTGTGAAAGATATTGGCCTCATAAGTGGAGGTCACTTCCCATTTCGGGAAATGGGAAAAGAAACTCAACCAATTCTATTTGGGCTAAGTCTTTAATCCCAAATTGATGAGTTTATGAAACTTTGATTTGAATAGTTTAGAAACCATCCCATGAGACCATATGGTTGGGGCTTGGGGCTCCAAGCTTATCGCGCGCGATTGGGGTAAGTCTTGCACGAGTCCCGTCTCGGGTTTGACCCATAACTCTGTATCGCCGGTCGGCGAAGAAAGGGTGAGGCGCGATGCGGTGTGCACGCAAGTGCGTGTTCCTAACACACCTAATCTTTTGTTTTGCATATGCGTGTTCCTGACACAGCATATCATTTTCCCTAACGGTAATAATCCAACAATCGAGTCGTTTCGCAAAAAGGTCTTTCAAAGTTTAAAATTGTTCTGATTCACTCCCCTTTTTCTGAACAGTCACGATGCTTCACTTCGTACCATTTCGTTTATTATAAATAAATCCCTACCCCTACCGTTTTAATCATCCCATTCTGCATATAGAAATATCATAATACTTCTCTCTCTATTAAGTCTGTCTCTTAGAGTTTTCTGGGAAACTGTTGCCATTTTCTGGTTCGATAATAAGATAACGTGCTTCTGCCTTCTTATTTCAGAATAGTCGCTTTATCCTAGGAGATCGACGTCCATATCCCTAGAGGCCATGACGGTAGGGGGCTTATTAGATCTTAAGAATAGATTGTCTAGCAATCGACTCGACTCGGAAATTATTCAAGAACACTTTCTGTTCATAAATTCTTCTATCAACAACAAAGGTGCACACATTCCTCAGACTCTCTTTCATTTCAGCATTACATTTACTTTGGAGAATCGCATATAGGAGAATTTACTATCTCATGTTAATTATCATTCACGCTAATCATATTTTTGTTTATAGTCTGTTTAAAATACCTCGTTGTTCCGTTACTCTATCCGGTTTGTTTCCTGGGTTAATTCTATTTCATAGGCACGAAGATCCAACAATCTAAAGATCTAATATTCCTGTTTATACGTTTTTTGTTGTTGTAATAAATAGAAAATAAATCCCTAGGAGTTTATTTCACATTTTATACAGTTATTAAATGAAATGTTACTTCACTATCGTTCATAGTATTCTGTGTTTTCAAACAATCTATTTTGCTTGGAAAAACATTGTAGATGGCCAACAAAAGAAAATCTGTTGATTGTGCAGTGGACAACACTGCTGGGGAGGGGGGAGTTCCTATAATCGATGTAGATTCGGATTCCAAGAATGAAGCAATCAAAATGGTAACATGGGAAGAGCCGAAAACCTATATGGATCAAAACAACCCAAACGACTAGTGGATGGACACCGGAGCCTCACACCATTTCTTCCCCCACAAGGAATTATTTACTTCTTATGAGGAAGTTCATGGACGGAAAAGTATGTTAGGAAATGGATCTTCTTCTGAGGTATTGGGAAAATGAAGCATTGTTCTGAAAATGACATCCAGAAAAACCATAACATTGTTCAATGTGCTGCATGTTCCAGGCATCGAAAAGAATCTCGTCTCGTGGAAAAAACGGAGAATGATTGGCTACAGAATGATGTGCGGATATTAATGAATCAAGTTAACTAAGAATCGCGAGTATATTGGAATGTGCGTCTTACGTGATAGTATGTTCTGTTTGGGCACAATCCCTTTTTATTCTGATTTTAATTGTTGTGATTATGATAATTGTACTTGTGATGATAGTGAGTCTAATGATGACGATATTGAGTCTGATGATGACGATAGTGAGTTTGATGGTCATTAACAATGATGTAATAACCAACGTTTGTGAGCCCAAGGCTTTTATTAATAATATATATGCTGATTATTCGTGTGAGTCTTCTAATACATGGCATGGTAGACTAGGTCACCCTAATTATGGTTCCTTGCGTAAACTAATGAATCAAAACATGTTGCCTATATTTAATATCGATAAAAAGAATAAATGTGAAACTTGTGTTAAAGCTAACTTGGCCAAGACCTATTTGCTTCAATAGAAAGGAGTAGCGAGCCTCTGGTGTCACGCCCCAGATTTTGGATAAACCCGAGTCGTGAATGTAAATTAAAATAAAAAGAAAAATATTTAAATAACGAAACATGCAGAATGTCATTCAATAATATGCCAATCAATAGAACCAAATAAATACTTCAGGGCATGCCGATAATCACATTTCATTCACTAAATTGGCCTAAGGGTAGCCAACAATATTCAAATGTGACAAACACAAACAATATAGTACGTTTTTTTTTAGAAATTTCGGCATGAGCTTCGCATATCTATTTGTTTCCAATAAATTAGACATGTTTGAACAACACATAACAAAATCACCACGTGATTACCAAATAATCCAACAAGGATAAATCAAATCCAACCCAGCTGACATTCTATAAAATAGCATAATCTAAAATAAACTTGCGTTAAATGCCTATTAGGTCCACAAGGCTCAAAATGAGGTAATACCAAAATGAATAAAAACAAGTCTGACGTGCGCACGATCATGTGTAATATGATAATGAGCCCCATACAAGCATTCTAAACTTCGCCACAGTCTACATCAACACCTGTACATCGATCATAAACAAAATGTACAGAAAACAAAGAAAGGAGGTAAGAAAACAAATCTCGCTTTTAAAAAAAGCACGTGCTACTAAGCACGCACACACAATCCTAACATGACAAATATGATATCTTGGTAAATAATGACAAAGGCAATTGCACGACAAACACATCAACAAATATAACTCGCAACACAAGTAAATGAACATATAATCAAGATCAACTGAATTAAGAATAAAATAAAATAAAATAAAATAAAACAAAACAAAATAAAACAAGACTCAATGAAACACAAAGTCGGGATTGCCTCACATGTATCCACTTTTAGAGCCACTCTGCTATAGGACCCAAAGTGCAATGTTTCCCTCACCCATATTCTGACACTAATATGTGACCAAAACTTATGGGACCGGCTTTAAGGGGACTAACCCTATGGTACCGATATACCTAATACTTGCGCAAGTTTTCGGGATCTCACCGTAAGCTGACACAGCTCCGCTTTAACACTTGGTACTGCAATCCCTAAAATAAATTTCTAATACAAATAGTAAAATCGCCATACTCTATAATTACTGTAAATAAAACAATACGACATGATGCAATACACACTAACCATTTTACATAGCTTAGCATACAACAAACAACATACAAAACCGCCTTTAAAGTGAAACCATATTCCTCCCCCATACCTACGCAAACGAGAGCTCGTTTGTCAAAATATCTCATACTCGAGCCGAAAATCCACCGATCCATCAAAACCAGATCTGGACAGCCTAATAACAGTCCATAAATAGCCCCTAAATGCAATTAAAATGAGCTACCAATTAATAAAACTATTATAAATTCGGATTATTTATAATCCCAAAAACTGGGTTTTTATAAAAGTTAAAATCGGATGAAACGGCTTACACGGATAGATAGATCTCGAAAAATAGGCTAAGAAAACATATTTGATTGTCGAAAACGGGCACCCGATGACCTCGTAATCACCCCTCGAATCCGCAGCCTAAAAACCCTAAACCGCACCCACTACCGCCACCTACCACCGCAGCCTGGCCGGTCATCGGAGTCGGCTGCCAGGTCGTTGACTTCGGTCACTCTCCCTCCGTCCTGTCTTCTCTCTCTATCTCTCCGTTCTATGTATGTATATATGTAATCGAAGCATATATGTGTATATATATATATTTATATATATATATATATATATATGTATATATATATATATTTATGTATATATATATATATATTTATGTATGGGGGAGGATATATGAACATCATGAAAAACACCCAACTAGACACTTTTTCGTAAAAACTCTCCAAATCAAGATTTGATTAATGCAAATCTCCACGGTTTCACGACGGGAACACAAATATACGTCTTGTTTTTTTTTTTTTTCTGAGATGTATAATGACATGTTTTGAATTTTTAAATTTTACCATAATTTCAAAAACATGTCATTATACATCTCGAAAAAAAAAACAAGACGCATATTTGTGTTCCCGTCGTGAAACCATTGAGATTTGCATTAACCAAATATTGATTTGGAGCGTTTTTACGAAAAAGTGTCTAGTTGGGTGTTTTTCATGATGTTCATATAACATTTCCCTTTATGTATTAGCTATTAATAAAATTACTAGTTTAGTCCACATGGTTGTCATGAGCTACTTAAACACCCAAAATTATCTCATACACTTGATATTTAATATTACATATTAAAAAATAAAATCACATACTAACTTAATATCACTATTTAATTAATAAAACCCATAATAAACACTGAATTTCGAGTCGTTACATTCTCTCCAACTTAAAAAAAATTCGTCTCGAAATTTAGCACACACACTATTGTCGCCCAAAAACTAGTTCAAACCATATACATGTTCTCACACCTCAAAACCACTTTGAAGGGTAAAATAAATCATAAAGCCAAAATAATAGAAAAACAAAAGAAAGGTAAAACGAACTTAAAATTAAGCGAAAGATTGTTAACAATTTTCACCAAAGAATGATCACCCACCGCACATTACTTTACCACACTCAAAAGAAAGATCACATAATTCATGCTACTGATCAGACAAATTACATTTAAATCCATAAAACCACATAAATATATATTCACCGACTACCGACTACCGACTGATGAAAACAAGATAATCACATCATATCACATACATGTACTAGAAGTCCTACTTTATCATCCTAGATATATTTACTCACCAAACAACGTTATTCAAGACAGAAATGACCATTAGTGTTTACGAATACTAGTAGGAAAACCAAATAATATATCAAACGACAGTTCTAAATATGTCACACTGAATGGTTCACCCAGAGAAATAATTAAAACTTATATTCACATGTTGCTAGCTCAACACCAATATAAAACAGACACTTTTCAAACAAGTCTCACAATTAAATTGCATTAACAAAGCATGGTCTCACTAAATAAACAGTTACATACCTCAATGATAAACGATTTAAATTAATAAAATGCATAATGTAGTTGACACACAAGATTTAATCACAAAGAAAGATATACGAACTTTCCATTTACAAATATGGATGACGACTATGTATACTTGTCAATTTTCTTTTTCAACCAGAACTAATTTTATAAGCCATTAATTAGTATAAATAGATTCCCATACGATAACTAAAATTAAATTAAATACACCAATTTACATTTCATCAACATAGTACAAAAGGACACGCATGTAATAGATGATCACCATCACAACCATTTTCACCCAATTACTATATCTAAATATATATACGTGTTACAAAAACTCATTGCCATATTATTTGGATATCCCTTACATCATCATACACATACATCACATGCACTTAGCCAAATACCAGAACCTAAAACCCACCACTATATAACGTAGTAAAATTATTAAAAGAATATTCTCACAACACTTTTTTTATTTTCTCAAATAAAGTAATAATAAATAAAATTATATCACGTCTGACTAACTCGCAAACGATTTTTATTTTCCAAAACCACTTACAAATATATTAATTTATATAGATCGATATAACGTACCAACAATATTTAGAAGAGAAAAAAAAATTACTTTTTATCAACTCAACAGTACAGTTACTAACTCCACCTCACGCCAAACTTTGGTACACAAATTCTTAATAATTACCAGAAAAATAAATATTGAAAGAACTGATTGAGTTACTAGGAATAAATCACTGAGCTAGACAAAATAAACTTAAGCATCTTTCTTAATCAAGACATACTTGTCTCATGGGTCCATCACAAAAAAAATATATATAAAAAGACCACTGCCACGGATAAGAATGAACCAGATGGTTAGTACATGAACTTATAACTTTAATAAATATATTCACACGAACACAAAATATGGTTACTATATTAAACACTCCACCATCTTATTGTAGCTATATGCCCCCAACGCAATATATATAGGTAGAACGTATATTAATCACCATTTTGCCATGTCCTCACATAGGCGTCGTGTCTATAAAATCACAAAATCATCTTAACTCCTACACTCGGTCTTAAATAGTAGACTCCATATTACATATTATATATAGCACACTTAGCTTGATCCTATTCTGAAAAAGATGTTTAAGAAAATAATGGGCATGAATTATCATAACATCAAACACTAAGGTACATAGCAAAAGTTAAACAATCCACCAATACACAATTAAGAAGAACATCAAATATATCTCTAATTAATATCGGCACAAATAAAGGTTATTTTGTAACAAAATTTCTTTTATAAATAGTTAGATTAAAATCACTGAATTTTAAACCTATTAATACAACTTGAGCACAAAGTGCACAATAAATTGTCATATCATAATTCTAACAGGCTTTAAAAAAAAGACACAAAGTGAAATTTGTTAAATGGAAGTAAATGTAATAAAAGTTTTGCAATAAAATTCGGGGAAATTATATGTAAACACATGAAATTATAAACACTGAAATTATGCAATCTTGCACCTCCACATCAATCTATACTGCTAGATTTTACTCAGACAATATTATAACAAAGAAAACAAACACTCTAATGATTCATAATCTACAACAACAAAAAAAAAAAAAAACCTATAATGTCTTGCTCATGTTACCCCATTTTTCACAGAAAACATAAAGATAATCCCAACATAATTGATAATCCGCACAGTAAGCCACTTTGAGATTTTAGACGTCAATGGAATAAACATGACACGTTGTTCTACAAAGATGGTGTCTATGAAAAAGGAGATACTTAAAAAGAAAACTATTTTCTCAATGGCATATAATACACGTACAAGTGAAGATAAATAAATAAATAAAAAATTTAAGTATTAGGAGAATCACCATATTTTGTCTATAATTTGGCCGGATTAACGCAAACAAACAAAGAGTAACAAGAATCTCTAATAATAAAATTTGTTTGATTTAATAACTATAAAATGATAAACCATTGGGCCTACAATCTCAACATGTCTCCTACCGGTTTTTGATTATTAAATTTATTTAATAGTCACATTGTATCGTCACTAATATTACTTATGAACCGTCACTACTTACACACAAAAATACATGCTATATAATTCAACTGAAAACAGAACAAAAATTGCACAATTGGCATATAGTCACATAGTCGCAACAATAAAAGGAATTACACCAACAATTGGGGTTATAGTTAGAAGTGCTAAAATCAAAATAACAGTCTTTACACTACCGTTCACATCACACCTATACTAAACATAATATCATGTTTAAGGATACTTTCAAATAGTCTACGTACACCAATCACATTTTAATTACTAGTAAACAGTCACACGACATAAAAGTCAAGCAAGTAATTATTACTAAAACACCATTTATTTTATCATTTCTCCCTTGCGTCACACCGAAATCATAAATAACAGCAATGCTACACATAACTAAGTTAATCAAAGACGAAACCATACTCTAAGCTTTAAAGAATACTTGTGACAACACGATTAATATAATGAATTATCCATTTTATTAGTGAAAAATGTACTCCAGTGAATAAAAATAACTCGTATAGTGTTGAGGAATAATCCACTATACGTACCAAATCAACCGCAAACGCTTCATATGTAAACAAATGTACCTCTCATAACATGTCAAACACTTCAACCAACAAACTATAAGATCTTAAACTAATGTGACAGAACATAAAAAGTTACCAAACTTAACACCACGCTCAATATGGATAACACTTAAAAAGGATACCATATACACACGGTATATAGAGTACAACGAAAACATGAAACAAACTAAACGCCTACAAATCCTAATTGTCTACACAAATATCAATCCTTCTTAACCCATCGTAATTTAGTTTCAGTCACTAACAATCATCAAAACAATCCATTGGAAGGCACCACCACAATCCTCGATCAATACATGTAGCACATAAAATATATTCCTATATAATCACACCACGAGTAACACACAACTGGATACAAAATATGTCCACCAACTAAAATTGTTCACATTCAACAAACACGAAACCGTTTAACAAGAACCATATATACACCCATTAAAACAGATCAACTCACAATACAATATAAGTCAACCAAACTTGAATGTAAACAAACAACCAAATACACCACATGGATTTTGAAAAATGCAGATTTTCTTAAAATATCTTACAACACTAAGTATAACCCATCCCCGTGTGTGCCTATCCTACCCAACAGGTAACCAAGTTAATCGGAACCCGGTTAGCTCTGATACCAACCTGTCACGTCCCAGATTTTGGATAAACCCGAGTCGTGAATGTAAATTAAAATAAAAAGGAAATGGTTTAAATAACAAAACATGCATAATGTCATTCAATAATATGCCTAAGGGTAGCCAACGATATTCAAATGTGACAACACAAGCAATACAATACGTTTTTTTTTAGAAATTTCGGCATGAGCTTCGCGTATCTATTTGTTTCCAATAAATTAGACCTGTTTGAACAACACCTAACAAAATCACCACGCGATTACCAAATAATCCAACAAGGATAAATCAAATCCAACCCAGCTGACATTCTATAAAATAGCATAATCTAAAATAAACTTGTGTTAAATGCCTATTAGGTCCACAAGGCTCAAAATGAGGTAATACCAAAATGAATAAAAACAAGTCTGACGTGCGCACGATCACGTGTAATATGATAATGAGCCCCATGCAAGCATTCTAAACTTCACCACAGTCTACATCAACACCTGTACATCGATCATAAACAAAATGTACAGAAAACAAAGAAAGGAGGTAAGAAAACAATCTCGCTTTAAAAACGGCGCGTGCTACTAAGCACGCATACACAATCCTAGCATAGCAAATATGATATCTTGGTAAATAATGACAAAGGCAATTGCACGAAAAACACATCAACAAATATAACTCGCAACACAAGTAAATGAACATATAATCAAGATCAACAGAATTAAGAATAAAATAAAATAAAATAAAACAAAACAAAATAAAACATGACTTAACGAAACACAAAGTCGGGATTGCCTCACATGTACCCACTTTTAGAGCCACTCTGCTCTAGGACCCAAAGTGCAATGGTTCCCACACCCATATTATGACACTAATATGCGACCAAAAGACATGGGGCCGGCTTTAAGGGGACTAACCCTATGGTACCGATATACCTAATACTTGCGCAAGTTTTCGGGATCTCACCGTAAGCTGACACAGTAAAGTCCACAAACTGAAAATAAAATAAAGAACGCCACACTTTATAATAGTTTATTTAATCGAATATTAAAAATCACTTGAACACATCTATGTCACGGTATCACCATAATGTTCAAACAATATCACCACTGTCACACTTTCACCACTTTCACACTTTCACCACTTTCACGTTTTTAAAAGATTTAATTAAATAACACATTTATATCACCTTTTTTTTTCCACAATTCAATCTACTACTAATAGTAAAATAGCCATACACTATAATTATCGTAAATAAAACAATACGACATGATGCAATACACACTAACCATTTTACATAGCTTAGCATACAACAAACAACACACAAAACCGCCTTTAAAGCGAAACCATATTCCTCCCCCTTACCTATGCAAACGAGAGCTCGTTTGTCAAAATATCTCAAACTCAAGCCGAAAACCCACCGATTCATCAAAACCAGATCTGGACAGCCTAATAACAATCCATAAACAGCCCCTAAACGCAATTAAAATGAGCTACCAATTAATAAAACTATTATAAATTCGGATTATTTATAATCCCAAACACTGGGTTTTTATAGAAGTTAAAATCGGATGAAACAGCATACATGGATAGATAGCTCTCGAAAAATAGGCTAAGAAAACATATTTGATTGTCGAAAACGGGCACCCGATGATCTCGTAATCACCCCTCGAAGCCGCAGCCTAAAAACCCTAAACCGCACCCACTACCGCCACCTACCACCGCAGCCTGGCCGGTCATCGGGGTAGGCTGCCAGGTCGCTGATTTCGGTCACTCTCCCTCCGTCCTGTCTTCTCTCTCTATATCTCCATTCTATGTATGTATATATGTATTCGAAGCATATATGTGTATATATATATATATATATATATATATATATGGCTATGTATGTATGTAGATATATATATATATATCTTTATGTATTAGCTTTTAATAAAATTACTAGTTTAGTCCACATGGTTGTCATGAGCTACTTAAACACCCAAAATTATCTTATACACTTGATATTTAATATTACATATTAAAAAATAAATTCACATACTAACTTAATATCACTATTTAATTAATAAAACCCATAATAAACACTGAGTTTTCGAGTCGTTACATTCTCCCAAACTTAAAAAAAATTCGTCTCGAAATTTATCACACACACTATTGTCGCCCAAAAACTAGTTCAACCCATATACATGTTCTCACACCTCAAAACCACTTTGAAGGGTAAAATAAATCATAAAGCCAAAATAATAGAAAAACAAAAGAAAGGTAAAGCGAACTTAAAATTAAGCGAAAGATGGTTAACAATTTCCACCAAAGAATGATCACCCACCGCACATTACTTTACCACACTCAAAAGAAAGATCACATAATTCATGCTACTGATCAGACAAATTACATTTAAATCCATAAAACTACATAAACATATATTCACCGACTACCGACTGAGGAAAACAAGATAATCACATCATATCACATACATGTACTAGAAGTCCTACTATATCATCACAGAAATATTTACTCACCAAACAATGCTATTCAAGACAGAAATGACCATTAGTGTTTACGAATACTAGTAGGAAAACCAAATAATATATCAAACGACAGTTCTAAATATGTCACACTGAATGGTTCACCCAGACAAATAATTAAAACTTATATTCACATGTTGCTAGCTCAACACCAATATAAAACAGACACTTCCCAAACAAGTCTCACAATTAAATTGCATTAACAAAGCATGGTTTCAATAAAAGAAATGCACATGGAATCGTCCATCAGACAACTGCACCATACTCACCTGAACAAAATGGCATAGCCGAGCGGAAAAATCAAACACTAAAAGAAATGATGAATGCTATACTAATTAGTTCTGGATTGCCTTAGAACTTGTGGGGGGAAACTTCGCTCTCCGCAAATTATATCCTTAATAAAGTAACTCCTAAAAGGTTGGATAAAACTCCTTACGAATTATGGAAATGAGCTAAAGCTAGTTACAAATATCTGAGGGTTTGGGGTGTTTGACAAAAGTTCCAATTCCAGCTCCTAAAAGGACTAAAATTGGACCCAAAATAGTTGAGTGTATATTCATTGGGTATGCCCACTAAAGTAGTCCTTATCGTTTCATAGAATACAAATATGACAATTCAGAAGTGTATGAAAATACGATAATGGAGGTGAGTTATGCTTCGTTTTTTGAAAATAAATTTCCCTATAAAATAAAAGAGGCTAGTACATCTGCTGATGCTAACTCATATACCTTGGGAAACGAAGTCATCTAGGGAAACCATGAGATGGAGTCGGAAGAACCAAGACGATGAAAGAGAGCTCGTATAGAGATATCTTTTTGTCCAGATCTCCTAACATATATGTTGGAAGAGAACCACAAACATATGAAGAGGCAATATCCACTCCTGAAGCTCCTTACTAGAAGGAGGCGGTAAAATATGAGATCGAATCTGTTAGGTCCAAAGTACAAGTCTATTGTACCATATTTGTTTGTCACTATATTGTCAAAAATAGATTGAGTTAACTTAGATTGAACTCTTATTATGGTAACAATTAATGTGTAACACGTTTGTTAAGTTGTGGTTAAATATAAGTTGAATTTATAATCTCAGTTATAACTGAAACTAGCGGACATATTCCTTGGCGATCAAGTCAAATATATTCTAGAAGGTCCACAAACAAGAGCAGCAAGTCGAGAAGATTTCGTGCAAATCTCAGAAGATTAGATTGAAGAGAATGAAGAGTTTACTTGTTGGATTAGAAGACTTGAAGAGGAAAGAATAATCTTAGTCAAAAAAGGAAAGAGAGAAAAAGAAAATACTTCCTATTTGATCAAGATTAGAATTCTTTGTAAGGATATAAATAAAGTCAATTAGACTCTAATATTTTGTGTCTCTACATCATATATTATACAGCAAATAGAGAGAGAGACCCACATAATATTAGAGATAAAATATTATTCTTTGAGAGAAATTCGTGACGGGATGTCATTAGATATTGAGAGGTGTTAGTTAGGAGCAATAGTTTGATAGGCAAATACTAGTGAGGGAGTCATTGAGTATTGTAAGACTTGACTCTACTATTGTAAGTTTGACAATATCAATATATACTGGGTGAGTGCCTCGGAGACATAAATGTGGTGAGCATGTCGAACTTCGTAATTAAACATCGTGTGTTATTAACTATTCTGCCCGAATCTCAGTTATAACTGAAACAGAATCTTAGTTATAAATGAAATGCATAACAACATTCGGAACATTAGGCAAACATATTTTTTCAATGGTATCAGAGTGCTTGAAGGAAGTTCGAATTATGGCATGTGGAAGGTGATGATGAGAGCGTTCATCAAGTCACAAAATGAAAAGGCATGGAAATCGATCTTAAAGGGCTGGGAAGCACCTACGGTAACTAATGGTCACAGTGAAGAATGTCTTATGCCTAAAGACACATGGTCTAACGAAGAAGAGGCAAAATCTAATGCAAACGCCAAGGCTCTTCATGCTATATTTAGTGGTGTTCATCCATATTTATTTAAGATGATCTCTACGTGAGAAGTTTCTAAAGAAGCTTGGGATATATTAAAGACTACGTATGAAGGTACAACAAAAGTCAGAGCTTCAAGACTTCAACAACTCACCACAAAATTCGAAAATCTAAAGATGGAGGAGCACGAAACCATATAGGAATTATATTCTAATTTATGTGATGTTACTACTAAATCTCATGCTCTTGGATAAAAAATTCCCGAGTCCAAGTTGGTGAAGAAAACGTTAAGATCTTTACCTCAAAGGTTCGAAATAAAGGTGACGGCCATTGAAGAATATAACAATATCGAAAATATGAAGATGGAGGATCTTATGGGCAATCTTAGAACATACGAGATGAAGTTTCCCTCACCAAAAAGAAAGAATATTGGTATTATTTTTCAACTGAAGATGAAATTAATGATGAAAGATTTATTGAGTTTGCTAAGAAACATTACAAAAGTGTACATAAAGAAAAACTGAATGAATATGAGTTGCAATCAGAAGAGAATTGGTCCCCAAGGGATATGAAATCAAGAGGATTGCAACTTAATTGGATTCGATGTAAAGAATGCAGTGGATTTGGTCACGATGAGAATGAATGCGCCAACAATATAAAAAGTTACAAGACATGTATGGCAACTACCTCTAATGATTCTGAAAGTGAGGATGTAGATGAAAATCCAAAATAACTCACAAATTTCATGGCCAAAAGTGCGAACAACTAAAAAATTACCTCAGTTGCAAACTCAGTTGTAACTGAATCTGAAACTGAGGAAAGTTATTATTTCGAATATGATAGTTATGATGATGAAGATATTACTATTCATAAACTAGAAGAGCAATATTTGAGATTGTTTAAAAGGTTTACAGCTGTGTCTAAAAGGGTTAAAGAGTTGAAATTTGAAAATTTGGGGTTAAAGAATGGAGTTAAAGAGAAAGATGTTCAAATTAAAGAGACTCAAAAGAGGATAAAACTTCTCAACAATGGGTCTAAAAATTTAGACAGTGATTTCATATCAAAGGTATGCAAAGGACAATATTGGATTGGCCTATTCTGGAGCTAATGGAAGTGTAAATACCGTGTTTGTGAATGCCACAACAAGCAAAGAAAGTTTACAACCCACTGTAAGTACTAGGAGGTGTTCAGTTATAAATGAAAGTGCAACTAAGAATAGATTGTTCTCAGTTTTAACTGAAGCTGCAACTGAAAATTATTTGAAGCGATTTTATTTTTGTAATAAACCTGTTCACTTACAAATAAATTGTTTTAAAAGGTTTTCTGAAAACAAAAGGGTTTTAATCAAGTTCGTAAACCAATTTTTAAGAAGATTTGGATTGTCAAAAAGAATAAAGATATAATTAGATGCAATAAAGCTACAATTAATTCTTTTATAGCTATTACACCTAATTTTTGTTGCTTTGATAGTGGTTATTCTAAGCGTGTTGCAAGTATTGTTAGCGTGTGTAACACTAATTTATTTGGTAGGCCAAGATATCGCTAAGTATGCTGGTAAAGAAGATAAGCAACATGAAGGTGTTAAAACACCAGGTGCAACTGAGAGTGATAAGCTAGCAACCAATGAAAAATTTGAGCGCAATGAGTCGGTTACAATGTCAGTTACAACTAAAACTACAATCGAGGAAAATCTAAATGTGGAAAAATTGGTACATGGCAAAAGGTCTCAAAAGGGTCATCATCTGAACACTATCATTGAAAAGGTAAGTGAAGATATGAAATCTCCAACCAAGCATCTTAATCTTGTCAGTTTTGCATATTATATCTTCCAACTAAAAACTAAGAATATCAAGAGTAAGCCTATTTGCTCAAATCTATATAGATCTTCCGTAGAAAACTTACTATACCTTAGAGCTAGTAGACCTGATTTGTGGATTCAATATATGAATAAGAGGATTTGATTGTGCTGAAAGTAGTTGTACTCAAATTTTATGGATGAAACAGATACTTGAGGATTATAATGTTAAACAAGAGGTTTTTACTTTATATTTTTATAATAAAAGTAGAATTGATTTAGCTAATAATCCAGTTCAACACTCTAGAACAAAGCATATAGACTTAAGATATCATTTTATTAGAAAACTTGTTGAAGAAAAATGACTAGTTTTGGAACATGTTGTAACTGAGAAACAATTGGCAGATATATTTACAAAACCATTAGATGTTAAAAGGTTTGAATCTCTAAGAAGTGATCTTGTTGTGTGTTATTATGAATCTATCTGAGTAAAGAAATTGTTGTTTATTATGAGAATAATCAGTTATAAACACTTGAATAAATCTGCATGAGCTGAATATAATTTTTCTGAAAAAGAGTGAAGTCTTGCTAAATAAAAATTGGAATTGACACTAATAATCTATTTAATAATTCGGCTAAATATGCTGTTAAATGATGACTTTGGACCAATGTCTCTCACTGCTGGCATATAGATGCTTTTTTATCCTTTTTTTTTGGTTGGATAGTTTAGAACTGAACACGCAGCCGGATGACAGCATAACGAGTTAAAGCTCAGTTATAACTAGGACTGGTATATGATTTGACAGATAATAAAAAGATGTCGTGAATTAATGTCCAGTTAATTAATAATGACGTGTTCTATAAAGTGTCAAATTTCTTAATAAAAAGGTAATATTCATCAATTTTTCTTGGAAGAAGTAATTATATGTTTTTGGTTCCAATACAGTTTCAAATGTCAGTTGTAACTGCGATGCAACTCAAGTGAACGGGAAATTTATTTTTACTTGATAAATTTCCTGTTCAGTTGAGTTGCATCGCAGTTACAACTGACATTTGAAATTGTATTGAAACCAAAAACATATAATTACTTGAAATTATTTTTACTTGATAAATTGGTTATTTAATTAAAACTGAAAAAGCCATTTTTTTTCTTGTGAAAAATGTTCTGGACAATGGAGTGCAATATCAATAATTTTTATTGTATTAAAAACTTAAGTTTTGCGGTTATAAAGTGATGAATTGGATTAATAGTTAAAACTAGTTTTTTAATTTTAAACTTGAAAATTCCTCCTTGTTTAAACTTATATGCTCTTAAAGTTTATTTTCTCATTTAAAAGAAGAGTTACAGCTATTTAATCCCTCATGAATGTATGGAGAATTGATTTGATAAAATTCTTGTGAGTTATCTGAGGATTTTGGTGAGCGAAAATATGATTTTTGTTTGTTTGATGAGAGTGATTATGGGTATATTGGTTCTACTTTGGTTGATTATGATGAGTGTTGTGCATTCTAACCTTGTCAATATTAGGACAAATAGGAGGAGTAGATTGATGAGTTGTTGTGAAAGACCAATGAGGGCAATGAGCTTGAATTTGAGTATGATGGTTTATATTTCTGTTTTTGATAATGTCTGCTCTGATTGATTGCTTGTTTTGATAATATTTTAAACATTTATCTTTCTGATCTTATATGCTTAAAAATATGAAAGTGTTTTATATATTTCTGAGATGTGACTTGCAGGGGGAGCTTTGGTAAGCTCTGTGCTTAAATAATAGATTTTTTATTTTAAATGTGTTGATAAGCTTATGGTGGAATTTGTTTTTGAAAAGTCCAATTCAATGTTTTTACCAAAATAATGACAAAGGGGGAGATTGTTAGGTTCAAAGTACAAGTCTATTGTACCATATTTGTTTGTCACTATATTATCAAAAATAGACCGAGTTAACTTAGATTGAACTCTTATTATGGTAACAGTTAATGCGCAACACATTTGTTAAGTTGTGGTTAAATATAGCTGGAACTTATAATATCAGTTATAACTGAAACTGCCGGACATGTTGCTTGGCGATCAAGTCAAAAATATTCTAGAAGGTCCACAAACGTGAGCAAATATTGAGAGGTGTTAGGTAGGAGCAATAGTTTGATAGCCAAATACTAGTGAGGGAGTCATTGAGTATTGTAAGACTTGAGTCTACTATTATAAACTTGACAATATCAATAAATATTGAGTGAGTGCCTCGGAGACATAGATGTGGTGAGCACATCGAACTTTGTAATTAAACATCATGTGTTATTTATTATTCTGCCAGAATCTCAGTTATAACTGAAACATAATCTCAGTTATAACTAAAACGTGTAATAGCATTTGGAACATTAGGCAAACGTATTTTTTCAGAATCTATCCTATAAAATCACACTTGGGAACTGGTTGATTTTTCCCCTGGTTGCAAGACCCTATCACATAAATGAATCTTCAAAAGGAAACTTAAGGTCGATGGAACCATAGAATGCTACAAAGCCAGGCTTGTAGTAAAAGGGTTTCGAAAAAAGTAAGTAGTTGATTTCTTCGATACCTATTCACCCATCACAAGAATAACTTCCATATGATTGTGGCTTTCGCCGCTCTATATAACATCAGACTACATCAAATGGATGTGAATACTGCATTCTTGAATGGAGAACTAGACGAAAAAATATACATGGAACAACCTATAAGATTTAAGACCGACGGTAACAAAGGGAAAGTATGCCGACTTGTGAAATCCCTCTATGGACTAAAACAAGCTTCCCAGAAATGGCACAACAAATTTGACCAATTCATGATATCAAATGGCTTTATGATAAATGAGTGCGATAAATGCGTATATCTGAAATGGGATAACATGGAATATGTAGTTGTGTGTTTGTACGTTGATGACATGATAATTATTGGGAGCAATACTCATGTAATCAATGCTACCAAACAAATGCTATTATTAAAATTTGATATGAAAAATTTAGGAAAGGCATATGTGATTTTGGGCATGAAAATAACCAAAACCACATATGGTTACTCTCTATACCAATCACACTATGTGAATCAAATCTTGGAATGATTTGATAAGAACAGTAATGTGATAGAAAAGAACCCTATAGAGGTAAATGTTAATTTAAGAAAGAATTACGGGGAGAGCATTCAACAATTAAAGTATCTGATGAATTGTACTAGGCCAAATATTGCATACTCAGTAAGTAAACTTAGTAGGTTTACAAGTAATCCTGGAGAGGACCACTAGAGAGCCATAATTAGGGTTATTTGGTATTTCATATACACACGGAAACATGGGTTACACTACACTAGATACCCAGCAATGCTTGAAGGATGTACCAACGCAAATTGGATCTCGGACTGCGATGACACAAAATCCACAATTGGATATGTGTCCGTGATCGCTAGTGTCACTATATCATGGAAATCCTCAAAGCAAACTTGTATAGTAAGATCATCCATGGAATCCGAACTCATAGCTTTGGACAAAGCTGGAGAAGAAGCTGTGGTTGAAAATTTCCCGAGGATATTCCAATGTGCTTGAAACATATGCCTGCTATAAACATACATTGCGATAGTAAGTCTTGCCATTAGAAGGGCAGAAAGTGAACTGTATAATGGCAAGTCTAGACATATACGTCGTAGACACTCCACTATAAGACAATTAATATCAAATGGTGTTATCTCAATAGACTACGTTAAGTCTAAAGATAACATTGCGAATCCACTAACCAAAGGCTGGACCCATGATCAAGTATATGTCTTATCTAGGGGAATGAGATTAAAGCCCACTAGAGGAAACCCACCTCAATGGTAACTCTATCTAGTTGACTGGAGGTTCTAAGATCTAGATTCAAGGAGACAATGAAGTTGTGGGGGGTTCCGAATGAAATCACTTGGGACATTTAGTTCCCCACTCATTTCTATGATGAGAAAGTGATAACACATGTACTAAGAGAAAGGGATAAGCTAAGCTTTTAATAATTCTTATACTTGGATTAACCCAAGTGTTTAAGGCAGGGTTGCCCTAATAAGAGATCACCTATATTGAGTATCGATTAGGCCACATCTATGAGAATGAGTCTGGGGATATTCTCTAAAGCACTCAATGAATAACCAGGTAAGTCCAGGGCTGCAATAAAAGCAAAAGAAGGAACCAAAATAAATGGCAAAAGAAATGAGTTGAGTGAGTATCGTTGTCCTGGTATACACCTAACATCGAACAGTTCAAGACATCACGTTCAGTGATTTGCAAGTATATCCGATGATATTTCACTATGGGTGGTTCAATGTTCAAAAGACAACCTTCCCAGATGCGACAAAATTTCTGCGAGTTTTCATTTTCTATAGGTCATAGGATTCTGGGGTATATCATTCATGTGGCGGATTGTTGGAAATAGGGTATGTTAGAAACATACCAAACCATTTTTGTCCATTTGGTGGACCGGTTTGAACGTGCCTTTAGACCACAATGTGATTCTAGAATAGTACCAATATATAGGACATTGTGTTGGCTTCAAAACAGTATATCACACGTTCAAAACCGATAGCTGGTGTGAAAGATATTGGGCTCATAAGTGAAGGTCACGCACCATTTCGGGAAATGGGGAAAAATAACTCAACCAATTCTATTTGGGTTAAGTCTTTAGTTCCATATTGATGAGTTTATGAAACTTTGAATAGTTAATAAACCATCCCATGAGACCACATGGTTGGGGCTTGGGGTTCCAAGCTTATCGCGCGCGATTAGGGTGAGTCTTGCACGAGTCCTGTCAAACCTATAACCACATGTCGCTGGTCGGCGAAGCCGACCGTGACACGCGACATGTGACACATGGCATGTGGCTGGGGTGAGGTGCGGTGTGGTGCGGTGCAGTGCGATGTGCACGCAACTGTGTGTTCCTAACACATCTAATCTTTTGTTTCACATATGCATGTTCCTGACACACCATATCTTTTTCTCTAACAGTAATAATCCAACAGTCGCGTCGTTTCACGCAAAGGTCCATCAAAGTTTTAAATTGTCCTGATTCACTCCCTTTTTTTCAACAGCCACTTCTGTTCTAAACAATCACGTCTGTTCACTTCGCACATTTTCGTTTACTATAAATAAACCCCTACCCCTACCGTTTTAATCATACCATTCTGCATATTCAAAATTTCAGAATACTTCTCTCTCTCTCTTAAGTATGTCTCTTAGAGTTTTCTGGGAAACTCTTACCATTTTCTGGTTCGATAATAAGATAGCGTGCTTCCGCCTTCTTATTTCAGAATAATCGCTTTATCCTGGGAGATCGACGTCCATATTCCTTGAAGCCATGACGGTAGGGGACCTATTAGATCTTAAGGATAGATTGTCTAGCAATCGACTCGAATCAGGAATTATTCAAGAACACTTTCTGTTCATCAATTCTTCTATCAACAACAAAGGTGCACACATTCCTCATACTCTCTTTTATTTCGGTCTTACATTTACTTTGAAGAATCGCATATGGTAGAATTTACTATCTCGTGTTAATTATCATTCACTCTAATCATATTTCTATTTATAGTCTGTTTAAAATAACTCATTGTACCGTTACTCTGTCCGGTTCATTTCTTAGGTTAATTCTATTTCATAGGTACGAAGATCCAACAAGGTCACCTATGTACGTGTTTATTTGTCTCTTCTACTTGGGAAATGGGTCTTCCTAAACAAAAGAAAACAAGGGTTGTAAGCTTATAGCGGACTTTGAGAAATTCAGAAAAGACGAGTTTATCAATACTTATCATTTACACGGCCTCGACTAGAGGGTGTGTGAAACAGACGAGGAACCATTGGGTTACGTTGATGACCCTCTCAATACAATCATAACCTGACCTCAACAAACTCTCTTGCACACCGTTTTCCCGAGCATTGCGAAGTTTGTGTTCCTCGCACTCCCTCAAGCTCTAGTCATCTCGAACAACGCTATCCGTTATGAGCCTGTGTAACCTATCCAACTCGACAGCCATGTCCCTCTTCCTCACAATCCCATCATATGAAACCTCTAGCGTGTGAAGCCTCTTCCTCAACTCCACCATCTTCGTTCCTAAAGATTCAAATTTGCGCATCTCCTCAGAAAAGGACGCCCATTCTCTCTCCAAATCCAACAAAGGAGAACGAGTCTCGGCTCTTGAAGACTCCAAGTTATCCAACTATTCGCAAACCTTATCATCTGTAAGCACAAAACGGTTTTACATTTCCGCTACCCCTACTAAAACCGCATCAACCTCCGATCCCAGGCCTGACCAATTCTAAGAAACACATTTTTTTTAATTCACTTTTATATACACATAAAACATAAAAAAGCTACGGAAAGTAAAAAGAACATTTTTCCAACGAAAAAACAAGAAAAAGAAAATGGGATATACAAAAATCAATGCATTACTTAAAAAAAAAGTTGCCCGAACATCTTCAAAATCGAAAATAGTATTAATTGACAACCGACCAACTGGATCGCCAGTCGAAAATACATTATTGAAATTCCTATCCGCTGTTCTAGTTGCAGTTTTGTAGTTAGGTTCCAAGTGAAATTGCAACCACAGTTGAAACCTAAGTATATTAATGGACAGAACAGTATAGTTAAATGTACTTGAATTAAATCACACGCACATTTAACAACGGAGTTCACCCAACAGGGCTACGTCTCCGGTGCACTTACCCAGATTATGATATTATAAAAGCTTATAATATAGGATTCAAGTCCTAGTGAAAAACTCTCAGACTCACTCTAGGTTTTTCTGCCTATCTCTATATTGCTCCTACTTTATAACAATCTCTTAAAAATCAATGGCATCCCACCATTGTTTTCTTTTAAAGCTCACTGTGTATTCTCACAAGAATGAGTTCTTTATAATTTAGAACACACACGTTTTACAAGCATAGTTATCAACTATATAAAGGAGTAAAAACAATCTTCTTTCTTCAAGATCTTTAATGATTGCTTTTGACTCTTTTGATTGACTTCAATCCTTCCATAATGCACGAGATACTTCAGCATAGGATTGACCTCAATCTTCATAAGATAGTACCTGTTAATAACTAGCATGGAAATAGGAGTTAATCCATTCCTTAAACAAGCAACATATAAGATAGTATCTTTTAGAGATAAAATCTTTATAAGTATATTTATGAAATATTAACTCCATATTTCATTCAATCTTAAACGTATCATACTGATTTTGATAAAGAACAAATATTGAAACAAGTGATAAAGATTTGCATAAGAATAGAGATATAGATTGCCTAGTTTAAAGTAAACATATCTTTAAAAACTAATCTCCTTATATCTTTTAGGAAACATCTTTCTTATCACTTTAATATTCTCAATATACATAAACTAAATCTTTAAGAACATATGAGAATATATCCTACATACTTTTAAAAAAATAATCATCATTAAAGAATAGTAATGCAGAATAAAAAGGACTGAACAGAATCCTGTCGAATAGCAGGTTGGAACTGTGGTTGCAACTGAGGTTGCAACCTTACTTGGAACCAAAGGAACAAAACCCTACAGAACAGCAGGTTGGAACTGTGGTTGCAACTAAGGTTGCAACCTTACTTAGAACCAAAGGCTGATCAAATTCTTAAAATACAACTAGAATTATTTAGTTCAAACCAATAGACAACAAATAGTACATGGGCCAGAAATCTGGTCCTAACAATCTCCCCATTTGTCATTGGTTTTGACAAATATCCTAAGTTTATAATCAGACACTTCACCTGCAATTTTGTTAGCAAACATAGTCTTTTAGACTATGTAATTTTTCAGTGCTTTTGTGTCAATTATTGAAACTCCCCCTGCAAGTTAGAATAGCAGGCATCATTTACGCATAGATAGATATCCATTTACTAGAGTTTCAGAACATATTCAAATTCACAGACAAACAGAATTTAAAAATTAACTGCAGAAAATATAAGGCCAAACATACTGGTACAAAACAGTCTGAACACAGAATTTGCAGATACATAATTTGAAATTGAAACATTATAAAAATGGACACATAAACACATAAACTTCTTTTCTCCCCCTATTTGTCAGAACCCAGACAAACTAATAAAGAGGCCTTTTGGAGTGAGGAGCTCTTTCTCTTAGAGGTGCATCTCTGATAATCTCCTCTTCTTCTTCTTCTTCTTCTTCTTCTTCTTCTTCTTCTTCTTCTTCTTCTTCTTCTTCTTCTTCTTCTTCTTCTGCACTGCTGAGTGAGTAGCCACTATCACTGTCACCATCATCTTCACTTTCTGTAAGATTCTCCAGCAGCTTCTTTATCTCATAGTCATCTGTATCTAGCTCAACCCTTCTCTCTTGATTTAACGCCAATTTTTGTAGCAGATACCACCTCACACCTTTCTTCTTAGAAGGAGCACTTGTTGTCTCCTTTTCTTTCCCTTTTTCACCAGTGATGTCATTCACATGTCCTTCCTTCAGAAGTTTTGCAGAAATGTACAAGGCAGGAGGACAATTGGTAGTCTTTTCAGATGAGATTCTGATAGGATGTGTAGAAGATATGGGTAAAACTTGAGACAGAATTAGTCCAGTGATTAAGCAAGGAAATGGGAGCAGAATGGAGTGTGATTTAATGTCACTGAAATCTCTGATGAGATTAAACACATGATTATCAAAGTTAATTGGTAATTTGGACATGATTTTATAGAGAAAAACATCCATATCCTTGTTGACTCTAGAGGGTTGTTTAGTAGGAGTCCAATTAAACCTAGCAATCTTATGAAGCACAGCAGCACACAGAGTGAGTGATGAAGTCTTAATAGAATTGCCATCAAACCTGTTATTCTTTCTTGTAAGGACAAGAGCTACAACTTCCATGTCATAATCAGCACTACTCACAAAAGGGCTAGGAGATCCTAGAAAGTCATTGATTATCTTAGGGGTAAAATCTAAAGTAAGACCCCTCACAAATACTCTGCCATAGGCTGGATCACCCTCAGCAAAGACACTAGGACTTAAATTGGCATAAAATTCCTTAACAACCTCAGGAAAATAGGAGTCAGGATAGCATATTGTTCTTTCTAAACCAACATCTGTTAACAACTTCTCAACATGCACCTGAATGTGCTGATAGCTAGCCAAATTTAATTTCCTTTCAGAATGAATTTCCTTACTAGCAAGAGAACTGAACCTATCAAACATATTTTTATTCCAGAATCTAGGATCAACCTCATTGAATAGAGAATCATAAGCAAATTTAACAGAGATAGGATCATTCTGTAGGTTTCTACGAGCACGTTTCTTAGACATGTGTTTCTTAGAGGAAGAAGAATCACTTACCTTGGCCTTAGAGCCTATAATGGTTTGGGACTTATTGATGAAGTCTCTAAGAGTGCTATCATATTCATAGTTGAGACAGGATTTATTAGGAGAATAGGAAGACATGGTTTCAATCTTGGTTGCAACTGAACTTAGAACTACGCAGTGTGGGTTTTACAGAGAACCTAGGGTTTTTAATAGAAAGAGAGAGAGAGTAATTCTGATTTTGTTATTGAATTGGGATAGTAAAATAAATTAGTATAAATAGCAATTAAGTCTAAATCTTTTTACAATTAGAAAAAGATACACCCAAATCAAAGTTGAAACAGATTTTCTGAAAAATAGGAACTTTCCTTGCAACAGATATTTAAAGTTTGAATTACAAGGAAATCACGAAGGATATTGCTTTTAGTAAGATAAATTCAGCAAATTATGTAGATATACATTCCAAAAATAAACAGATTTATCCAAAATTTCGAATTTTAAGGAGTTGAAGTTTTGAAGGAAATTTGACTTGTTTCAAGATAAAGATAGCAATAATATCAAGATATAGAACTTTGAAAAACAAGACTCTAGCCATTTACTCAAGAAGATATGTTTATCATAGAATAACTTTAATAAAGATTAAAACTTAGAAACTTATATTGAGCAAATCCATTTTTCCTCTACAGAAAAACTAGATTGATGACCTCAGCAAGGAAAGAGTATTATAAGTGATGTCAAAAATAACAAGACTTTGTCTTGGCTTTTTCATTTGATTTGTTAACTATGATTAGTATCATAGGCAACATTACAATCATTAGACAAACACTGATCTGTTATGTATTTTGAGAATGTGGTTTCAACTGGTGTTGCAACTGAGCTTGCAACAAGTTTGTTAAAATTTACACTTTGTGCTTGCAACTCTATTAACAGAGAGGTTTTAAGACAAGTTACCTCACATATGTTTTTGAGACACCAATTAGCGGCTTTTTCAAGACAAAAACTTCATAGCTCAATCAAGACTTACCTTAGAAATAAAATGTATTAAAGGTACTCAAAACAGACATATATAGCAAGAGTATTCAATTAGATCTATAGTGACATACCCCTATATCACTTCTTAAAGATTCAAATTTGTTTGTATCAAGGGGTTTTGTGAAAATATCTGCTAATTGTCTTTCAGTTGAAACATGTTCTAAAATTAAGCTCTTTTTTTCAACTAGTTCTTTGATAAAATGGTTCCTTAGATCAATACGTTTAGTTCTGGAATGTTGAACTGGATTCTTTGCCAAATCTATAGCACTTTTGTTATCACAAAACAGAGTTAACACTTCTTGTTTAATATTATAATCATTTAACATCTGTTTCATCCAAATGAGTTGAGTGCATCCACTTCCAGCTGCAATATATTCTGCCTCAGTAGTAGATAAAGAGATGCAGTTTTGTTTTTTACTAAACCATGAAACTAGATTATTCCCAAAATAAAAACAACCACCAAAAGTGCTTTTTCTATCATCTATATTACCAGCCCAATCTGCATCACAGTAACCAACAAGAAAATGGTTTGTGTCTTTAGAATACCATAGACCAAGGTGAATGGTGCCTTTTACATATCTTAAAATCCTTTTGATAGCTAGAAGGTGAGATTCTAAAGGGTTTGCCTGATACCTGGCACATACTCCAACACTTAAGCAAAGATCTGGTCTACTAGCAGTTAAGTAAAGAAGACTACCAATCATTGATCTGTAAAGACTAGGACAGACACTCTTACCTTTATCATTCTTGGACAATTTTAAAGTAGTACTCATAGGAGTTTTTTTTCTCTTTACTATCACTTAGACCAAATTTCTTTACAAGATTATCAGCATACTTGCTTTGGCATAGAAAAATGCCCTTTTCATTTTGTTTAACTTGCAATCCTAGGAAGTAAGTTAATTCTCCTCCACCACTCATTTCAAATTCATTCTTCATATTAGAAATAAATTCAGCAATTCCATTGTCAGATGTGAAACCAAACACAATGTCATCAACATAAATTTGAGCAATGATGATATCCTTTGTAGTTTTCTTAGTGAACAGAGTTTTATCAACTCCCCCTCTGTTGAAACCTTTTTCAATTAAGAACTTGGTTAGCCTATCATACCAAGCTCTAGGAGCTTGCTTTAAACCATACAAAGCCTTTTTCAGTAAGTAAACATGTTCAGGGAATTTTGGATCTTCAAATCCTTTGGGTTGACTCACATAGACTTCTTCTTGAATGATACCATTTAAGAAGGCACTTTTAATATCAAGTTGAAATAGCTTAAAATCATATAAACAAGCAAGTGATAGGAGCATTCTAATAGATTCTATTCTTGCTACAGGAGCAAAAGTTTCAACAAAGTCTATTCATTCTATTTGAGTGTAACCTTGAGCTACAAGTCTAACTTTATTCCTAATAATGACTCCATCTTCATTACTTTTATTCCTAAAGATCCATTTAGTCCCTATAACATTTTTATTAGAAGGTCTGGGTAATAAAGTTCATACATCATTTCTCTCAAATTGAGACAGTTCATCTTGCATAGCTAAAATCCATTCACTATCTTTCAAAGCTTCTTTTATATTCTTAGGTTCTAACAGTGAAGTATAGCAAGAAAAGTGAACAACATCATTCCTTTTACCTCTGGTTTTCATACCTGAAGTGACTTCTCCTATGACATTGTCAAGAGAGTGATTTTTCTGAGTCCTTACATAGCGAGGCTTGCTTGTAGTTTGATTTGGAGATATTTCCTCTTCTTCTTCAGAATCTGTTGTATTTAATTTGGGTTTCAACCTCGATTTCAACCTCGGTTGCAACTGGACTTCCATCCACTATTGGATTGACTGTTTGCTGAATTTCTCCTGTAATTCCTGATTCTTCATCATCACCTGTAGTCTCATCAACATCTTTCAAGTCATCAAATATCACATTATAAGATTCCATGACACAATTTGTTCTCAGATTAAAGACTCTAAAAGCTCTACTGTTTTGGGCATAACCAAGAAAACCCCCTTTGTCACTTTTAGAATCAAATTTTCCAAGATGTTCTCCATCTTTAAGAATGTAACAAACACACCCAAACACTTGAAAGTACTTGACATTAGGTTTTCTACCTTTCCATATTTCACAAGCAGTCATGGTAGTACCTTTTGTAATATACACCCTATTAACAATATGGCATGCAGTGTTAACAGCTTCAGCCCAAAACCTTTTGGCAAGTTTCTTAGAGTTAAGGATGACTCTAGCCATTTCCTGAATAGTTCTATTCTTTCTTTCCACTAATACCATTTTGTTGTGGAGTCTTTGGTGTAGAAAACTCATGACTTATGCCTAAAGAGTTGTAAAAATTGCTAAACTTGCTGTTTTCAAATTCAGTTCCATGATCACTTCTGACCCTAATAATTTTACCAATGGTGGAACCTTTTTTAAGTTGCAGTTTTAAGCACAGAGTTTTAAACAGTTCAAAGGTTTCAGTTTTATCCCTTAAAAACACCACCCAAGAATATCTAGAGAAATCATCTACAACTACCAAAATATACTTCTTACCACCAATACTTTCAGTTTGCATAGGACCCATTAAGTCAATATGCAGAAGTTCTAGGACTCTCTTAGTGTAGATTTGACTAGTACTCTTGTGAATACTCTTTATTTGTTTACCTATTGCACAATCCACAAATACCTAGAGTTTTAGCACTGAGTTTAGGAATACCTCTTATCAATTCTTCTTTAACAAGTTTATCCAAGGTTTTATAGTTTACATGACCAAGCCTTTTATGCCAAATATCAACATTGTTAGTAATAGCTTGATTGCACTTATTCTGAGGCAATTCTTTTTCAGATTTTTCAAAAATGTAGCAGCTATTTGCTGATCTCACTCCTGGCATGACCAGATTAGTAATAAGGCACTTATCTTTGTTAAACTTAACAATCATCTTGTTGTCACACAGCTCACTAATACTGATAAGATTGGCTTTTAAACCATCTACAAGAAACACATCATTAATCTCAGGCATTCCAGGTTTGTTTAAGATTCCTTTTCCAATAATTTTACCTGTATCTCCACCTCCAAACACAACAGTGTTTCCTGTAAGATTAATAACATTTTTGAGAGCACTTGAAGTACCTATCATGTGCTTAGAACAACCACTGTCAAAGTACCAATCATCAGTGGTAACAACATTTAAAGAAGTAATAACAGCTTTATTGTTGGCAACTGGATTATTGTTACTTTTAACTCTCCAAATCCAATTCATTTTTTTATTCCAAGCTGGAATCAATCTATTTCTCTGAGAAATATACTCCTTGTAAATTTTTAAATAACACCTGATTTCTAGATGTCCAGGTCTTTTGCAAAAGTTACACAGTTTTAGATCAAAAGCAGTTTTACCCTTAAAATTGTTCAGTTTTTTCTTGGTTGCAACTGTAGTTCTAACCTTATTGTAAAAAACATGAGCTTCAGTTTTAACAAGTGCTTTAACAAAAGTAGTTTTACCAGTGCTTCCATAACCATAGTAACCCAAACCACTGTTATCTTTAGAGCCTCTAGAATAGGATAACATGTCATCTAGTTTTTCTGAAGCAGAAACATTCAGCAGTTTTATCTTCTTCCTGGTTTCAGTCAACTCAACCAGTTGTGTATTAAGTTGATCAGTGAGATCTTTTATCTCATCCTTTAGATTAACATTAAGTTTGTTTAAGATCAAGGATTGTTTACTCAAACTTTGATATTTTTCATAAAGAACAAGATACTGATGGGTAATATTATCATCTGAGGGCTCTTCTTCATCACTACTGTAGGTTTTAAGAGCAGTTATAACTATAGTTGAAACTGACTCACAATCACTTTCATACACAGGTTCTTTTTCAGTGATTTTTCCCATAAAATTAACAAAGTTAGATTCATTTTCTTCATCACTATTGTTCTTAGATTCACTGTCACTATGAGTAGTTATATAAGCACTTTTGTTTCTTTTCAATGTATTGGCACACTCAGCTTGAATATGACCAAATCCTCTACACTCTCTGCATTGAATTTCTCTGGATTGATAGTCTCTATCATCTTTTTCTTTTTTATTCCACTTTCCCTTAGGATTATTGGTAAACTTATCATGAGCTTCTCTTTTCTAAGACATACCAGGATCATCCTGTCTTTTCTTATAAAACTTTTTGTAGACCTTTTTAGCAAAGAAAACTAACTGTTCTTCATCATGCAGATTCTCACAGAGTTTAGATTCAGATTTCTTAGCTTGAAAGGCTATTCCTTTTTCTGTTTTCTTGGGTTTTAAGAATTTAAGTTCATGAGTGCTTAGATTTCCCATAAGTTCTTCAAGTTTTAAGTTTTCTAGATCAGTTGATTCCTCAATGGCAGTTACTTTAATTTCAAACCTTTCTGGAAGAGACCTAAGTGTTTTCTTTACAAGTTTATCATCACTGTATTTTTCACCTAAGGTTCCAGCTTGATGAGCAATGTGACAGATTCTACCATTAAATTGTTCAATTGTTTCATCTTCTTCCATTCTTAGGTTTTCAAACTGAGTAGTTAACTGTTGCAATTATAGGCTTTTACTTTAACAGTTCCCTCAAATGTTACTTGTAAGATATCCCATGCCTCTTTGGTAGTTTCACAGTAAGAGATATACCTGAATACGCTTAGAGTTACACCAGCAAAAAATAGGTTTATTGCAGTTGAGTTTGCACTTGACTTTCTGTCTTCATCAGCAGACCACCTATCTTCAGGTACATAGACCAGTTCATCATCACCATTAGTGACAGTTGGAACTTCCCATCCATAGAGTACAGACTTCCATGCTTGTTCATTTTGCTGTTTGATGAATGATCTCATCCTTATTTTCCATACTCCATAATTAACTCCTCCTTCAAGCAATGGAGGTTTGTTGAATGCGTTTCCTTCACTCATTAAGTCCATCTTTACTAGAACACATGATCCACACTAAGTAATGTCTAGTGTGAAGCTCTGATACCAATTGAAATTCCTATCCGCTGTTCTAGTTGCAGTTTTGCAGTTAGGTTACAAGTGAAGTTGCAACCACAGTTGGAACCTAAGTATATTAATGGACAGAACAATATAGTTAAATATACTTGAGTTAAATTACACGCACATTTAACAACGGAGTTCACCCAACTGGGCTACGTCTCCGGGGCACTTACCCAGATTATGATATTATAAAAGCTTACAATATAGGATTCAAGTCTTAGTGAAAAACTCTCAGACTCCCTCTAGGTTTTTCTGCCTATCTCTATATTGCTCCTACATTATAACTATCACTTAAAAATCAATGGCATCCCACCATTGTTTTCTTTTAAAGCTCACTGTGTATTCTCTCAAGAATGAGTTCTTTATAATTTAGAACACACACATTTTACAAGCATAGTTATCAACTATATAAATGAGTAAAAACAATCTTCTTTCTTCAAGATCTTTGATGATTGCTTTTGACTCTTTTGATTGACTTCAATCCTTCCATAATGCACGAGATACTTCAGCGTAGGATTGACCTCAATCTTCATAAGATAGTACCTGTTAATAACTAGCTTGGAAATAGGAGTTAATTCATTACTTAAACAAGCAACATATAAGATAGTATCTTTTAGAGATAAAATCTTTCTAAGTATATTTATGAAATATTAACTCCATATTTCATTCAATCTTAAATGTATCATACTGATTTTGATAAAGAACAAAGATTGAAACAAGTGATAAAGATTTGCATAAGAATAGATATATAGATTGCCTAGTTTAAAGTAAACATATCTTTAAAAACTAATCTACTTATATCTTTTAGGAAACATCTTTCTTATCACTTTAATATTCTCAATATACATAAACTAAATCTTTAAGAACATATGAAAATATATCCTACATACTTTAAAATAAATAATCATCATTAAAGAATAGTAATGCAGAATAAAAAGGACTGAACAGAATCCTGTCGAACAGCAGGTTGGAACTGTGGTTGCAACCTTACTTGGAACCAAAGGAACAGAACCCTGCAGAACAGCAGGTTGGAACTGTGGTTGCAACTGAGGTTGCAACCTTACTTAGAACCAAAGGCTGTCTCAATTCTTAACATACAACTAGGATTATTTAGTTCAAACCAATAGACAACAAATAGTACATGGACCAGAAATCTGGTCCTAACAATTATCATCCGCCATAGGTTAATGACGCTCATAACCAATAGCGTTGCTCGAGATAACCAGAGCTTGAGGCAGGGCGAGGTGCACAAAGTACGCATTGCTCGTGAGAAGGTCATGCAAGAGGGTTTTATGACGTATGATTATGATTATATTGAAAGGGTCACCAATGTAACCCAATAGTTCCTCGTCCGTCTCAAACAGCCTCAAGTCGAGGAAAATCGTCTTTTCCGAACGTCCTGACGTCTGCTATTAGCTTACAGCCCTGTTTTTTTGTTTGAGTAGGCCCATTTCCGAAGAAGAGACAAATAAAAACATACAGAGGTGACGTCCGTGGCAACGAAAAAATTGAGAAAACAAATACAAACCCCCCCAACGACAGCTTGCATAACACAAACTCAACAAAATAAACATAAAACGTCGAACTAAGTACTCACAACAGTTATTTGATAACCATCATGGATGCTGGCAAGGAACTCGTACCGAAGATAAAGGAACGAAAAAAAAAGGAGAAAAAATGGTACCAAAGATTACGTTGATAGACCTTCGGGAAATATGTAGGACATCATCGCGGAAAAACCGAGCGTGTAACTTCGTGGGAAAGTCACTGGCAGAAGTGAGTTAAAGGAGATGATTAAATGGGAAAATATGAGTGAGAATACTAAGGCAAGGATGTAACAAAGAGTTACGGTAGAGGTGACTTATCCCTTTAATTATATCAAAGAGGTAATTGATAAAAAAAAAAAAAGTTAATAAAAAGTAGACGTGGAAGTACTTCATCACCAAGTAACGCTCAAGAACGTTTAAAAACGAGTCTGAAAGGGTTAATCACGAGACTTGATGAAACCAACTCCTCCGACTAGGGAGCAGTTGACGTAACTAGAAATAAAATCAAGTGGGAACTCAAAATTTCCGTACGTAATCACCGTTTCAAATAAAAGTGGATAAAATCAGCCGTATTAATTGGTCCTGAGAAATACAATTACAGAAGTTTAAATCGAACTAAACAAGTATAAAACGCGACAAGATATGTAGCATGCTGAGTCAAATAATAATGTTCCAAAAGCCGAAACAAACTCTGGATTAGTGTTACTGGGGAATTTGCCAACTTATAACAACAATCTCAAACCCAGCGTTACTCACGTAAGGTGGATTCAATCCATAGAAAATGTATTAGTTAATGACTTCTCTATGATTATATCGAGAGCAGAGGTATCAAAAGCGTAAATAAATGTAAAAACACTTGACTGATAATCTGAAATTTTCTGGATTACAACGAATTTTGAACACAAACTGGGGATTCTAACTGCTAAAACCACTCATACGAATTATAAATAACTGGATAAATTAGAAATATAATGGGAAATAACTGAAAATAAACTGTTGAAATAATGATAATTGTTGAAAAGCTTGTAATGTAAATGTGTTTGATTTTTGTTGATGATTTTTTTTATTCGGGGGTACTTCCTATTTATAGACTGGAGCTTTCAACTGCCCTATGACGGTTTTTTATTTGAATCTTGGTTTTTGGCTCCAACTTTTGCCGTTATTTGCGAATTCACCCCAATTCTTCTACTACTTTTTTTTACTGGCGCATGTCCCTTCCTGGATTTATTTGCAACGTTGGTCTTTGCTTTTGTTTCGTTATTCTTGATGTCCTTCTAACTCTTTTAATTTGTATTATTAGGTCTTCCATGTTTCGTTCCTTTCATTTTTAGTATCCAATAATTTTTCTGGTACTAACAATGCCTCTTTATTTGGTTAGCGGAGGTGACAACTTTTATGAACCAATCAAATGAATGACTCCTTTTAGTTAAATTATGTATTATTTTTCTTCTCGAAAAACAAAAAGACTTTTCCAGAGAATTTCTAGCCCACACGCTTAAATTATGATGGCTTTGGCTGTTGGGGTGTACCGTTGGGAAACTGTACCGTTCCTCTGGTTTGTCTCTCTAGGGTTTATCCTTTTACCTTTCAACTTGTCTCTTTCTCTCAATGCTTTCTCTTTGCTCCCTGTGGAGTTCTTTTTTCATTACGCATATTACTCATATCTATTAGGAAAGCGAGATGGTCATTCCCACGTCTACGTGGCTGTCTACGTGGCCTTCTTTTTTAATCACTGAATTCCTTTTCCTCCCATGATTAAATGCGCATGTATGACCCGGGATTGTCAATCACACGTCTACGTGACTATTAACCCCACCAAATTGGTACTTTTCAGAATTTTCTGTAATATATTCGATTCCGACAATTTCATTTAATAATCGATAAAATACAAAAAAAAAATTGTATTTTTATAAAATTATTTGATTTTGACTATACAGTAATAAAATATCTGATTTGACTATACGAATTTTTTTTTATTATTTGATTTGATTCATCGAGAAAAACTCTATAAAACGTGAACGTTATTCGTTTAAAACATCAAACCAAAACTTGAATTCATTTTATCATATTACTATCTCTCTAGCTGATTCTATAATTCGTGTTATCAAGTATGAATAACAATTATAATATTTGGGGAATGGATCTTAATTTATCTCATCCGGATAATACTCACCAAAACACCCAATTTCCAATCGTCTTAATCAAAATATTTTTTTTCTATCTCAAAATATCTATTTCCCGACTGATCCGTATGGTAATGCTCAGTTTTCTTAGGATCCATATTTCAATAATCATCTCAACCCGTATTTTGATAATCAGTTTGTAAGTGGTGACTATTATTACATGAGTCACCAACCTGGTGCATCACAAGAAGTTTTTATAAGTCAGTTTGTAGAAAGACAGCGGGATCATGATAAATATAACGAAAATCAACAATCAGATAATAACGAACATAATATTAATTATTCGCCAACTGAATTCGGGATATGTTATGATTATAGAAATCATTTTCAAAGTACTTTGTTTTGTCTCAAAAAATCCTTTCCATATTTTAACTAATTGGCTGTTTTTATGTATTGCCAAAACCACGTGATATACTCCGTTTAATGTTATAGGTAAAAATAATTATTTATATTTTTTTTTTTGTTAAAACTGGGGGAATTCAGCGATTAAAGAAAGGAAACAGCCACGTAGACGTGGAATTGCCAATCTCGGGTTTCTAATAGATATGAATAATATGGGTAATGAAAAAAGAACTCCCCTTGCTCCCTACTATGACTTACTGGGGCGATTAATCCTTCTCCTACTTGATTACCTAATGAAATCCATCAACTCGTGTGTCGTTCCCACGTTGCTGAACTTATTCCTACCGACCCAAGTAGCCCTATTCTTGGTCCTACCTTCGATCCTGAGAATACGGACTTGTTGACTACTTACTACCCTTTCCGTAATAATATCGAGGTTTTGCATCACTTTTCTCATCTAAAGTGGACGAATTGGCTCGATCCCTCTTCTAAGAAACCCACTTCCAGTAACAAGTGTATTCGCACTTGGCCGCTTTGCCAAGATTATTGGGTTAATTGGGTGAACCGAATGAGTAATTTCTTATCTGATGAGTGGGATATTCTCGGAATTACCAAGATGATCCGTCTTTCCACAAATGTGGGTTATCCAGACCTGGCTTTGATCGGTGCTGATGCGTGTTTCTGGTCTCATTCTTGCAACTCTATACTTTTAAACTGTGGGTTCTTGGCCCCCACTCTTCTTGATGTGACCCAGTTGACAGGGCTTCCCCTTATGGGGCGCGATGTTAGACGTGATGCCAGTATTTTGATGGCCCCACATGCCGAAAAAGAGAAGTACAACCTTCCATGTCCCGCTTCGATAAGTTATTCGGATTTTTTTTAGGCATTATGCTCGTATTAATTCGAAGGAGCCCCCTCAAAAACAAGAAACAGTTGCCTTTTATGTGTACTGGAGTACTTATTTCATCGTTTACGTTCCTGGTGACAAACCTAGCAAAGAGCTGATTACCCTAGCTTGTTGGTTGGCATGGGTTGAACCAGTTGCTTTAGGCCCTACTCTCCTTCGCTCGTTGTACGATGGTATGAATGATTTTGTTGACAAATACATCGTCACTTCCACTCGAGGTCCTTTATTGTTGCTTCAGGCTTGGCTCTTAGCCTATTTTCCCTATTTCAGATGTAAATTACCTTCAGACCATGATATTAGTCCACATTCTCCCATGCTTCTTGACCCATTCTAATGCTGGGTTTGATTTTAGCGCATACTTTTCTACCTTTTACGAGGTTGATTTGGATGGTGTGATCATCAACTTCTCTACCTATGCACATCACCCCGAGTACTCTGCTGACCTGTTTGAATGTCTTCAAATCCAACCAACAGCGGGATCTCTTGCTAGTGACAATGCTCGCCAATTCTTCTGGGGTGTTATTCTTACCCCTCGATTTCTCCCAGCTGGCAGGATTAAAAAAAAAAAACTCAAACCTTGTACCTCCCAGTCAGTTTGCAAGGCAGTTTGGGCTTACCCAAAGTATCCTCGCTCCTTTATTCATAATAAATACCGCGAGTTGTATCGTCAAAAATCAAAACGAAGGATCCTGAAGAGTTGGCTATTCTTTTCCAAGACTATCTCAACAATGTTGAGAGCCTTGTGTTTGCTTCGTTCAACCTTTCTCCTGGTTATGACGTTCGTTTTGGTGATTGGTGGGGACACATGAAAACGCTCCTTTTCCCCTCATTGTTGGAGGATTCCCTTAAGAGGGTCCGTACTTGTTGTGCTGACGATCCAATCACAGGTATACCTTTGACTTTGATTCCCTCATTCAAACGTTTCTACTCGCGTACTCTTTTGTTTATGTATTTTCATATTTTTAATGCTTCGATATCCAGTCTATGTAGATGGCGGATCCCAAAGCGGTCAATCGAGTTGTCAATCGAGCAACCAAATTGGTTCTTTGAGGCGTCCGACTATCTCCGATCCTATAAATTCTATGAACCTTCGTCAGCGAAAACCTAAAATAGTCATTCCCCTTACCCAAGTTTCTCTTTCTTTGTCGTTTTCCTCTGCGATCTAGGAAGATCAGGTTGTAGAACCTTCTGACGATACTCCTTTGACTCGTTATCCTAAAAGGAGAAAGGTGAGCTTTTTGCCTTATCTTTTATTGGCCCATCTTTATTGGTCCAAATTTTCTTCTTTTGATTTCCCTCATCTGAGATCTTTAAATTCGTTCGTTTGGCTGCTCCCTTTGTCTCGCTTATTAGGTTATTTCTGAGGCTGAATGAGTCGTGACTCCTGATCCAATTTCTATCATCTCGCCTTCTGCATCTACGCCTGATAACGACGGATTGAGCCTTAACGCTTCCGATCTTGTGACTGGATCTGCTGAAACGGTTTGTTTCTATTTTTATGTTTTCACACTCGCCCTCTTTTACTCACTAGGTTCCTTTATTGTTCTAGGGTAATTTACCATCTCCAATTGCTCGTGATTCCGCAAGCCCTTATCACCTTGATAACCCTTCTAAGATGGGTGATTCTCATGATTTGTCCTTGTTCTCTGAAGAACTAAATCAGTTTGACGTTTCTGATATGATGGCTTCTCCTTGTTCATAAGTTATTACCCCAATTCCTGGTGAATGCTTGGATATCATTGCCAACCTTCGCAAGATTTCATCAATTCCATTTCCTATTCTTGGGTTTAATACCACTCATTTTTGTAATGTCTAGTCCATCATTCATGAGCTGTTAAACTATAAACCCCAACTGCCTGCCGAAACGAAACACATTTTATCCTTTCTTTCTGAAGACATTAAGCACTCCTTCGAGCAGTTTCAAGAGGCTGAGTCGAGTTTATATCAGGTTCAGCTTGTTCTGCGTTCTTCTAACGACCTTCAAGGTCGTTTTGGACATCAAAAAGGTGTATATGATGATGCTCTTGTTTCTCTCAACGAGGTTTCCAAAGAGAAACAATCTCTGTTAGCCCGGTTGTCTTCCTTGGAGATTGAAGAAAATAACCTTAAGAAGTCGTTATCCGAAGCTGCTTCTGATTGCAAATCTACCATGCATCTCATTCATCAAAAGAAATTGGAGATTCGTTCAGCCCATCAAACAGAGATTCAAGCTAAAGCTACTGAACCATTTTATGCCAAGAAGTGGGAAAGCCTAGAACGTATTTTATCACAGAATATCGCAGGTTGGCCTATATTTGCTACTTCAATCGTTTTGTTTATTTGGGCTGGGGCCAATAGCATGCCTGTTTTAATTCTTGTTGTCGAACACTTTCTGTGTAATCTTGTCTTTTGACTATTACCTTTTGTAGTCAACTATCGACTAGGTTTATTTTGCTTGATTATGCATTCGTGACTTTTACTTTTCTAAGTCTTTGCATTTATTAGTTTCTAGACCAACATTTCGTTTTTCTAGACTTTTTCTTTATAAACTATTCACTAGTATGTTTCCGTTAAACTTAAATTTTAATTCTTGTCCCAATGGCAAAGCGTTCCTCTATCCCCTCACTAAACCTGTTCAATTTGAAACTAAGATTTCTTGAACTTAGATTAGAAAATGCTAATCGTTAGATCGATAAACTGAAACAAGACATAAATGCTCTGGAAGAAGTTTTAACTTTTTTTAAAGTTCACTCTCTGCTCTTTGGGAGATCGTTTTGATCATAGCAATGTAACCCTGAAGAGAATTAAATCTTTTTAAGTCATTGTATTCCTAGGGTTTGGACTCCTTTTTTGTATTCATGCGTTCTTTTAATATACCATTGTTTATGTTGGCCCAAATGGAGAAACCTATTGTTTATATTCATGAATAGGTTTATCAAATACTTTTTATTCTTTTTCCGGAAAAACCCACACCGGTTATTTTATAAAAACTGCTGAGGTTGATCGTCTCAAATCTGAAAATGTTGACCTATCAATTGCCTTAGCCACTGCTAGCTCGATGTTCTGCAAGAGCCCAAATTGTATCCAAAGACTCTTCCTCTAGTCCTTCCCACGTGGTTCGTTTCTATTCATCTGACTCATCACCAGGTCCTTCAAGACATGGTTTCCTTAAATCTTCTTAGAGGGTCATGTATAACCAATGAAGCCATCGATCGCGTGAAGACTAGTCCTTTGTCTTACTTTGTTCAGACTATTAATTTCCTTATGTAATTTTGTCATTTTTATTTGAGAATTTACCTTTTGTCTTCGCACCAGGTTTCATGTTTTTCGGTTTATCGTACAACTTGTTTCAATTTGTGTCATTAACTGGTATATTACTTTCCTCTGCTATTCCCTATAGGGTAAATCATGCGTGTGGGACTAACCGTCATATTTAGTCAGTCTATTTTTGGCTACTATTTTGGTTTTTCCAAACAAGTGCTTTAAATTTATCCGTTTTATCTTTTCGAGGCACATCATTATTCCTCGTGTCAAACGTTTATTTTTCCTCCATATAAGAACCCATAACCTTGTATATATAGGTTATTTCATTCTCAAACTTATACACTTATTCCACTCCATGGATGATGCTCATAAAGTTGCTGCTCTTTACCAAGAACTGTCTAACCTACAAACTGAAAAGATCGTACTTTCCAATGAACGAGATTCCCTAAAGATAAAAATTACTAATCTTGAACTGAAAATTAATAATCTTGAGACTGAGAACTTGAAATTACAAGATGTTATCATCGATCAGCATTCTACGAATTTTGGGCCCGACTCTCACTCCAAATATATTGGCATTAAGATAATCGATCCCTCTATAGAAGTAGGGAATGACGATCCCATATCCTCTTCTCATCCATAGTTTACCGTTATTTGTTTGTCGTTGTCGCGTCCCGTATTCTGAAAAACCCGACTTGTGAATATAAATATCAGTTTTAAATAAAAAATGCAATAATAAGGATTTCAATCATTTTAATTTATAAATACAGAGCCAAATACTAAAACAAGTTATTCCGATTATCACATTTGGTAGATCTATTGGTCTAAGAGTAACCAATGATTTTCATATGTGATAATAGAAGAAAAAGAGCTCAAACGAAAACTATAAAAATCGACATGACCTTTGCGTTTCTATTTGTTTTTATAAAAATAAACCTGCTTATAAAACCATTCAATTATTAGTGTTGCCAATGCAATTTCACAAAATAAGACAACAGTAAAAACATCATTATTACATAGCTTGTAATCCACCAGATACAAATACAATATAAATGATTGTTTTAAAACGAGACTTGTTCTAAAATAAATAATCTAGTGTGCATGCGGTTAAGAGTGTGTACATTTTAAAACAATCTCGCAAGCAGACAATTCTAAACGTTTTCATGACTGGATCAACACATGTACATCGATAAGAAACAAAATATACAAAAAAAGTAAAGGAGATAAGAAAAGAATCTCCGATTTAACTAAATGGACACAACCACAACCTAGCAGCTACATCTCAACCAATATAATAAACACATGTTATAACTAGATACAGACAATGTCTTAAGCCACACGCAAACAACAAAATCACTTAAATGACCAAATCAGCACAATAATAAATACAATCATTAACCACATCTCAAATTCACCACCACCATTCAGAAGGCTAACACATATAAGATATTTAAAACACAAAATACGCACACTTGATCAACACACACTTTAGCAACACACATTTCATCGACACACACTTCGGACAGAGAAACGCGTCCCATGACCTATTTGCGCAATAAGACCCTCACCCATTTACACGGAGCACCGTGCCTAATTGGGGCCGGTTTCAGAGGGAGCTAATCTCAAGATAAACCGATATTCCTCTTGCGCAATTTACAGCTATATGAACCTCATCTATAGTCCGATGTAAAAACCCCATCTACATCTCACTGTAGCAACCCCATCTACAGTACACACACATCTCATCTTAGAAACCTCGTCTACGATACACACACATTCTTACTTTATTCATAAAATGTAGATAAATGTAAAATAATTTATCACAACATAACACTTCCATAAGTTAACACATTTTATTTCCAATGCAATTCTACAACGAATATAGTTACAGATCAACACATAACCAACAAAACAAACGGTCACAATCACAATAAGATAGATTCGGTACACAAGCAAAATACTAATCCACTTTTGAAGATCAAATCAATTTTATTAAATAACACAATCACCAAACCAACTTGTCACTTATCAAACATTCAACACATAACATATTAGTGGTACTAACTTAGTCGAGCAATTAAACCATTAGAGAAACAATCATACAACTCAAACAATCAAAACAATTAAGCCACTTAAAGTTTAGATTGGTTTCTTCGCCCTTACCAAACCAAACGAGAGCTCGTTTGTCAAAACCCCTAAACTCAAGTCGAAAACCCACCAAAAAATCAACAGACTGAAATCACGGAATCTGGAGAGCTCCTTAACAGCCTTTACATAGTCCCTAAACGCAATCAATAACATATACTGATTAATATAAATTGTTTATTTTCGGATTAAGACTTCTTCCCTATAAAATTATGATTTTAAAAACTAAAATTGAAGGTTAAATACTTACACAGTTAGAAGGGTATCGAAGAGTAGGTTAAGAAAACATATTGGATTGCAAAAACGGAGATCCGAAAACCCCGATAGCGGACTCTGAAGTGGTTTTTCGGATAAACCCAAAAACCACTCACCGACCTATCACCATCAGCCTATTGGGCAGGTCTCCGTCTACTCGTCGCCGGTCCATCACCGTTCAGACCCTCTCCCCGGTGTCCCTCTCTCTCACTCATCTCTCTCTCTGAATTCGTATGTATCTATGTGTATATGTATGTAAATGTGCGACTGTATATATGTATGCATGTCTGTGTATATGTGTGTTTATAATATGTATTTATATCATTGTATTAGTATTAGGTTTTAGGGTTGTCTTTCTTTAATTAAATTACTAACCTATCACAGGTAGTTATTAATTACTAACTCTTGATTGATCCATAGCATTTGTGTTTCAATCAATGTTTTGTGAGATTTTATTTGTTATAAATCTGATATTTACGCCTTGCTAAGGGCTTTGTGTTTAGCATAAGGGTTGCTTTGAGTTTTAAAGGAAAAACTTTTTTAAACTCTACCCTTAAGGAAGAGAAGTTGTAGTGTATGCTTCCCTTGAAGGAAGAGTAATAAATCGTAAGATCCGTTGTGACTTGGGGACAGCACATAGTCTCGTTTGAGGCATACCTGTATAAATCTTGGTGTGTTATTTACTTTACACAATTTACTTTCTAGAATTTATAGATCTACATCTGCATATATTTATTGTTGTCTATCTATATATATATATATATATATATATATATATATATATATATATATATATATATATATATATATATATATATGTTGGGACTTGCCTTCAGAAAAAGAGATCTCTAATCAAAGCAAATGTGTGGATCACTTCATCATTGATTTGATCTTTACATTGATAGCTGATTAAGATCTAACTGCTATATATATATATATATATATATATATATATATGATAAATAGTAGTTTTGTTTAAGGTATAGTTTTTATAAAACAATTAGGGTGGGGCTTTCTACAAAAATGTCTTTTTTTGATAAACCTATTCTACCCCCCTCTAGGTTTCTTCATTTGGGCCAACAATTGGTATCAGAGCAAGTGCTCTTTTTGATTTAAAAACTATCATTTTTGAGATAAAGATTCAATGGAGAACTCTTTTAACTTTTAAAGTAAATCTACTACTAAACAACCATATTTTGATAGCTGCGGATATTCATATTGGAAAGACCACATGCAAATCTTTTTCATGGCTTATGATCTTGGTGCTTGGAAAAGTATTTGTTCAGGATACAAGATTCCCACCGTTGATGGATCATCAAGCGAAAAGGATTTGGATAAATACACAAAATATGAAAATGAGCTTTGTAAGGCAAATGCCAAAGCGGTGAATACCATCATATGTGCCCTATCTCAAAGCAAGTATGATAAGATCTCTTAGTGTCCAACTGCTAAAGAGATGTGGGATAATAAGTGAGCTCTTTTACATGAAGATTCATCCCAAGTGAAAGAGACCCAAATCATCATGCTTGTGCATGATTATGAAATGTTTTACATGAATGATATAGAAAGCATTTCTAATATGATGGGTCACTACACTAAGATCAAAAATTCCTTGAGATCACTTGGAAATGTTTTCAAAGATAAGGAAATGACCGTGAAAATCATGAGAAGTACATCTCGAGATTGGGAATCGAAAGTGATTGCTATCCTTGGAAGTAAAGACTTGGATAAGTACACTTTGAATGAACTTCAAGGATCACTCTCAACTCATGAGTTGATGACTTAAATGGTCATAAGATTGACGATGATGTTAAAGTCAAGAAAAGTCTAGCTTTTTCTGGTCAGGCGAAAGATGATCTCCTCAATGATGAGAATGTTGCTTTATTTGCAAAACGTTGGAATAAAACTATGAAACATTGGAAGAATAAAGGTTGATTCAATTCGAAAAATAAGTTTCAATCCAAAGTCGTTAACAACAATAACTCGAAGGATGACTCAAAGAGGGAAAATGAATCCAATAAGATCATATGATACGAGTGTCACGAAGTTGGTCATATGCGCAACGAATGCCCAATCTACAATAAGAAGATGAAAGGAAAAGGAATGAAACCCATTCGAGCTTTTGGCACATGGGATAACAGCGAGTATGAAGAAAGCGGTGACCAAGAAGATGAGGCCACCTTTATGGCAATTGAAAATCTATCCTATGACGAGATAAGTAACTGTTCATTTAATGTAGATGAATTTGATTTAATAGATGAACATAATAAGTTGCTTGAATTGTTTAAAATACTTGCATATAAATACAAGAACTTGGACTATGAAACACTCTAGAAACTAAGTTTAAAAGACTAAAATACCTAGAAATCAATTAGAATCCCAACCTAAAACAAACGAAGTCTCAAGATTCGTTGATAGTCCATATGTTGATGATGAGTGTAGGCTTGCCTATGAAACACTCTATAATGATCTTGAAAAGGTCAAGACTATTTAAATACGATCTAGAAACTAACTTACAATCTACGCTTAAGGAAAACACTGAACTCAGATTTAGAAATGAGGAACTTGTTTCTCTTAACTTAGATGTTAAGAAGAGTAACGCTAGACTTGCACAATTAGACTGTGTCAAGAAACGCACTTGTTAAGTGATCCTATTCTTAATGAGATACTCCAATCTAAGAGACACCATAACAATAGAAGTGGAGTAGGATTCAATCCTAATCACAAATATACCGGTAAGACAGTTTTTGTCAAACCAAGTAGTGATCACCTAAACCCAAGGTTGTTGTTGAACAAAGGAAAGTACAACAACATATGCCTAGACCCAATACTTATCACTCTAGTTGTACGTGTATGAACCCTCAAACCCATCCAAGGTACGCTAGACAAAAACCTATGACTAAGGCTAGAACGCAAAACCAAAGACGTAATGTCGTTAAAAAACAAACAAATTTTAGAACATTACATCCATGCATGCACTGTAATATAAATGAACATTACTCGATTGCATGTCCATACCATTTTAAGGTCGATAGAAAAGATCTAAAATGGGTACCTAAGATATGCCAAACTAACATGGAAGGACCCAAAATCGACAAAGGGTACCAATGACTGTATTCTATTTTGTAGGTCTGCCTGAAGTCCAAGTCTGACGATAGATGTTATCTAGATAGTGGATGTTCAAGGCACATGACGGGAGACAAGAGAAAGTTCAACTCTCTCCGACCTAGCAATGGAAAAGTCATGCTTGGAGACAACACCAAGAAGAACATCGTTGGTATAGGTAACATTGGCAACTCTCCAAACCTTATTCTTTAAAATATAGTTTACGTAGATCGTTTGCAACATAGTCTACTAAGCATTAGTTAATTTTGTGATAAGAATTATAGAGGTGGATTTAATTAGTCACACTGCATAATAGAAAGCATTGCTTCTAATAGAACTAGCTTATACACTCTCAAGATCAGTAGCTATACCTTTATATATTGAGTGACAAAAGAGAGATTATATTGGGGAAAATATTGTAATCATTATATTATATTTGTGTGTGTGTCCAACTTTTGTTTACACTATCCATCACATCGATCTTAGTGTTAAACAAAGTTGTTGTATAAACTTGTTAATTGTACAACTTTAAGTGTGTAGATCTTAGATCTACTTATCTCGTTTTTGAGACTTACTGTTGTGGGTAGCTTTACCCCATAAGGAGAAGCGTAGACGTGGGTAGCTCTGCCCCTAATGAGGAGTGTTGTAAATGGTTGCTTTGTCCTCAAGTAGAAGTTTTAATAAAAGGTAACTCTGTCCTAAAGAAGGAGTGGGTTAATATAAAAAGCTCAAAATCCGAGTTTGGACTTGAGGACAGGATGTAGTCTCACATTGAGTCGATTTTGTATAAATCACGTGTCAAATATATTCTTTCTTACTCTTTGTATTCAAATCATTATTATTATACATACAATATACATACAATATTTATACATATTTATATATATATTAGAAGACTTTATTTAATCTTGTTTGGCTCAAAGCTAAATTATATGCGAAGCAAACGTCTAGATCAACTCTTTGTTGATTAGATCTAGTCGTCGATAGGTGGATAGTCTGAAGCAAACGTTTGGATAAACTTATCTTGTATAAGATCCATTCGTTGATAGCTGGACAACTTAGTGCGCATCTGAACTCAACTATTATTGTTGATAATATACTTCCATTGTGTTTGTTTGATTGTTGGCTGGGTGTGGCTCTTAACTGTTAGTTGCTATATACGTATATTCTTATATTCGTTTCTCATATATAAATATATAATATATAGTATCTATCCACTACACATTATTTTTGAATATATATTTATATAATGTTATATTTTATATAGTTTTTAAACTATTAAAGACTTTACTTATCTTAACGGAGGAAATTTTTTTAAAAAAAGGTAGATAAACCTATTCAACCAACCCCCACCCCCCAAGGTATTCCTCTAAGTCCAACATTGGGTTTGATGTACGACACCGGAAACTGGTACTTTCCACTTTCACCCAATAAATCAACAGTTGGACCGCCAGTTTTAAATCTTTCGAGTAACTACTGGTGAACACTTTTCCTCTTGCCTCTCCTTTTCCTTGTTGGATCAGGATCTTCTTATGGGTCTGTTTTTTTTTTTTTTTTTGCCTTTTTAGCTTCTATTAATCTTTATTAGCATTCAACTTCTTCTTTAGCCAACTTCTCTTTAATTGCCGTGATTTGACTCAGATTTTCCTCCTCTGTATGACAAACCCTTTTCAATATATGTCGTCTATGAGTGTTCCTTTGAGCATCCATACTTTTTTTTCATCCTTTTAGACTGTTGGTGATTTTCATTACCCTCACGGTACCTTCGTTCCTTTTGTGAAAAACTTCTATGCACTCTCCTCTTTTGCGTATCGCTTGGAGATATGTACTGTTTTTCCATCAGAAATTTGGCATGTTGAGCTTGTGTCCATTTATTCTGAACAAGATTCTAGTTATTTACCATTCGAGAGTGATTTCCTCTTTTTCCAAAACTGCCTTTGAAGGCTCTGTTATCATTCCTTTCAGTTCCATCATTGTACTGGTATTGTCGAAGCCGTTCTTTTCTTACCCAGACTAATGTATCTATATTCTCTTCTTCATAAAACTGAGGAATACAATCCTTAATTGGATGAACTGGTTCGGCATTAATGGTGAACTCCGTCTTGTGGATGATACATATAATTGCCATTTGGACCAAAGATATATGGGTCGATCCCTTTGTATATCATTTTTGCCCCCACATATATTTCCAGATCTCCGGCACCCATCGTGTTAAAATGTGGTCTGGCCATGGAATATCTGATTTTTTCCTCCCTTTCAGGCATTTTGGCTTCTTGGCTCTTCACTTCCTCATGACATCTCAGGCACACATGTTGCTCGTTGCCTTTATATTTGTCTATAGTTTTCTGATCCGGTATCACTGCCATGCTTTGGAGCCTATTTTGTTTTTGGTTTTCATGATCTTCATACATGTCATCAGAGTATGCCATTAATGACCTTGGTATATCTAACACCGCGTCACCCACCATTACCATGTTAACTTATGTTATTGGAAACAGATTCCCACCGATGTCCATTTGATCTACCGTTTTTGAATACTGCTACAATAAACCTTTATTAATTAGGTCTTGAAATTAATTTCTAAATGTCATATTAGGTTCCTCTTCTAAAAATGCAACCAAGTTTACGTGGTAGTTGAGTATAATCTTCTCGGGATAACCCAATTATATTGTTCACAAGGAATTTACTTAAGGTCCTTCAAAACGAAAGTGATGCGAAAGAAAATAAAATATTAACGGGGTAAAATGTAACAATCTTACGATCAGGAACCTTTTAATAATTTTTGTAACTTAGAAGACCTTTTTATAATATTTGAATCTTATATTTAGAGAACAAAATACAGATTTTTATTTATGATTAAGAGTGTTTTATTTGTAGTTTTATGAGATAAGGTTTTTCAAGAAATTATTAGCCACCAATTCTATTAAAACATTTATATTAATGCATGAACTTTTCAAAAGTTGCACGCTTGTAAACATAGTATATTTTTTACAAATGGATGATAATAATTAGTAGTACATGAGCCATGATTATTATATAACAAAGTTAAACTTCCTTAAAAATTATAGAGTTTTCTTACTAAGTACTAAATGTGACAAATTTTGTCGACAATTAGTCAAAACTTGATAAACTCACAATAACAACAAACTTTTCTTAATGATAAATAACCATTATTATTGATTGAATTCTTTCTAATCAATATGTAAATGAACAAAATAAATAACGTTAAAAATACGTAATCATCATCAACACAAACGTTTTAACAAGAAAGTGGGGCATTACCCCCTAAACCCTTTATTAAAATAAATCTAACGTAATAATAAGTAATAATACACAATAATAAAATTGAAACATATTAATTAAAGAGTGATAGAATGGTGATACAAAATATTACAAATCCCGGATAGAGGAACCGTGTAGTAATGCCAATTATGGAACTATTACATTTCTAAACTACTGATTTTGAACTTGTCTTTTTATTTTCCGGTTCCCCTTCTTCCTTTGCTGTGATATGTATTTATATACAAGTGAGACATGAATCATTGTGGACAAAATGCACGAAATTATCAAGAAAATTATAGATCAATAGTACTAGTTTTTTTTTTTTTTTTTTGCGTATGATGAAGTAACATGCAATGCATTGAAAGCTCCTGACATTTCTTGACATTGGCAACTATTTCCTTTTTCTTTTTCTTTTTCTTTTATTTTCTTTTTTTTCATTCATAGTCCGAATTTTTGTAGCTCAACTAATGTCTTTAAGATGATAGAATTTGCAAAAACTTTATTATTGAAATTTGTCGGAAATTTTTCATGCTTTTTGAAAATATAAAGATCGTAATTTTCCGACTTCCGTAGGTTTTTTAATCATAGAAATACTAAAAGGGTTTTTTTTTATCCGACTTTATAACATCTTGTTCAATATTGTCTCATAGCGCCGGTCTCTTTATTTCTGCAGTTATAATACAAAAACAAGTAAAATGATACAAAACAATAATTTACATAATAACACTTAAATCATACATTTTATTATCTATTATTTATTAAAACATCATATGATAACCTTTAATATACAACAATATTTACAACTAATCACACACCCCCCAACTAGCACAATACTCATCCCGAGTTTTCAAGATTGAGTTTTATTTTTTAGTTAACTACTCACTTTCGTAGGAATCATAGTTGAATTTAGCATATGCAACAAGCCGTTAAACCTTTAAAGCGTAAGAGGATGAGTTTTGTCCCGCCAGGGTTTACTAAAAGTACACCCACAAACGTCATAAACTACTTCATTTGATTTCAAAAAATATGTCATACTTAGTCTATTAAATTAGTTATCAAATCTTCTCTAATGCAAAAGTGTAGAATAAAAATACTAATTATATAGAAAAGTTTGAAAATATTTTTATGACTCATTTAACTCACTTCGAATTCCGAATAATCGTATATTCTAGTCGATAAATAATTAACAACCGTATAAACACAACTTTAACGTGCAAAAGTTTTTTTTTTCTTACTTTTAAATAGACATTGCTCAACTAGACTTGACTACTTGTTGGGACAATAATAACAACAATATTGTAAATTAGTGACTTTATTTTTTTTCTCTTTTATTTTCAACTTCGCCAATCCACCAACAATTTATTCTTATTTTATTTTTATTTTAATTTTATTTTTCACTTTTCGACTACATATGTTTGCATTTTATAAAGCATATTTGTATACCGGAGTGCATGCAAAGTGAATTATTATTGCAACCCCGTTTACCTATATTTTTACATCGCTGGAGGCACTCAATTCATCAACTTTACCACTATACCGTCAAACCCAATGTTGGATGTCACGTTCAAGGTTTATCTAATACATGATCGCGATAAAAAATACTTAAGCTAATCATTTCATGTTTTTCTTCTTTCGCTCATTTTTTTTTTCTTCTACCACCTTCTAAGCATAATCAATCAATAAATCAAACATGATAGTTCAATCAGTGTGCAATTCTAGGGTAAAAACTTATACGGAAAATTAGTAAACTTTTATACAATTGCTAATTGTTTATAAAAAATATATGATTATTCATTAAAAGATACATAAAAAGTATCATCAAACAATTCTATATAACCGGTCATAATATTTTATACTCTCATTAGCTTGTCCCTGATAACTTTAAGCCGAGACTCACTGAAGTGTGGTATTTTTATTTTTATTAAAAAGGAACTATTACTTGTTCGGTACATATAAGATTAATTATTTACCTAGAATTATTTTATTTTAAATTTAGTTGATTTAAAAGGCTCAATTTATTCTGAAAAAAATTGTCGAGACAGACTATCAAAACTCTTAGATATCATCGTTATGAAATACTAACTCCTGTGTGTCTTAGCATTCGCTTACTCTATCTCCAGGTCACGAGTTCGGTCCCATGAAAGGTGGTTTACTCCATTCATACAAAATAACTTATTATTTTATATAGTTTCATATACATTTATCAAGTTGCAGTGTCTCATCTTTCGCTTACTCTACCTCCTATGAAACATAGAAATCGTAGTAACACATCATCAGAAGCCTTCATCCGACAAATTATAGGGTCGGACACATTAAGTTATTTTTATTTTCATTAATGATAAATTTTATTTTTCCATATAATACTATTTGATCATGTAAGTACTAGTTTTATACACATAATATATATATATATATATATATATATATATATATATATATATATATATATACATATACGGAAAGAGATTACCCATTATGTGTTGCTTATAGTCGAATTTTCCAGACGTTCTCTCCATCTACAGACATGACATCTTGAGCAGGCACATTTTGTAGAGTGTCTCAGCATCATCGCTTACTCTACCTCCAATAAATTCCCACTTTAGAAATCTATTGCCTATTAAAAAGCCACATTTGTCGCATTTTTTCGCATTGTAGCCATTGTCAACTAACCTAAAATCATCTCTACAGTTTGTTCTAGCACATTTATCAAATACATACAGGAAACTTGCTCTTCTTCTTCGAGCATATCAACTTTTACCGCTATATGTCTTTCCTTTTAGTTCCTTCTTCCTCACTTCTTTAGCTTTGAACTGAATTATAGTATTGGCATCCTTAGGGAGCAAAAGTCGTATGCACATCGAAAACACCAATAATCGACCATCTATATGTATATTTCTCAAACCATCTACCATTAGAAGTAAAGAGAAAATAGAAACAAATACATTAGTTTTTTTTTGTTTTTTTTATTTATATATTTACATATACTATTACTACTTTCTTCTCCCCAACTAAATCAACATTGCCCTCAATGTTTTACAAATTATATATGTTAGGTAAGGACATATCTTCACGCGAAAACACGAGGGTACTACTTTTCTTCCTACTATTTGAAGATAAACGTACATAGTCCAAATAATAGGTGGCTATACCGGACCATAAATGCTAGTTAAAATATTGATTTTTGTAAATTGGATTAGCCAAACGTTATGTTGTATCTTCAATTTTAGGATAAGTGAAAAATGATTTTAATCGTTGGCCATTAATAGTTAATTTATTTCCATTTTGTGGAATTTAAATTTCTACCACACCATAGGGAAATATTTTTCTTAAAATATAAGGACCGCTCCACTTTGTTCTAAGTTTACCAGGAAACAAATGAAGTCTTCAGTTGTAAAGTAAAACTTTGTTTAATGATTGAAATTCTTTGCAGAGAATTGATTTATCGTGAAATAATTCCTGACGTGCTTTTTTAGTTTTAGAATTCTTGTAAGCATCATTTCTTATTTCTTCTAATTCGTTTAACTGTAGCTTACGTAGGTTTCCTGCATCAACTTTTTCAAAATTTAGATTTTTAATTGTCCAAAATGCTTTATGCTCTTTCTACAGGGAGATGACATGCTTTTCCAAATACTAGACGATAAGGAGACATACCTAAAATTGTTTTGTATGTTGTACGATATGCCCAAAGTGTATCTTTTAGTCGGTTAGACCAATCTTTCCTATCAGGATTTACTGTTTTTTCTATAATTCATTTTATCTCTCTGTTTGCTAATTCAGCTTATTCATTTGTTTGAGGGTGGTAAGTTATGGCAATTTTATGAGTAACACCATATTTTATTAAAATCCTTCCAAGCATTCGATTGCAAAAATGGGTGCCATTATCACTAATTAAAGCTTTTGGAACTCCAAATCCATAAATAATATTTTCCTTTAAAAAATTTACTATAGTTTTGGCATCAACATTTTTACAAGCAATTGCTTCTACCCACTTACTCACATAATCAACAGCAACAAGTATGTAAAGATTACCAAAAGAATTAGAAAAATATCCCATAAAATCTATACCCCAACAATCAAAAATTTCAATAATTAAAATTGGTGTAAAGGGCATCATATATCTTCTAGACATTCCTCCTAATTTTTGGCATTTATCACAAGCTTTGCAAAATTCATAAGTGTCTTTAAATATTGACGGCCAGTGAAATCCACTTTGTAAAAAATTTGTCGTAGTGTTCTTGGATGAAAAATAACCACCACCTACTTCACTATGACAAAATCTAATGATACTATCAAATTCACTATCTGACACACATTTTCTATAAACTTGGTCAGCGCAATATTTAAAAATATAGGGATCATCCCAATAAAACCTTTTAACTTCATACAAGAATTTTCTACGATCTTGTGCAGTGAAATGTGGAGGTAGTGTGTTTGTGACAAGAAAATTTACAATATCTGCAAACCATGATAGTTGAAACACTAAATAATTGTTCATCAAGAAAAGTCCTATTGATTTTCCATCATCTCTAAAATCATAAGTTAGTCTAGATAAATGGTCGGCAACTAAATTTTCCACCCCTATTTTATCTTTTACTGATACGTTAAATTCTTGTAATAAAAGTATCCAATGTAATAGTCAAGGATTAACATCTGACTTTGACATAAGGTATTTAAGAGTAGCATGGTCTGTAAAGACCACTATTAAAGATCCTACCACATATGAACGAAATTTATCTAAGGCAAATACTACTTCTAGCATTTCTTTTTCTGTTAATGAATAATTCATTTGGGCATTGGTCAAGAGTTTTACTTGCATAGGAAATGGCATACGTTTTTTTATCTCTTCGTTTTCCTAACATAGATCATATTGCATAATCACTAGCATCGCACATAATTTCAAAAGGAAGACTAAAATCGGGAGGTTTCATTATGGGGGCAGAGATTAGCATACTTTTTAAAATATCAAATGCTCTTTGGCATGCCTCAGTCCAAATAAAAGTATATCGTTGACATAGTGGACATGAGTATCTACATTGAAAATATTACCTCATGGACAATTTCTTCTTCCAAGTGTTGTTTTAACACATTGAAAATATTTAATTCGGAAGTCATGTTTCCAAACGATAAGTTCACGATTCCATTTCGATAATTAATTAATGCATTAGATGTTGCTAAGAATGGTCGTCCTAAGATAACATGAATATTTGATTTAGGGTCATGCTCAGGATGCGTGTCTAGCACAATAAAGTCTAAAGGAAAGTAAAAATTCTCAACTTGGACCAAAACATCTTCTATAATTCCTTTTGGAATTTTAATAGACCTATCGACTAATTGTAATGTGACACGGGTTGGTTGTAGTTCTTCTAATTCTAGTTGCTCATACATGGTATATGGCAACAGATTAACACTAGCACCTAGGTCAAGCAAAGTTTTTTCAATTTTATTGTTTCCAATAATACAAGAGATTGTTGGACAACCTGGATCTTTATATTTAGGAGCTGTTTATTTTGAAGAATTGCACTTACTGTCACACCCCAAATTCCATAAAAACGGACATCGAGGCATGACCTTTTTAAATAAAAGAAAAGTGAAACATGTTGGTACAAAATTAAAATTTTAAAAGAAAACACTTGCGAGCTAAAGGAACAATTAATCAATTAAATAAAATTGTTTCCCAAACACGGCTACAAGACGAGATAAAATAAACGAATGTAAATTGTCCAAAGGCTACAACCTCAAAATATAATCTAAGTGAAAAGAAAGCGAAAGCCCCAAACACATGATGTCGCATTGCAACAGCTCTTATCCAAACATGCCAACCTAACTGGTACCTGAAAGACAAAATTATAACGGTGAGTTCCACGCACATAAATAGACGGGACGGCACCACAAAATACCTCACTCCATCCCATAAATGCAAGAACCCACAAACAACAACTACGATAAACAACATATAAAAAGAAATATAATAACATCCTACAACGAGATAAATTAAATAACTTCGACACACAACAATAGCATACATGGACCTCTCACGCCACCTACCCCAGTCCGTAAGGTAGGTCATTCCCTATCCCTTCGGCCGTCTTCTGTCCCCGGAATTAGGGAGAGACAGAGACCATTGCTAACATAAAAATAGATTTATAGTGCGCACTTAGACCTCTCACGCCACTCGTCCCAGTCCGTAAGACGAGTCATTCCCTATCCCTTCGGCCGTCTTATGTCCCCGGAATTAGGGAGAGACATAGACCATTGCTAACAATAAATTAAATATAGTGCACACTGGGACCTCTCACGCCACTCGCCCCAGTCCGTAAGACGAGTCATTCCCTATCCCCTCGGCCGTCTTCTGTCCCCGGAATTAGGGAGAGACAGAGACCATTGCCACTACAGCTAAAACACAAGACCTCGACCAATAATATAAAACAATACAATTATCACATTCTCATACATCACTCTAACGTAATTCAACATAACCCATAATCATAGGTGCTAGATTCACAACTAGCCAAACGCTACAACTTAAAATCTCATTCAGGCATTTTAACAAACACCTTGTATGCATAAACCACAATTCGTCATTATTCAACATAAATTTACCCAATTTCATCAACAACCATAATAACACATAATCAATACATAACAACATGCAAACCCATTCATAATCTCATTAATTCGAAATTAATATGACTCAAGTCTCAACTTCTACAATTCAAACAATTGAATTAAAATTACATCAAATAACCCCAATTAACAATATAATAACATAATTAATATAAAAGGCAGAAATCCCCAATTTATAATAAACGTAAAACCTAATTCTAACATACACCCTCGTCTAGTCGCAATGGATAACCCCCGTTACCTTAGCGTGTAGAGAAGATGCTTCCGGTAAGAATCCGCTAACGTGGTTCTTCTTCTCTTTCCTAAGCTTTGGTTTCTCTCTTTTTCTCTCTTTTCTCTCTTGTTTTAGGTTTCTGTTTTTGAAAAAGTGGGCTGAATTGAATAGATAAAAACTGTTTTGAGTAAGTTTGTGGAAGCGAACTATTTGGTCCCTAAAGTTCTAAAAGTTAACTCTTAATCCAAAAATATAGTTTTACTACTCAAAAATACAAATCTTTAGAAACAAATCTATTGGGTCCTTTTTATTAGTAAAATTAGTAACAGGTTTTTAAAATAAAGTTTTTTGAAAGAGTTTCGGTTTTTGGCTAAAAATTAGTCGAGTGACCGGTTTTTGGTAAAATTTGAATAAAACGTTTTTGGATAAATTAATTCCTAATTAAAAACACTTATAAAAATACGGGATGTTACACTTACTTGTTCCATAAGAAAAGCTTTCTTCTTAACACAAGTCTTTTAAAAATCTGGTATATGAAGGGACTTGTTTAATTGCATCAAGAAGAGAAAGGTTTATCTTAACTTCCTTAAACATCTCATAAATATCATTATTATTACTTGACAATATTGGTTTTTTGAACTTTTGTGGAAAATGTGCATGGACTTTATATTGAAAATTTATTTTTATTGTTGGTGTCATGTCTATTTCCACTTCTTTAGATTGATCTTTTGCTTTTTCAGTTACTTTTAAAGAATTAGTTTTATCGCTTTCATCTAAGACTGGAGGGTCAGTCAATATATTCAACAGAATTTCTTGTGACGGATTTTCAAGAAATTCTAAAATAGTAGAAGGAATAATTTTATTAACTTCCTTACCGCTTCTTAGAATTGTTATTGATTGTACTTGTTCATGGAGAGTGGACTCTCCTGGAGATAATGAAATATTAGTAACTTGAAATTGCCCTTGTGGATTGGACCTAGGTTGGGTTGGAAATTTCCCTTTTCTTGTACTTGAAGTGAATTAGTTAATTGGAAAACACTCGTTCTTAAGTCCTTAATTGCTTGGTCATTTTAGGAAATGAGAGCGGCATGGTCTTTTTGACTATTCATAGATAATTGCATAAATTCTTTTAATGTATCCTCTAAACTTTTATCTTTTTGATAATTAGGAGAAGGAGCTTGATAACATTGTTGAATAGGATTACTCTGTCGCTAATACGGTGGGTATGCGATAGGTCCTTGTACATTTTGAGAAATATTTTCAGTGAAATTATTTCCCAATCTTAAATTAGCATGATTTTTCCAACCGGGATTATAAGTGTTTGAGTAAGGGTCATTTTTATTTCTTTTATATTGGCCTATAGCATTTACTTGTTCTTCCTTATTATCAAGTATTGGCATAAGACTACATTCCATTGTTCTATGACCTACTACGGCACATATTCCGCATACTTCTGCAATTTGGGTAGAGGTAGAGTTTGATTTCTTTAACGTTAATTCCTCTACTTTTCTAGATAAAGCTATAATTTTAGTATTTAAGTTGTCTTGTTCACTAAGTTGATACATCATTTGACCAAGAGATGTATTTTTAGAATCATTTTTTAATGGACCTAAAGATTCTCATGTTTGTACATTTTCAGAATTGGCGTTTTAATAGTCAAATGATTCGTCGGGTTGTTTGTTTAAAAATTGGCATTGACACATCATATCAACAAATTGTCGTGTTTGAGAATTTAGACCGTTGTAAAAGAAACTTATAATGTGCCATTTTTCAAAACCATGCTGTGGACATGTATTTATAAGATCTTTGAAACGTTCCCAACACTTATAAAAAATTTCTTATTCGTTTTGAGAAAAACTCATAATATGTCTTTTTACAGAGTTTGATCAATGAACGGGAAAAAAATTATGTTGTCATTTCACACCATGTTTGGATAGAAAAAGGTTTTAAACCACGTAACCATTTTTTGCTTTATCTTTAACTGCAAATGAAAAAAAATTAAGTTTTGTTATTTCTATTCCGCAATTTTTATTTTCTATGGTTACGCACAAGTCCTCAAAATCTTTAATAAATAAGTATGGACTTTCAGAGTCCATTCCATGAAAATTTGGCAGGAGTTGGATTATTCCCGGTCTAAAATTAAACTGGTTTGCGTTTTGAGGAAAAATAATACATGATTGAGCTGGTTCGCATTCGGGCACGAGATATTGTCGTAATTTTCTAGGTTCGTCATTTACAACATTATCTCCAGCATTACTTCTCCTATCATGTTCATTTTGTTCCATTTCAGCAAAGCCTTTTTGTAGAGAGAGAGACGGGTGTGGTGTGTTTGATTTTCGAGCTATGCTGGCCTAATTATAGTATTGAGCTATAGGTGACCGTTTCTTGTTATCCAACTTTGAAATTCAAATTTCAAAGGTTTCTAACTAGTTAGGTTACAATCTAATCGGTTGGATTACTCAGATTTTGTCTGCTTTTTTAATGATGAATATCTTGAGTATTAAGAGTTGTTATTGTGAATATCTTCTTTTAGAATATTCTTCTCATCACACTTTAATTCCCATCAACATTCAAATCATCATTTGGAAATTATTTGAATAACTTTCCTAGTCTTCAAATATCGAATATGGGCTTTCTAAATGTACATGATCTAATCAAATGGAAATTATTCTAATCGGTTAGATTCTGAAGTTTTCGTCCAACAGCTAGGGAATTTGAATCTCGAATATCTCATGAATTAAATGCTCTTCTCTGGATTGTTCTTCTGATCCCCTTCTAATTTCCCAATTGATTATGTCTCAATATGGAAATCATTTGAATACGTTTCCAAGTCCTCAAATATAGCATCTGAACTTTCCATTTATACACAACCTAATCCGTTGGTATATGCTCTAATCGGTTGGATATATGTTTCCAGATTTACCAATTTCTCTATTAAGTGTAGTTAAGTATTCCAATTAACTATTTGGTCCATTCTTGATTTTGAACATGATTATACTCTTTCTCAGTGTAGTTGTATATCTGTGATGATCTGAAATAGCTTAATGAAAATATTTGTACTACAAAACTTTTTGTATATAAAATTCTTATTTGTTATTATCAAAACATAATTCAATTATGTCTAATTGAAAATTGGTTCAACACCCCCTTGCATTGGGTTTTGGCTTGAACCTGCCATGCATATTCCCTATTGGCCAACCGCCATTTATGAGATTTTGGTTTGAGCTGATCACGTATCTCATATACTGCCCCCCTTGCATTGGGCATTGGCCTGAGATCGATATATTACCCATATACTTCCCCCCTGTGTAAGACTATTGGCTAATATTGGGTGCGAAACCGTTTTACGAGTACCCTGGTATTGGGTTTTGATTGGGATCAGGCATGTAAAAACTGCTCTGAGCCCCTGGATGACTAGTATAGGAAAACTGGCCTTGATACTGTTCCCTTAATGACTGATTTTTTTATAATGGTGCGCTTTCGTTCATAGGCGCTGTGTAATAAACTGGTATCCCTTTTTTAGGTGGGATTGTTTTATCTTTGTAGGTGGTTTTTGTAGATACTTCATTTTCATTATTTTTTTGGTTTTAAAAATCTAAATTCTTGTTAGTTAAATCAATGAAAGGTTTGGTACGTACGTGATATGTCGCTTTACCTTTGTCCTTTCTTGCCAGCTCCATGTCTTCTCGGGTGGTTTCCACTAGGTCTTGTAGCATCGCCTTTAACTCCTTTGCCCCATTGTTATCTGGGTTGGTAGTTTGACCTAAAAACTGTCATTTTTTGTCCTTAATTAGAGTGTAAAATCCAACTTTATATTCCATAAATATGTATTTTTACATCGATTTACCATTTTTATGTATTTTGAGACCAAATATATATATTTTGAGTGAAATTTTCCATGTTTAGGTGCTTTTATGTGAAGAAATGCACGGAAGGAAGTCAAAGTGCAAGTTGGAGAAGCTAAATGACACAAAAGAACTATATGGAAAAGACAGATTCGGTCAAAAGAGCTAAAAATTGGGGACCAAGAAAGGGATCTAACCAAAAAGGAAATAAAAATCTGTTATACGCCAGATGATTCAGATCACACATGGTGATCCGGATCAGACATCTCTCTGCCACCATAAATAAATGACGTGGCGCATTCTGATTCATCAACATATATTAATCTGGATCATGACCAGTGATCCGGTTCACTAAATTTTAGGAATTTACCCTAAAATTTTCTGAGCAGACTTATATAAATAACATAGACCTACAATAATTTTGTAGGCCGTTTTCATTAATGAAAGCCACTTCTTTCTTTTATTTTTCTCTCTATATATTATTTTAGCACTCTTTCTATCTTAATAAAATTATCTTTATAATCTTATAGTTGTTCTTAATGAGTTCGGGGTTCCTCATTTGTCACCTTGCCGAGCTAGTTCATCCTTTTTCTCCTTCATACTTTCAATTTATTTTACAATTAATATGGTTCTCTTTAACTTAATTCGTCTTTTATTTATTTTAATTATTGCATGCTTGTTAGCTAGATGCAACATGAGATTTGACATCACTCATCGCTACAATTTATGTATTTTTGCATGTTAGTATAATTTTAGTTTCATTAAAATCAAAGGCACGAGCCATATCTTGATAAAACCTTTAAGAAGGAAAACCGTATCTTAAATACTATTTAAACAATTAACTTGTCTCTATGGAACGAATCTTACTTATCAAAATAAAACTACTGTTGGCTCTAGTACTCTTGCTAGGTAAAAAGGATTACTTTTTTTAAATACGTTTTAAGTCCGACCAGTTGGTCAAAACATGAGCGACTTGTTTCAATAGATTACTGAAATCGGGTTGTGCCTACCCTTCTTCTGGGCTTTCTTTCAGGTTATTGTCATCCCAAATTGTCTCCTGACCCTTAGATGGTTCTTCGTGGAGCAGTTTTCCTTGAGATACCGAGATCTCGAGGTACTCTGGAACTTTCCCCTCGTCTGGGTGGTTATTACTCTTACTCTTGTGACTTGTTCCTGACATCCTGAATTATAAACAACCTCCTCCTTCCAACACCAAAAGATTGTTACTGGAGGATTTGCCAACTTATAACAACAATCTCAAACTTTCGCACGCAAGGTGGATTCAGTCCATAGAAAACACGTTAGTTAAGGACTTCTCTAGGTTTATATCAAGAATAGAGGGATCACAAGGGTAAATAAATGTAAAAACACTTGACTGATAATATGAAATTGTCTTGATTACAACGAACTTCGAACACAAACTAGGGATTCTAACTGCTAAAACTACTCATAATAATTGGAAATAACTGGATAAACTGAAAATATAACGAGAAATAACAAGAAATAAATTGCTGAAATGAAGATAATTGTTGAAAACCTTGTAATGTAAATCTGTTTGATCTTTGTTGATGATTTTTGCCTCCGGGGATGATTCTTATTTATAGACTGGACCCTTCAATTGTCCTTTGATGGTTGTTGATTTGAATCTTGATTTTTGGCTCCAACTTTTGCAATTATTCATGAATTCACCCCACTTCTTCTGCTGCTTCTCTTTTCCTGACGCGTGTCCCTTCCTGGATTTATCTGCAACTTTGGTCCTTGCTTTTGTTTCTTTATTCTTGATGTCCTTCTAACCCTTTTAATTTATATTATTGGGTCTTCCATGTTTCGTTTCTTTCATTTTTTGTACCCAATAATTTTTCAGGTACTAACAATTAGGCGGGGCAAAAAAAGTTGGCGAAGCACCGAAATGAATGACGAAACTCAACAGAAAAATCACCGAACCGACGGACCTGCCCTAGAAGGCCTTCCATCCGACCACCATGGGCTGGTTGGATTGGCCATTCGACCAGGTGGGCCCCACCTAATGGGGATGTCCGGTTTGACGGGCTCGTGCACCATTCTTTTCGCATGTATTTCTACTTCGACCAATTAGAACCAGGCACGTGTCGCTTGAACTTGCTCTTGATTGGCTATAAATAAGCCTTATATACAATGTAAATTTCATTAATGAAATAGAGAGAATACACTTAGAAAATAAAGCCTATGTTTTTATTAGAAAACACTATTTTCTTGATTTAAAGACGAGATAATTTTACATTAGTTAAATGGCACCGTTCATGGGAAATGACTGAATAAGTTGTTTTTCACCATCATTGACAATGATATCCCTTTACCAAATAAGAAATGATACCGTGAATGATGCGATAATTTCATGAAAATTTTTGTTTCGTTAAGTGCCCGTCTTGTTTTCGTTCATTAATAAATAAAATAAAATAAAATAAACATTTTGTTCACTAAACGAGATGATAATGATCATAGCCCTGTTCGTTTTGTTAAATTTTGTTTTCATCTAATATTAAATATATTTATATATATATATGTGTGTGTGTGTGTGTCTTTGTAATAATAAATCTATAATATATTATATTGGATATATAATTAAGAAAACACATAGAGTATAAAAATCAGTTCATGAAACGAAGTTTTAATATCAACGAAACGAAATAAAAATTTCTCTTTCGTCATGAAAACAAAACGATAACAAAAAATCTCATACTAAACGAAAAAGAAATAAATCGTTTTTGTCTCATTTCACCTCAATAACAGCGCTAACTAAGAGCGACCAACCAAGATCTCGGTCCCACTCATGAATAGGTAGGCCTTGAGAGATCAGAGAATTTGGACGCAAGAACTATTATCAGACGCGTGGGGAAGAATGCACGTGCAGAGTCAGAAGGGAACTTTCGCCCACTAACAGGGCGTGTCGGGCATGAAACTTTGAATGCAAAGCATATGTCCCCACTCCGAACAAGGAGGAGACTTTTCTAGGAAGGACTAACATCTGAACGTCATCGCCACAGCACAAGAGCGAATGTTAGAGAGATGTTGACCACCAGACTTTGAAATGATAATGTCTGGAGGATCATTAACAACATAAGTGGGACTGATCTTACTGATGACATAACAAAATAAATGAAGGACGAAGCTCTACAGAAAAAAACCGAAAGAACAAACCGCAGCCACGTCGGAGGTACCGGACCGAAGAACCTGCCCTATGTTACGGACGAATCATAACTCGGACCGTTCCGGAATATTCTACTAGTTACTACATAATTCTAGAATGTATTAGACGATATTAGAATGTGGAAGAATGTAATAGAACCCTCTAGAAGGGTATGGAAGTGTATGGAATGTAATAGAAGAATATAGAATATAGAAAATAGTACAAGGACCTAGATCATTCTCTAAACTTGTATATAAGGGGATGACCCCTCTCATTTGTAATCACTAAGTTTTGAGTGAGTAATACGAGCAATATGCATTCTCCTACTTTCTCTCTCTACTACTTGTGAGCTTGAGTGTGAAGGTTGATGTTTACTTAGTAGCAAATAAGGTATGAGTGTTACTAGCTAAGTGTCCATGAGCTTAAGGAAACTAAGCCTATGAAAACTATTATCATAGCTTTCAGTTACGTAAGGGGAACATAATTATTATGGAGAGTGCCAACAAGTCGGATATAGTTCACAATACCAGGAACGAGGAAAGGAGGAACGAAGAACGTGCTCCTAAGACCAAGAGGGATTAGTCTCGTAATGTTGTCTCTTCGATAGAGGCATGGCTTACCCGGTTGGAAGTTACCATTAGTGAACAAAGGGATTGTGATATGGAGAACGAAGATGACATAAAGAAGCTAAGGTAGTAGCTTCTTGAAGGAATAGAAGCGACACTCAACTCAGTTGCTGACGAGTTGTGGAAGGAATTTCAAGGGGAGATTAAGCTACTCAAGAGTGTGAGGCGGAAATCAACGTGGTGAAAGAGGAATTGACGGTTTTCAACGATGAAGGCCAACCTTTTCAAAGTCACTATGGCACAAGGGGATGTCTCTAAACCCAAGTGCTATGATGAGTCTCAAAACGCGAAAGAAGTCAACAATTTCCATGGGAAAATGGAGCAATATTTTAAGGCAAGCAACATTATCGATGATGATGGGAAACTCAACACTATTCCTTACAACCTTTTGGATTCCGCTACGTTGGGATGGAGACGTTCGATGGATATTTAAAAGGGAATTTGTGTAGTCGACACTTGGGATGATTTTAAGAAGGAATTGAAAAGACAGTTCTATCCGGAGAATAATTCCAAATAAGGCAAAAGTTAAGGTGATACAAGAATGGGAGCCACCGAAGAAGGTTCCCGAGCTTCGGTTCTTCTTAGGTTTGGATAATTACTATCGGTGGTTTATAAAAGGATACTCATCGATAGCGTCCCCCTTGACGGATCTTTTGATGAAGAGTAAAGTGTGATGATGCATTTCGAATGTTGAAGATAGCGGTTATGGAAGTACCCGTCCTAGTTCTTCCTGATTTTGCTAAGGCATATGAAGTACACTGGAGCTTCTGATTTTTCTATTAGGGGTGTGTTGATGAAAGAAGGTCACCCGATTGCCTAAGAAAGTCAAAATTTTAATGATGTGGAGCGAAGGTATATGGTGCAAGAAAAAGAGATGACCTTGGTGGTACATTGTTTTATAACTTGGAGGCATAACCTTTTAGGAAGTAAGCTTGTGGTGAAAAACAACAATGTAGCCACTAGTTACTTCCTTACCCAAAAGAAGATATCCCTGAAGCAAGTAAGGTGTCAAGACTTTCTTTCTGAGTTCGATTATAAGTTGGAATATGAACCAGGAAAGTGTAATATGGTCGTCGACACCCTAAGTGAAAAAGTCGAGCTCCCCGCTATGACCTAGCCCGAATTTTCCTTGTTAGAGAAGATTAAGGAAAATATGGAGCATGACCCTAAGGTTAAGATGATGATCGAGTACATAAACCAAGGAAAGGTGAGGAGACTTTGGTTGAATTATGGTATCTTATACAACAAAGGAGATCGAGTGTATGTTTTGAAATGGGGGAGCTTAAGCTGGGAAATGCTTAAAGAGTGCCATGATTCCAAGTGGGCAGGACACCTGGTTGTACATCGCACCCTTGCTCTCCTAGAAGACGGATATTATTTGCCACAAATGCGTGACGATGTCGAGTTGTATGTGAAAACTTGTCTTGTGTGCCAACAAGACAAGACAAAACAAAAGAAGACGGATGGATTACCTGAGCCGCTTCCAACGCCGGAAAGACCATGTGAGAGTATCTCTACGGACTATATCACTTGCCTACCGAAGTCGGATGAATGTTACTCTATTATTGCAGTGGTAGACCAATTTTCGAAATATGGAGTTTTCATACCGGGTCCAAAAGAATGTACGGTGGAAGTGATGGCCCAATTGTTTGTCAAATACGTGGTGAAGTATTAGAAAGTCCCGAAGACTATTGTTAGTGATCGAGACTCACGATTTACCAGGCGGTTTTGGACCAAGTTGTTTAGAATAATGTGGTCCGATCTAAAATTCTCAACAAGCTTCCACCTCAAAACCGATGGTCAAACGGAGCGAATAAATGCGATATTGGAGCTATATTTGAGGCATTATGTGGGTGCTAATAAAAAAGATTGGGCTAAGTTGCTAGATGTGGCCCAATTCGTCTATAACTTGCACAAAAGCGAGGCAACGGGGATGAATCTATTCCAACTAGCCACATGACAATAACGTCTTACCCCCAACACGGTTGCGATATGTTATTTGGGGAAGAGTTCGGGAGCTTATAAGTTTGCAAGAGGCCTTTAAGATCAATCCGAGATGGCAAAAGCCTACCTTGCAAATGCACAAAGAAAATGAAGAAGTGGGCCAACGAAAAGAGGAGACTAGTGGAATTTAAATAAGCAGAACTTGTCTTGGTTAAACTCCTCATCCGCCAATCCAAGACCTTCAAACACTCACACAAAGGATTGGTGTGAAAAGACTTAGAAAAGTGTCTTATAAGTTGAAGCTCCCACCAAAGTTGCAAATGTTACATCTGATTTTTCATGTGAGTCTTCTCAAAACCATAGTATGAAGATAAGGAAAACCCGGATAGAGGTGTTTCACAAAGGGCCCTACCGTCGGTTACCGTCGCACATGATAGAAAGGTCGAGTCTATATTAGCTTCGAGGGTAAAGCCGATAAGGGGATACACAAGGCATATGCGGAATATTTGGTCAAGTGGAAGGAATTCCCTTACAATGAATCTAGTTGGGAACATGAAGACACGTTATGGTAACTCAAGGAAAATATAGAAGACTTTCACAAGGAATGGAACAAGGCGGGTGATAAAGCAGGCGATGGCTACGAGCACGTCGCCAAATCCAGTGAGGGAAAATGTTACGAAAGAAGCATAATACAGACCCTTTCGGAATATTCTACTTCTTACTACGGAATTCTAGAATGTATTAGAATATGGAAGAATGTAATAGAACACTCTAGAAGGATATGGAAGTGTATGGAATGTAATAGAAGGATATAAAAGATAGAAGATGGGATAAGAACATAGATCATTCCCTAGACTTGTATATAAAAGCATGACCTCTCTCATTTGTAATCACCAATTTTGGCATGAGTAATAAAAGCAATATACATTCACCTAGTTTCTCTCTCGACTACTTGTGAGCTTGAGTGTGTGGGTTAACGCTTACTTAGTAGCAAATAAGGTATGAGTGTTGCTAGATTAGTGTCGCACGAGCTTAAGGAAACTAAGCCCATGACACCTAGAAAGCTTGCTATCCGAGCACCATCGGCTGGTCGGACTGGACATCCGACCAAGTGGGCCCCACTAGATGGGCAGTCTGATCTGGCCGTCTTAGGCCCTGCTCATTTTGCCTCTGTTTCGATTTTGACCAACTCTTTTTCATCGATCTAATCCGGAGTTTGTTTCGGCATTTGGAACATTATTATTTGGCTCGACGTGATAGGATCTTGTCTTGATTTATACCCATTCAGTTTGATATTTATGCTTGTGTAATTGTATTTCTCGGGACCGATTATTAGTTTTTGGTTTTATCCGCTTTTATTAGAAATGGTGATTAATTAAGGATTTTTCGGGTTCCCATTCATTATTGATTATATTTCAAGTCACGTCAGTAAAAGACATGTATGATTTAAATATACAAGAGGAGGTGGAATTTGTTCAACCCTCTTTTCCCTATTTATTATTTACCTATGCAAATCTAAGTTTGTAATGACCCGGCCCAAACGAACCGAACCGCCACGCCCGTATCAACAATATTGTCCGGTTTGGCACAACTTCCCAGGGGGGTCACCCATCCTGGTACTACTCCAAGCTAAGCACGCTTAACTGTGGAGTTCCGTCCTCGCTATTGTGTCGCACGGTTTTAAAAGGCCTTGTTGATAGGAAATTGATCTTTAAGCTCATATACCACACGAGTACTCTCATATCTGGGCGATGTGAGACTGACGCACAACACCGCACCACAGAAATTCTTTCCTGAAAATCTGGGTGGTCACAAAATTGGTAATGTCAGATTAAGAAATTAAAAGGAGAAAGTGATAAGATAATTCAGTTACAAGTCAAACCTAACAAAAAATTATGAGCATGACAAAAATATTCAATTTTCATTACGAAAGGGATAGTCTTGAGGGAATCTAACGTGGCTTGCAACAATTATGTATCATATCCCCTATAATTGAAAAAATATCTCATAAGTCTCATTTTTTAAACTTAATCCCTAATAAGTCACACATAAGATCACTTTTTCCAATTGGTCACACTTTCTATTTAATATAAATACCCTAAAAGTTCTATTTTTTATAATGGCCCTCTTATCTCTCTTTCTCACGTGAACTCTCTCTCACGCGAAAACTATCTCTCTCTAAAATCTCCATTGTAATAGATGAGCTCCTCACCGGATCTCTGTCCGGCAACGTTGGAGACTGGATGTGGTGACGTCGTTGTGGACGGTGGTGTGGCCGGACGGTCTGGCTGCAGATGATGTGGATGGGGCAGTTTGAAGGTGTATATATATATGCATAGGTTTGTATATATACATATTTTATATGTATGTATATATATGTTATGTTAAATTTTCCATCCAAAATATGTTACAAATCCTTTTAGATTAGTAGATGAAACAAATACTTATGTGATTTGTTTGTATGTAACCTGATCTTTGTTTGGCAAGAGTTTTGTGATCCTTGCTATGTACGCATTAAGCCTTTGCTTTTTGTTTGGGGATATATTGTTAACATGGTTCTGATTGTCTTTTACGGCTTTGCCAATATTCTCATCTAAATCGGTTTTGTGTAGTCGAATGAAGTTTGCTCTAATATATCATAATTGCATAAATTTGGTTCGTATTTGTTTGGCTGGATTTATACAACTGTGCGTCTAGGTATGGTTGCACAAAATTGTACCCGCAACGTCTTCGATGAAATGTTCGATAGATATATTGTTATGAAGTGTATACGACAATAGTTGGAATTATATTGTCACTTGTTCGCTTGTTTTACATTGTAGATTATATACTTTTGATGGGTGAGTATATAGATCTGTAAGCTCAAAATGACAAGAGCGGTTGAACCAGACAGTTCAAGAGGTTGGTGGTTTAAATCCACCCGGATCTCATATAATTGTTGAACCTCATGTACTCTTCATTGACGCGTGTCCACTTTTATGCACTTTTTATTTACTCGTATCTAATTTTATGCAATTTTTATTGACATCTATCCATTTTTATGCACTTTTTATTAAACAGTATCTACTTTTATATACTTTTTATACACCCGTATCCACTTTTACGTACCTTTTATACACTTTTTATTAACCCGTATCCACTTTAATGCATCTTTTACGCACTTTTTATCCACTTTTATGCACTTTTTATGTACTTTTATGTAACTTTTATGTAACTTTTGTGTAACTTTTATGCAATTTTATGAACATTTTATGCACTTTTATGGACACGTATGCACTTTTTATACACTTTTTTATAAACATTTTTATGCATTTTTTTATGCAATTTTTATGCATTTTTATACACCTTTTATGCACCTTTCATGCACTTTTTTATGCATCTTTTATGCATTTTGATGCATCTTTTATACATATTTATGCACTTTTTTTTACACTTTTGTATGCACGTTTTATGCACATTTTATTCACTTTTATGCACCTTTTATATTTTCTGATTTTTTTTGTGAACTTTTATATTTTTTTAACCTTTTTATGCAATTTTTATGAACCGTATGCAATTTTATTGACCTTTTAGGCACTCGTATACACTTTTATTGACCTTTTATGCACCCATATCCACCTTTATACACTTTTATATACTTATATCCACTTTTATACACTTTTATGCACATTTTATGCACTCGTATGCACTTTTATTGACTTTTTATGTACTCGTATACACTTGTATTGACCTTTAATGCACTCGTATACACTTTTATCACTTTTTATGCACCCGTATCGTATAAAAATTGTATGCACTTTTATTGACCAGTATGCACTTTCTATTGACACGTATGATTTTTTTTATTATTATTCTTTATTTTATTTATTTATTTCGGGTTTTTTAATTTTTTTGAAACCTTTTTTATGTACTTTTTTGCACATGTATGCAATTTTATTGACCTTTTTTATGCATTTGTATGCACTTTTATTGATATTTTATACACATACTTTTATGCACTCGTATATAATTTTATTAACCTTTTATGCACTCATATGTACTTTTTATGCACTCGTATACACGTTTTATGCACTTTTATTGACATGTATGCACTTTTTATGCACATTCTACTGACTCGTATGATTTTTTAATTTTTCTTGATTTTAGTTATTTATTTCGGGTTTTTTCGTGTTTTTATTTTTATTTTAGTGTGAATATTTATATTTTTTAACTTTTGTATGCATTTTTTATGTAGTTTTTATGCACCGTATGTAATTTTATTGACCTTTTATGTACTCTTATACATTTTTATTGACCTTCAATGCACTCGTATCTACTTTTATACACTTTTATGCACGTTTTATGCCCTTTTTATGCACTCGTATGCAATTTTATTGACCTTTTATGCAACTTTTATGCACATGTATGCACTTTTGTGCACATGTTTCATATGCAAGTTTTATGCACTTTTATTGACATGCATGGACTTTTTATGCACTTTCTATTGACTCGTATGATTTTATTTTTCTTGATTTGAATTATTTATTTTGGGTTTTTTTTTATTTATTTACATTTTGATGTACTTTTTTTGCACTGGTATGCATTTTTATTGATATTTTATGTACTTTTATTGACATTTTATGTATCTTTTATACAACTATATCCACTTTTATGCATATTTTTTATGCACTCGTATGTAATTTTATTTTATTTTTTACACTCGTATGCACTTTTATTGATATTTTATGCACCTTTTATGCACTCGTATACACTTTTTATGCACGTTTTATGCACTCGTATGCACGTTTTATGCAATTTTTATGCACTTTTATTGACCCGTATGCACTTTTTATGCACTTTCTATTGACTCGTATGGTTTTTTATTTTTTCTTTATTTTATTTATTTGTTTCGGGTTTTTTTGATTTTTTTTGTGAATTTTTACATATTTTTTGTGGATAAACAATTTTTTTGTGTGAAAAATCTTTTTTTTTTTGAAAAAAAGTGAGTTTTTTAAAAATATTATGCTTTTTTTGTAATTTTGAAAATATTGTTATATTTTCATATGTATAATTTTTTAGATTTTAATAAAGAGAAATAATAATTTATAGGTTGTGATAATGGCAATTTTATAAATTAGTTAAATTTTAAAAAGTATGACTTATTGGTGATGTAAACATTGAGCTGTGACTTTTTATGAATAAAGTATAAAAAATGTGACTAATAAGAAATTAGGCCCGTATAATTTAAGTTGGTGGAGTGTTATGGCTTAGCTTTCAACTTTATAGGTTCGTTTTACTTTCAGTTTATCTCTTGCACCAAATACTCATTTTTGACAGGTAGTCTTTTGGTTTTTCTTCCCATCTACTATAAGCATGAACGTCAATTGTCCTAAGCCTTATCTTTGGCGCTTGGGCAATGACGAAGCTAGTGAGGTTTTAACCTAGGTGGTCGAATTTTCCCCCCAAAAGTAATAGAGCAATATGGCTACAACAGTTTGCATTTAAATCTATCGAGGAAAAATGGCAACCGGATATATAAGATGTCAAAATAGTATATCTTTGTATATGAATGTTTTTTTTTTTTGCCAACTAAGGAGCAAACATGTTAAAACTCTCGCTATGTGCATGTTCGGGAGGTATCGGGCTACTTTGTTCCTAATCTAGACAATATTTCCTTGCATTTCTCTAAGAGACTTTTTCACGATTCGAACATTTGACCTCTAGGTTAGGTTCACATGAAAAAAACTTTATACGATTACGTGAAGGCTTGCCCTAAAAACAAGGACAAACCCGGTGCTAAAAATCTCTCGCTATGAGCAAGGTTCGGGAAGGGGTCGGTCCACTTTAGACCTTAGGTAGACCGTCTTCACTTGCCTTTAGGCAACAAGCTTCTTGCACGAGTCGAACCCGTGACTTCAAGATCTCAAGAAAGCAACTTACCGTTGTGTTAGAGCTCACCCTCTCAAAATTCAATAATCAAAACGTAATTCTGAAAGAAAATGGAAATAACATCGCTTCGTGAAAACTTCTCAGACGAAAAATACTACATGTAGGTAAAAAAATATTACCTCTAATTGTCGATCTCAAATTTGGTGTCCTAATCTAACTCCTCTTGAACATTGGTGTCTCACTTAAACTACTCAAAAAATTCTTCTTCTGTTATGATATAATTTATTATTATTACGCTCAAGTTGGCTGAAACCTTGACCACGGCTCACTCAAACTATCGCAGGAAAAAAAAAACGTTTACCGTCAGATGCTATGTTGCTAAAGGAGCCTTTATGATCAAATAATTTCTTTTATAGTATGTCATTTGAAGATTATCTTCACATTTTATGGGTTTAACTTCGTTGATCTTTTATATATAATAACTCTTTTCGGTTGGTTTGTACATGAATATTTTTTTCTTTGTAATATTTCAAAACGACATAAACAAACAAATACATATTAAAAAGTGACAATTCCCAAAAAGTTACAAGCAACAAGTTATATTATCAAAATATGCTACTCCAAACATTTTTTTCAATTAAATGTACTTTCTCTGCTTATATCAAACCCATCACAATCTTTATATACCGGACAGGGGCGAACCGTAGGTATGTCAGTCGAATAAAACTCGAGTCATGGGCAATAAAAGCCAAAAAAAAATATTAGGACAACTCCGCATGCCCAATTATCGAATATTAGAATATTTAAAAATAATTCTATAAATATTGTCATAGATATTTGTGATGGAGTGATTAAACATAATTTTGATTACTTAATGGACGACACTGGTACCCGGAGTATTTTTTATTTAGATTCATGATTGTTGGTAATTATTAAAATATTTGAGTAAATAAATTATTCCATGTGTATACAATATACTATCCGTTTAGTAACTCAAAATTTCAATTTATTATTTTTCTCTAAATTTACAAAAATAGAACAAAATAAATAAATCAAAAAGGCTTCAAATTTTTAGTTGGTGTCAGTCTTTAGTTTAAACTAAAAGGACGACTCTGGTACTTGCAAAAAGAATAAATTATCTCCAATCATAGCACCCACTATTAGATACTAATTTCAAAATTATACCCCACTTATAAGACAGAATATGAATATGTTCTTCTTGTTGGTAAGTCAACACTGCTTAAAGGGAAAAGGATTGTCTAGAATAAGTACTATTGATGGGTTTGTTTAACGCATGAGTACTAGTAACATTTTCTTATGTGTTAAATTAGTTTCATCCACCCAGAAAAAAAAAAATTACATACATCATGTAATTGTAATAAAAACAGAAACACTTCTCAACCATCCAGGAAAAAGAGAAGGGATTGATGCTCACCCATTTAGTTTCTACTTTTGCATGATACCCTTCAATTTTTTTCTCAAACTAAACAGTCGGATGGTTGTTATATGACGGGTAGCGATGCAAAGGAATCAAACAATTTACGAAATGTCCTGTTTGGTTCATTAGACAGTTGATTCACCTTTATTCATATTTCGATGTGTTTGGTTCATTTAAACAGTTGATTCACCTTTGTTCATATTTCGATGCACCAAACGTGAAAAAGATTATACGATCCGTTTCAGTAAATGGACAAATTTAAACCTCTGTTCAGCACATTAAGGTCCAATTCATGTCGTTTAGCACAAAGTGTCCGAGTTTTTGTTTTTTTTTTATTCAATATCCGGTCCATTTTATTAATAAAATCGCAAAACTATTCTTTCATGAGCCACGCCCCCATGATAGCGTTTTCAATCAAAAAACATTAACGGGAAATGATGACATTACAACCTACAATCAAAAGGCAACTAGTGTTAATGAACCTATTTTACTAAGAACATGGCGAAAAACAACAAAATTAACACTTTTAATCTCGACTTTTCAAAGCAAAAAAAAATTCTACGATGACTTGCTATTTACTCCGTATGTCTCCTATACTTATATCTCTTATACATCTCCGTGATCAAAGTGATCTAAACAACAAGTTCAAGAGTAAATTTTTTGCTTAAAAAGGAGATTACCCATGTTAATTTAGTGCAAAAAACCAGTACAAAGTATGCAATATCAACTGAAACGTCAGTTTAGTACGAGTTAACTCTCATCTTACTTAGACAAACTTGTTGAAAAAATATTTCATACTGCTACATCTTGAATTTTGTATGTACATCCTCTAACACAATGGGTTTCGCTCTGGTCCAAAACATATGCAGCATGAGTGAGCTTTGTGAACTCCATGGGTGAGAAAAAGGTCTTGTTGGAGCCGTGCGCTCCTTGTTTTGCTAAAGCATCTGCCACCTGATTCTGTTCCCAATATATATGACATAAATCATAACTCATAAAACCCATTAGTTCAACTAAATCCAACCATAAAGTATCAAATTTAGGCCCTGGTTTGGTGCCTTTTTTCCACCAATTGGCAATAAGTTCAGAGTCCGTTTCTATGCAAATATTACTAATATTTAACATGTAACATATAAGCAAGGCATCTCTAATAGCCATGAATTCTGCATAAATATTAGTTTGATTGCCAAGATAACTACTAAATGCAAACATTAAGCAACCCTTGTCATCTCTTAGAATACCCCCACAACCACTATTACCTGGGTTACCATATGCAGAACCGTCACAATTTAACTTTAATCTACCAAAAGGTGGACACTTCCAAGAAACGAATTTAGGCCTTTTCATCTTACACACTACTTGATTAATAATAAGAGATTGAAGAGTATAAATCTGAAAGTGATGAGCAGGTAATTTAGGCTTAAGTAAAAAATTGAGGTCTCTTAACCACCTATTCACTTTATGAACAATATCATTGACAGACATACCAACGTTCTCGAACCTAGCATTATTCTTGCTAATCCAAATTTCCCATAACAAAAGGAATGGAACAAGTGCCGCAAGTTGTCCTACTTGAGTTTGATCGCAATGGTTGCACCAGATAGCGACATAACTTCTCCAATTGCCAGTAAACTCAGGAAAACCAAAAATAGAACTAAAATGCTTCCATACACCAAACATAATATCACTGCAATTAAAAAGATGATCAATACAGTCTGTAGCAAAATTTTTACAACAAGAGCATTTAGTAGCCATATTAATACCATATTTCTTTAAGTCCTCATCCAATTTAACAGCAGAAAACCAAACTTTCCAGAAGTAAATGCTGATTTTAGGGGGAAGGTTATGGTTCCAAATATACTTAGCAAGTTGAAAATTGGGTTTTTATTTCTAAAGTAAGCGAAAGCATTTTTAGTAGTATAAGTCCCATTAAAAGTATAAGGCCAAAACCTGATATCTTCACCCTTCCTTAAGAATAAATTAGCAGAAGAGACTTTAACAATAAGCTCATTACCTCCCATGATTGTCAATAAGCTGGTATCACATCCATTAGAGCTATAAACCTGGTTAAGAAGCACATGTGGAAAAACCACCGGGAAGGAATTGCAAAGAGTTCCATCTCCAGACCAATTCTCATACCAAAAGTTAATTGACCCCTCCTTTATATTCCACTTGCTGTTATCAACCAAGTTTTTGAAATAAAAACTGAAATTTTTCCAAACATAAGAGTGAGAAGAATTAATAACTAGGTTACCCCAGTTATAATTATTAGCAAAATACTTTTGATACATAAAAGTGGTCCAGGATGAATCTTTATTAGCAAAGTGTCCGAGTTATACGTCTAATAATCAATAGGTTTGATACAATGTTTTGACATAGGGTTGCTTATGTAGTTATGTTATTAATTGGTCATTTCAATCCAGTATTCAGGTGACTGATTTCTCTAGCTAGTTTTAAAGTAATGACCACATGCTTTTGACAAGTATTAGGGATCCTGTTCATTGTTTCAAGTAATATTCCATATAAGAAAAATGATCAATAAGTCACACTTTTCAAATTTAATCTTCAAAAAGTCACACATAAGTTCAAGTTCTCAAAAAAGTCCACTTTTATATCATATAAATACCCATTTAAATCTAATTTGATACGGTCTCATATATATGTGCGTTCACTTATCCCTCTCTCTCTTCGATCTCACCCTCTCTCTCTACGATCTGGCTTCTCTCTCTCTTGATCGTCCATAGAAGACGAGTTTCCCCTCTCTTTCAAATCTACATAGCAGATGAGCTCTCACTCTCTCTAAAATCTCTATAACAGACGAGCTTAGTTGCGGAGGCGACGTTGGAAGTGAGGATCGTCGGAGATGGCGATGAACAACGGTGGCGGGGAAGGTGGGGATCGCCGGAGCTCCAGAAGTCGACAGCTGAGGTGGCAATGAGTGGCGGGGTTGTGGTTGCGGAGGGTGGTGATTGGAGAACAGGATATGAGGCAGGTATAAATTACTCGTTCTCTCTCTCTCTCTCTATATATGTATATGTGTGTGTGTGTGTGTGTATGTGTTTGATCGGTGAAGGTTATACTATGTGTATGGTGTAAATAATAGTAGTACTTTTTATTAGGCCGTATCCATTTTTATACACATTTTATGCACTTTTAATTGACACCTATTTAATTGAATTTATTTTTTTTCCCTATAGTTTTAGTTTTTTTTTTTTTGGATTTTTAAGTTTTTTGAATTTTTTTGACTTCTTTTGTTGTTTTTTTTTCTTTCAATTTTTTTAACTTTTTTTTATTTTATGCACCCGTATGCACTTTTTATGCACTCGCATGTACTTTTTTTTTTTGCACTTGTATGTACTGTTTATGCTCTTTAATTCATTTTTATTGACCCGTATTCATCTTTTATGTACTTTTATTGACCTTTTATGCACTCGTATACACTTTTATGCACTTTTTATACACTCGTATGCAAATTTATTGACCATTTATACACCTTTTATGCACTCATATACACTTTTCTTGACCTTTTATGCATTTTATGCACTTTTTATACACATTTTATGCACCCGTATACATTTTTTATGCACATGTATGCATGTTTTATGCATTTTTCTTGACCCGTATGTATTTTTATTGACTATGTATGCCCCTTTTATATGTATGCACTTTTATTGACGTTTTATGCTATTTATGCACTTGTATGCACTTTATGCACCTTTTATGCACCCGTGTGTAATTTTTATGCACCCGTATACACGTTTTATGCACTTTTCTTGACATGTATGCATTTTTTTTCAATTTCTATTTACCCATATGATTTTTATTTGTTTTTTGTTATTTCTTGATTTTTTTTATTTATTTCGGATTTTTTTTATTTTTTTATTTTTTTAAATTTTTTATACACCCGTGTGTAATTTTATTAATCTTTGTATGCACCTTTTATACAACTGTATGCACTTTTATTGACCTTTTATGTACCCGTATACACATTCTATGCACTCATATGTAATTTTATTGACTTTTTATGCAATCGTATGCATTTTTGTGCACATGTATGCACTCGTATGCATTTTTATGCACTCGTATTCACGTTTCATTTACTTTTTATGAACTTTTATCGACCCATATGCAATTTTTATGAACTTATTGATGATTTTTTTTCTTGATTTTATTTATTTATTTTGGATTTTTTTGATTTTATTTTATTTTTTGACCTTTTTATGCACCCGTATGTAATTTTATTGACCATTTATTCATCTTTATGAACTCTTATACACTTTTATTGACATTTTATGCACTCATCATCCACTTCTATGCACCTTTTACGCATTTTTTATGCCCTTATACACTTTTTATGCACATGTATGTATGTTTTATGCACTTTCTATTGACTCGTATGATTTTTTATTTTATTTTCTTGTTTTTATTTATTTATTCCGTGATTTTTCGATTTTTTATGAATTTTAATATTTTTTATATTTTGTTGTGGATAGATTTTTTTTTGTGAAAAATCTTTTTTTGTGTGAAAAAACTATTTTTTTGTGATAAAACTATTTTTCTTTGTGATAAAACAGTTTGTTTTTTGTGAAAAACTATTTTTTTGTGAAAGAATCTATTTTTTGGGGGAAAAGCTTCTTTTTTTAAAAAAAAAAAAAAAGTGAGTTTTTTTTTTAAAAAAAAAAATAATAATGCAATTTTTGTTATTTTGAAAATATTGTTATTTTTTTTAATATATAATTTTTTTTTTAGATTTTAATAGAGAGAAATAGTAATATATAGGTTGGGATTATGCCAATTTTGTAAATTGGTTGAATTTTAAAAAAGAGTGACTTACTGGGGATGCAAACATTGAGGTGTGGCTTGTTGGGGATAAAGTATCAAAAGTGTTACTAATAGTGAATTACCCATTCTATATATTCACATTAATTTTTATATCGAACGGTACTAGAAACTTATCGACATGTACGGCCATCCAAAAGCAATTAGGAAACCGGAACTCAATATAACTGAACCCTTAGAAAAATCTATGTACCGACAATCTTTCAAAATAATCGACAACCAAACACATTGTCGCATGGCCTTTAGAGTTTAACGGTGAGATTTAACTAGTGAATTTTAGCCGAGTGGTAACGACTGTTGTAAAGTGGGAACAACATGTTATGTTTAACGGTTTGGAGTTCGGAGTTGGTGTTCAATATTTTTTAAGATATTAATTAATATAAATTATAACTAGGTTTTAGTTAAACACTTGAAAAATTAATTAAACACTTATTCTCATTAAATTTCATTTCATTAAATAAAACATCTACACTAAAAAAAAATACATCAACTTAGAAAAAGTATATTGATTGTCCCTCGAACATGTTATTTTTAACGCTCGAGTGACTCGCATGAGCACGAGGGTAGTAGTAGTAGTATTTCTTGGGTAAGATACCCAAGTTATCATTCGAGTAATCCTGTGATTGGCTAAATCTATTCTATTTCCTAGGCGTTTACTATTTTAATACGAAAGAAAATAAAATGAGGAGATCGTTAGCGGTTCAGCTGTCAATCCTCGATTTCTCAAACTAAAATACTTAAATCTCAGTTTAATAATGATGATTAGGGCTTTTAACAATTAATAACTCGTTTACATGTAAAATCTAATAGTAATAACTAACTTTGGCATGTTATTAATGTTTTCTAACGATTAAACATGCAAGATAACAAGTTTTAACACCAAAAAATGGATTAAAATGAATTAAAACAGGAAGAAAATATACTAGAGAGTAAAAAACGACGATATATTGAAGTAAGACGAGCAAAGTTACACAAAAACCAAAGTTAAAGTGGTGTTTCTTGCACCAAACTTCACTTTTTACTCTGTGGCCGTAAAATTTGCTAAAAATAATGTGTAAAACGTATTCTACAAATGAGAAAATTAGGTTTATATATAACCCACAAAATTAACCCTAATTATTACATCAGTCGCTGCCTAATCGGTCAGGCCTGATCAGTCACATGATTCAGTCAGGTCTGTTCCAGAATGTTCATTTGAGTTGACTTGCATTGACTTTGTGTGGGTCAACTTTGGTCTTTTCTTGGGGGTCCTTGGTCTTCTGATTTATTCACTTTTGGTCCACCACATGGTATTCTTGCGTCCTTCTCTCATTTTTGTGCTAATTCCATGCATTATCCCACAAAAATATAGAAATGTGCAAATAAATCGGGAAAAAGCGGAAAAACACCGGATATGGTCTAAATATGCTGAAATAGTAATGAAATAACGCTAATTATTACCATTTTAACCTATAAAATATACCATTTTGTGGTCTAATCATACATCACTTCAAATAAAACAATAAAAAATTACATCGATTAAAAAACATTAAAAGGTGCTTCGTGTCTTGGCTCGAAAATTGACGTTGATTATTGATGATCAAAGCCCTCCTATCCTCAGTGATATTTGGATCTTTTGGATCCATTGCCATAACTTGCGCTACCACAAATAGTTGTTGTGTAGCTTATTTATTTTTCGCGGTTAGATTAAATTGATTTATCCTTTCACTTTGATCCATCTTGTAACCATCGAACGAGCTCATCATTGTATTTAAAGTTGAACTTTGCAAGGAGGATTTGGCGGCTTTTCTACCCATTGGTCTTTCTAACTTACCCGGGATGACCGCTTCAATTATTTCGTCATCGTCAACATCAAAATCAGTTGATTATGATCCACCCGCGTTAGTTTTTTTTATGGTTGTTTCATATTTTTTAATACTAGCATGCCATTTGGGTTGTTCTCTTATAATGGCAAATGCGAGTTGATCTTTAAAAGATTTATTATCATTTTGTTGTGCCCATTTTGCTTCAGCGGCCTTAATCTATTAAAATAAAATAAAAAGATATTACTACACCAATGTAAGACATTATATATTTATGGAAACAATTGTGTAAAAACGTTTGAGTCATACCTTATTCGCCTCGTTTTTTTCCGTTTTGATTCTTTCTCAACTTCTACATGACTAAGTATTGGAATTGTTTGACGCATGCACTTATGTCTACAAAATGGTGGCGAAAATTCTCGGCTTTACGATTAGAATTCCAACCCTCCGGTAATTCGTGGTTGTACTCCTCCTGAATTCATGCCCGAAACTTCCCTTTTGTTTGTTCATTCTCAACTCTCCTATTGGTAGATATTTTAGACCAAACTTTGAAAAGACGCACATCTTCCAATTCGGCCCATACTTTTCAAGTGAATTTGTCGGATTTTTATTTTCTTTGGTTTTTTAGGTTGAGAAGATGTTTAAGGAGAAGTAGCTTGAATAGAAAATTGTGGGCTATCATATCGCGGCGAACTCATATATTTGTAATTTGTAAAAGTCAAACTGGCCGTTATAGGGACGGATTTGAATTTTTTTTTAAACTTTGAGGACCAAAAAACTAAAAATAGACGTTACAGGGACTGATTGGAAGTTTTTAAAAGTCTAAGGACAAAAAACCAGAATATAAGCCGTTATGGGGACCAAATTCAAGTTACAGAAACAACTTGGACCATAATGTAATTTTATCAAGGATCACACTGAAAATTAAATAAACATCACGGGCGAGTGTCTAATAACAAAAAAGGACGGAAGCCCTACTATTCCCCATTTCATTATGCATCTCTCTCTCATGCGGAGGCACATAGCTCATTTCTGCATTTTAGTTTACGTCGTCGTTCAACAACCCGTTAAATATGCTACTAAGGACAACTCATCCAAAAACGAAGATCAAGATGAAGATGAAGATAACATGTTGATTAAATCACGAATCACATATCTTTAATACACAGTATGTTCCCATTTAATTGTGTATATGCAAATACGTTACGTACCTAAAATGATAAAATGAATGTTTTGGAAACACTCAATTTAAATTTGACAATATAAAAAAACAAAAACAAATTTATCATTTGGGCTATTTAATCACACAAAATGTGTATACCAAAATACAATGTAGGATAGTAATGGACACGCAATACGGAAATGAGACCCTATGAAAATTTCCATAAGCTAAAGGGGCAACCACTATAGGTTAATTTATATATTATTTATATTTTGAATAAAAACATAACTTTTTTCCATTTTAAATGACCACTTCGTATTTATACAATAATTTAGCTTTTTTATTCATTTCCTTATTTTTATTTATATTAGCTTTTTATCTTTGTTTTGTTATTTAGTATATATACTTTCAGTAGAAAGTGAATTAATAGATGATAGAGAAAATTTGATAAACAATTTGGTTACTTTTTATCTGAGAAATAAAATAGTTTTTCAAAATTTGAAAAAAGTTTTAAGAACATGCAACAAAATCAAATAGCTTTTGATAAATTTTATCAAAATTTAAATAAAAATGTTTTGACTAATTAATAAGAATTTGCTCTGACAACTGAGAATTTAGATAAAGCTTAAGGTGTGAAAATAAGTGAGGATCACAATAGTGCAGAACAAGCTGGTCCCTACATCAAGACCCCTGCCATTGTGACCACTAGAAACTGACAGGTCTTCTCTGATCTTTCTTGACACCAGCCAACAAATTAAAAAACACTAGAAACAAACTGAAGAGTAGACTTTACGCTACCAACCAAATCAAATAGTCATTACATATATCATATGGGGAGTAAAAGAGTTTTCAGTATTTTTTGCAAAGATGCACACATGGCCTTTGCACTTTTCCCCTTCTCTTTCATTTTAATTTTTAACCCATCTTGAAAAGGTTACTCCACAGTACGCTAATTATAAATCCAATTTTGATAATTCTTTAAATAAGTTAAAAAAGATTACGGTCCACTACTTAAAGGTTTTTTTTCCGTTATACAATCTATTTTTAGTTTTGTACCACGAGAAATTAAGACAATGTTTTCTTGGATGCAAATTGGAAACCATTACAAACCTAGCGCAGTTAAAATATATCATCAGTTATTTAAAATTTATGGGATTATAGTTAACCGTTGGATTGAATTATAATCGACTTAAAATAAGGTTACTTTTGTATAGCAATAAAGGCGTTTTAGTTGAGTCTAGGAGTTGATTTAATATGTATTTATGTGTTTTTATATTAATTCTGTGTTTTTACATATAAGTGGCTATTATTTGTATTTTGCAAGTAAAAACGGTAATTTGAATGCAAACACGAGATTCAAATGAGATTAGCACCCGAAAATTGACAAATCCAAAGAACAAATGACTTAAATGGTCCAAAAAGAGCTTACACAGATGCATTGCTCAACCATAGGTTCGTTATTTGATTTTGATTACAAGTGCTCTAATGATTTTTCTTATAGTTGGAAATTTCTTTATTTGATGATTTAATACTTGATCTTTTCCAAAAACAGAAATTGTATATTTCAGGCTTTAAAATGATAGACCGTTCAATATCGAATTTAACGGCTCAAATGGAACTCATTTTTGAGTCCGAACGAGAAAGATACAAGAGTTTAAAAAACCTGAATTACCAGATTTTTAGACACATCGAAAAATATCCGACAGGTCGAAGTACCAATTGAAAAGTGCAAAAGTTGGGCAGTAAGCTCCCAAGATTTTCCGACAGTTCAAAAATGCAGTTCGAGTGATCAAAAATCTGCTATTTTGAATTAATACATTTTTCTTTTATTTAAATGTGCACTACAAGAAAATACATGTTTAGTAACGAATTCGTGTAACGATAAAAAAAAATTGTTGCTGAAAATACAACATTTGGCAACAAAATTGCATTTCGTTGTTGAATAACATATTTCTTGCAACGGAAGAATTTTTGAGTCTACAAAATAAATATTTCTTGCATTCCTTGCATTTCGTTTGCCATGTGGCTTTTACCCATTGAGTAAACACCCAATAACTAAAAAGGCCACTTTAGAACCAATAAATATTTTGAGTCTACAAAAACCCATCAATCCATCTCCTTAACCGAACAATCATCTAACCCTAATCTCTATTGAAAAGAAATAAGCTCAAAAAAGGAAAAAATCAAAAATAGAAGCAATCAAGCTAAAGTCAAACACTATCATACACATATATTAGCTTAATCTTTGGTAATACACATTTATAATATTATTCATCAATATAGAAGCAATTGATAGAGAGTGATTTCATCAGAAATATGTAAATAGCATTTTATAAGTTCATTTATGAGCGAGTGATCGGGTACAGGCTTTGTAAGCGACTGTGGCTTAAAAGGTCTATTTTTTTTCATTCGGGATACTCATACATTGAGTGGGAGTTTAATCCGTGGATTATCTTGTTAGGTTGTAATATTGGGAAAAAGATTATAGTGATAAGACCCGGTAACGTTTAATTCCGGGGAGAGGACGTAGACGGATTGCCGAACCTCTATATATCATGTGTCAATCTCTTTACCTACTCTTTAACTTATGCATTCCTTATTATTGCTTATTTTCTTGCTAGCGTATAATATTTCTAGCGTTTTGTTGCTTTTTGTTGAACGTTTAATGTTAAAATTGCGATAGTTGGGTTGTTAGTTGTATTTATATTTTAATTAGATGAAATCCGCTTAAAACCGTATTCACCCACTCTAAAGTTTAGCCGCACGGGCCAATAATTGATATCGGTTCTTACATATAGAAATTTAACGATTTAAGAGTTAAGATCCTGATGGCTAACGTACTTAATTTCGCCTCCGGTATAGCTTCATCCTCAACACTCTTACCATTTTTTTGATGGGATAAATTATTCATATCGGAAGGATATAATGAGTATGTTTTTTATAAAATTACAATGTTAAACTTTGATTGACCATAAAAATAGGATATTTCGCACCTACATCCGAAAATAGCGAGAACTCAATCCCCGTAGAGGACTTAGATGACGCTTACCTAGAAGTTTACCCTACTAACGCAAAAGTGATGTACGCTATTGTTTGTGCCGTTTTCCCTAACGAGTACAACAAAATATCTGATATGTGTGATAAGTTAGTAGTTATGTATGAAGGGACTAACCAAGCCAAGAAGTGCAAACTTCAATTTTTAGTGCATAATTACGAACTATTTAGGATGAGTGAGAGAGAAACTATTTTCGATATGCTTGCTAGATTTACCACTATTACTAACGGATTAATGTCTCTTGGTAAATGTTTGTCTTGTAAGTAAATGGTTTCAAAGATGATTCGGAACTTACCGAAAGAATGGGAACCGAAGGTCACCACGATTCAAGAGGCGCACGACATGAACACATACACTCTTGATGTATTGACGGGTTCACTCATTATTCACGAGATCACCCTCAATAGTCACAAGCCAATCTCAAAAATGAAGGAGATAGCTTTCAAAAAAACAAATCTCAAATATCCTTGGTCATGAAACATATAATTATCACTATAAATAAGAACCAGAACTACCACCGTGGTTATTAATATTAACATAATAGGAGTAAATGGATCGATCATTTGTGACGAAAGTGATGAGCTATCCGATAATGATAAAAATTCAATGAAAATCATTCGAATCATCAAGAAAGTACTAAATCTCTTAAAGGCAAATGCAAAAATAAAGGTAAATCGTCAAATAATTCAATTATTTCTAACGGTTTTGTTTGCTATGCATGTGGCAAGGAATGACATATGGCGAGAGATTGAGCCAAGAATCGCAAGAGAAAAGGCTAGAAGGAGATATTCGCTTCAAGCTCCGACCAAGATGAAGTCGCTCATTTTGATTGATGTATGGCCATGGAAGACAACCATGAACAAAATCACTCATGCTCAAGCGAAAGTGAAACCAGTGAAGTAAATGCTCTATCCTACGAGTATTTACTTTATATGTGTGATGTTTATTCAAAAAGGTTTCCTAAAATTTAGGAAAAAGTTGAATTAAAAGGATAATTTTTTCTCTCAATAAATAAATAAGATTCTGAAAACAGACGACATTGAACATAAGTATAGTCTGAAATTGTCATTTTCTTTAACTGGCGTAGATGACGAAAAGGAAGACTTGAAAGATAAAAAAAATGATCTCGTTCTTGAAAACGAGTCTTTATAAACCGAGATTAATTTTCTTAAAAATTAAGTCTCTACACTTGCTAAAACTCTTTCAAAATCCACTTTTTTAGATTGTGTTTTAGTAGAAAATTTTGAAGAGTTAAAAAATGATTTCAATAAAGTTACAAGAAAAAACAATCTATTGAGTTCTCATGCTTCTAAGTTAAATGACAAGCTCAAAATTTTAGAAACCGAGAATGATACTTTGAAAATTAAAAACGACGAGCTTGTCATTTCCATTGAAAAACATGATTTAACGATCTCAAAGTTTTCTAAAGGTAAAACCGTTTTAGATGACATTTTGAGTTGTCAACAAGATTTCAATGACAAAAGTGGTATAGGTTATGATTGCATTAGTTGTAGGTCAAACAAAACCCAATTCGTCAAAGCTTCGAATGTTTCTAAAACTCCTATTCCGTTCAAAGAAGATGTTGTTTTTACTAAAGCGAGTGATTCAAATGTTTTTCAAAAATCTTTCAACGATAGAAAAGGGTTGTGGTTTCATAACAGAATCATTCATCATACTCCTAAAAACTCTTACAAAACTTCTTATAGTTCTTGTTATGCGAAAAAGTTTATGCATCGTATATATTGTAGTAGAAACGAACACATTTCTTCTAGATGTCTTTATCGTTTCGTGTGACTAGAAATGATTTGACCAATGTCACTAAAGACCAATGTCCCTAACATTTTCGGAACCAAAAGAAATTGGGGACCAAAGGACAAAACTTGTGTTATAGGTATCTCCGTTCAAAAAGAGTAAATCAACAAGTGGTTGACAAAAAATGACAAAACCGTGGAAGTCGAGAAAAAAGATTCCACTATAACGAACGAAAATCCAATGATCGAGAAGAGTGAAAGGCGAACCAACAAAAGGTACCACATACTCGGATTAGGAAACGCTCAACGCAATTATCATTAAAGAGCAAAATCGACATCACATATTCGGTATATTCAACAATTTTGTTTTATAACAAAGTTTGGTATGTTTGGTGTGTGATTATATTTATATATGTATTTTTTTAGGTAAAATTATTTTCTTGATTTATATTATATATTTGTATAATTATGTTTACCAAATCGGTGTAGAAAATACCAAAATCATCAATTTTAGCCTAGAATTTTCGACATGCCTACTATATTTTAACAGACCTTCTATCTATTTTTCCGACATGTCTACTAAATTTTTGACCTGTCCGAATAGCAATCGAAAGCTACTGGACGTTATTTTGTTTTTTTCGACATGTCTGAATTTTTTCGACATGTCGAAATTTTCTTGCTCCATATTTTTCCCTTCCTGTGAAATAGATTTATCACTTTTGAATAGAAAATTTATGTAATTTTTGTCATTTGCGATTAGTTGGTTGTAGAAAATGAGTTCTCAAAACTCTCCTTTTATTTAAACTCTTTCAAAGCCTCCATCAAGCCCCTATTTTTTATGACATTTTGATAATGTAAAAGGGGGAGAAAAATAAATTGTTATAGGTTTTTAAAGAGGGGGATAATTGTTTCGTTGTTTTTGCAAAATCGTCATTAGTTTTCCATAATCAAAATAGGGGAAATTGTTGAACCATAGGTTCATTATTTGATTTTAATTTCAAGTGTTCTAATGATTTTACTTATATTTGAAAATTTCTTTATTCAATGATTTAATACTTGATCCTTTCCAAAAAGAAAAGTTGTATATTTCAGGCTTTAAAATAATAGAGCATTCGATATCAAAATTAACGGCTCAAACGGAACTCGTTTTGGTGTCCGAATGAGTAAGATACAAGAGTTTCAAAAAATCGAATTACCAGATTTTTAGACACGTTAAAAAATATCCGACAGGTCAAAGTACCAATCGAAAAGTGCAAAAGTTGGGAAGTAAGCTCCCAAGATTTTCCAACAAGTCGAAAATGGAGTTCGACGGATCGAAAATATGTTATTTTGAATTAAACCACTTTTGATTTATTTAAGTGTGGCTTTTGATTTATGGAGTCTACAAAAACACCGCGATCCATCTCCTAAACTCAAAAATCATCAACCCTAATCGCCATTGAATAGAAATAAGCTCAAAATGCGGGAAATCAAGAATTGAAGCGATCAAGTTAAAGCTAAACACTATATGTTGGCCCGTGTGGCTAAACCTTAGAAAGGTGAATAAGATTTTAAACGTTTTTCACGAAATTAAAACTTAATCGCAACTAACAACCAAACTAACAAGATTAACCTACACAATCAATAAAGTTGTGCAATATTAATCAATATTAAAGTTAAACCATTCACATAAACAATAATATATATGCGGAAAGTAAATAGTAGTGAAGAGATAACACCACGATATATAGAGGTTCGGCAAACCCGCCTAGTCCTCTCCCCAGAATTGCTTTTCCGGGTATTATTACAATAATTTGCAACCCAATATTACAAATTCTAACGAGCTAATCAATCGATTTTCTCACCCTCTAACCGATGATACAATATTGATACAAGTGCAAGAGTAAACAAAAGACGTGTCAACGACTCCCCATTAATCTATAAGTATCCCGAATGACCTGATCTAGAGCTTTTAAATTAACACTTACTTAATAAGCATCTACCTAAATAGTCACTCATAATTGAGTTTATAAGTTTGCTCTTTACAATAATGTAACCACACTCACTACTTTATTTCTTCTAAATAAGCTAATTGGTGATATTTTGATGTTGGTAGAGCTTGATCTCATTTCTCCTCGTTTTTCCTTTTTGAGATTTTTATTCTTTAATGGAATTTTGGCTTTGTGGTATTGATGTAAATTGAAAGAGAGTGTGAGAGATTAGTATTAGGGAGAGAACGATGTGTGTATACAAATTCAAAAGTTCTTATCACCTTTACCTTTTGTTTTGTGAAAATTATGTTGGGTAATAGTTTTATTTTTTCAATTAAAAAAGTGCTGTTTTTTTAATTCTGAGAGATGATCTATCGGTGGGTGTCTTTTGACCCATTGGTGGGTGAATTTTTGTTTGGTTCCGGAACTTTGAACCACTGGTGGATTATGTATAACACACTGGTCGGTGGTACATGAAAAAAATCCTGTTTGTTCTGTCTACTTGATCCACGGGTGGGTCTGTAAGACCCATGGATGGAGGACGTAGGCGGGTTGCCGAACTTCTATATATCGTGTGTCAATCTTTTTACCTACTATTTATTTTACGCATTTCTTATTATTGTTTATTTGCTTGCTAGCGTATAGTATTTATAGCGTTTCATTACTTTTTGTTAAACGCTTAAGGTTAGAATTGCGATAGTTGACTTGTTAGTTTTACTTATATTTTAATTAAACGAAATACACTTAAAAAATTATTCATTTCTTTTAAATTTTAGCCGCATAGGCCAAGACGGATAGTGGGTCTGGATTAAAACCCACGAATCTCATGAGGCTCATTAACCTAGTTCGCTGAATATATAATCTGGAAACTTTTAGAACTAACCTGTTAGATATATATGGTTAGCCTAACCGGTTAAAAAATAAATTTTTAATTATAAACTATTAATTTTACCATATTTTATGCCATATATTTCTTAAACAAACAGGGTCAGAGATCATATTATTCAGTACGAAAATCAGTATGTTTTGAGACATTCTTTCTCTAGAAGTTTTTTTTTTCATGTATTTTTGGAACACTTTTTTCTTGAATTCCATACCAAAGGTTACAAGCTATAAGAGTATTTATAATAGTGTTGTTATCTATATTTTTAAATAAAATAGTTAACTAATAATGCATTTTTTTATCTCCATTAGTTATGTTAAATCATGTGTTATCTTTATAAATGTTAAATAAATTGTTAAAGATAACAATGTTATCAATGTTGTTAGTCGATGATGTGGCAAAATACAATTAATTAAAACGTGAACTCTATTTCAACTACTCTTAGTTTAGTTCCTATATTAGTGGATGTTTACAAAATGACTAATTAATGAGATTTCAATTATTAATTAATTTTAATTAAAATTAGATAATTTTGTTAAGTTAATAAACTAATGTGAATGTTAAATTTAAGTTACATATGTGTCATTTAACATGCAATTAAATGATAACGTGTCAAAGTTAATATTGTTAAAATTAACACAACTATTGTGGATGCTCTAAGTAATTTAACTTGATATCTATTATCGTGTTTTAGTACTATATTGGTTGGTTTATCATTTGATTTGACTATTATTTTAGTTAGTAATACTCAATCCGTTCCCAATTAATTGTCATCTATGAAATTACGTATAATTTTGACCGGTTTATAACATGCATTAAAATTGTCGAAATGAAAATTTTCAAATCTAAATCATATAATTTAATGTTTAAACTATATGATCAACTTTTGAAAATTTTCATTACGATAATTTTGATACAAGTTATTAACTGGTCAAAATTACACGTAATTTTGTAATGAACAATTAATTGGGAACGGATGAAGTACTTCTTTTATATTTGCATATTTTGGAATTGACAACTTCATGATTGATTGTTTTAAATAGTAAAGAACGCTCACTTAATCGAACACATAACTGAAATTTTCTTGATTAAATGAGTTCGGATTGAAAACTCTTGTATGTTAGTCGTAGGCAAATTAGTTAAACTGGTAAAAAAACGTAGTGGTAGAAATCTAGAGAAAAGAAAGCGCAATTCACGAATCATATTATAGGTTTTTTAAGAAATGAAATTGGACTTAATTAATTTCCCGTGGATCGTACTTTTTTTTTTAAAATCAAAACGGCACACACTTTTATTAATGAGACCCGTGGATCGTACTTCCCGATTTTTATTACAACTTCATTCGTGTCACCCCGAGACCTCTTTGCGTATTAAAAACACGTTCCATAAAAAACCTGAAAATAAGGATGAAAAGTAAGCAAATAGCTCTATTCTCTAATTTTTGGTATTATGTCGAAACTGAACCTGTAACTTAATCGGTTATTCTAATCGGTTAGGCATAACATATTATTTTAACTGGCTATTAAAATTGTCAAAAAAGAAAATTTCAAAATGCATTCAGAAAATATAAATTCTGAACTACCAGACTAAGTTTCAAAATTCCATTTTGGCAGTTAGATACAAGGTTTTTGAAAGTTAAAATTGTATATAATTTCATAATAATCAAATCAAAATTGTATATAATTTCATAATAATAATCAAATTTAGTGGTTGAACTTGAACTCTCATTTCTCCATATTGCTCGTTCTTTTAATCAAATCAAAATTTTCTTATTGCACAAAATTCAAATAAAAAAATAACATTATATTTTTAGAGTTTATATTTTATATATAAATTAAATCCCCAACTATCAATTAGTAGTAAATCACAAGAATCCAGAATAAGGGGGAGGCAATCCTCAACATTTAAGTACGTTTTGTTTTTTTTAGTAATGGTGAAAATGTTGGAAAAGGTGAGGGGATTAGGATAGACTCAATAAATAATAGTACAAATAATAACAGGGGTAGTGGTGAAACGTAAAGTTATCAGTATTGACGGCTTAGACATGACTGATAGGAATTGTAATTTCACTCTGCATCATCATCATAACTCCACTGTTTTACTCTTTTCCCTGTCAGATACACTAGCTGTATGTTTTTTTTTTTTTTTTTTTTTTTTTTACAACGGAAATTTAGCTGTATGTGTACTAATGTATTTTCACCTTACATTAGTTTTATTTTATTTTAATACAAATAACCTTAGATAATTTATTTATTTATAAGAAGTTATGAACCTTTTTTTTTTTAAGGAAGTTAAAAGAACCTTGTATATATCACATGCATTAGTAACTTCAAAAACGTACATATTTCTCAAATTTTACACTTTTTCATTAAAAGTACAATCCATCCTTGAATTTTTCAAGACTGTACTAATTGTTATAATTATAAAAAAATACTCAAATAACGACGGAATTAGTGACGGTATTTTTTGTTATAAACTTATTACCGACGGTTTTTGTGACGACTTTATGACAGCTTAGTCAATTTGTGACAACTTTTTAAATTTTTGACAGGCTTGTGACAGTTTTTGACTCTCACTAAATCAAACATTATTTTGTAACAGTCAACTTTTGTTTATGTCTTTGATTTTGTTTTTAATGTTTTGGAATTAACATCGAAGATTAACACTACCGTGAATCTAGTCCACTATTATTTAGAGTGTGCCACATACTAAAAACGTAACACATATTAATAAACCCAAAAATATCTACCATAAAATTAATTTAAAATTAAAATTTAAAAATACTAAAAATTTAACAAATGTTAATGAACCAAAAAATATCTACCCTAAAATTAATTCAAAATTAAAACTAAAAAATATTATTGGTTGGCACAACCTGAATAATAGTGCATTTTAGAATGAACACAGAACGATTAACACTACCATGAATCTAGTCCAATATTATTTAGGGTGTGTCACATAATAAAAACCTAATAGCTATTAATGAAATAAAAAATATCTATCCTAAAATTAATTCAAAATTAAAACTAAAAAATATTAAAAATATAACACATATTAAAAAACATTACAAAAATTTAAAAACCATGCATTAGTACCTTACAACCATCTCTAACAAAATGGAATAAATTTTGCCATAAAATTATATTTTAAAACAAGGGAAAATAAAAGTTTCCCTATCCTCATGTTATCATTATTATTGTTTATTTTATTGTATCTTTCACTTCAAATCTTTCTACAATCATGTGAACTATAGTAAAATAGTAAAATTATAAGTAAGAAAAATAATATAAAATAGGTATAGAGATAACGATAATGTAAGCTGAAGTTTTGAATAAATATATAAAGAGCGGTTAAGTCGAGCAAGTGCATATGTAACCTCAAATCACTGAGTTTCCTTATTGCTATGGATTTAGCAAAAAAAAATCCCTTTCATCAGCTTCCTCTAAATAGCCCTAAATTTTGGGGATTCAAAATTCTTTCGTGTTTTAAAGAAATCTTCGTCGTTCCCTTAGCCTAATAAAATATTGGAAATATATTCGCGCATATTTTTTCTAACAATATTTACAACCACAAAAATATATATGATTCCTTAAATTAATAATCACTCCGTCCCTAAACAAATGTCTCATAGAAAAATACGTACAATTTTGACCGATAATTTTTTCATATTTAGATTGACGAAAAAAATTATTTCAAAAGTTAATCACGTAGTTTATGGTTAGAACTATATGATGAAATTTTCAATTTTTTCATTTCGGTAATTTTGATATGAAAATTTTGATGGTCAAACTTGCATGTATTTTCGTAGGAGATATTTGTTTAGGGACTGAATGGGTATAATAGTAATAATTAAACTATCATGCGGTACATATTTTTGTGGTTGTAATATTGTTATGATTATTAAAATATAATAAAAAATAAAAAAAATAATATAGGGTTATTAAAAGGAAATGAATAACGAAGCTGAAATTTTGTGTAAATGTAAACGATTTATTAAAAAGTATAAAATTTGTTAGGTTTGAAAAAATGACTAGGATACTTGATACGGGTGCTCTTAGAGTTTTAATTTAAATATAAAGAACTGTATAAATAACCAGATGTGATTGCTAATTGAATTTCAGTTGGATCACGTCTTCTCATCCCAGTTTCTGTGCTAGTTTCTATATAAAACACATTAAGTTAATAAATGGTTATTTATAGTGTTACTAATAAATCATATTTTTGTTTGTATATTTAGCCTTTAGTCTAACTCTACATTGCCAGATTATTTTTACTATTTTTTGATAAATTTTTATTCTATGATTTACACCGGAAACAAAATATAAATAATTGAAAAAAAGTAAATGTTTATATTTTTTTGAATTATATCTCTTTAGATTTCCTAATAAACAGTTAAATTCCTAAATGTTATTAACTTGAAAATCAATTTTCTTTTAATAGTATTTTCTAATAAAATGATGAAATCTAAACTTTAAAAAAATAGATTTTTTACACATTTATAAGTATAAACAAGTTTTAGTTAGTCTATGTGTATAAAAAAAAAATATACATAGTTTCTCCTTCTTCGTTATTACTCTCTCCGTTCCCATTTAATTATCCATTACGAAACTATGTACAATTTTAACCGAATTATAACTTATATCAAAATTATTAAAATTTTATATAAACAGTTGTACTATTAGAGAGAGAGGACTCCATTAGAGTCATTTGATTAATGTATATCAACACATGACCTCACTGAAATATGAGGAATAGTGTGTATCAAAAGTCATTACACATATCACTACTCTAATCTTAATTTTTGCATATATCGTTACATGAGTAATAATACAAGCCCCAATATCATCCCTCATATTATATTGTCAACATCATACAATTTTTCAAAATAACAGTATCAAAAGTCATTACACATATCACCACTCTAATATTAATTTTTGCATATATATATATATATATATCGTTAGATGAATAATAATACAAGCCCTAATATCATCCCTCATATTATATTGTCAAAATAATACAATTTTCCAAAATAACAAAAATAGTATTAATATGGTAAAATTGTACTTATATGTAAAATTTCTCTTTTCAAAATTAGTACCGCTATACTCCAAATGAAGGATTGGAATTATGATAACCAAAGAGATTATTAGTTTAAAGCATGGTGATGAATGTTGCAACTGTGGATTCTTTTTAGCATACCTATATTACTTAATCATATAAAAAACCATGCATTGGCAATCCCGGGTCTACGTATCATGTGCCACGTGGCTGGCAAATTGTTTTTATCTCCTTTGTTCTGTTTTCTCTCTTTTTTTCTTTCTGTCCCGGGTCTCTGTGTTCTTGTTTTTTTTAAAAAAAAAAAAAAAAACTAATTCAAAAAATAAAACCTCCCCTAATTTTACCAAAAAAAAAACTATCTTCCAATTTTACCAAAAAAAAAAAAAACTTTAATCATCGACCACCAAACTACTTCCTATATCAAATTAATATCATTTTTTTTCTCAGATCAACATCATTCTACCACTACAATTATCCCCAATTTTACCAACAAAAAAAAATCTCTCCCAATTTACCAAAAAAAAGCTTTTCCAATTTTACAAAAAAAAAAAAACCTGTGCTTAGAATCGACCGGAAATTGGATGTTTTGGGTAGTATTATCCGGAGGAGATAAATTAAGATACATTCTCCAAATATTATAATTGTTATTCATACTTGATAACACGAATTATAGAATGAGATAGAGATATGATAATATGATAAAATGAATTAAAGTTTTGATTTGGTGTTTTAAACGAATTTAAATGAAAAACGTTCACATTTTATAGAGCTTTTCTGGATAAAGCATCAAATCAAATAATAAAAAAATCTTCGTATAGTCAAATCAGATATTTTATTACTGTATAGTCAAAACAAATAATTTTATAAAAAGACAATTTTTTTTTGTATTTTATCGATCATTAAATAAAAATTTCGGTAATCGAATATATTCGATTAAACGCAAAATTCTGAAAAGTAACAATTTAGTGCGGTTAATAGCCACGTAGACGTGAAATTGACAATCACAGATGGTCATTTATCATTCGTTCGGACAGAAAGAAAAATGAGAGAACATAAAAAAAAAGAAAAAAAGTAATTTGGAAGGTTCCATTTAGATCCGGAATTGTCAATTCCGGATTTATTATAAGATTAAAGTAATAGGGTTATGCTAAAAATAATTCCCCGTATAAGTGCACCACCCTTCGAATCTCCCTCTCTCTCTCTGTCTTCTCCATCGCTTATTTATTAATTTATTAATTAAAATTCGATGCTAAAAGAGTGTTTTATTATTCTCCACAATGCTACAACACTATATAACTCCTTTCATAACCACATTACCGCATACATACAAAGCCTTCTAAACAACAATAGTCACCTATCCAAGTAAAGAAAAAAAATGATGTCCCAAATATTATCGTTTTTCCTTATTCTCTCAATATTTAGCTCCTATTCAGTTGCATTTAATGATCAAGAAATTCTGTTAAAGCTCAAGTCGACCTTAGTATTGCCTTCCGGGTCCGGTCTCGAAGACTGGACTCAGAATTCCCCACACTGCCAATTCTCAGGCGTCACATGCGACTCACAGTCTCACGTGACGTCCCTCCATATCACCTCCACACCCCTCTTCGGCTACCTCTCATCCGAAATAGGTTTCTTGACTGAACTCACCAATCTAACACTAACCAACACTAACCTCACCGGTACACTCCCTCCCCAGCTATCAAACCTCACTTCCCTACGCCACCTCAACCTTTCCGGAAACACATTTAACGGCGAGTTCCCTAGCGACTTTAGCCCAAGTCTTGTTCTCATAGACGTATATAACAACAACTTCTCAGGCCAGCTCCCTTCAAAACTCGGCCTCTTGAGAAAGTTAAAAACCCTACAACTCGGAGGAAACTACTTCTCAGGAGAGATTCCTGAGAGATTTGGGGATATAAAATCTCTGGAGAGTTTAGGCCTCCAAGGGAATGGGCTAACGGGAAGAATCCCCGTCAGCCTTTCCATGCTGCCAAACTTACGTGAGCTCTTGCTCGGGTACTATAATGCTTACGAGGGGGGGATACCGCCTGAGCTCGGGTCCATGACCGAGCTCAGGTTGTTGGATTTAGGATGGTGTAACTTGTCCGGTAAGATACCGGTGAGTTTGGGAAACTTGAAGAAGTTGAACACGTTGTTTTTACAGATTAATAGGTTGACAGGGGGTGTGCCGCCGGAGCTAGGGGGTTTGGTTAGCTTGAAGAGTTTGGACCTTTCGATTAACTATTTGACTGGCGAGGTTCCTTCGAGTTTTAGCCAGTTAGGGAACCTTACACTCTTGAACTTATTCCGGAACAATCTACATGGACCTATCCCTCCGTTTATTGGGGAGCTTCCCAATCTTGAAGTGTTACAGGTCAGTTTTCGGACTCGTTTGGTTGCGAGCTAGTTATTTTTCACTAATGCTTTAAAACCATTGTGCTTAACATTTGATTACCCAACTTCAATAGGAAAACTCAAAATATATTTTTTTTTCTATAAAGTAATAATTTTTTAATTAGATATAGTGGGGAAATAAACTTACTTTATTCTTAAATTTTTTAGTTGGTTGTTGAGGCATCAGGTTCTAGCTCAGAATTTGAGAACATTGAAAAGAAAATTTTGTCAGTCAGAAAGAATATTAGGTGAATTCAAGCTCTATAAAGGGTTCATCTCAATATAATTAGTGAGATGCATGTATGGAATATGGATTTAAGATGACGTTTGTTTGTCACACGTTTTTTTGTATGGCTTAATTATAGGAGTATATGTCACGCTAACTTGTATAATATTCTAAATTGGTTTTTCTTTTTGTTTTAGTACTCGACGATAGAATTTTCCACAAAAGGGGACTAGCTTATCCTAATGGAATGTTCAAAGTAGTTAAATAGTTAGTTCAAATTTTAAGCCCCAGTTAAGTCTCACTGGGACCTGTTTTTTATCTGTCATGTTCATATTTCTGCAGTGAACATCAAAATAGCGTTTTGACTTTCCTTTTTATCCGCTTATAAAAAACCAATTTTAGTATAGCTAGTGAAAACTGAAGTTGAAATGAAACTTGTTCTTGTTTTAAAGTAGTTGAACTCAGCTTTCATATATTCTTTGAAAAGTTCCATATGAATAAGTTTTACTAGAAATGGACCAAGTACTTGGTACAAATTGTGAGAAACAGAGAAAGTAGGTTTTAGTTCATTTTAAACAAAGCTCGTAATCGTTCAATTTGCCAAATTAAAGGTCCCGGTTTGACAACACTTTTAAAATAGCAAACAATTGTACTTCGTAGATTTAACTCCATTGGATTGTGTAGATCTCCGGAGCCTGGTTTAACTTATCACTAATTACATAATCATGCCTTTTCCCTTCTTGTAATGGATTTAATCAAACAATGGTACTTAGAAGTTGATTAACCTAAAATATAGTTTTAAAACTGGAGTATTAGTAAATTGATGACTTTTTTGTTTATTGGAAATGCAGATATGGGAGAACAATTTCACGTTTGAATTACCTGAAAATCTCGGAAGCAACGGGAAGCTACTTCAACTAGACGTGGCCACCAATCACCTCACTGGCCCAATCCCTCGAGATTTGTGCAAAGGAGGGAAGTTGAAGACCTTAATATTGATGGAAAACTACTTTGTTGGACTAATCCCTAAAGAACTCGGCCAATGCAAATCACTAACGCGTATCCGCATTATGAAAAATTACTTCAGTGGAGAAATCCCTGCTGGATTCTTCAACATGCCTGATCTCGACATGCTTGAGCTCGACTACAATCTATTCTCTGGTGAACTTCCCTCATCCGTGTCGGCGGAAAAATTGACCTTAATTTCAATTTCCAATAATAAAATAACGGGGAGAATCCCTCCTGCTATTGGTAATATTCAAAGCTTGGTCTCTCTTTCCCTCGACGTGAACCAAATTACGGGCATAATCCCTGATCAGATATTTAGTCTGAAAGAGCTTCAGGTTTTAAGTATTAGCGCAAATAACTTGTCTGGTGAGATACCGCTGTTACTCTCTAGCTGCAAGTCTCTCACTTCAATCGATTTTAGTCAGAACAATTTAACTGGTCCAATTCCTGTAGAGCTAAAGGAATTGGGGAACTTGGGGATACTTAATTTATCAAGGAATCAATTGACTGGACCAATACCAAGTGAAATGACTTCGATGACTTGCTTAACGAAACTTGATCTTTCGTTTAACAATCTTTCTGGTAGGGTCCCGATTAGCGGTCAATTTCAAGCCTTCAATTTCAGCTCATTCGCGGGGAACTCAAAATTGTGTTTCAATCAACGCTGTCCGGTATATCCATCGTCACAATCCTCAAACAATCATGACACATCATTCTTTGAGTCGAAAAAGCTTGTGATTGTAATTGTTGTTGTTGTCACATTTCTCATCTCGATAGCTATCTCCTTGAGGATCCGAAAAAGAAACCTGGACAAATCAAAGGTGTGGAAGCTCACGGCCTTTCAAAGGCTTGATTTTAGAGCTGAGGACGTTCTCGAGAGTTTGAAGGAGGAGAACATCATAGGCAAGGGAGGAGCTGGGGTCGTCTACCGAGGGTCAATGCCAAGCGGTGTTGACGTGGCGATCAAAAGATTAATTGGGCATGGAACTGGCCACCGCGACCATGGATTTTCTGCAGAGATACAAACTCTTGGCAAAATACGGCACCGATATATAGTTAAATTACTCGGGTTTGTTTCGAATAAAGATGCAAATTTATTGTTGTATGAGTATATGCCTAATGGGAGCTTAGGCGAGATTCTTCATGGGTCGAAAGGGGCACATTTGCAGTGGGAAACAAGGTATAGAATAGCGGTGGAAGCTGCTAAGGGACTGTCCTATCTTCACCATGATTGTTCTCCTCTGATTATTCACAGGGATGTCAAATCGAATAATATTTTGCTTGACTTGGACTATGAGGCACATGTTGCGGATTTTGGGCTCGCCAAGTTCCTTCATGATGCTGGAGCATCGGAGTGTATGTCTTCTATTGCTGGCTCTTATGGTTACATTGCCCCTGGTGAGTTATCCAACTTCTCATGAGCTGATATATGAAAAAATGCTTAGTAACAAGCTAACAGCAGTAACAAATATTATTGTTTTGTGTACTAAAAAGTGCGGTAAATTGGGCAACACCTTTAAACACTAATTTCCATGTGAGAATAAAGCTCAAGTTAGTTTCAGATTGCCAATCAAGTTAGACATTAAGATTTAAGATGTCCAGTCACCCATAGTAACATATTTGCTTCGTATGCATAGAAATCTTTATTAAATTATATTTAACTGCAATGGTGCCCATTTTCACTAATTCTGAAATATTGCTATTGATGGAAATGGAGTTAAGAAAATGAAATATTTTCAAACCAAACTAGTGTCCATATAGTTATCTAATTTGTACAGTTAATTCTAATTTTTATGGTTATTCCATCTATTGTATTTGCTAACAATTACTATATGATTGGGACATGTATGCAGAATATGCCTACACACTGAAAGTGGACGAGAAGAGTGATGTATACAGCTTTGGTGTGGTGCTTTTGGAGCTAATAACCGGGCGAAAACCGGTAGGTGAGTTTGGAGATGGTGTAGACATAGTGAGGTGGGTGAAGAAGATAACATCCGAGCTCTCTCAGCCATCTGATACAGCTTCTGTGCTTGCAGTTGTCGATCAACGGCTCAGTGGATACCCGTTGATAAGTGTCGTTTATCTATTCAAGATCGCCATCAAGTGTGTCGAGGATGAGGGACCCGCAAGGCCTACTATGAGGGAAGTTGTGCACATGCTAACTAATCCTCCAAAACCGACGCCTAGCCTACTTAATAATACTAGTATGTAATGTTTCTGGGTGAATAGTACGAGTAGAAGTATCAATAAATTTTCGTACTATGCCCAAATTGGCGAGTATTGGGTTACAATATTAGTATTGATTCCAGTTTTTCTTTTAGGTGTAATGAAATCTGTTTGGTTCTGTATTCTTGGTAATGATGCTGTATTGTGTAGTAAATAATTATATGTAGAGCAAGTTGGGAGTTGTATTTGAATCATTTAAATCAACGTTTGTAGGATTTTTCATTTTCATTTTGCTCATCTCAGTTTGTTGTAAACTGCAATCGATTCTTCTAGTGGGGAATCTTTCATATTGTGGTATATATTCTTCAACGTTAAAAAGCTCATATTCTACTCACCCGATCTCCGAAACTCGTTCAAATCGTTGACTTTGTGATTATATTTTCTATCACATGCACTTTTAAACTATTTTGAACGCATAATGGGATTTACTTATTATGTTTCGATCCATTTTGTTATCATCAAAGTAAAATGTTTAAAGAAAATTTGTTCAGATTGTATCCACTGTTTTAAAAATCTCGCAACGTTGTGTGATATAGTGGTTTTTCAAAGAAAAACGCTAAATTCGTGCTATAGGAACGCTATTTACGCTATAGCGGACGCTATTTACGTTATAGCGGGTGCAGTCTAAAAAAAAAATTATTTATTTTTTGTCAAAATTTTAATGAAATTATTGGAGTTTAAAGAGAATCAAACCACAAAACTCTTGCAAACAAAGTAAATAATCTGGCATCTCAAGTATAATCATTTTGTGATTATTAGTTACAATTTTTTATATATATTTAGTTAATTTTTATTAGATATTTTGAATTTAATGTTATATTTATATGTATTTAGGAAAAAAAAAATATACCGCAAAGCGCTATGTAGCAACGCTATTTGCGCTTTAGCGTTTCTCTCGAAAAAACGCTACGGTAGCAATAACGCTATTTAAAACATTGATTATATCCGATAACAGGTGGTTTCATTTTACTTATTAACTCCATTTGTTTGTCCTAAGAAATTGTGATTATTTGAATTTAGAATTGATTAATATTAAAAAGATGAATTTTCTGGTAAGACTCTGAATTCTGTTTCTTGCTCATCCCATATAGGAAATCGTTGTTTGCATTCCTCATATGATGTGAAACACCTTTGCTCCTTGAAAAACAGGAGTTGAATTCTTATGTTTATTGAACCGTCCTGAATCCTGTAGAAACCCATGATGACACATGTATAAAAAAGCAAAATAAATCAAAAGAAGGGTTAACCATGGTTTAGTACACTACTACAATCTTATTTATATATAAAAAATAACATGGTGAATTCTTTTTTATTAAGATTTGATACATAGCATCCAAAATAAACCCTTCAATTATTATAACAAAACTATTAACTCACTATTTTTTTGCATCATGTGTTTCTTATTTATCTCTCCCAATATAAATCGTATGCAGACTCATCATCTCTCCAATTCTTTTATCTCTATATACATTTACTTTATTCATATTTAATGGGATTCATTTATTTTTACTTCTAATTTGAGTTTTTCATCATTTTTATTTTTATCTCCATTCATTAATACTTTATATGTGTTGTGTGACATATTAGCTCACATATATATGTATATAGATATAGAGAGAGAATATAGAGAGAGACAACAACGGGGTCTTTATTAATCAGAATGTATATGAATGAATAAATACAAGACCACTAGCCCTCTTTATATAGATAGAGGGGTAGGGTTACAAGCCCACTTGGGCCCATAAAGAATAAGCCCAAGAGTCAAATAATCTTACAACACTCCCCATTTGGACGTCTTGAATTCTTCGTCTTCATGCAGTCGATCTGAGTCGAGTTCATTCGCAGTGCTAAACACATAAAAACCTTAGGGACGGAAAACCCAGTGTGGGACAAAACCGGTACCTAGGAGAAACTGTGTAGCCGAATGATATAGGCCGAAATATCATGTAAGTAACTAACCACAAAACAGTGTGCCTCATCAAAACCTTGCCAGAGTAAACCCAATGGGAAAATCTCTGATCGAAGGAAAAAGAGTGCAACAATGGTAGTAGTAGGGATCAACCACAAAACAGGTGCCTCATCAAAACCTTGCTAGAGTAAACCCAGTGGGAAAAACATCTAGTCGAAGGACAAAAGAGTACACAGTGGTAAGAAGTATACAACAGGATACTCCCCCTAATTTCGGCAATCTTAAGCGAGGTATGATGGGAACGTGTCTCGCTAAAAACCTTGCCAAGGAAAAACCCAGTGGGAGAAAACCTTGGTCTAAGGACAAAAAGAGTACACGAGCATGCGACTGGATGCTCCCCCTCACTTGCACACGACAGGGTGCGAGGATTTCGACTAAGTAGTAATTAGTGCAATAAGCATTCACCTGGATGCTCCCCCTCACTTGCACACGACTAGGTGCAAAGATTTCATAGTTCAATAAAGAGTACGAGCATTCGACTGGATGCTTCATTTACTTGCACACGACTGGATGCAAGAAAATCTAACGTGGAATATAACGAACATTCAACTGGACGCTCTTAAACTTCATATGTGAAGATTAATTTCGGCGAGAAATGCTAAATAACATAATGTAGTCATGTCTCTCTTGATCAATAACAACAAGTTGTCTTCTATGACAAGTGTTTTATCTGGATCGTGAGACAGAACATATGTAATTCAAATATGACTAATACTAGCTCGAAGCCATATACACTCTCTAGTCGTCTCATAGAGCACGAATAGATCAGAGTGATTCACTTGGAGTCATTCCAAGACCTCCAAGATGTCGCCTTATTCCTAATGGTAAAGACATACCATGTTAGGAATATCCCTTATGCGGGTCTGATAAGTAACAGGCATCGGTATAACCGAAAAAGGGTTGCGTTAATTCGAGTACCGAAGGGGGTAGGTACACTCGATGACGCAAATGAGATAAACTAGCCCACTTCCAAAATTACCATAAGGTAAGGGAATGTGTCTTTAGTGCCATTTCGATGGCAGCGTGTTAGCGCGATGTTGTGTCGAGCTATACATTCACAACAGACAAGATGTTCGTCCTAGCACATTAGACCAAGTACAATGATGCGCTTATTGTACTTAGATATGAACATTATGGTTCAATATCTCTTCATCGTCTCATCAGGGACGGACTGGGTCTATATCAATGTCTAGTGATCGAACGATCATGGGAGAATCTGACGACTTAGCGTCATGATGACTAAAACGTCATAACACCTTCTGGGTGTAGTCTGAATCATGGACTTAGATTCAATATTTACGGGACTCAATCATCAGGTTGAGTCACTACCGTGTCTTCCCAAAATCCTTCATCTCGAAGGCAAATCCAAAAATGGATCGCGTAATAAAACACGCAAGGGCATAATACTTGTTCAAGTATCCCAAGCTAATCAAGTACTCACTTAAGCGGTATACCACATCCGCTCGGATTATATTAATCCATATAATGAACGTCTCAGTCAATTGAGATCGTGTTCCGTGGTCAGAAACTACTTGATTTAAGCACATGAAGTCACACAGGGACCTTCATCTATATCTCTTTGTCTAAATCCTCATAGAGATAAAACCGTGACCACATTCATGGCTGCATACTCAGTTTTTCGGAAACTACTAAACTGGTAAAGTAGGGGACTGTTATAATGTCCATTACGAGGAAATCAACCATCTCGTAATCAATTCCAATGTGTGAGAGAAGCCTTGCGCTACTAGGCGAGCATTCTACAATCTCATTATTCTCATCACTTTTCCTTACGAATAACGAAATAAACGAACTCGTTTAATATTGGTGGTGTTGGAACTACAGGTCCGAACACACTTTCGCTAAGGAGTCTACTTGGATTGCAAGTTTCCATTAGTACAGTCTATTCTACGTTGACTTCAGGCAACGGTACATGGTTCTCTGTCATAATTTGTTCATATTATCAGTCGTCACCGAATATATGAACAAGTAATCAATGACAGTCTCGTTTCGCTTCAATATCGTCTAAGATATCATGATCGACAGATATTTCGAGATTCTTAGGATGAGGAGGAAATCACACATCTCCTTGATCCTTTATAATCTCGTGCAACAAACGAGTTTCAGTTCACCACCTCTGGGGCTGAACGAATTTGGAACTGGTCAACTTCCTCGTATCTTGGGAAGGACGACAGACTGATGGCCGACTACAGCGTCATTTGCTTGGCGGGTTCGGCCAAAGCAACGTGTTACGACAGGAACACGGCGTCCGACAGGGACGTCTATCCTTGCAAGCATTTTGCAGCAGGTATAAATGATCTCGTGACATCTCATAAAGTCATTAAATGCGTATGGCATTTAGTTAGACTTGAGGGAGTCTATTCACTTACTTATTACTAAGTGCAGTTTTGGGGATCAAGCTAAGACTGAGTGGGATATGCCACGTTACTTCACGTCGTTCCTTATCAACGGTAACGTGCAAATCTCCCCCTAACGACGGGGAGAACAGTCTTAGCGATGTCACTTTCGCATATCATGCGGTAAAGAGATCGCTTGCCAAGGTTTCTCTATCAAATGATAGGCAGGAGATTCATAATCGACTTATGTCCCCTTCAGAGGTCCATATTTTGAACGCTAGAGCGGCTCAATCAAAATATTAATTAATCACTCTAAACACGCGTTAATATGAGACTTCTGGCTCATAACCAGTAACCAGCTGGTACGCATATGGTGTTTGAGTATCTATGGGCCTCATGACGGACCAATGCAGCAAAATAACATAACCCCATACGGAAATATAAATCTTGGTGCGCAAGACCAAGAAATGCGTGCAATCATTTGCAGTCGCATCATCAAGCTTTCCGTGAGTCCATTTTGGGTCTGAACATAATCGACAGGATGTTCAATTTCAATTTCCAAACTCAAGTAGTTCAAATTGAAATTTCGATTCTTACTCTTCGGTATTATCAAGTCGACCAGACTTTTCAGGATAATCCGGATCATGAGCCATCAACTTAATGATAGGGCTAAAAGTTTGGAAAGTGCTGCATTTATGTGGACAACATTAAAATGTGACCAAATTGTCGATGCATCAACCATAACCATTTATATTTATGGTCCGTCTTATGGTTGGATAAGTCCACAATAACTCCTTCAATTCTTTACAAGAAATCTACGAGTTCATTTCGTGATCTTTACACATACTAGTCTTTCAAAGTGAGCATTAATGGCATGAATTTCGGATTAATCGCGAAATATATTCTCATAGAGAATCCAAATGCGATGCGATTATAAATCAAGCATCGTCTTTTGACCCGGGAATATCTCATCCGGTCAATGCCACAATATCAAAATATTCTAATCAATCGACGACAGGCGAATGATAGTATAGACAATCATGTCTTAGCATCTAAATCATTTATCATTCGACGACAGGCGAAATGATAAGGTAACTTTAAATGCTTTAAAGAATGTGGTAGCAACCACTTGAAAGACATTTCAACTCTTCTAAAATACGCTTTTGGTCGTATTGAATGGAGGCTATGTAAAGAAATTTTAATTTTTTTTCATGAGCTATTTCCAGATAACACTGGTTTTCTCGAATATTTTATAACTCAACAAGGTACGACAGGACCTATAGGAGTATAATGCCTCATATTTGACAAATCAATTTGGCTTTACCAAAGATTTCGATTAGGAACGACATGTCCAGAATCGTTGTCACTGAGTACTCTTTTAGGCAAGTAGTTGGTGAAATTATGTGGTACACTGTTACCCACTATTTTCAAAAAAAATCAACTACCCCACAAGTATTGCCTAAAATTTCATAATTTAAAGTTTGGTCACATTTGTCAAAGGAATTTGCTCAAAGCACTTTAAATTATTTCGAGAAATTTCGTAAACAGGCAAACCATAATCCAAAAGTATGTCCAAATGGAAAAATCATAATCCAAATGGAAAAACATAATCCAGATGAGCGAAAAAATGGCTCAATGATTTATCAAAATCAATAAAGAAAGGTACCAAACTTATTTGAGCCACAAAACCGGGGGTCTCAAGAGTTTCCTTTCAGTTATTTTTAACCACATTAGCATCGGTTTTTTCACCTTTATAATAGCTTTGAACTATTTAAGGAGTAACCGTGCATGACTTCTGTCCTTATAGCATAGAGTTGCCTCCTTGAGCATTATCTCTTGCTTTGTGACAACGGGCCATATTGTTCCTTTCAATTACTGTCTTGGAGCCACAGGTTTTCGATTTTGACGATTGTCTAAAATCTCGCTTGGCTAGGAGATTCATCGGGATCGTGACAGTTCGAGACAAATAACACTTGTCTCGGTTCTCGATTCGTGGAAAAAAAAATGTACACGAAGAGCATTAATATCAGGCAAACAATTCGTCATTGACCCAATAGGATTAAACTACTCACCGGGGTAATTTTCTTATCCAATAACAGATGGGTGATAAAGGAACATGGTGAATATAAATTCACGATACTGCTTATGAAATACAATTTCCAAGCTAGTATTTTGGGGAAGCATTGCTCTAATATGTCAATTTCAGACATTTGTTTACCATAGACGTCATCACGTCTCAAATGTGGTGGCGGAATAAAATCAACGCCTTAGCATCATCCTGATGGTAACAACAAACTCGTGTTTTACTCATCAAGGATGACATCCAAAAAAAAATTTTGGGCATCACATTTTCACACATCAGGGTGACTAACATGTGGTGACGGAATAACATCAACGTCTACGCAGTCATTTCGCAAGTATGTTTTGCGATTTTTCTCATCATAGATGGCATCCAACATGTGTTGGGAGTTCTGGATTATTTTTCATATAAAACGACTGGTTTATATGTTTATGGTTTGCACAAGCATAAACTTTATTTCGAAACGACAGGTTCGAAAAATAGTTTTGCTTTTAATGTGAATAGGTTCTCATTGATCGAACGACAGGTCGATACAGAGACACCAATTCGGCGAAACATACATCACTATATAAACACATTCGGGGAAATTATTATTTAGTCAACCCCTTTCGGTAGCTCTACTTGAAAAACGACCAGGAAAGACGGTGAGGGTGGAGGGCACGAATGCCACTTAAAACCCGACCTCATTAGGATATCGACTTCCGCCTATATCTTTCCTAGACATCGTATCCAAATAGGTGAGCCTATTTAGGGAAGGTTCATAATTTTTCCAACTTAAATGTGAAAATATATGATTTCGCAAATTATATATGGCAATAATATTAACAGCATAGAGAATATCTATATAGATTAACCACACATATATAAACAAGCAGTAAATATATTTTAGGATCTATCTAATCATGTAGTAGATTTGGTGTTATAAACAAATCAATTTAAGATTATCAATCAATCCATAAAAATTCTAACATATCAAATCAAATCAATTTAAGATTATCAATTAGATCTAATCCAATAATTTACTGGCATATGTGATATTTATATATATGATAATATCAAAAAGATATGATTATGCTAACAAGATATCAATCAATTATCTATGTTTATTGCCATATTAATAATTCTATACATGGTAGTTTTAACATGCAAGCAAACAATATATTTTTAATTACCAATCAATTCTATATATGGTAAAAAAAAATATTTTAACATGCAAATAGATTAAATTTACATGGAAACATATCAATTTATTCAATTAACATGCAATTTTTCACTTAATATGCCATGTACCAGTAGGAAACTGGTCCAATGTACCCGTATATGAAATAACATGATTTAATGTAATAGTACTAAATATAGCCATCTACCCACCCGTCTGTTCAATGTAATAGTACTATATCATGGCAGTGATGAATAAGTTATTCCGGTAATACTATATTAATCATATATGGTCTCAAACACATACAAATAATTAATTCAATAATTCCATATAACTGTTCAAACATGGTAGGTTTATTCGATTATCGTTTATCATGCAGCGTATTTATACAGTACCTACCGAGATAAAACAACAACGAATTTAGTAATCGTACCTTTCACATAGTATGTTGAGAAGGTCGATAAAACAATAATAATAAAACCCGGATAAATCTCAAGATTTATAGATAACCAATATCCGTGCGTTTACCCAAAATCTCCAATATCCGCAAGCGTATATTCTAGTCTTCGCGAGCAAAGTGCTGATAACGTGTTGTGTGACATATTAGCTCACATATATATGTATATAGATATAGAGAGAGAATATAGAGAGAGACAACAACGGGGTTTTTATTAATCAGAATGTATATGAATGAATAAATACAAGACCCCTAGCCCTCTTTATATAGATAGAGGGGTAGGGTTACAAGCCCACTTGGGCCCATAAAGAATAAGCCCAAGAGTCCAATAATCTTACAACAATATGCTCCTGGATTTTATTTTTTCACTGTTATTTGGTTATTCTGTTTTTCCTTATATGCTTTTATTACTTCTAATTACTTTGATTAATGGTTTTTTAATACTTCGCAACTATTATTCTAATTTTTCACTTTGTGGTATTTGCTTTTTTGAAAACCATTTTTCATGTTCTCTATTGCTATTCTTATATATATATATATATATATATATATCAATTTTGGTGCTATGAGGTTAATTTTATAGTTTAATGTTTGATGCTATCACATTCTCTCTAGTTATACGTTCTTATTATATTTTCATCTGATGCTATATACTCAATTATTGTTTTTGAGTTTTGTTCACGTTTATATTAATGTTTGGTGCTATTTGTTAATCTCTAATTTGTTTGTTTGATTCTCATTTGATGCTCTAATTTAAACTTCATTACAAAGTATAGCATCTCGGAGCAACATTAAAAAAATTAGATAATAAAACCTCATTGATTGTTTATTCCTCTATATTTTTTAATTTTGTTTAAAAAAATTATATTCTTGTTGTATGACATATTAACTCGTTATGGATACATATAGAGATATGTATAGATATAGAGAGAGTTATGAGAAACAACAGACGAAGTGTTTATTCATTAATATGATTGTACAGAGAGATATATCAAGAGACTCCTGACCCTCTTTATATAATAGAGGATAGGGTTACATATGATAGGAAATCCCAAGATATGCCCAATAGAGTAAGACCCAACATGGCCAATAATATCCTACAACACTCCCCCTTTGGACGTCTTGATTTCTTCGTCTTCATGCTGTCGATGTGAGTCGAGTTCATTCGCAGTGCTAAACACATAAAAAAAACCTTAGTGCCGGAAAACCCAGTGTGGGACAAAACCGGTACCTAGGAGAAACTGTGTAGCCGAATGATATAGGCCGAAATATCAGGTAAGTAACTAACCACAAAACAGTGTGCCTCATCAAAACCTTGCCAGAGCAAACCCAATGGGAAAATCTCTGATCGAAGGAAAAAGAGTGCAACAATGGTAGTAGTAGGGATCAACCACAAAACAGGTGCCTCATCAAAACCTTGCTAGAGTAAACCCAGTGGGAAAAACATCTAGTCGAAGGACAAAAGAGTACACAGTGGTAAGAAGTATACAACAGGATACTCCCCCTAATTTCGGCAATCTTAAGCGAGGTATGATGGGAACGTGTCTCGCTAAAAACCTTGCCAAGGAAAAACCCAGTGGGAGAAAACCTTGGTCTAAGGACAAAAAGAGTACACGAGCATGCGACTGGATGCTCCCCCTCACTTGCACACGACAGGGTGCGAGGATTTCGACTAAGTAGTAATTAGTGCAATAAGCATTCACCTGGATGCTCCCCCTCACTTGCACACGACTAGGTGCAAAGATTTCATAGTTCAATAAAGAGTACGAGCATTCGACTGGATGCTTCATTTACTTGCACACGACTGGATGCAAGAAAATCTAACGTGGAATAGAACGAACATTCAACTGGACGCTCTTAAATTTCATATGTGAAGATTCATTTCGACAAGAAATGCTAAATAACATAATCTAGTCATGTCTCTCTTGATCGATAACAACAAGTTGTCCTCAAATAAGACAAGTATTTTATACGGATCGTGAGACAGAGCATATGTAATTCAAATAAGGCTAATACGAGATCGAAGCCATATACACTCACTAGTCGCTTCATAGAGCACGAGATCAGAGTGATTCGTTTGGAGTCATTCCAAGACCTCCAAGATATCGCCTTATTCCTAATGGCAAAGACATACCATGTTATGAATATCCCTTATGCGGGTCTGATAAGTAACCAACATCGGTATAACCGTAAAAGGGTTGCGTTGATTCGAGTACCGAAGGGGGTAGGTACACTCGATGACGCAAAATGAGATAAACTAGCCCACTTTCAAAATTAACATAAGGTAAGAGAATGTGTCTTTAGTGCCATTTCGATGGCAGCGTGTTAGCGCGATGCTGTGTCGAGCTATACCATTCACAGCATACGAGATGTTCGTCCTAGCACATTAGACCAAGTACAATGATGCGCTTATTGTACTTAGATATGAACATGATGGTTCAACATCTTTTCATCGTCACATCAGGGACGGACTGGGTCTATATCAATGTCTAGTGATCGAACGATCATGGGAGAATCAGACGACTTAGCGTCATGATGACTACAACGTTATAACACCTTCTGGGTGTAGTCTGAATCATGGACTTAGATTCAATCTTTATGGGACTCGATCATCAGGCCGAGTCACTACCGTGTCTTCCCAAGATCCTTCATCTCGAAGGCAAATCCAAAAAATGGATCGCGTAATAAAACACGCAAGGGCATAATACTTGTTCAAGTATCCCAAGCTAATCAAGTACTCACTTAAGCGGTATACCACATCCGCTCGGATTATATTAATCCATATAATGAACGTCTCAGTCAATTGAGATCGTGTTCCGTGGTCAGAAACTACTTGATTTAAGCACATGAAGTCACACAGGGACCTTCATCTATATCTCTTTGTCTAAATCCTCATAGAGATAAAACCGTGACCACATTCATGGCTGCATACTCAGTTTTTCGGAAACTACTAAACTGGTAAAGTAGGGGACTGTTATAATGTCCATTACGAGGAAATCAACCATCTCGTAATCAATTCCAAGGTGTGAGAGAAGCCTTGCGCTACTAGGCGAGCATTCTACAATCTCATTATTCTCATCACTCTTCCTTACGAATAACCAAATAAACAAACTCGTTTAACATTGTTGCTGTTGGAGCTACAGGTCCGAACACACTTTCGCTAAGGATTCTACTTGGATTACAAGTTTCCATTAGTACAGTCTATTCTCCGTTGACTTCATGCAACAGTACATGGTTCCCTGTCATAATTTGTTCATATTATCAGTCGTCACCGAATATATGAACAAGTAATCAATGACAGTCTTGTTTCGCTTCAATATCGTCTAAGATATCATGATCGACAGATATTTCCAGATTCTTAGGATGAGGAGGAAATCACACATCTCCTTGCTCCTTTATAATCTCGTGCGACAAACGAGTTTCAGTTCACCACCTCTGGGGTTGAAGGAATTTGAAACCGGTCAACTTCCTCGTATCTTGGGAAGGACGACAGACTGACGGCTGACGGCAGCGTCATTTGCTTGGCGGGTTCGGCCAAAGCAACGTGTTACGACAGGAACACGGCGTCCGACAGGGACGTCTATCCTTGCAAGCATTTTGCAGCAGGTATAAATGATCTCGTGACATCTCATAAAGTCATTAAATGCGTATGGCATTTAGTTAGACTTGAGGGAGTCTATGCACTTACTTATTACTAAGTGCAGTTTTGGGGATCAAGCTAAGACTGAGTGGGATATGCCACGTTACTTCACGTCGTTCCTTATCAACGGTAACGTGCAAATCTCCCCCTAACGACGGGGAGAACAGTCTTAGCGATGTCACTTTCGCATATCATGCGGTAAAGAGATCGCTTGCCAAGGTTTCTCTATCAAATGATAGGCAGGAGATTCATAATCGACTTATGTCCCCTTCAGAGGTCCATATTTTGAACGCTAGAGCGGCTCAATCAAAATATTAATTAATCACTCTAAACACGCGTTAATATGAGACTTCTGGCTCATAACCAGTAACCAACTGGTACGCATTTAGTGTTTTGAGTGACTATGGCCTCAGACGGACCAATGCAGTAAAATAGCATGACCCCACACGGAAATATAAATCTTGGTGCGCAAGACCAAGAAGTGTGTGCAACCATTTGCAGTCGCATCATCAAACTTTCCGTGAGTCCATTTGGGCCTGAACATAATCGACAGGATGTTCAATTTCAATTTCCAAACTCAAGTAATTCAAATTGAAATTTCGATTCTTACTCTTCGGAATTATCAAGTTGACTAGACTTTTCAGGATAATCCGGATCATGAGCCATCAACTTAATGATAGGGCTAAAAGTTTGGAAAGTGCTGCATTTCTGTGGACAACAATAATCATGTGACCTTATTGTCGATGCGTCAACCATAACCATTTATATTTTTGGTCCGTCTTATGGTTGGATAAGTCCACAATAACTCCTTCAATTCTTTACAAGAATTCTACGAGTCTATTTCGTGATTTTTACACATACTAGTCTTTCAAAATGAGCATTAATGGCATGAATTTCGAATTAATCGTGAAATATATTCTCAGAGAGAATCCAAATGCACTGCAATTATAAATCAAGCATCGTCTTTTGACCCGAGAATATCTCATCCGGTCAATGCCACAATATCAAAATGCTCTTATCAATCGACGACATGCGAATGATAGTATAGACAATCATGTCTTAGCATCTAAATAATTTATCATTTCGACGGCAGGCGAAATGATAAGGTAACTTTAAATGCTTTAAAGAATGTGGTAGCAACCACTTGAAAGACATTTCAACTCCTCTAAAATACGCTTTTGGTCGTATTGAATGGAGGCTATGTAAAGAAATTTTAATTCTTTCATGAGCTATTACCAGATAACACTGGTTTTTTCGAATATTTTACTCAACAAGGTACGGCAGGACCTACATGAGTATAAGACCTCATATTTGACAAATCAATTTGGTTTTACCAAAGATTTTGATTTGGAACGACAGGTCCAGAATCATTGTCACTGAGTACTCTTTTAGGCAAATAGTTGGTGAAATTATGTGGTACACTGTTACCCACTATTTCCAAAAAAAATCAACTACCCCACAAGTATTGCCTAAAATTTCATAATTTAAAGTTTGGTCACATTTGTCAAAGAAATTTGCTCAAAACACTTTAAATTATTTCGAGAAATTTTGTAAACAGGCAAACCATAATCTAAAAGTATGGTCCAAATGGAAAACATAATCCAGATGAGCAAAAAAATGGCTCAATGATTTATCAAAATTAATAAAGAAAGGTCCCAAACTCATTTGAGCCACAAAACCGGGGGTCTCAAGAGTTTACTTTCAGTTAGTTTTAAACACATTAGCATCGGTTTTTGCACCTTTGTAATAGTTTTGAACTATTTAAGGAGTAACCGTGCATGACCTTTGTCTTTATAGCATAGAGTTGCCTCATTTGAGCATTATCTCTTGCTTTGTGACAACGGGCCATATTGTCCTTCAATTACTGTCTTGGAGCCACAGGTTTTCGATTTTGATAATTGTCTAAAATCTCGCTTGGCTAGGCGATTCATCGGGATCGCGACAGTTCGAGACAAATAACACTTGTCTCAGTTCTCGATTCGTAGAAAAAAAATATACACGAAGAGCATTAATATCAGGCAAATAATTCGCCATTGACCCAATAGGATTAAAACTACTCACCGGGGTAATTTTATTATCCAATAACAGATGGACGGTAAAGGAACATGGTGAATATAAATTCACGATACTGCTTATGGAATACAATTTCCAAGCTAGTATTTTGGTGAAGGATAGCTCCAATATGTCAATTTCAGACATTTGTTCACCATAGAAGTCATCACGTCTCAAATGTGGTGGCGAAATAAAATCAACGCCTTAGCATTCATCTCGAGTGTAACAACAAACTTGTGTTTTACTCATCAAAGATGGCATCCAAAAAAATTTTGGGCATCACATTTTCACATATCAGGGTGACTAACATGTGGTGACGGAATAACATAAACGTCTAAACAGTCATTTCGCAAGTATGTTTTGCGAATTTTCTCATCATAGATGGCTTCCAACATGTGTTGAAAGTTCTGGATTATTTATCATATAAAACGACTGGTTTATATGTTTATGGTTTGCACAAGCATAAACTTTATTTCGAAATGACAGGTTCGAAAAATAGTTTTGCTTTTAATGTGAATAGGTTCTAATTGATCGAACGACAGGTCGATCCAGAGACACCAATTCGGCGAAACATACATCACTATATAAAAACACTCGGGGAAATTATTATTTAGTCAACCCCTTTCGGTAGCTCTACTTGAAAAACGACCAGGAAAGACAGTGAGGGTGGAGGACACGAATGCCACTTAAAACCCGACCTCATTAGGATATCGACTTCCGCCTATATCTTTCCTAGACATCGTATCCAAATAGGTGAGCCTATTTAGGGAATGTTCATAATTTTTCCAACTTAAATGTGAAAATATATATGATTTCGCAAATTTACCATATTATACACATGAGAGTGATTAAGTAATTATTAGATTTGTGCCTGCTTGTAGTACATATTATAACAAGATATTCTAAATCACACTTAGCAATATTTAATACAATTCATCAATCTAAAATTTATTCAGGGTAATTACGACATGCATGGGAGTAGTATATTTAATTATTATTTTACCATATCACATGCAGGGAAGGCAAATTTTAATTATCATTATACATTATACATTATACATGCAAGTTCTATATATGGTAATTTTTAAATCCAATTTACCAATTACACTAGCAAGATCTAAATAAATATTTTACAAATCTATTGCTTTTATGTGTAAGTTTTATTTAGGGTAATTTTACAAGATACACCATATAACATGCAAGGTAGTCAATTTATTTGGTTCACATGCAAACAAAATATATATATATATATATATATATATGCCTTTGATTACCCAATATATATGCTTTAGATCTCCCATATAAAGATTTCACTATATTAGCTATGGCAACGGTTTCAACATACAAACGCATACATATATGTATATTTACAGCCGTTGGATCAAATTAAAAGGGTCCCTATCGTCCTTTAGATTTAGGCCAACCCACGTGTATTCTTTATGTCATCAAATTTTGCCTCATTGATAACGCCTTATATGGCAACAGTTTCACTATACTAGCTATGGCTACCAGACAAAAATTAGGTTTTGAAAAACTATGTATCTTCCGCACGGTATGTTGATGAAAATCGATATAGTAATAACCTAATAAAACCCGGATAAACCTCAAGGTTTATAAATACACAATATTCGTGCGTTTACCAAAAATCTCCAATATCCGCGAGCGTATATTCTATTCTCCTGCGAGCAAAGTGCCGATAACGTGTTGTGTGACATATTAGCTCGTTATAGATATATATATATAGAGATATGCATAGATATAGAGAGAGCTATGAGAAACAACAGACGAAGTGTTTATTCATTAATATTATTGTACAGAGAGATACATCAAGAGACCCCTGACCCTATTTATATAATAGAGGGTAGGGTTACATATACTAGGAAAGCCCAAGATGACCAATAATATCCTAGAACAGTTTATTTATTCAAAAAAAAAAAATCCCCTTTAGGCTTAGTATTATGTTTTATTTTAACCGTATTGTCATTTTCAGTTTGAAATGGAGAATGTTATTTTAGTTGCAGAGATTACTTAATCTCTACGCCATAAAAACATAGGTTTTTGATATATTGAGTATTAAATTTATTGAAGTGCCTATTTGCCCTCATTTATTTATATATATATATATATATATTTTTGTTACGGGTATATCGTTTTTCTCTCTATTTCTTGTGTTGAATACTATTATATTTATCATTGGTATATAGAGTGGATAATCTATGCCAATTAAAAGAACAATCAATGGATCGATTGTAGATTTATATTTTTTCTTTATTTTTTTGTTGGTATATCGTTTTCTCTCTATTTCTTGCGTTGAATAGCTATTGTATTAATCATTGGTATCTAGAACGGATAATATGCCAATTAAAACAACAGCCAATGGATCAATTGGTGAAGAATTTGGATTGGATGATGGAAAAACTTATGCTTGGGGCCAAACTGCTAGGTATAGAATTGAAAGAGAGACGAATCCGTGATCCCACAAAACAAGGTTTTACTTTCTGAGTTGCCCTTTTTCTGTCAAAACTTGATCTTCATGACTTTCTTCCTTAAGTACCAATTTAGTCAAGAAACCCAAATAAATACATCAAAAGTAGTTACTCCCCCATCCTTACATATGAAAATTATAACTTTTCCAGAGCTAAGAACCTGATATATTAAGTATATTAACCATACTTAAAAAAAGAAAATTATCCAAACTCCTTGTGAAATTAAACACTAGTGTGTCCAGCATTCCCACCATTCTGTTCTCCAAATTTTCCAATGACATGGAGCTTTTGTAGATCCATTTTAAGTCATTCACTTTCATTCAAAAACATTTTCTCTTTTTTACTCGCTTCGTCCCTTTTAAGTGTTCTATTTTAATTTTGTTAAATATTAAGAAATATCTTTAATTATATTTGAAAGTTATAAATATAGCCTTAATTTAAATTAAATAATAATTATTATCAATTTTTGTAATTTATTCATTGCAATATTTGAGTATATACATTTTTTTATTGATAAATTAGAAAAGTGTATACTTATTTTGAAACACGCAAATATAAAATAACAAACACTTATTTAAAAACAAGACGGAACCTTCTAATTCATGCTCTCTTTTCACATAACCATAATCCTGAAGATGCATATTACTGTCTTACTTCCTTTAATTATTGACAATAGTTTTCTACTTTATCCTCTAATTCCGTGATTCTCAGACAAATTATTATTAGGAGAGTACCATTAATTGACTTTTCTACATGTAAACAAACCATAACATAACCATAAGCAGGTGTAACATGAGCAATATCTATTCATTCTCAACTGGAGTGGAGTATATATAAAAAAAGAATTAGTGTCATGTCTGCATGACCAAACCAATCTGGGCCGTCCAAAACCGTAACAAAATAATAAGCGGTTAGATATTTAGAGAGATACATACTCCTACAAACAAACAAACAAACAAACACTGTCCAAGGCCTATTTTCAACTGCAACTATTTCGGGAAATTCTTTTTTCAATACCCTTTTTACTCATAAATATAACAGATCAGAGATTAGGAATCCCGGATTTACGTGTCACATGTTTTTTTTTTTAATTTATAAATAAATAAGTGCAGGTAAAAAATACACGTAAAATCCGAATTTCCCAACCCCACGTGCTACATGGCTATTAGCTCGTATTAAATTGAATTATCTGTAGGTTTCTCAACCCTACGTATTATTAGGTTCCATTAAATTGAATTATTTATGATTTTTTATACTATGAAAATGTATTTTTATTTATCAATTTAATTTATTAATAAACAAAAAAATATTTATCACTATTATAAAAAATTGAATAAAAACTCAATAATATAACGATGAATCCAATTTATATTTGCTAATGAGTTACGATAAACATGTTATTTTTATTTACTTGTCTTTTAATCAATTTTTATGCATGAGGGTGAATCTGACTGAATATTGCTTATTATAAACATATATACTGTTTTTCATATAAGTAATATACTAGAGGGATCATGCTATAATTTCAGTAAACTTACTATTTCTATTATAGACTTATTACACAAAAGGGCTAGAATATTCTAGAGGTTGCATTTTAGTCCCATTGTATTTAACAGAGTAGTCTATAATTTACAGCAAGTTACAAATTGGTCATACGGGTTTCGGTATGTTATACATATTCAGCCGATCAAATTTATTACATGATTTTCAAGCTACATGCAGTCTAGTTCATCCATTAATTTTTCGCAGATCTTAAGAAGATTATAAAATTATATGCTACATACACAATTTTATTTATGCAGTGATGATTATGTAATCATATCTCGCATACACAATGGAATTTGTGAGTGAACATGCAACTATCATGTAACTAGTAATTATTTAGTCTGATTACAGGTTCATACTATTAGTTTATTTTAATAACATGACATGTGGACTAATTAATTAATACAATTATATTTGTGCTAATATTCTTCAATGGGCTAATTTAGTGATCTGATAAGAATATTCGAATAAAACATGTGCTATGTTATGGGATTTGTAATATGTATTAACCAATAGTAAACTAATTAGTTTTTATGGGATTCTAATTAGTATTAATATATAAAGAATATAGGGTTTGATCCGCAAGATTAATCTCTAACAACTCTCCTCTTTCATTCCCATCAATAGAGATAATCCATAGAGATGAAGGATTAGTCTGTGAAATACCAATAGACCATAATCCGTTCTCGTATCCAACAACATGGAATCATGTATATCCTTTTATTCGTTTTTATGTAATTTTGATAATCTGACATAAATGTCTATTAATACATATAGATTTAGTTCTAACAATTGGTATCAAGAGCATGTTTTGTATTAGATTATTAGGATTGATCATGTTAATTATTATTGTTGAATTTTTTTGTATGTTTGTACAAATCCATATGGCTTTTGGGATTTAATTGAACTGTTGTGTGACATATTAGCTCGTTATAGATATATATAGAGATATGTATAGATATAGAGAGATGTATGAGAAACAACAGACGGAGTGTTTTCATTAATATGATTGTACAGAGAGATACATCAAGAGACCCCTGACCCTCTTTATATAATAGAGGGTAGGATTACATATGCTAGGAAAGGCCAAGATAGGCCCAATAGAGTAAGACCCAAGATGACCAATAATATCCTACAACACTCCCCCTTTGGACGTCTTGATTTCTTCGTCTTCATGCTGTCGATGTGAGTCGAATTCATTCGCAGTGCTAAACACATAAAAACCTTAGGGCCGGAAAACCCAGTGTGGGACAAAACCGGTACCTAGGAGAAACTGTGTAGCCGAATGATATAGGCCGAAATATCATCTAAGTAACTAACCACAAAACAGTGTGCCTCATCAAAACCTTGTCAGAGCAAACCCAATGGGAAAATCTCTGATCGAAGGAAAAAGAGTGCAACAATGGTAGTAGTAGGGATCAACCACAAAATCGGTGCCTCATCAAAATCTTGCTAGAGTAAACCCAGTGGGAAAAAATCTCTAGTCGAAGGACAAAAGAGTACACAGTGGTAAGAAGTATACAACAGGATACTCCCCCTAATTTCGGCAATCTTAAGTGAGATAAGATGGGAACGTGTCTCGCTAAAAACCTTGCCAAGGAAAACCCAGTGGAAAAAAAACTTGGTCTAAGGACAAAAAGAGTACACGAGCATATGACTGGATGCTCCCCCTCACTTGCACACGACAGGGTGCGAGAATTTCGACTAAGTAGTAATTAGTACAATAAGCATTCACCTGGATGCTCCCCCTCACTTGCACACGACTGGGTGTAAGGATTTCATATTTCAAGAAAGAGTACGGGCATTCGACTGGATGCTTCATTTACTTGCACACGACTGGATGCAAGAAAATCTAACATGCAATAGAACGAGCATTCAACTGGATGCTCTTAAACTTCATATGTGAAGATTAATTTCGGCGAGAAATGCTAAATAGCATAATGTAGTCATGTCTCTATTGATCGATAACTACAAGTTGTCTTCTATGACAAGTGTTTTATCTGCATCCTGAGACATAGCATATGTAATTCAAATATGACTAATATTAGCTCGAAGCCATATACACTCTCTAGTCATCTCATAGAGCATGAATAGATCAGAGTGATTCGCTTGGAGTCATTCCAAGACCTCCAAGATATCGCCTTATTCCTAATGGTAAAGACAGACTATGTTAGGAATATCCCTTATGCGGGTCTGATAAGTAACCGGCATCGGTATAACCGAAAAAGGGTTGCGTTAATTCGAGTACTGAAGGGGGTAGGTACACTCGATAATACAAATGGGATAAACTATCCCACTTCCAAAATTACCATAAGATAAGGGAATGTGTCTTTAGTGCCATTTCGATGGCAGCGTGTTAGCGCGATGCTGTGTCGAGCTATACCATTCATAGCAGACGAGATGTTCATCCTAGCACATTAGACCAAGTACAATGATGCGCTTATTGTACTTACATATGAACATCATGGTTCAATATCTCTTCATCATCACATCAGCGACGGACTGGGTCTATATCAATGTCTAGTGATCGAACGATCATAGGAGAATCGGACGACTTAGCGTCATGATGACTACAACGTCATAATACCTTCTTGATGTAGTCTGAATCATGGACTTAGATTCAATCTTTAAGGGACTCGATCATCAGGCCGAGTCACTACAGTGTCTTTCCAAGATCCTTCATCTCGAAGGCAAATCCAAAAAAAATGGATCGCGTAATAAAACACTCAAGGGCATAATGCTTATTCAATTATCCCAAGTTAATCAAGTACTCACTTAGGCGGGTATACCACATCCGCTCGGATTATATTAATCCATATAGTGAACATCTCAGTCAATTGAGATCGTGTTCCGTGGTCAGGAACTACTTGATTTAAGAACATGAAGTCACACAGGGACCTTCATCCACATCTCTAGTCTAAATCCCCATAGAGATAAAATCGTGACCACAATCACATGCTGCATAATCAGTTTTCTGGAAACTACTAAACTGATCAAGTAGGGGATCGTTATAACGTCCATTACGAGGAAATCAACCATCTCGTAATCAATTCTAAGGTGTGAGAGAAGCCTTGCGCTACTAGGCGAGCATTATACAATCTCATTATTCTCATCACTCTTCCTTACGAATAACCAAATAAACAAACTCGTTTAACATTGGTGGTGTTGGAGCTACATGTCCGAACACACTTTCGCTAAGGAGTCTACTTGGATTAAAAGTTTCCATTAGTACAGTCTATTCTCCGTTGACTTCAGGCAATGGTACATGATTTCCTGTCATAATTTGTTCATATTATCAGTCGTCACCGAATATATGAACAAGTAATCAATGACAGTTTCGTTTCGCTTCAATATCGTCTAAGATATCATGATCGACAGATATTTTGAGATTCTTAGGATGAGAAGGAAATCACACATCTCCTTGATCCTTTATAATCTCGTGCGGCAAACGAGTTTCAGTTCACCACTTCTGGGGCTGAACGAATTAAGAACCTGTCAACTTCCTCATATTTTGGGAAGGACGACAGACTGACGGCCGACGACAGCATCCTTTGCTTGGCGGGTTCGGCCAAAGTAACGTGTTACGACAGGAACACGGCGTCCGACAGGGACGTCTATCCTTGCAAGCATTTTGCAGCAGGTATAAATGATCTCGTGACATCTCATAAAGTCATTAAATGCGTCTGGCATTTAGTTAGACTTGAGAGAGTCTATGCACTTACTTATCACTAAGTGCAGTTTTGGGGATCAAGCTAAGACTGAGTGGGTTATGTCACGTTACTTCACGTCGTTTCTTATCAACGGTAACGTGCAAATCTCCCCCTAACGATGGGGAGAACAGTCTTAGCAATGTCACTTTCGCATATCATGCGGTAAAGAGATCGCTTGCCAAGGTTACTCTATCAAATGATAGTTATAAGATTCATAATCGACTTAAGTCCCCTTCAGAGGTCTATATTTTGAACGCTATAGCGGCCCAATCAAAATATTAATTAAGCACTCCAAACACGCGTTAATATGAGACTTCTGGCTCATAACCAGTAACCAGCTGGTACGCATATTGTGTTTTGAGTGTCTATGGGCCTCATGACGGACCAATGCAGCAAAATAGCATAACCCCACACGGAAATATAAATCTTGGTGCGCAAGACCAAGAAATGCGTGCAATGATTTGCAGTCGCATCATCAAACTTTCCGTGAGTCCATTTGGGTCTGAACATAATCGACAGGATGTTCAATTTGAATTTCCAAACTCAAGTAATTCAAATCGAAATTTCGATTTTTTACTCTTCGGAATGATCAAGTCAACTAGACTTTTCAGGATAATCCGGATCATGAGCCATCAACTTAATGATAGGGCTAGAAGTTTAGGAAATGCTGCATTTCTGTGGACAACAATAATCATGTGACCTTATTGTCGATGCATCAACCATAACCATTTATATTTATGGTCCGTCTTATGGTTGGATAAGTCCACAATAACTCCTTCAATTCTTTACAAGAATTCTACGAGTTCTTTTCGTGATCTTTACACATACTAGTCTTTCAAAGTGAGCATTAGTGGCATGAATTTCGGATTAATTACGAAATATATTCTCAGAGAGAATCCAAATGCGATGCGATTATAAATCAAGCATCGTCTTTTGACCCGGGAATATCTCATCCGGTCAATGCCACAATATCAAAATGCTCTTATCAATCGACGACAGGCGAATGATAGTACAGACAATCATGTCTTAGCATTTAAATCATTTATCATTTCGACGATAGGCGAAATGATAAGTTAACTTTAAATGCTTTAAAGAATGTGGTAGCAACCACTTGAAAGACATTTCAACTCCTCTAAAATACGCTTTTGGTCGTATTGAATGGACGCTATGTAAAGAAATTTTAATTCTTTCATGAGCTATTACCAGATAACACTGGTTTTCTTGAATATTTTATAACTCAACAAGGTACGGCAGAACCTACATGAGTATAAGACTTCATATTTGACAAATCAATTTGGTTTTACCAATGATTTCGATTTTGGAACGACAGGTCCAGAATCATTATCACCGAGTACTCTTTTAGGCAAGTAGTTGGTGAAATTATGTGGTACATTGTTACCCACTATTTCCAGAAAACCAACTACACCACAAGTATTGTCTAAAATTTCATAATTTAAAGTTTGGTCACATTTGTCAAAGGAATTTGCTCAAAACACTTTAAATTATTTCGAGAAATTTCGTAAACAGGCAAACCATAATCCAAAAGTATGTCCAAATGAAAAAATCATAATCCAAATGGAAAAACATAATCTAGATGAGCGAAAAAAAAGGCTCAATGATTTATCAAAATCTATATATAAAAAAGGTATCAAACTCATTTGAGCCACAAAATCGGGGGTCTCAAGAGTTTCCTTTCAGTTAGCTTTAACCATATTATCATCGGTTTTTTCACCTTTATAATAGTTGTGAACTATTTAAGGAGTAACCGTTCATGACCTTTGTCTTTATAGCATAGAGTTGCCTCATTGAGCATTATCTCTTGCTTTGTGACAACGGTCCATATTGTTCCTTTCAATTACTGTCTTGCAGCCACAAGTTTTCGATTTTGACGATTGTCTAGGCGATTCATCAGAATCACGACAGTTCGAGATAAATAACACTTGTCTCGGTTCTCGATTCGTGGAAAAAAAAATGTACACGAAGAGCATTAATATCAGGCAAACAATTCGCCATTGACCCAATAGGATTAAAACTACTCACCGGGGTAATTTTCTTATCCAATAACAGATGGGCGATAAAGGAACATGGTGAATATAAATTCACGATACTTCTTATGGAATGCAATTTTCAAGCTAGTATTTTGGTGAAGGATTGCTCCAATATGTCAATTTCAGACATTTGTTCACCATAGACGTCATCACGTCTCAAATGTGGCGGCGGAATAAAATTAACGCCTTAGCATTCATCCTGATGGTAACAACAAATTTGTGTTTAATTCATCAAAGATGGCATCCAAGAAAAATTTGGGCATCACATTTTCATTTGGTGACGGATTAAAATCAACATTTAAACAGTCATTTCGCAAGTATGTTTTACGATTTTTCTCATCATAGATGGCATCCAACATGTGTTGGAAGTTCTGGATTATTTATCATATAAAACGACTGGTTTATATTTTTATGGTTTGCACAAGCACAAATTTTTTTTCGAAACGACAGGTTCGAAAATATTAGTTTTGCTTTTCATGGGAATCGGTTCTCATTGATCGAACGACGGGTCGATACTGAAACACCAATTCAGCGAAACATACATCACTATATAAACACACTCGGGGAAATTATTATTTAGTCAACCCCTTTCGGTAGCTCTATTTGAACACGATCAGGAAAGACGGTGAAGGGGGTGGGCACGGATGCCTCTTAAAAACCGACCTCATTAGGAGAACGACTTCCGCCTTTATCTTTCCTAGACATCGTATCCAAATAGGTGAGCCTATTTGGGAAAGATTCATAATTTTTCCAACTTAAATGTGAATATATACGATTTTCGCTTTTTATATATGGCAATAATAATAACAATATAGACAATATCTATCTAGATTAACCATATATATATAAACAGGCAGTAAATATATTTTAGGATCTATCTGATCATGCAGTAGATTTGGTGTTATAAACAAATCAATTTAACATTATCAATCAATCCATAAAGATTCTAACATATCAAATCAAATCAATTTAAGATTATCAATCAATCCATAAAGATTCTAACATATCAAATCAAATCAATTTAAAATTATCAATTAGATTTAATTCAATAATTTACTGGCATATGTGATATTTATATATATGATAATATCAAAAATATATGATTATGCTAACAAGATATCAATCAATTATCTATGTTTATCGCCATATTAACAATTCTATACATGATAGTTTTAACATGCAAGCAAACAATATATTTTTAATTATCAATCAATTCTATATATGGTAAAAAAATATTTTAACATGCAAAGGGGTTAAATTTACATGGAAACATATCAATTTATTCAATTAACATGCAATTTTTATTCGCTTGCCTTTTAATAAAAAAAATTATATGCATGTGTGTGCATATATACCAAATATTATTTGTATGGTAGTAGCAAATTTATATGCAGTTTGTAATATAATTTTCAATTACATAATCCATGGGAAATAAATCTCTACAACGAACTACCAATCAGACTAATCAGACAAGTTTGTCAAGGATACATATATGTAATTACCTTACGCATACAATTCCCGTATATTTATTTATAGAATGCAATTGTTTATGTTAGCATACTGTCAATAGTCAATACAAGTAGCTAAACAAATAAACTTTTTATTTGGCATGTGATTAACATGACGTTTAAGTATATATAAAAAAAATATACCGTACTCCAGGTATGTTGGTAAAGATTGATATAACAATAACCCAATTAAACCCGAATAAACCTCAAGGTTTATAAATACCCAATATTTTTGCGTTTACCCAAAATCTCCAATATTCGCGAGCGTATAACCTATTCTCCGCGAGCAAAGTGCCGATAACGTGTTGTGTGACATATTAGCTCGTTATAGATATATATAGAGATATGTATAGATATAGAGAGATGTATGAGAAACAACAGACGGAGTGTTTTCATTAATATGATTGTACATAGAGATACATCAAAAGACCCCTGACCCTCTTTATATAATAGAGGGTATGATTACATATGCTAGGAAAGCCCAAAATAGGCCTAATAGAGTAAGGCCCAAGATGACCAATAATATCCTACAACATGAATTATGTTTTTCAATAATTAATGATTATATATGATTGTTGTACGGAAAAATATGGAATATTAATATATCCGGTTTGGCTATATGAGTTATATAGATAAAAACATGTGATCCAACTTTTATATATATATATAAATGAACTCATGTATTTGGTTTTTAAAATAAAACAAAGGCGGCTGCTGTGTAGTGTATGCTATTGTGTTGTATTTAATATACATATTATTAAAAAGATTCCGATGTTCTGAGTAACCTAGAATGTACTACTTATGTGAAGGTAGTTTTAGTGGACTGCATACTTGCTATATGTATATTAAGTCTTGCATAATCATTTTTTATCTTATATTGAAATTCTTGGGAAATTCAGCTTTGATTAATTTGGAATCGGTCACTGCATACATTTATTTATTTTTCGTTTGGACGTGTCATATGGATTTCAATAGAATATGTATGTGATATAAAATATTGGGTGTTTTTATTTTATATGATAAAAATACACTCATGCATACTTTTGGTTGATTTGGATATATATATATATATATATATATTGCATGGTGTTCAGTACGTAGTGCTTCAATTCTATGTACACATGTTCTTTAAGCTATAAGTGGATTTTATATCTTGTGTAATTTTTGATACCTGATAGTATACATTCATGTATCAGGCCGAAAACTTTTTGTGTTTGATAGTATAGTTGGTTTTTATGTACAAGTCATATACACGAATCAGGTTTGGAAATTTGCTTAGTTAAAAGACTCCTAATTTCAATGTACATGTTTCAGTCATGTTGCTTGACCGACGGTTCAGTTTCATTATTATAAATATTTATTTATTTTATTTTATTTTTAAGGTCACCTAGCTATTATTGCTTTGTTTGCCTATTTTTGGCGTCGTCAGGTTGGGAAAATTGTGTAATTGTTGTAATTGTTTTTCATGGAACCGGTTTTGATTCCTACCACCACCAATTACTACGAGTTGATTGTATATATGTATATGACTTTCATAACCTTCACTTTATATGATTATTGCTTCTTGTTATTGGTCCTTTACAATTGATTATTTGTTAAAGAATTGTGTGAAATTGTCCCGAATGTTCAAAGATATTACATACTATTGTAATTTTCTCATATTTATATTACTCTGGAATGAGAAAATAAAATAGGATAAATTAACAAAACATACTACTTTTTAAACTAAATTACAAAAAACATACCATTACAACTTTTCATTATCAAAAACATACCAAACAAATTTAAATTTAATCCTGTTTATTCTTTTCTTTATCTCTCTCATCTTACTCTCTCTCTCCTTCATTCTTCTATGTATCTCTTCATTCTTTCATCTCACCAATTTTTCTCTTTATCTCTCTCTCTCTCCTCCATTCTTCTATGTATCTTTCTTCAATATCTCACTCTATTTCTCTCCATTCCTCCACCACGAAAAACCATCACTAACTACCGAACACCATATAGATTATATAGATATCCATATACATATAAATACAGATATATACATACGTAATACACAAATATTACACTATTTGATACCCCGTAATATATGAAAAATATATGTAATTGGTGAGATTGTTTTCTATTTATTGAGTTTTGAGACTATTGTAAATATTGTGGGTTTCAAGTTGAAAGAGAAGAATCCATATGTACAATATTGAGAGAAATTCATATGTAGGGTATGAACTTTTAAAATTATGGTATGAAGTTTTGAAATTAGTGTATGAAGTTTTGAAATTAGTGTATGAAGTTTTGAAATTAGTGTATGAAGTTTTGAAATTAGGGTATGAAGTTTTGAAATTAGGGTATTAAGTTTTGAAATTAGGATATAAAGTTTTAAAATTAGAGTATGAAGTTTTGAAATTAGGGTATAAGTTTTTGAAATTAGGATATGAAGTTTTGAAATGAGGGTATTAAGTTTTAAAATTAGGGTATGACGTTTATAATTAGCATATGCATATTTTGTGAGTTTTTAATCATTTTTAGAGAGATGATGATTAGCATGTGTTATAAATAAGTGCGATTATCGTGTGTTAGAGAGATATGTGCGATTAGAGAGAGATATGTTAGGTTAGAGAGAGATGCTAGATTAGAGAGAGATGTTAGGTGAGAGAGATATATGTTAAGTTAGACAGATAGATTAGATTAAGAAATAATAAGCATATATAAGTATATTTTTGGTAATTTAAATTATTAGGGTATGTTTTTGTTAATATAATAGTGGTAGGGTATGTTTTTGTTAATTGCCCCAATAAAATATCAAACTTCAGATTTTTTTTATATTTGCATTAAATTTTGGATTTTGGGCACTAACTTAATTTACTTTTGTCTTTTATTTTGAGATAAATGAATTGAAGCAAAACGTTGCCAAAGTAACCTTTTTGCGTAGATTTATTTGTTTTGAGATAATAAGATTGTGTATTTTTTGTTTATGCGATTAATGATCTGCCCAAACGAAGATCATTAATTGGCCAAATAACGAATGCACATGTGAGAATAATGTGCGATAATTATAAATTTTCCATGTGAATAATACACCGGCCCAAAGAAAGGTTATTGTTTGACCGGATTTATTATTTGCATTTGATTTCTGCGTTAAGAGTACCACTTATAAGTTGATATTTCTGTCCAAAGACTAAACATCAATGTTGTGCTACGTATCTTGTTTAAATGGGCTCACCACCACTAAAGTTGATTAAAATTTGTGTCTTATATGATTAATTTATTTTATTTTGCATGTTATGACATGAATTTCTATTTAATTGAGCTTATCTATATGTTAATATTTTGAATTTATAGTTACATCATCTACTTTTAATATTACTGCCAACATAAACTTAATTCTTGTGCTTAATGGCACAAACCTTAAAAGCTGGAAAAAAGAACATTTTGTTGGTTCTCAGCTGCATGAATTTAGACTATACATTAAGTAAGGATGAACCCGCTTATGTTACAGATAAAAGTTTCGCTGATGAAAAGACAAACTTTTAGAAGTGAGAACGTTCTAATAACTTAAGTCTAATGATCCTAAATCGCAGTGTTTTAGAAGCATTAAGGGGCGGTATGCCAAATGCGGTATCTGTAAAAGGTTTTCTTATAAAAATTGAAAACCGTTTTGTAAAGAATCGGAAAAGGGCTAAGGATAAGGAATTTACGGTGGGAACTTCACAACCAAATTAATAAAAGACTCAGGATAAGGAATTTCCATGTTTCTTTTGCCAAAAATTTGGGTATGTGAATAAGGAAAGTTCCAAAACGCCATATGACGTATAAAGAATGGTGTACTTTCCATATTTGTTTGTTCTGAACTTAATTTGACTTTTGGCCTATAATATTTGGTGAGTAGATTCAGGTGCTACTACTCACATAAGTGTTTTCATGCAAGGTTGAATTTGGAGCCGCCCGCCAAGTGAATCTGAAATATTCATTTATGTGGGCGACGACAAATGAGTTATTGTTGAAGCGATTGGCATTTTTTGGATTATTTTTCGACTGGTCAATTTATTGAATTAAAAAGGACTTATGTTGTACCGTCATTTAGACGTAATTTGGTTTCTATTTCTATTTTGGACAATTATGCTTATTTTTGTTCATTTGGGAATACGAAATTTAGTTTGTTTCTTAATTTTACTTTGGTTGCGACTAGTTATTTGGATGATAAACTATAATATGTTTAATACATATGTTTCATCTAATGAAACCTTGCAAACTACATTAAGAGGTACAAAACGAAATTTTTTAAATGAGAATTCTGTCAATATAACACAAACACTTAGTAAGAATTTCCAAAAGGAGAATATAAAGATTTGTGTTAGATGGAATTCTTGAACGCTTTGATTACACAGACTTTGATGTATGCATCGAATGTATCAAGGATCAACAGACAAACGTAAGGAAATTAAGTGTTAACATGAGTTCCGCCATCTTACAATTGATAAATACTGATATATATGGTCTATTCCCTACGGTTACTTGGAATGACCAACAATATTTTATCTTTTTATAGATGACTATTCTCGTTACAGTTACCTTGATAAATCGATGGGTTTCAAGTTTTATGATCCCTCAACTAAATCCTTTTTCGAAACGGGAAATGTGAAAATTCTTAAGTATGTTGTGTTTGAAGGGGGAGATAAAGTTAGCAATGTTGTCTTTAATTTTTTTAAAAATTTTTAATTTAATTTTTTTTTATTTCATTACATGTTATTGACAATGGTAATTTTGACATTATTCAAGAAACACTCGAAGACAACAATACGGATTTACATATAATACTACGTACTCAAAATTAAGAGATTGCTACAGAAGAGCAAACTCAACACCTCAAAAGTGAATTCATGCCATGAATGATGAGATAAATCCATAAAAGACAATGACGTTTAGGATCTTGTCAAGTTGCCTGAAGGTACGAATCCCATTGGTTGTAAATTGATATTTAAAACCAAAAGAGATTATAAGGACAACATTGAGAGATATAAAACATGTCTAGTCACAAAAGGTTTTACTCAGGTTTCATCGAATTATTCTTTTAGGGCTATAATGACACTTGTAACTCATTTTGATTTAGAGTTGCACGAGATGGATATTAAGACAACTTTTCTTAATGATAACATTGAGGAAACTATATATATGACACAACCAGAAAACTTTGTATTAGGTGATTCAAGTCTATGGTTTGTATATTCAAAAGGTCCATCTATGGTCGCAAGCAAGTTTCCCGTCAATGGTATCACAAGTTCCATCAAATCATTGTCTCATACGGTTTGGAGGTCAATACAGTTGATGATTGCGTATATCACAAGTTTAGTGGGAGAAAATTATCTTCCTAGTGTTTTACATCGATGACATACTATTGACAATTAAGCGATATAGTCTCATTGCACGAGAACAAGAGATTTCTAACTAAATATTTTGAAATGAAAGATCTTGGTGACGTCTCTTTTATATTAGGAATTAAGATATACCGAGATCACTCTCGGTGTGTCCTTAGGTTATCACAAAAGAGCTATATCGATAAGTTACTTGCTAGGTTTGGCATGAAGGATTATGCACAATGAGATACTCCCGTCACCAAAGGAGACAAACTTAGTCTCAATTAATGCCCCAAGAATGAAAATAAAGTAAAAAGATGCAAACGATTCCTTATGCTTCGGCTGTTGTGGAGTCTTATGTATGCTCAAATATGTATGCGTCTTGATTTGGCGTACATAGTGGGTATGTTGGGCAGATACTTAAGTGATCCCGGCATGGGTTCTTGTAAAGCAGCCAAACGGGGTATAATGCATTAATAAAGTGTAAAATCCCATATTTTACTTATTTAAATTATATTCTTAGAATATCCTTCTTGGTATTATTATTAATTCTACTAGTAGTGAAGTATAAACCTAAAAAAGTTAAGGTACTTGTGTTAAGTAAGTAATAATTAAAGGACCAGTTAGGTTATTTCTTATACATAATAGATTAGTACTAATGGCTTTTAAGTCTGAAACGCATAAAAAGAGAGCTAAGAGGCAAAGAAGGAGAAACGGCTATGGTGGTAACCGAAGTAATAAATTCTGCAGCATAAATATTAGAGTTATAAATCTATTGGGTTCTCAACCCTCCCTAAGCGTATTTCACTACAGAAGCATTATATAGATATAAAATATACAATTATGGATATATATATATATATATACCTAGATATATATGAGTAAGTTTTTTGGGAAGAGAGAAAGAGGCGCAAGGAGGCTGGGACTAACACTTCTTTTCTGTAATCAAGGTAAACACATATCATCAATTATTAATTCAACCTATAGTTCAGTTTATGATATAGCGAACCTAGGGTGTAAATTACTCAATCATCTTATAGACCAATTTATGGAATCCGTAGTATCTGAATTATGTTATTAAGTTTAGTTTGATATATATCTTTTGAAAAGTATTAGTTGTTAATCATTCAAAAGTCCCGGATGAAAAGGTTACAAAAACTTATAGTTTAAGCGGTTGTTATTACCTATTATAGTCAACAGTCTACAAAATAACAGTTAGGCTTCTACTATATATTTCTCAAACTTAAACTATAAATTTTTAGTTGGCAGACTTAAGTTCTAGTACTACATGTTAGATAGAATTTCATTAAAGGAATTTTTGGGAATGTTTGGATCGGTAATTCAGATTTAAGTCGTTAAGTTAGCTTTGATATAATTGTTGATGGATAGCTATCATATCATATTTCCAGGTTATTAGATGTTCTGATCCAGAGGTATTACGAGTTGATTTCTGACACGTATCAGGTGAGTGGGTTTTATCTTTCTACTACAAAATATCCCATTGCATTTTTACGACAAAATATTTGCAGATTTTCATTGATTATTCAAAAAACAGTATTATTATATAAGTATATTTATATTAAATGTTGAAAGAAAGAAAGAAAGCAAGCTAATTTTATGAAGTGGCTATAATTTTATGAAGTGGAATTTTATATTAAAGACAGTTTTATGTTATGGTGCGCTTATAATTTTGTATTGGTATCATGAGATAGAAGTCCAACGGAGATTCCTCCAAGCCCATCAGTGGGGTGACGTTGGCAACTAAACAAATGAGTTTAGTTCTCAACGGTTGACTTAGCGATTGTACATAGTTTCGTCAACCGGAACGTTTTAAGTAATAGACTCAACCGTCATGCTATGGTGACCTTAATTACGTAGTGCACGTATGATTTATACACCTGAGAAAAAGATCGACGATAAAGAGATTGAGTAAGTCAATCGAGCTTGTTACCGTAACATAATACTTTCATATTTGCGAACACCATGATAAGAAAGAAGAAAGAGATTATTTATATTTCATTCAATTTGTTCAGGTGATTTCTAAAGAATTGCAATGGGAATTTTACTTAAAATTAGTATTTAATTTGAAAGAAAAGATAAGGAAAATCTTATTTATGTCCCTTATATTATATTGTAAGACATTCTCTCTCATTGAGCTCGTTTATCTCATCCCTCCCTTTTAAAATGTTTTTTTCTGGTAAGCGATCGGCTATTTAGATTTGAAGTCGATTAGTTGAGACCAGACAGATCTTATAGAAGTTTAAGTTAGATTTTCCGCTGTGATAAAATTTTCCTTTAGGTTATATGATGTAAAATTACTTGGAACTACCGTAGTTAAAATTGTTATTAATGATGGTATAGAATTTGGATATATTTCATTATTCTACTATTTCTGAATGTTTGTAAATTAGGCTTTGTCTAGCATCGTGTGACTCCCAAAATAGGTCAGAGATGTTACATAAAGAACAAAGAATTATATGCTCACATGTAGAAAGTTAGAAATTTTGGAGATCATATAATATTTTGACTCCGATCTTGCGGGTTGCCGAGAGATCCAATTCTGCCAATGTTTATATGTTGTCAGGAAGAGTTATATATGGAAAAGTGCTAAGCAGACGCTCATAGGTTCTTCCATCATGACAACAAAATTAATAGTTTGGTATGAGGCAACCAATTATACGATATGACTGTGAAATTTTGTAACTAGACTGCGAGTTGCATATGGTATTGAAAGACCACTAAAGATTTATTGTCACAATCTATTAGCAGTTATGTATTCGGATAATAATAGAAACTCTTAAAAGTCTAAACAAATAGACATTAAATTTCTAGTTGTTAAAGGAAAATTTCAAAGCGAGACAGTGTCTGTTGAACTTATTGGAACAAACTACATGCTAGCGGACCCACTTACTAAAGGTTTGACACCCAAGATCTTTCATGAGCATACTCCTCAAATAGGTGTTGTCATCTTTGATGATATGCAGGTTTAGTGGGAGTTTGTATTCCGTGTTTAGTTCTTTTTGTTGACACTATTAAAACACTTTTGTGTTAAGTTTTCTGCAGAATAAAGTTGATGCTATTATTATCTTTATTGCTCTGAATATGTTATCTTTCAATTGTGGTTTAACATAAAGTTTAAAAGACTATGAATAGATCTCACTACAGAATAAAGGACCAATTGAAATTAGACATGACTAAGATCACATTGTATGTATTTTCCAGTTACAGATCCATACTTGATCTATGTCGTTGAATATATTTGATATGATGATTATTGATGGATTGAGTTACGATAAATGTACCGAAAATCTCTTTAGTCTCATGTTGGTATAGGAGATAGACCATATTGATAAAGAAAATGTTTTAAGAAATAATTAGCAATTTTGCGCGCAACTTTGGTTATTGAATGTGATTGTCATTTGGAATTAATTGTAACCCAAGTGGGAGATTGTTAGGTTATTTTAATAACTTGACGTGTAGGCTAATTAATTAATACAATTATATTTGTTCTAATATTCTTGAATGAGCTAATTAAGTGATTAATAAGAATAGTCGAATAAAATATACGGTATGATGGGTTTTGTAATGTGTATTACCCAATAGTAAACTAATTAGAGTTTATGAGATTCTAATTAGTATTACTATATAAATAATATAGGGTTTGGTCACTAAAAATAATATCTAACAACTCTTCTCTTCCATTCGCATCAATAGAGAGAGATCCATAGAGGGATGATTAGTCCGTGAAAGACAAATAACCCATAATACGTTCTCGTATCCAACACCATGAAATTAGCTATATACTTGTATTCGTTCCTATGTAATCTTGATAATCTGAACTAAATGTATATTCATGCTTATAGATTTAGTTCTAACATACATGTATGATTATTCTTATTGTTTATACACAAACAGCCCCACATGAAAGTAATATAACTTATATTTTTATGCAAACGTGCTTTCGGTGCAGACATACGTTATATACCAGAACATACTATTGGACAATAGAAACTATTTATTCAAACATTTTTGTATTTGTATTTATATGCTATATTGATTTAAGATTTAAAGTTCACGCTTGTTTAACATGTATTCAGAGCTTGCAAATTTAAAACATGCAATAACAGAACTAATACATACACGACACCAGTGATAGAGCCAGAATATGGAGGGCGTGGTCACAATTGTAATTTAAAAACAAAAATGCGAAATTGCAAGGCCAGATCAAAGGCGGACCTTATTAATATTTATGAAAATAAAGATGCTCTTGATAAATATTATTCCCATCTTTCAAAAGAAAATTATTACATTTGAAAGTGAAAAATAAGGTATATTCGCTATTTTCACTTGCCTCTTATGAACGTGAACAATTGAGTGAGCTTGATATTTGTTATTTACCTAAAAAAATATTATAAGTAACATTGTAGTCCATCATCTGAATTTTTGTTTCCTCATGCATAGTTTTAAGTCAAATGCTTATCTTGAACTAAAAGTCACCTCAAAATATGTAACTAAATGAAAGTTGGAGTTTTTTGCTGAAATGGTACAGTGCCCAAAATCAATTCCCAGAATGGGCTACCTTTCTGTAATATTCCCAAAATGGTCTACTTTCGAAAAACGACCGATCGTAATGAATAAAACGACCGGTCGTTTTTATCATTAACTCTCTGGAACAATTTGGACCAAAAACGATCGGTCGTTATGTACATTACGATCGGTCGTGTTACAGACCAAAAACGATCGGTCGTTTTAGCATAGCGATCGGTCGTTTTTTGTGTTGTGTCACTGGAAGAATTTCTACTTAAAACGATCGGTCGTTTTATAGTAGCGATCGGTCGTTTTTAAGGTTTGCTCACTGGAACATTTTCGTTCCACACCGATCGGTCGAAATATAAAAACGACCGATCGTTTTTCTGTTTCACTGTGTTAAAACCTCTTCCAAAACCCTAATTTCATTCATTCCACAAAATATATTCATCCTCTCTTCCAAAATCGCCTCCCTCTTTCCAAATCCATCAAAATTCCTCAATAAAACCTAATTTTCTATAAAAATATCACCCAATTTCACCTATTATCCATATAATCGATTATCGATTAATTTCGTTTCTTAGAAACCCTATTTTCTTCAAAACCCATTTTATTCAACAATGGTTCGTACGAAGAAAGCGTCACTCAACCTCGTTGATGAACATGAGGACGAGGTCGTGCCTCCACCACCTCGCCGTCCGGCTATTCCTCGTGCCCCACGCACCGGCTCCTCCACCGCTTCTCGCTCGGGCCCCGGTTCCTCTTCCGGCCCTCTTTCTCCTCTCTATCCACCCGAGATGGGTAAAAGAGGTATATTGACCAACTTCACTCTAGATATGCGTTTATTCCGTGAACGATTTGCCGCTCTAATGATAGATTTAAGTTTTTACAAACTCGATACTATCCTCACTCTTAAAGAGCCTTTTTACAAAGAAAATGTCTACGAATTTTATTATAACCTAGTTCTCGATAGGGATAATGATGGCGCACTCCGCTTGCGTTCATCGTTTAACCGACAACCTTTCGTTTACGGTATAGACCGTCTACGAACTCTCTTACGCCTAGATAGCGGCGGTTTCCATGAGTCTAGTGAGGAACTTTGTGAGACTCTCGAGATCGACCACTTCAATGATCTAAAAGATGAAATTTTTCATCCCATTCATCAAAATCGCTCCAACAAAGCCCATGGCCTTCTATTCCGTAACAAACTAGCCTACCACATCCTTTCTCACATAGTCCTCCCTCATACCTCCAATTTCACGGATGTTACCAATGAGTACATCTTTCTTCTTGGGTGCATCCATCGTCGAGTCCGACTCGACTTTGCTACCCTCATCTTCCTTAAGATGGACTCGCTTAAAACGAAATCCAAAAATGGGCTACCTTACGGTGCCTTGATTTCGGCCATCTTAAAGGACCTAAACCTCGTTCCCGGTGGAACATTGTTCAAAAACAAGGACAAACATGTTTGGGACACTTCCTATCTTTCCCAAATGTCCATAAAATTCCATAATACCGACAAGTCCATAACTTGGTCCGGTAAGCGGGTATCCGGCCCCAACTATGCTCCTCTCACCCCCGAAGAGGAAGAATACGTCGGCCCTAAGCCAACACCACAAGCCGCACGTGAGGATTTCTCCTCCGAGTCTCTTCCCCCCACCGATATTCCTACATCCTCTCGTCCCTCTCGACGACAAGGAAAAGCTCAAGTAGGATCTTCTCACCGTCCTCCGCGCAACGAACAATTCTACGACGATCTCTACATCGACCAATATCAAAATGCGCGACTTCACCGACGCATGTTTCGTGCCATGAACACATGTCAAGAAGATTTGGACGAAATCGATAGGTTGAGCGCTGAGCAAAGGGCGAAATTCCACGGCTATTTTCCCGATCTTGCCGGGCCCCATGACAACAACGAAGACGAAGAGGATGATGCGACCTCCCACCGCGACTAGGCGGATATCATTTTATTCATTTTCATGTTTTTTTTTTATGTTGTCAAGGGGGAGAAATACCTCTCTTTTTGTTTCATTGTATTTCTTTCCCGTTCTACGAACTTCGTTTGTTTTTGATGTAATAAGTAGCATGATTATATTATGAATTGTGTTTATGTTGGTTTTAAACATGGTTGTTATAATCTATGACGTTGCGAGAATGTGCTTCATAATATGCGTGTTTATCTTATGATATTGCATTTAGTGCGCTTAAATTGCTAGTTGGCTAGTTGATTGGGTTATTTATATGTCTTTCATTTGTGGCGATTGACCTTTTTTTAGGCAAAACTATGGCCGATTTTTCGCGTGCATATAGATCTTTCGTTAACCTTTATCGGTTTTGCTTTGTTATACTTCGTTTTAAATCTGTTATGACATTTACTTGTTCTTTTCGAAGAAATCTTTTATCCAAGTAAAACGTTATCTACACATTTCGGTTATACTTCTTTAAGCAAAACGTTATGTACCCATTTTGATGATAACAATATTTGTAGAACATGATAAAAGCTCGTTTTGCGTACTAATCATTTATCGAGTGTGTTAAAGGTTCTAAATAATAGAATGCGTAATTACCAAGCCAATGGTTCAAGCGGAACCTCAATCGGATTTGAAACACATTATTTACGAGATTTCGAAGTTTGTCGAGAAAACCGAAACATTGAAGCACAAAAAACGACCGATCATAAAGCTAAAACGACCGATCGTTTTAGATGAGATTTCTTCCAGTGAGCCAAGATATAAAACGACCGATCATTTTACAGAAACGACCGGTCGTCTGTGTAAAAACGATCGGTCGTTTTTCACAGTCGACCGATCGACTGTAAAGAATTTATAGAACGAAGAATTTTTGGCACTTTTCGACACTGATTTGGCAAAAAATATATAAAAACATGATCCTTTTTCAACATGATCCCTTTTTGAACATGATCCCTTAAAAAATGATGTAAATTAATATGTTTAGTACATCGGATTGTCCGGAAGATTTATAGCAAAAATATTATCACATAAAATGATGTCGTAAATTAATATGTTTAGTATAAGATGTGTAGGTGACGTTTTACTAAACATCCGATTTAAAACATCCGATTTAAAACGAAGGTAAACAAAGCTAAACGATTAAGGAAAACGAACGATCAAATGCAAGCGAAAAATTGGCCATAGTTTTGCCTAAAAACGGTCAATCGCCACAAATGAAAACAACACAAATAACCCAATCAACTATAGATATATATACGCACAAGTTATAATAACATCAAAATCGCATTTGTGGAATTATAAATACGCAATCTCACAACGTCATACAATTTAACATGTAATGATAAATAGCAACATAAAAAAGATTCATAACATAATTGCAAAGCGTTTGCTACTTATTACATCAAAAACAACGTAGTTCGAAAGAAAATGAAAAACAAAGGAAATACAACGCAAAAAACATCATTAAAAACATAAAAAAATAACCGCCTAGTCGCGGTGGGAGGTCGCGTCGTCCTCTTCGTCTTCGTCTTCGTCATTGTTGGGACCGGCTAGATCGGGAAAATACCCGTAGAACTTTGCCCGTTGCTCGGCGCTTATCCTATCAATTTCGTCCAAATCTTCTTGACTTGTGTTCATGGAGCGAAACATGCGTCGGTGGAGTCGCCCATTTTGATATTGGTCGATGTATAGATCGTCGTAGAATTGTTGGGTGCGCGGAGGACGGTTGGAAGATCCGACTTGAGCTTTTCCGCGACCTCGAGTGGGACGAGAAGAGGAAGGCATTATGTGAGACGGGGGAAGGGACTCGGAGGAAATAGGCACATCCTCACGAGCGGCTTGCGGTGTGGCCTTAGGGCCGACATATTCTTCCTCTTCGAGGGAAAGAGTAGTATAGCCGGGGCCGGACACCCGTTTATCAGACCAAGTAATGGTCTTGGCGGTAGTGTTGAATTTTATTGACATTTGGGCAAGATAGGAGGTGTCCCAAATGTGTTTGTCCTTGTTCTTGAACAAGGTACCACCGGGGACAAGGTTTAAGTCCTTTAAGATGGCCGAAATCAAGGCACCGTAAGGTAACCCATTCTTCGATTTCGTTTTTAGCGAATCCATCTTAAAGAAGATGAGTGACGCGAAGTCAATTTTGACTCGGCGATGGATGCACCCTAGGAGGAAGATGTACTCATTGGTAACATCTGTGAAGTTTGAGGTATGGGGGACGACAATATGGGAGAGGATATGGTAGGCTAATTTATTTCGGAAAAGAAGGCCGTGGGCTTTGTTAGAGCGATTGTTGTGGGCGGGATGAAATAACTCATCTTTGAAATCGGTAAAATTAACGATGTTGAGCATTTCGCAAAGTTCGTCATCTTGCTCGTACACCCCCTCGGCATCGAGGTGTAGAAGATTTCGTAAACGGTCTATACCGTAAACGAAGGGTTGGCCATTAAACATTGAACGCACGCGGAGTGCGTTATCATGATCCCTATCAAGAACTAGGTTATAGTAAAATTCATATATATTTTCAATGAAGAAAGGCTCTTTTAGAGTAAGAATTACGTTGAGTTTTTGGAAGTTTAAATCTTGCATAAGAAGGGGAAAACGTTCAATAAATAAAGGCATGTCTATGGTAAAGTTAGTCAATATAGCTCTTTTACCCATTGTAGGTGGATAGAGAGGAGGAAGAGAGCCGGAAGAGGCACCGGGGCCCGATGGTGGAGCGGTGGAGGGGCCGGTTCGTCGAGCGCGAGGAACACGGGGGCGGCTCGGGGACGGAGGCACGTAGTCGTCCTCATGTTCGTCGACGATGTGTGATTGAGCTTTCTTGGTGCGAACCATGGTTGGATTATAAAAAAAATTAGGGTTTTGGGAAAATTGGTATTTTGAAAAAAAAGGGTTTTTAAGAAACGGAATCAATCGATTGTTGATTATAAGTATTAATAAGAGAATTGAGTTATATATTTGTAGATATTTGGGATTTTTGATAAATTTTGATAGAAAGAGGCGATTTTGAAAGAGAGAGATGGTTGATATAATTGTTGAATTAGTTGAATGAAATAGAATTAGGGTTTCAAACGAGTTAAAAGGCTGAAAAACAGGAAAACGATCGGTCGTTTTGTACTTACGATCGATCGTTTCTGGACAAAATTCTTCCAGTGAGCACACATAAAAAACGACTGGTCGTTTTTGCATAACGATCGGTCGTCTGTGTAAAAACGATCGGTCGTTTTTCACAGAGATCGATCGTTTTTGGACAAAATTCTTCCAGTGAGCACACATAAAAAACGACTGGTCGTTTTTGCATAACGATCGGTCGTCTGTGTAAAAACGATCGGTCGTTTTTCACAGCGATCGATCGTTTTTGGACAAAATTCTTCCAGTGAGCACACATAAAAAACGACTGGTCGTTTTTGCATAACGATCGGTCGTTTGTGTAAAAACGAAGAATTTTTTGCACTTTAATTTTCGACACTGAAGAAAAATATATAAAAATACTAAAATATATATAAAATCAATCAAATATATATATTTATGTTAATTGCACTTATTTATTTATGTTGTTCATTCTACTTTTTATGTTAATTGCATTTATTTATTTACTCTCATACTTAACAAACCAGTTTATCTTCTCAAAAAACAGTATGAAAAAACACTGAGAATAAATATATATATTTCATCTTAAAAAATACAATTACAAGCGGAAAATTAAAATAGTACAAGATACATATTGTCTCGTTGATAAGCGTACAATTACAAGCGGACAATTACAGCTAAAATCATAAGCGTCGAGGACGTATTGGATACGGACACTTACGACAATCATGTCCTCGCCCTTGACAACTAGAACATCTCATACGTGCTCGTCTCTCCGACTGATCCATACCATTATGAATACGAGTAGATCTTGGACGACCCCTTTCTCTTAAAAGAGTAACATCCGGAAGAAATAATCTATCACATTCATCCCAATAGTCTTGATGCCGAATAGGAGAAAATTGCGCCGAGTACGTACCTTCGTATGATTCAAGCGTGTAATATTTTACTATGTAAGCTTCCCAATCAAGACGGTTTGCAGCGCATACGGAAAACACATGTGAACAAGGGATTCCATCACTCTGCCACTTACCGCAATCGCATTGCCAAAGTGAAAAGTCGACAACTTGAGTATTGCCGCCCCTGGAATTTCTTGAACTTGTACACACGGAATAAACCCCTCTTTCATAATCGAAAGTAACATTGGTATGACCAATGTCCGACCTTCGTTTGTCTAAAATTTTGAGAATATTGGGACCATATCTTGTGCCGCTGTTTCTCATCCCGATTACTATCTTTTTCCGCTCGCAAAAATAGTGTACCAACTTATAGAAAATAAGCTGCACAGCAGCAGTGATTGGTAAATTACGAGCAGCTTTTAAGACATTATTGAAAATTTCAGCCATGTTTGTGGTCATGTTACCATGTCGCCTCCCTTTATCATGAAAATATGACCATTTTTCCGCAGGCTCTCTTATCAACCATTGATATGCTTGAGGATTCATGACTTTTATTGCTTCCATGATTCTTTTCAATTTTCTTTCTTGTAATTCCCAAATGGCGTTCTCCACTAACTTGTGTAAGTCAGGATCTCCTCTGAAAGCTTTCTTAAAATTATCCAAAAAATGATTTGAACAATATCGATGAACAAAACCTTGACCACGCCAAACGCCTCTCACTGCACTTAGAATACCAGCATGTCTATCCGAAATTAGACAAATATTCATGCGCTCTTTAATCACATGTCGCATAATGTTGGAAAGAAAATAGCTCCACGAAATTGTACTCTCCTCAGCAACAAATGCACAACCAATGGGAAAAACATGATTATCTGCATCCGATGCCATGGCCAACAAAATCTTACCTTTATACTTCCCATATAAGTGAGTAGCATCAATAGCGATAACTGGCCTACAATACTGAAATGCATCAATAACGGCCTTAAATGTGAAGAAAAATCTGTTCAATACCTCACCCACTGTATTTGTTACCGCATCGTAAACTGGCGTGGTCTCATAAGAAGCAACGGTACCGGGATTATACTTTTGAAGCGCTTTCATAAATTTAGGTAAAACCTTATACGAGTCTTCCCAATTACCAAATATCTCTGCGATTGCTTTTTGTTTACCCAAATAAGCTTTTTTGTATGAAACTGACATTTCAAAACGGGCATTCACAATCTCTTTAACTAATGAAATCTTCATCATAGGATTAGTTGTGATGGCATTTCGAATGGTTTGGGCAACAAGATTGGAATCTAACTGTGGATGATCAGTTGTAAGCTCGGCATGAATGCATGTATGAGGACCGTTGTACACCGACACTTCAAAAAATCCATGTTTCTTTCTTAGCGAAGCTCGTAGTTTCCATTTGCATTGTTGAGTTTCGGCCAATTCACAACGAATTTCCCAAAATTTGGCCTTCGAACTTTTAGTGGAAAAATGGATGTTACGTTTGATTGACCAAAGTTTTATTCCCTTTTTCAACATTTCTTTATCCCTAAATAAAAGACCAACAAAAGGATCATTAACTTGAGGATCCCAAAATCCAGGATACATCATATAATTGCTTCTCTGGTTAATGTAATTTTCTTGAGTGTCGAACGGTTCATTAAACAAACTTGACATTGGTTGATGCATAGGAATTTCATCGGGAATAGTATTATTCGCCAATTGTGACCCACTTGATTGGTCGTTTTCATCCTCATCCATATACAAGCCCATTTCAGAGGATAATTCTTCGTACTCAACTTCTTGTACATTTTCTTCGTCATCGTCAGACTCGTTTTCGCTAATATTGAAGTCCGGATCTTCATCCTCTGGTTCATCCCCAAGTTCTATCGACCAACCAATATTATCTGCCAATCGACACACTGCATCCAAATGTGTCAAATCTGGTTCGTTGTTCTCAGAATATACCTCTAGCATTGGCTCTTGTCGAATGGGTGTTCTACTTGATGTACCGATTTCATGCATTGGCTCTTGTCGAATGGGTGTTCCACTTGATGTACCGATTTCATTAGTGGAAAGAATATTATAATACAACCCGTAATCTTGATCAGAAGAGTAAACTTGCTCAATTTCAACATATAACTCTATAAACGTTCTTCCATTTTCTTCTATTAACTCAAGCATGGTTTCCAACGAATCATTATCATCAACAGCCAATCGCATATATTTAAACTCAGTAAGTGTAGTCAGATATGGATAACGACATGTTAAACTCAAACGATTTGAAGTCGATGACACATCAAGTACCTTAAACAATTTTTCCAAAAATTGGTCGTATGTCGTGTTTCTAGATACCTTAAAAATTTTTTTATAAGAAATATCATAAGATAACCCCTCGCTAATAGTTTCCATTATCGTACCTCCCCAATAACACATAATTGTAGGATTTTTCATTTCGATAAACACACGGTAAAATTAACAATTTTACTCAAATAATACTCCAACAACACAAAATATTGAGCTTTTACCTGTTTTGGAAGAGATCTGAGATTTGCCCTAAAATGATATAAGAGCTCTGTTTTTTTTATTTTTACAGTGGTCTGGGAAATGAGATGAGTACAGTGGTCTGTGGAAATGAGATGAGTTTTTTAAGTACAAGTATTTCCGAAAAACGACCGATCGAAATGTACGTAACGACCGATCGTTTTTGTCTGAAAAACGACCGGTCGTATTGTCCAATTCGACCGATCGTTTATTGTCCAAATTGTTCCAGAGAGTTCAATAATAAAACGACCGATCGTTTTAACCATTTCGATCGGTCGTTTTTCGAAAGTAGACCATTTTGGGAATATTTCAGAAAGGTAGCCCATTCTGGGCTTTAATTGTCCACAGTAGACCATTTCAGCAAAAAACTCTGAAAGTTGTATAGACAGAGAATTTTTGAATTTGTAATTTGTGCTTAACAAATACACACGTAAACGGATGTCATTCAGTAACCTATTACGAGGTAATTCGTTTTATATCCTTCTTCCCTTCCTGATAATTACAAAAAAACCACCTCTAATATTTGCATACAATAGCTCAGACCGTTTATAATAACTTAGACTGTTTTCTATAATTCTTGAATACAATAGCTCAAACTGTTTTTCAAAACAGTCTGAATACAAGAAAAAACAGTATGAACTCTTGAATTTTAATAATACAAAATCATACATTGTGTTACAGAACAGTCTGATTTATTATAATAAATCTCTAAAACCTAAACTGAGCTAGCAATTTGAGCTAAACTCAGCAAGAAAAACGGAGCTAACAATAAAAAACAGTCTGAAGATTCTAGAGAGAGAGAACCTGTCCGTCGGAGATAGATAAAGCAATTTGAAAAAACTCGTTCAGTGAGAGATGATTTAGAGAGAGATATACAGCTGATAGTTTAGAGAGAGATGGTTGAGAGATAGAGATATAACTGATAGTTTAAAAAACAGAATATATATATATTATATATAGTGGACCAATTATTAATTAGTTTCAGAAATAATGGACCAATTCTTAAATAAATTTTATAGCCGGACCAATCCTTAAATATTTTTGTTTTCATGGTCTAATACTTAATTTTCTCATATATATATATGTTATATACAGTGGACCAATTCTTAAATAAATTTTATAGCCGGAACAATCTTTAAATACTTTTGTTTTCATGGTCTAATCCTTAATTTTCTCTAATTTATTTTTTCTATTTTCAACAAATTAGAATTTGATAATTTAAAAACAAATTGTACAACACACTAAAAAGCCAAATAAAAATATAGAACCCTAGGAATGCCTATCATAAACTTAAATATTAATTAAAATTAAAATTTTTTTTGCATTTGACATACATTTTTATGCTAAATGGTTGTGAAACAATCATATATATATCATGTTCCCTAATAATTCTCAATGTAAATACATTAGACTCTTAATCATGTTTATATAAGAGAGAGTATGATTTACATGAGGCTCAACTTAGAAACCAAGTTAAATCTGGAGTAAGGACCAAGATTAGCTTGAAGTAAAACGAATAATGACTTAAAGTTAGAATCAAGTATCCACCTAAATATGCTACAGAAGACTTTTGCTTGATAATTATTTTGGAACACATTTTTTTTTGCTACCAGCTTAAATATACATTGCTGAACTTAACGTATTTGCTAAATTTAACGCACTGCATAATTATTTGAATACAAAAGCAAAATAAATTTTTGTAGTTACAACTAAAGTGACCAAATGTAGAATTTAAATGTAAAATAATTTAATATGTGAAATTGTAAGTTAAATGACACGTTACGTTATTACTTACTCCATATCATTTATAAATATTATACTAAATTAGCATTTTTATTTTGTTCGACTAAAACAGCCAAGCAAATAAAGTGTTTACATTAACTTCAAACTTCTAGTTTCTTTTCAAACCATTAGAAGAAAAAAACATCCACCTATACATTTTACAGAAAATTAAAATGAAAAAAAAAAAAAAAAAAAAAACAAGACTTGAGAATGTAAAAACCAAGCAAGCACTTCAAAACTCCATTACTGGTTTTGACCAGGAAGCCGCCTGAACTGAACCCGAGACACAGGAGACCGAGCAGCCACACCGTGCCAGCAAATCCCTCCTCGACAGGAGTCTCGCTCCTGAACACGTGTCACAACCTTACTGGCCAAATCCCAAGCCAGAGCCAAAACCAAGATGAAACCGACTATGCTAAAAGACACCAACGCCACAAGTATTCCACCAAGCACTTGCCCTGAAGCATGACAGTATGTTTTGACTACCACTATCACCGCCAAGTACACCGTTGTTATGTTATACGCCACCGCGTCACAGACCCCCATATATATTTTTATATACACCAACACACACGCATCTCAGTTTAAGGAATTTTTTATTTCCTAGTAACTATTGATGAAATGATGCTAGCTAGATAGTGATGAAGTTATATTTTTGGGAATGTCGGTCTTGTTTGTACTTTATTTAATGGAATTTGTCTGTTGATATAGGAAGGAGTGGATATTACGTTGATCCGTTGCTTTTTGGAGTTTGGTGCTTTAGCCTTTGAGCTTATCTTCTTCTTCTCCCATTTTCTTAAGTAAAGATATATGCACTCCTTTCACAAATTTTCTTACACTTCTTATAAAAGGAATGAGTAAAAAATTACAGTTCAATATTTTAGTGTTTTCGTCCTATAGCTATGTGTTATTAGGTTAATGAGGGCCCCAAACATAATTTTTTTCACGAATGAAGAACGCGCAAGAGCACGGATGCAATTGTAGTAAATAATTGTTGATTTCCATGTACGAAATAACAATTAAACAATAATAAATAACTAAAAAGAAATAAACAAAACCAGTGTAATTTTTATTAATTCAGAATTAAAAACTCAAATTACGGATTACAACATATGTAGGTACTGAATAGTAATTAAAGCAAACGTTATTCAGATTATTATCAATTAATAATCTGATGTACTGAATTGCAATAAATAGAAACTGCCGGACTGTAAAGTATAAATTTAACAGCCGGACTGTTCTGATTTAAATATAAATTACAGGACTGAATTAAAACTATTCTAATTACAGAAATAAATTACAGAATTGAAATTACAGAATAAAACAGTACTTTAAAGAAATTACAGAAAGATAAAAACAGAATTGAAAACTACAGCGAACTACAACAAATTAAAATCATGAAATAAAAAATATAGAATTGAAAAGACAGAAATATAAATTACAGAATTTAAATGCGGAAATTAAAAGACAGAATTAAAAGACGAAGCGACTGTAAACAGTCTGCCGTTAATCGATATTCGCCCAACCACCTTAAGGTTTCTGGTTGCATTTGTGCTTCGATCCCAAGTTACCACGTCTCGGATGACTCGCCGGAAACCGGCGATGAGTCAAGGTCGAGATGTTGGTGGGTGGTTCTCTCTCTTTCTAAAATGCTATGGGAAAAGTATGATGTTTTAAGAATGTGTAAAAAATATTTTAGAGAGTGGGGGAGAGCTGCCTTCTTATAGGCTAATCTGAAATCTCAGCCATAAATGGTCACTTAATTCAGTATTCGAAACTGTTGAATTAATTATGCAATTATTCTCATTTAATTACATAAGTTACAAGCTTGCTGGAATTTTGGGGACTGTTTTGTTATTATTCCAAACTCTCAGACTTTCCTGGAACTAGAACCGGAACCGGAACCGGAACATTCCCCAAGTCCCAAGTCCCAAGTCCCACGCCAGCGGCCGTGTCTGCGCCCGTGCCCGTGCCCGTGCCCGAGACCGAGATCGAGCAAGCGCGCACGTGTGTGGTACACTTGCCTACACACACACCTATGAGGCTACACACTATTACCACTCTCTAGTGGGAAATATGTATATAAACTATTCAAAATAGTTTTTCCTCTTTGATGTGGGATAATCATTTGGGTGGCTTCCCCATCCATTTGATTTCCCACATCCTCTCTCAAAATTTCAGATTTCGTCTCTCCATGGTCCAACTTCGGAGCCAATTTCCATTCACACTCATTCACCGAATAGGTCATGCGATATACCGTTTCGAAGCTTGTCACACAAGCTACTCAAACCAATTGAGTATAGAGTCTAAACTTTAGATCATTCACATGGAATTTGACCAATCTTTTGGACTCGTGACCAATTCGGAAAACATCATGTTTCATGGTTTTTTTCCAACAATCCCCCACATGAATGCAATTGGCTCGAAAGCCCATGCCCTAAATGCAAATCAATAGAACCGCAAAAGTTCACTATCTAAGGCCAAGTAGCGCGTGCCTTGAACCTGCAGTAGCGTAGTTTCATCCGGAATACTGCTATTAGGTAGCATAGATGCCTTGAACCCTTTAGCTTTGTGTATCCCAGCATAATATCCGCACAGTGCCCTTTCTACCCACGTACTAGGCCCTTTAGTTGTTGTCCATATTTGGCCTGGACTGCCTTGCCAACTTCAACTGAGTGCTCTAGTGATTTAGCCCAAGCTCATCACATGGTACCGGCCTTACACACTCGTTATAGGTGGTTCCAAGTCGAAGGTGTCCTGACTCACCTTACTCGACCGTCGAGTTACTTGGATCATTAAGAGCCTCAAGCTCACCCTTACAATGGTACAGGTCTATCACTCTGTCATCGCGGAAATGGGCTGGGAACTACTGGTTCCCGAGTGCTTTGTTCGGTTGTCCTCACAGTTTAGTTTCCCTTTGAACCTAACAGGAAAGATTCCGTTTACGTTGGGTTGCCTATGGGGGCCACCAATTTAATGGGCTTTAATCCCATTCTTTTCGATGACGCCTCGAGTCCTACTTGAGTCAAGCCTTTTGTTAATGGATCCTCTATGTTTTCCTTTGATCTTATAAAATCTAAGGATACCACACCGTTGGATAACAATTCTCTTACGGATTTATCTCTCCGACGTATATGTCGAGACTTTCCATTATACATATGATCTTGAGCCCGCGCAATAGCTGATTGACTATCACAATGCATGCTTATTATGGGAACAGGTTTTGTCCACATTGGAATTCCTTCCAAAAGACTTCTCAGCCAGTCTGCCTTCTCGGTTGCTAAGTCCAATGCTATGAATTCAGATTCCATAGTTGACCTTGCAATACACGTCTGTTTGGAGTATCTCCAAGACACAACAGCTCCTCCAATTATAAACACATATCCACTCATGGATCTTGTGCTATTGGAGTCTGATATCCAGTTGGCATCTGAGTTACCTTCCAGTATTGCTGGATATCTTGTATAGTTCAACCCATAATTGGCTGAAAACCTAATTTATCTGAGAAGTTTCATGATGGCCTTCTAGTGTTCCTCATTCGGATTGCTGGTGTACCTGCTCAATCTACTTACTGAGTTTCCTATGTCTGGTCTAGTGCAATTCATTATATACATGAGACTGCCTATGATCCGAGAGAACTCCAATTGATTCACACTCTTTCCGAAATTCTTTTTCAGGTTACAGTTGAACTCAATTGGGGTACTAGACATCGCCTTATTGCCCTTGTCAAACTTATCTAGTACTTGTTTAACATAATGACTTTGTGACAAGGCATACCCATCTGATGTTTTGGTTATCTTCATACCAAGTATTACATCAGCTATACCCAGATCCTTCATATCGAAGTGTTGTGACAACATTTTCTTTGTGGAGCTGATTCTATCAGTACTCCCAATTATAATCATGTCATCCACATAGAGACAGACTACGACACAGTCTCTTCCATTTTCTTTAGTGTAGACACATTTATCGCACTCATTAATGCGAAAACTGTTTGATAGCATAATTCTATCAAATTTCTTGTGCCATTGTTTTGGTGCTTGTTTGAGTCCATATAGAGACTTTACAAGTTTGCACACTTGGTGCTCTTTACCAGGAACTACAAACCCTTTCGGTTGTTCCATGTAAATTTCTTCTTCCAATTCTCCATTTAGAAACGCCGTCTTGACATCCATTTGATGTATTTCCATATCAAACAAAGCTGCGAGAGCAATGACGATTCGGATAGACGTTTTCCTGGAGACAGGAGCATACGTGTCAAAATAATTGACATCTTCAGTTTGCCTGAAGCCTTTTACTACAAGTCTCGCCTTATATTTCTCAGTCGTGCCGTCAACCGTTAACTTCCTCTTGAAGATCCACTTGTGACCTAGGGGCCTACATCCTGGCGGAAGATCCACTAGTTTCCAAGTGTGGTTTTGCATGATTGACTCAATCTTATTTTGGATAGCTTCTTCCCAATATTGGGAATCCGGTGTTGACATAGCTTGTTTGTATGTCACCGGTTCGCCTTCAACCATGAAGGTTAAGAAATCAGGACCAAAGGAAGTTTCCTTCCTTTCCCTTTTGCTATGCCGAGGCTCTTCCTCTTCCTCTTCCTCTGTCGGTTCACTTGCCCCCACATTTCCTTCACTGTTCAACTCTTGAGTTGGTACAGATGTAGGTAATTTTCGGGGAAAGATATTTTTAAAGAAAGAGGCCTCTTGGCTTTCCATATAGGTATCTACGTGCACATCGGGATTTTCCGACTTGTGTACGAGAAACCGATATGCACTACTGTTATATGCATATCCGATGAACACACAGCCCACCATTTTAGGACCAATTCTCATCCTCTTAGGGTGGGAACTAGGACCTTTGCGAGACAACCCCAAACCCGCAGGTTCTTATAACTGGGTTGATGACCTTTCCATAATTCATATGGAGTCTTTTCTCACTTCTTATGTGGTAACTTGTTTAAAACATAGTTTGAGGAAAATATCGCTTCTCCCCACATGTTCTGGGGTAACCCAGAATTGATTAGCATAACATTCATCATTTCCTTTAGCGTTCTATTTTTACGCTCGGCAACCCCATTTTGCTCGGGAGTGTATGGGGCTGTGGTTTGATGTATAATGCCGCTTTCAGCGCATATTTACTCAAATGGAGATTCAAATTCACCGCCTCTATCACTTCTCAATGTTTTAATTTTTCTATTAAGTTGATTTTCATCTTCGGTCTTATAAAGAGCAAATTTCTCTACTGCTTCGTCTTTACTTATCATTAAGTAAACATAACAATATTTAGTACAATCATCTATAAATGTGATAAAGTACTTTTTCACTCCTCGTGTTTGTACAAACTTTAAGTCACATACATCCGTGTGTATTAGACCGAGAGGTTCACTTTCTCGTTCAACATGTTGAAATGATGATTTCGTTAATTTTGCCTCTACACATATCTCACATTTGTGTTGCTTATTAAAGAAAAAATTTGGTATTAATTTTAGTGATATTAATTTCTTTAACGAATTATAATTCACGAGACCTAATCTACCAAATCACAAATGAAATGACTCAAATAAATAAGCAAAATTAGAATTTTTATTGGCCTCTTGGGCAACAGTCATTACATTGCTAGTGCTAGCCTCAGCTTTAACTCTTTTATTGGGAGCATGTGTCCCTACGTTTAACTTAAACATGTCATTGGTCATATAGCCACGACCTACATAGACACCATTTTTGGTGATTACAATTTTATCAGATTGAAAAACAAGCTTGAACCAGTTTTTCACCATCACAGATCCGGATACCAGATTCTTACGGATATCCGGAACATGGAGCACCCCTGTAAACCTCAGCTCTTTTCCAAAGGTCATGTTCATCACCACCGTTCTTTTTCCTTCCACCTTGGAAGTAGCAGAATTTCCCATGAAGCAGCTTTCTCCCTCTACCGCCTCGTAGGTCTTAAACATCCATCAGTTAGAGCAGATGTGTCTCGTGGCGCCGGTATCCAGCCACCACTCTTTGGGGTTTCTCCCCATGAGATTCACCTCAGAGACCATAGCAGTGAAGTACTGATCTTCTCGTCCTCCCTCGGCCAGATGTGCCTGAGCTGGAGCTTTCCTCTTCCCCTTGCCTTTGAAGTTCTTCGGGGGAGGGGGGGTGGGTGGGTGGGTGGGGGTGGGGGTGGGGGTGGGGGTGGGGGAGGGGGCTTGGGCTTGACAGTGCTTTTATTGTCATAACAGTCCGCAGCACGATGGCCGGTCCTGTTACACACAAAGCAGGTTCCCGCAAATTTCTTTGCGACAACAGCACTGCCTCCGTTGTCAAAACGTTTCCGCTTGACGTTGGAGCTTTTGACCACATTGGCCTTTGCCATCGAGATGTTAGCACCACCGACTCTCCTTACGGAGCGACGGTTGCTCACCTCGATATTGAGCTTCTCAATGAGCCCCTCCAGCCTCATTTCCTTCCCTTTGTGCTTCAGGTAGTTTTGAAAGTCTTTCCAAGATGGTAGCAATTTCTCAATCATGAGTGCCACCTGGAAAGGCTCATTAATCACTAGCCCCTCAGCCTCAAGGCGATGGTAAATGAGTTGGAGCTCCTCAACTTACTCCATGACACCCCTACTATCAGTCATACGGTACTCATGAAAGTCCGTGACAAGAAATCTCTTTGTGCCAGCATTATTCACTCTGTACTTGTTTTTGAGAGTTTCCCACAGCTCCTTTGCAGTAGCTTTGGGCTCTAAAACACTGAACAGCATGTCATCTAGAGCACACAGGATATAGTTCTTGCATAGGTAGTCGGCATGTCTCCATGCCTCAACCGCAAAAAACGACTGCTTGTCCAGATCGTCATCTCTTAGGACGGGAGCAGTCTCCTTAAGAAAACTGGTCATATTTAGGGTGGTGAGATAAAACATCATCTTTTGCTGCCAACGTTTGAAGCTATCTCCCCTAAATTTTTCCGGTTTCTCCAGATGAGAAGTCGGCAAAGTAGGCACAGACGAATACATCGGTGCCTTGCCCTTGGCCACAGCCTTGGCTCTAGCCGCAGTCTTGGCCGCGGCCTTGGCCGTAGCCTCAGCTTTGGTCGTAGCATCCGTCATTGCCGCAGCCGCGACGGCCTCAGCCGCTGCAGCTATGTCATCGGCGTTAGCCCCCACATTCGCATCGCCCCAAGTGTTATGGACAGTTCCACCAAACACTGGGTCATGCTCACTCCCGATATGCAACTCAATAGGCGACGTGTTTGTCATATGAAACGACAACACAAAAACATATGAGATACGTGTACAATAAATTCTATAAACAAAACACCAAAACTGAAATTTGGGTTTGTAAAAGAATTTTATTGAAAACAACAACAGAAAATTAAACGGTTTCCTTTTGAATACCAATACGGTTGATATCAAAAGGATTAAAAGATTCTTATTGAATACCAATACGGTTGTTATCAACAAGATTCTTATAACAAAAATAAAACTGTTTGGAATTTTTCTTTGCAATTCAAATTCTAATATGATTTAGAATTAAAAACAAAAAAACATTATTCCTTATAAAATAAATAATTGTATTAATACACGAAAGAAAGAACAGAATATCGGTTAAGATTGTTGGTTTCCGTGTACGAAATAATAATTAAACAATAATAAATGACTAAAAAGAAATAAACAAAACAGTGTAATCTTTATTAATTCAGAATTGAAAACTGAAATTACAGATTACAACATGTAGGTACTGAATAGTAATTAAAGCAAACGTTATTCAGATTATTATCAATTAATAATCTGATGTACTGAATTGCAATAAATAGAAACTGTCGGACTGCAAAGTATAAACTTAACAGCCGGACTGTTCTGATCTAAATATAAATTACAGGACTGAATTGAAACTATTCTAATTACATAAGTGAAATTACAGAATAAAACAGTACTTTAAAGAAATTACAGAAAGGTAAAAATAGAATTGAAAACTACAGCTAAGTATAGCAAATTAAAATACTGAAATAAAAAATGCAGAATTGAAAAGACAGAAACATAAATGCGGAAAATAAAAGACGAAGCGACTGCCCTTAACCGATATTCGCTCAACCAGAACTAGAAACTGCCTTCTTATAGGCTAACCTGAAATCTCAGCCATAAATGGTCACTTAATTCAGTATTCGAAACTGCTGAATTAATGATGCAATTATTCTCATTTAATTGCATCAGTTACAAGCTTGCTAGAATTTTTGGGACTGTTTTGTTATTATTCAAAACTCTCAGACTTTCCTGAAACCGGAACCGAAACATGTCCCAAAGTCCCAAGTCCCAAGTCCCAAGTCCTGCGCCCTAGACCGAGCGAGTGTGCGCGTGTGTGGTACACTTGTCTACACACACACCTATGAGACTACACACTATTACAACTCTCTAGTGGTGAATATGTATATAAACTATTCAAAATAGTTTTTCCTCTTTGATGTGGGATAATCATTTGGGTGGCTTCCCCATCCATTTGATTTCCCACTTCCTCTCCCAAAATTCCAGATTTCATCTCTCCATGGTCCAACTTCGGAGCCAATTTCCATTCACATCCATTTACCGAATAGGTCATGCGATATACCGTTTCGACACTTGTCACACAAGCTACTCAAACCAATTGAGTACGGAGTCTAAACTTTAGATCATTCGCATGGAATTTGACCAACCTTTTAAACTCGTGGCCAATTCGGAAAACATCATGTTTCATGGTTTTTTTCCAACAATAAATGGGTAAGATAACCACAATAATATCGAATCGAGGCTAGTATTAAATTACTGTTTTCCAATAAATAAAATGACTAAGACTTAAATCTATATACGAGACTGTTATTAATCAAAATTGTCACTTTTGATGAATCGATATCTCCCTACAAGATGAATATCACTTTAAAGATTGGAAAGTTTTTCAATTTTAAGTTTGTCAATTCTAAGCATGCAACTATGAGTTAAGTTGTGGAAAATATAACTAACGAGTTGTAAAGGTTAATCAATTCTAAAATGCGAATACACGTTTGTTCAATTCAGATCGATTTTGAGGTTTAGCGTTTGCTTTTTTTACTAACTACCTTAATTACAACCTTTGAATAAATAGCTTAGAGAATTACATTTAACGATGTTATTACTAACCAACGCGGATTTAATAAACAATAATAACGGAGTTATGAAGAGAAAACAATCACAAACTACACAAAAGAAAATAACTCACTTCAACGTACAAACTACAAAGTGTTGAATGTTTGGGAACATGTAAACAAGTTCTCTCTCTTTATGAAAAATTATGTTATGAATAATGTAAACTGGTTCGAGATATATAAACACAACCTTGCAACAAATTCTATCTTAGGCATATCTAAAATTCAAAATATGTCAAGTTCTACTTCTAGAAGTTTTTTTTTTTTCTTTTTCGAATGGATTTCACTGGGCCTCGTTGGCTTCGTTGGTTTTGGCACAGATCTTGTTTACTACATCTTTAGGCTAATTTTAACTTTTTAAATTTTCTTTCTTCGCTTTGATTCATTTTTGACCACCTCAATTTGTATAAGTGCCGTTTTTGTGTTAAATCCATACTTTTAACTAGAAAAACACAACTATTTCCACATCACCTCAACAAACACAGATTTCAAGGAATAGCAGTTAACTGTGCAATAATTGTCACGAAACTTGTCTAATTATGCTGAAATTATGTCCAAAAATATATCATTACACAATTTATTCATACCCCCAAACTAGCTCATTGCTTGTTTCGTGCATTGAAAATAAAATGTTATTGATGTTCACTATGTTCAACCACTATCCTTTTATTTTTCCTTTAATAACTAGCCTAAAAACTAAAAACACAAAATAAAATGCAAAAAACCGTTAAAACACTACTATTGTAAGAAAACGAGTTTTGTCTCGTGAGTGCCTGTCTATCAAGACAGTAACCACAAACAACTACGTTTTAAGTGACTTACCTTTACGAGCTCACACGTTGATAAAAAAAACATGAGAAATACTTTCTAAACATGCTAAAGTACGATAGAACCTCTAAGGATAAATACAGTTTGACATTTAAAGTTTCCATTCGGCTCAACTTAGATTGGCCTAACACTGCACATGCATTATGATCCAATCATCTTCAAATGTATAATCGTTACTTCGTATTTCCATAGTTTTTTTCGAAAAACATTTGCAATTTGTCATTTTATTAAACTTAGATATAATATAACTAGTACAATATATAGAAAATCAAAATAGACATATTTTTCGTTCCATATTACTTCTCCACTACGAATTTACATGCATTTTGAGATGCGTTATTTTCGTATCTATATTTTCGAAATGACAAATTTGAAAAAAACTTTTCCAAAGTCAAATTTAATTTGAGTAAATAAAAGTTTTTTTTTATCTACCTTATGTAATTTTTAATTTCTTTCCGCTTTTTCTTTTTTCATATATATATATATATATATTTTCCTCCTCAGTTGGAGCTCTTTGGCTCTCTTTATCTCCAACTTTACTATACTCTCCTCCTTCTTCCCTTTCTGTAGCAGCGCTGTCGCTGGGATTATTGAATAATAATAATAATAATAATAATAATAATAATAATAATAATAATAATAATAATAATAACAACAACAATAATAATTCATCCGTCCATTTTTAAGTGTCACTCTTATAAATTACTACTTTTTAAGAATATTAAATTTTGAGGCATAAATTACCAATATTATCCTTATAAATATCATAATTAAAGTTAATATGAGTAACTTCTTTCCTAAAAATTGTTGTTGTTGTCATAAATGGTAAGTATATAATGGATAAAAGAGTAAATTTGTTGCATTATAATTACCAACGGAGAAAGTAATAATAATAAAAATAAAATAAAATAATAATAATAATAAGGGAAAGGCTAACGTGTGCCTTCGAGACACATGTTATGCATTAATTGTGAGACAATTTATCTTATATATCTTGATATTATGAAAATAAATTGTTTAGTATTAATTGCATTATATATCTTGTAACATACGGTGCATTAAGTATAATTTCTTTAATTAATATTATGTTTCGATAAATAAAATATATTAAAATCATTAATTTTTTTAAAAAAATTTAATTAATATTTAACTTTATGATAGTTTCAAATAGCTTTCTGTAATATTATATTTGAGTTTTTATTGTGTATTAATGTTCCGTCAAATATAATATATTAAAATCATTAAATTTTTTTAATATTTTAAATTCATATTTAATCTTATGGTATTTTCAATTAAGATTCTATAATATTATATTTGGACTTTTATTGTATTGTAAATTTAGTTTAATTTTTAAAATCATAATTACACCATTTCTTAAATTTAAAATCTATTAGTAATAATTATGATTGTTTTCTATCCATTGTTATATTAAATACTATTATTATGTACATACTTGTTACCTTATTAGTTGTATATTAAAATGTATCCCGGGCACATGTTAGCGGAACCGTAATAAATAGCAGTACTGTAATTCCAGACAGATACATCAACTCCTTCGTTTATCTCTCCTACCGCCATGCTTTTCCCATTTCTGTTACTCACATCCAAAGACTGTCTTTACATTCTTAAGACCGTTTACGACTGTAACTATCTCTCTCTACAAGCTCCCGAATACTTGCATCCTTACTTTTTTTTTGCATAGGTGTTTGCGAGTTTTTTTCTAAATTGGCCTATATATGGACCCGCTTTAATTATCAATTTGGCCTATTTATGTTAGCAAATATCAAAATGGTCTAGTCTATCTTGCTCAATGCATCAGCCAGATAACATGTAACACAAGTAATGTGTCTTTGATTTATTCTCTTCTTTTATACTGTATGTAGTAGTAGTACGGATGACATATATACGGCAAAATGGTAACATGTTAAGACACGATACAAATAGAATACGATAATTAAATAATAAAAAATTATTATTTATAAGAGTTTATATTTAGGTTGCACGGGTACGGATATGATTAATGTAAAAGATACGATACGGGTACGACCATACGATAAAAGTTTAAAATTTTAGGTATCGTACAAGAATAATACGTCAATAAAAAAAATTCAATATATAATTTAAGTTACGAACTAAAAATATTCTAATATCATAATTAACAATATTAATGAACAATTTAAGTCAAAGTACAATTTTTTGGGTTAATTATGCTTTGATGACCTGTGTTTTGGCCAATTTTAGGATTAGTGACCTAACTTTTTACAATCCCGTTTTAGTGACCTAAGTTTATAGTTTGAGTTGTTTTAGTGACCCGCCGTTACATTTTTTGGATGAAAACTGTTTTAAAGTTTCAATTTAGTTCGTACAGTTTATAAATTTACGATAAATTCTTAAAATTTACAAAACTTACACACATATAAGAACACTAATATGAAATCTTATAATACTATCAAATGAAAATTACATTTTCATATGTAAATTGAAAAAAAAAACAATTTTTGTTAATGCAAAATAAAAATGATATAAAACTATCAAATAACATGCTACAAATTAATTAATATAAGCTAAATTGTTTTTTTTTCTTCGTATTATGTAAGTTCATTATTAAACTTTTTAAAGACTGATAAATTTTTTGAATGACGAGTCTTATGCTAAAATAAAATAAGAGTCTAATTAGATTCTAACCTTTATATTGAAATTGAGTTGTTAGTAAGTATACTTTCAATTCAATAGCTTTATAAATATATATTTATATCATTACAACTAATATAGTTCATATGTTGTTCGATATTTGTATTCATTTTATTTGCTAATTATGTAACTTATTTAAACGTATGTTTTATATAAGTGTGTAATTTAAGTGAGCTTATATAAGTGTGTAATGTTTACAATTTTTAAGCGTTTATCGTTAAGTTATAAACTATACGGGCTAAATTGAAATTTTAAAACGGATTTCATCTAAAAAATATAACGGCGGGTCAATAAAACAAGTCAAACTATAAATTTAGGTCACTAAAACGGGATTGTAAAAAGTTAGGTCACCAATCCTAAAATTGGCCAAAACACAGGTCACCAAACCATAATTAACCCCAATTTTTTTCATATGTAGCACGGATGGCGTTGTGTGTCATACACGACACATACACGGTAAACTGTAAATTTTTAAAACTTAGGACACAACACGGCTAGAACGCGGTATTAATAATAATGATAATAATAATAATAATATTATTATTATTATTTATATGGGTTTATATTATTGTTTATATAAACAAGAAAAAATACAATTTTTTTAATTGCAACTGAAAAATCTTAATAATAATTATAATTTTTATCTAAATATTTGTTAATTAATTAAGATTTTTTTTTAAATTTTAGGTATCGTCACCTGAATAGGCAAAAGAAAGTTTTCAAAAAGTTTTTTTTTTTTTTTTTTGCAGAATTAATTCGTTTTTTCCTCGTTCGACAATAAAATAAGATCATACTTTATTTGATGGTCTATTTTTTGTAGTCTAAACGATAATACTTATTTTATACCAAGATGGTTTGGATTTTAATTTTTCTAGGTCTTTTTGTGAGTAGATATGAAATTTTGGGACAAAGTTAAATATACGTCTAAAAAAGTCTATGATTTATGTGTAAAAAAGTGCCACAACGATCCTCAAGATTCGAAATACTAAATTAAATAGTAACTTAAATATATATATAATTTTTTTATTGACGTATTATTCTCGTACCATATCCAAAAATTTCAATTTTTTTCGTATGGTCGTACCCGTATCGTATCGTGCACAGTAATCGTACCCGTACCCGTGCAATCTAAATATAAACTCTTATAAATAATAATTTATTATTATTTAATTATCGTATTCTAGTTGTATCGTGTCTTAAAATTTTATCATTTTGCCGTGTATGTGCCATCCGAACTACTATTACATACAATATAAAAGAAGAAAATAAAGCAAATAGACATTATTTGTGTTAGATGTTATCTCGCTGATGCATTGAGCGAGATAGACTGGACCATTTTGGTATTTGTTAACATAAATAGGCCTAAGTGACAATTTAAGTGGGATCATAGGCCAATTTAGAAAAAAAACTCGGTGTTTGCAGTACGAGCACGCCCAAATATCTTTAAAATATTTTTGGTCATAAGGGTTAAGAACGGTTGAACTATTCCTTTTCGTCCCACCTTCTTGATATTTAGTTCTAAGGTTTGGTATTTTGTCCATCAGCTGTATGTGAGTCACTTTAAACTCGACAAGTAGCAGATTTCAGATATTTTGATAAAAATCGTCTGTGAGTCATTTTAAACTCGACGGGTAACAGGTTTCGGATATTTTAATAAAAGTCGTCTGTATGGGTACGAGAGCCAGCCTCCATTTTCATCTGGTACTCGAACATGCCATTAACAATTTTCTTTCCAGTTGACCCGAGACTTTTTCCCTTTAATGCCTTGAGGGGCAGATGAGTTAGGCTTTGGCAAGGAACTTCTCGTGTTGTGTTCAGCTTCTTCTGAATTGGGGTCTTCGGGCTGGAATCAACAATATTTGTATAAGTACTCCAACTATAAAAATAACGTAATGATAAGATAAATGCAGATTAGAGATTTTAATTAACAAAATGAATGAAAGCATAAACCACACATCCAGGAAGTCTAAAGATCTAACTGCAACATTACTGCCCAAAAAACTCACACTTCTTAGAATCAGACCCCAATTTTCATATTTTTCTTTCAGTGTGTAATCACTAGTTCAGAGAAAAGAACATAATTAAAGAACTTTTAACTGTAAACAGGAAAGAAAAAGTAGGGGGGGACCTCAGATTTTAAAGAGCACCCATGAAGACTTGCACATAATTTATGCGGCAAAGGGTGCCCCTTTACAAGGAGCAATGTAGTTTTACAATAGCGGTATGTGTACAGAGTGCAGATTATAGCTCAAGTCATCACACGGATATCAAACCGATGAACTTTTAAATATAGGTAATTGATCAATTACAAATTATTAAAAAGGCCATGGACTGAATTAAATTTTCTGAAAAAAAGAATATGCTCCTTACAAGAATTAAGCATATGTAAAGTCCTTGTTTCAAAAATTTGCAAATTCATATTAGCAAGAAAATGAGCAAAAAACCCCAAAACAAACTGATTATAAAACCAACATAAATAATATACAGGCATATAGAAATGGTAATTGAAATTCAAACGGAAAAAATAAAATCTAAGGTAGCTTTAAGCAATATATGTAATGCAACAGGCCTACTGAAGCTGCCTAATTGTTCACTTTAGAGAAGGAAGAAAATCAAACAATTTCAGTCTACTATAATAAAAAAAGAATATCAGAAGACAAAAAACACCAAAAAGTTTAAAAGTTAAGATACCATCTTATACACACAAAAACGTCTACCAAGGCACAAATGATCCGGATATTTACAAATTCCTATCAGCATGAAAAAGAACACAAAAAATGTACACAAACTGACCATATATACGATAAAAAGTAACTCACAATGTTGAACCCTATGCAATTAGCCGAACCAAAATATAATATTAAATAAGTTAACCACCAACTCAACAAGAAATGTACGTGGTTAGATGTGTTTGATGACATATACAACTACAAACTACGTACCCGTTCGGAAATAATGTAGATGCAGACTATGAACTAATAAAAAGAAGAAAAAGACAGGTGGATAAAATGTGTTTGAGACGTGTACAAACTAGCCACTAGTAAAGAAATTTTGTAGATGCAAACTTGTACTAGTATAAAAAGAAACGACAGGTGGTTAAATGTGTTTGATGACATACAAACTATGTATTAGTTAAGAAATTCTGTAGGTGCAAATTATATACTAAGAGAAATTTTGTGGATGCAAACTATGTACTCGTATATAAAGAAATGACAGGTGGTTAAATGTGTTTGATAACATGTACAAACTATGTATTAGTTAAAGAAAACTATATATTCAAACTATGTACTAAGTATAAAAAGAAAAGATATGAGGTAAAAATGTGTTTGATGACATGTACAAACTATGTACTAGTTGAGAAATTCTATAGATACAAACTATGTCACTTGTATGAAAAGAAAAGACGGGTTAAATATGTTTGATGAAATATGCAGAAGGATGTCGGAATCGAAGTATATAAAGAAGAGGAGGATCTTACAGCAGCAGATGACATACAAGTTGTACATAGGGGTACTACTGTATTGGAGGAAACGATGACAGCCATGTCAAAGCGTTCTGCTATCTCGTTGTTCATGCTAACCAATCCGTGGGAGATGAAGATTTAGGGTTTTGTGCTGAAGAGAGGGAGGGGGGATCTTGCTCTAGGTTTGCGGATGTTAGAGCCAGTGGTGGTGGGGAAAGGTGTAGTGTCATCCACGAAGTTGCTTGACTACTAAGGGCTTACAAATACACTAAATAGCAAAAATAATATCTAAAATACTGAAAATCATTAAATAGCAACCGTGATTCCTCGGCAGCAGCGCCAAAATACCGACTGCCCCTCAAACGTGTTATTTTTAACGCGCGAGAGCCTTGCAGGAGCACGGGGGTAGTAGTAGTATTTCTCGGGTAAGACACCCAAGTTATCATCCAATTAACCGCGTGGATGACAAAATCTAGTCTTTTTCCTAGGCGTTTAATATATTAATACGAAAGAAAATTAAAGAGGGGGAGCATTAGTGGTTGTGTTGTCAATCCAACGACTCGATTCATCAAACTAAAATACTTAAACTCAGATTATTAATGATGATTTAATGCTACTTTTCAGTAATATCAACCCATATGAATGTACATGCGGCGTTCAGACGAATAATAACTAATTTTGGTGTATTATTAACGTGATTTAACTAATTTTGGTGTATTATTAACGTGTTTACATCTCGACTACCCAAGCATATCGCTCAAAACACTCAACCATTAAACAATTATCAGTTTAATCATCAAATTCAGATGTCTCAGCGGATGTCGGCACCTGGAAACTGTTGGGTGGATAGGACCAACTTGAAGAGTCTATTCGACCGGTTAGGCAAGTTAATCATCGACTCTTCCACCGAGTCCCAACTCGGAGAGCCTGGTCGGACGATCGACATCACAATCCGCTAACCCTAAAGGTCATCCTCTAATTGATAACACTCCTCAAAATTATAAAGAATCTCAACCCTAAATTAAGGCGTGTGATATTGTTAAACAATAAGTGGAGGAGGTAATGATCACACGCCCTAAAAACGAACCCAATGAACTAGTAATAGATACTAAGTTGAAATTAAATGAAAATGAGGGTTGTGACATTGGTAAACAATTGGAGGAGGAGATGGTCACAAAGACTGAAATGAAATCTTGCGAGCTCATTAATTTTGATAGGCTAGTGGACCATGCTGAGAGTGTTGAGGGGGCAAGTGAGGAGACTGAGTTGACCGAACATTTAGATAAGAGAGGACTTAAACTTACAAAGCTAAATGCAGGGAACTATCACGACCCATTCATGGTTAATTTTGACATCCATCCATGTTCGATTTATCGGGCATCGATGTTGGAATAAGTGGAGGTTTCTCCAAGTCATCCTTGATGTCATTGGAAGGGTATTGACTTATATGCAAAAGCATAATCTTTTAAAATGTGATCACCCCTGCACCAAATTCCTTAAAAATCGCAAGGTGATAGGAGGAGGTTAAAAATTCTCATCATTTTCTCACGAGCGACTAAATCCCACCTTTAAAATAAATCGAACACTTTCATCTAATGAGAGGAGGGAAATTAACCTTAAATGCTTAAAATACTCTAAAAAAGAAAGAAAAGTAAGCAGTGTTGTCGGAGAGCTAAGCGTTGAGGGAGACATAAACGTAATGAATATATTAATAATCTTAGACGCAATCTAAAAGTAGCGAAGCTAAAGCGGGTTGTCCTCTGTAAAACCTCACACCAATCAAAGTTTAAACCAAATAGGTAGAACGGTCTGATTGAACACCCATGGCATCGAGGCAAGCAAAAACCGTGTCCTTAAAAATGTCAAAATCTAAGAAATAGAGCCAGCTAAGAAAAAAGAAAAAAAAACTTTGTGAACATCGTCTGCATGGAGTATCTTTGAGTTTTATACTCCAATGTTGTTTTGTTTTCCCAATAGTGAGTACACTGTCAGTTTTAGTTGGGGGGAGGGAACACATCTTCGTTGGATAATTATGGAAATGGGATGAATTTTTCAAATATTTTTAATATTTTTATTTAGTTAAAGCCCCCATTTATTTATTTTAAAAAAACCCAAAAAACTAAAAAAAATAAAATTGAGTCATTATCTTATCTCTCACTTGAGAGAATTTTTATTGAGTTATTGAGATTTTATACGATTTTCTTCCACACTTGCATTTTACAATTTTATTTAGTGCTTTATTAGACAGACGCATTTAGTGGACAATTGATCGTGACCTCTTTTGAGGGAGCATTACTTGCAGTATGACGTGGTGGCCATTAGCCATCTTCCGACAAGTATTAGAGATCTCTCGCGACATTGCACTAAAAGGTGTATTCCATTCTATAAAATCCAACTTTTTATTAATTTTGTGCATCTTGCTGTATTTAGCTTAGTGTGTTAGTATTTGTATATATTTGTGTTAGGATTGCATGTGTCACATTTTGGACGATAAAAATAAAAAGAAAAGAAAAAAAATTAGAAAATGAAAAAATAAAAAAATAAGAAAAAGAACCTAAGATGTTTTGGTTTATTCATTAGGAAATCCACTCTTATACCGGATCATGTGGCGATAATTTGAAAATGGAAAAAAAATACTTATCTTTTATCTCTTCCAACGCTCAGGACGAACATTGAACTAATTGGGTGGTATGATTAGACCACAAAATGGTAGTTTTTATTGTTTAATATGATGTTAATTAGAGTACTTTCATTGCGATTTCAGCCTAGTTAGGCCATATTTAATGTTTTCCGCTTTTTTCCGGTTTATTTCCGTAATTTCTATATTTTTATAGGAAATTGCATGGAATTAACACAAAAATGAGACAAGGACCCAAGAAGACCAATTGAAGGACCAAAAGTAAATAAATCAGAAGTCAAAGGGCCCCAAAGAAAAGAGTAAGGTTGACCAAAATGGAGACCAAAAAGATAGACTTGAAAAACATTCTCGAAGCAGGCCTGATTGGTCACCCTTATTAGTCAGGCCTGACCGGTCATACTTACCGATCAAGTTACGGCTGATTTAATTAAATTAGTTAAATTCATAGGACCTATAAAGAGATAAGTTTCTATTTTTGGAAATACGTTTTTTTCATAATACACAACAGTTTTTTAAGTATTTTTGACGTAGAGAGAGAAATAAACACAAGTTTTTAAGTTTTTGTGCACGAATCCTTCAACATCGACTTCGTTTTGTGAGTTTAATTCAAGTTTTTCATTACGATCTCGTGTTTTTATTGTCTACTTTTTTTTTATGGGTGTTTACTTTTTTTTTACACCATAATCAACACTAATCTCGTATCTCTTGCATGCAAACTAGTTAAATCACGTCAATAATGCACCAAAGTTAGTTATTCGTCGTCCTAACACCGAATGTATATTTATTTGGGTTGTTGTAACTAAAAAGTAGCATTAAGTTATCTTAAATAAACTGGTATTTAAGGGTTTTAATTTGAGAAATCGAGTCGTTGGATTGAAAATAGTAAAGGCCTAGGAAATATACTAGATTTAGCCAACCACACGGTTTCTCGGACGATAACTTGGGTACCTTGTTGGAAATTCTTATTGAATTTAATGGTTTGAATGCAAATTATTTTGTAACCTACAAACCTTAATATCCCTCCATAATGGCATTGAGGACATGTAACTTTTAACATATTTTTTGGTATAAAAATATAGTTGCATTATCATTTTTAAAGACAAGAAAAATGAAAGAAACATATACATGGCATATACACATTCACACACAAACACAGATGCATACATATAGTGAGAGAGTACTGCACCACCAACGGCCCGACCGTGGCTCGGTGCCGTTTCCGCCGACTCACATGTGATAGACGTTGTACATTGGGAACGAAGTGCCCATTTAGCCAGAAGCAGAGGTGGCGGGGCAAATATCGTTTAAGGGAAACTGTTTGCAGTTAACTCGTCTCGGACTTTAGTCCATTTCGGTATCATTTACATTATTTTATGTTAAATCTTGTAATTGATATTTATATATTTGAGGAAACCATTTTCTGTTTATTTGTCCATTTCTTTTCCGTAGAAATTATTGTGTTTATTTACAATTTACCCAACAATCTTAAACGATATTTTTTTATGTTTCATACGTTAATACAATAATTTTGGTGTTTGGATAAATAGAAAATTATTTTCGTGACTAAGACAGTTCTTTGGAAAAAAATTTTCTAACAAACATTGATTTTAAGAAATTAGTGTTTCCGGTTAAATTGTCGAAAACGTTTTGTGTTTGTTTTACCCTTTTGAGGTTGTTGTGAAAAATCCTCTTTTTCGGTTTTATCCGTCCTTATAAGCAGTGCATTATTTGCATGTATAATATTTTATTTGGTTTAAAGTAAATTTTGTTTGTGTAATGCATGGTCAGAGATATGGTTTGTCCATATATATTAATATGTTTGTAACTTACATGTATTGAACATATTCGTGGTTTATCTCTACTCTGGATCTAAGTTCAGTTTATGTGGATTGAAATTATTTGGTTTATTACACTGGTAACCGGTTGTAATAATGTTGTGCGCATTTTTGCATCTTTTCTCAAGCTTATGCTGTTTGGTAATTTCAAAGTAAGGTGAGTTATGTTGTTACATATGCTTTCACATTGCAGACGTTACATGTCCAGACCTGTTTATGTGATAAATAGAAATGTTATGATATTTAGTAGTAATATGTGTATTGCTATATTAAAAGAAAATAACATGCGCGATGTTTGTGCATTGGATTTAATTTGGGGCATGCTTTATACTGGCTTGCTTTTTAGTAGTATTCGAAAGGGTTAAATATTGATTTTTATCATATTTTAATTCATACTATATACGTACTATGTGAATGGTCAGATGGATATGAGATTCAATGAATACATGCCTTGTATATATTCATATCTATAAATGTGTTATGCATATGTACCTAGTTATTTTTGAATTTCTTAATGGAGTCAAAGATGAAATTTTGTACGTTACATGGTGGCATGTTAAGTATCAATTATTGCCTAAGGAATTATAGAGTTGGGCTACTGCCTATAATTCTTACAGAAGTGGTAGTAATTGGTCTATTGGCAATTAGAAATTTCACTAGTTTGTGAAACCGTTTGTGGGATTGACCCGTTTATGTATTTGAATTCATTACAATTGCATCATATTTTTGGTGACAGGTGCTTGTTAATTACTTGTTTCAGTGCGTATAGCTGTAGTTTGTTTGTTTATTATTATATTAATAAGTTTGTATACAGTCAAGTGGGGCGTGTATATGTGTGTGGAATTCTATTCGTAGTTTGTGCTACTTATATTATTTTATTAGAGTTTTGTGTAACTCCTTATGCCATTCAAAACCATTAATTGCCTTTATTGCCTTTATTGGTAGTTTTTGGAAACCGTTTTGGACTGTTACAATAATAAATTATGAGTATTATATTATAGTGTAGCATTTATTTTTATTTATGAGCTATAATTTGGTTAGAGACCAGATTAACTATATTGTTAGTGGATTTATACATGTTTATTGGTTTCATGTTAATTAATAAAATGACTAACAATTTCCGATGAGTATTTGTGTAGACATGGATCTCTACCATGGAATTGGAGGATTGGTAATTATTCAAAACAGTTCTAGTAAAAGCCATTAATTGGGGATTACGACAGAACTAGTTTCGAAATAGTTCTTGTAAAACCATTTTCTGATTTTCAGAATTTGGGGCTTACAACAGAACTTGTTTAAATTCTGAGATTATTCTTTGTAAAATCAGATTTATCTGGTGTTTACGGCTGAATAAATCTTTCAGAATTTGATAATATTTTTCGGGAATGAACTAGAATACTCTTGCAGAATCAGTTTCTTGAAACCATGCGTGGTTATAGAAATTTGGTGTTTGTGAATGAGGAGTTTTAGTTTCATTTTTCGAAATTAGATTGTGCGTGTTTGTTATTTGAGATAACAAATAGTTTCCTGCGGGAAATGTCCGGAACACATTGGGTGCAGGAACTGACCAGAACATTGTGGGTGCCGGTGTAACTTCTATTAATTTTGCATGAGTACATATTAATGACGGGGGTTACAAATTCGAAATCACCATTATTAAAGCCACTAATGTGGTTATATAATGGGTGATATCCGTATTAATTGTGATTTATTGCAATTTAATTTGGAGGGTTACAAAATTTGTAACGGTAATCATTAATGAGATTAATGACGAGTGTTTATAACTTCTTATTAATTGTGATTAATCGCAATTTAATTTGGAGAGTTATAAAATATTGTAACGAGTCATTGTTGGCATTTATGGAAAGCTTTATTAGCCATCTACGAATTGCATTGACGAGTCGGTTACATATTTGGATGAAAGGTTATTTAATAACAAACTTTGTTCATCCAAGAGCAAATAATTTGATAATTAGACAAATTATAAATGCCCGTTAAGTTTTATTTTAAGAATAAACAAGTATCGGCTATTTTATTATTTGTTGAAATAACATCTTATTGATTTGCTGAAAGAACATTTAATAATTTGTTGAAATTAACATCTTATTAATTTGTGGTAAAAACATTTAATAATTTGTTGAAATAACATATTATTAATTTGTTGGTAAAATATATTGTGAACATGTTTAACTTGCTATCATTGAGAATATTAATTTAGTAATATTATATTACTATTATTGGGGGAGAACCCCAAGTGTCCCCAAATGTGGGGGCAATCCATCGTGTTGAACTTAGAGTTCAATAATTGATTTTGATTATAACGTTGATTATGTTTTTAATGATTTTATGATTTCTCGATTTTCGATGATATAATGCTTGTCTTTTCCAAAAAGAGAATTTGTAAATTTCAGCACGCCAGAAAGATAGAGCTCAGAAAAACGAAGCCACAGGTTCAAGCGGAACCAGAATCGGAGCTAAAACGAAGAAGTTACGGGCTTTTGAAGTTTAACGAGAAAACCGGAAATACTGAAGAAATGACCGATCGACTGGACAAAAACGACCGATCGTTTTGGTCCAAATTCTTCCAGTGAGGACGTCGAAAAAATGACCGATCGTTTCTCAGAAAACGACCGATCGTTCTCTGAAAACGACCGATCGACTGTAGAAAACGACCGATCGTTTTCTGCAGAATTCGAAAATAGCTTTTCAGCTTATTCTGGAAAGTTGCTTAAAACGCTGAAAAAAGCCTCAACCACTTCCAACGGTCTGATACAGAAAAACAGACTTTGATGATTATATAAACCACCCCAATTCACTTTCCAAAGTCATCAATTTTCATCCATTCTTAACCTATCATCATCCTTCAACCTCTATATATACAAAACCCAAAAATCACCATTTTGGTGAAATAATTCGAAAAAGAGGGAAATTGAAGAAAAAACAATTCGAGCTCAACCAAAGATCAAACATCATCAAAACCACAAATTAGCTTATTAAGAAGCAATCAAATTGTGGGTGTTGTTTCAATTTTCGATAAAATTGTAAAGAGTGTTTTATAAACTCATTTGTGAGTGAGTGATCGGGTAGAGGCTTTGTAAGCAATTGAAGCTTAAAAGCTCTAGATCTTTTTATTTGGGACACTCATAGAGTGAGGGGGAGCTTAATCGGTCGATTAGCTCGTTAGGATTGTAATATCCGGAAAAAGATTTTTTAGTGAAATACTCGGTAGTACCGAGGAGAGGACGTAGGCCGTTTGCCGAACCTCTATAAATCACGGTGTCAATTTCTTCCTTAACTTTTACTTTCTGCATCTTATATTATTGTTTATTTTCTTGCTTGCGTTTGGGTTGTTATACGATTATTCACGCTTAAGCTTAGAATAACAAAAAGTTGGGTTGTTAGTTGCGCTTAAGTTTAATTAGGCGAAAAACGCCAAAACCTTATTCACCTCCCCTCTAAGGTTTAGCCGCACCGGGCCAACACATCGATACTCCAGATCGAGAATCTAGTCATACCACAACGCGTCTGCGGACGAGTGAAAAAATACCTAACGGTTTAGTGGTATAGACCTTAAACGTCTGAAATAAATGATATAATTCATGTAGCACTCTGAAACCGGTTAAGTGTCTCAATTAAAATGTGCATGTTCTGAGTGAGGACAAAGGGAATGCATAAACTATGGGGGCATTAATGTGTGAAAACGTTTTAAACGTTTGGAAATCCACTAACAAGTGCAAGTATACAAATTTGAATCATGACTAGTGATTTTTGAAACCTAAAGGGTAGTAGCCTTTCGGTAGCCAAAACACTAGGATCAAATGGTGATAAGTGTGCTTGTTTGTGGCAATACATGAGTGACTATTTGTTCAAAATGAAGATTTTAGTCCATACTCTTGTGGTCAATAATGACATGTTGAGTTATTCAACTAAGTCACTGATTTGACATGATATAGTAGGTCATGAAAATATAAAATCATACATGTTTTATTTTTCTAAATCCATTATTTAAATTGAAACACAAATATGAGTTTGTGTTTGAAGCAATGTATTGCTAAGTCTTCAGTTCGAAGTTTCGAACGGAGTACATAATCTAATGGTTTGATGTATTTGAGATGGTTGCAAACCAAGAAGGGGTTAAATGGTATTTCCTCAATTTATTGATGGTTGTACTAAACACTGATATGTTTACTTGATGAGAAGTAAAGACAAATCAGTCGAGATATTCATTCAAGTAAGAATGAATACGTGAATTCTATTGTTGAGGATTAAGGCTTGTCAGAAAACATGTTTAATCATGGGTGTTCTGTTGTGTTAATCTACCAACTTGAATCCAATGATTAAGTGTTAATCATTAAATGATAGACTATTCTTGGACGTGTTAGATATTGTCTAACTAGTTCTGAAATGATATATTCACATGGATATGAATACATGATCAGTGTGATTGAAACGATGAACATGCGACACCGTTCGCACAATTGTGTGGTTGGAATGTCATGTTGATAAGTTCAGGGTTAAACTCTGAATTTGTGCAGGAAGTGAGCTTTCTGCAAGATATGTGTTGAACAAACTACCTCTTAGCAAGTTGGACCAAACAGTCAGAATTATAGAAGGCATGGTGCCTGACTATAAGTTCATGAAAGTTTGGTGCTACCTAAGAAATGTCTCAATCTTGTTCCTTGAAGGACTTGGATATGATCGAAAACGGTAGATTGTTTGTTCATCGGATAAGCACAAAATATAGTGCTGATCGATTTCTAGTGCATAAGGCATATAGCTTTAAAGTGCATATAGAACATTGTTCTATGCCCGATAAGCATATTTTCTAAAAGAGAAGCTTTCCCGCAAAACTCTAATGCCTGGCGAGTGTGATTAATACGTTGAGGGTTCAAAGCATTACGCTACCCAAGATAGGTGAACACTCAAACAGTGTTGGAAAAGTGGGGGCAAGTGAAACTTGTAAGGAAGATGAAGTGGCTCGGCGTAGTAAAGGGTGAGAAAAGAAACTTTATTCGACCCTTGACCTTCATGAGTAAAGGTAAATCGATGACATTGAAATAATCAATATTATCCATATAATGTGTATATGGGAAGAGACCATCAACAATGAGGTTGATAGGCGAGTGAGACATATAGTCAATGACTATAAGTAAATTGACGATGTTGATAATTTCAATAGTTATACTCCAGTCTCATGGAGGTTTTTGTATAGACCTGCATAGTTGGAGAAACTGTAGAGTTAGAATTCATAACGTTGAATCAAGCTACAGAAGAGGCAGATTGGCTGAGAAGTCTTGGGAGGTATTTCAAGTGGCCAAAATCTGTTCCCCCAATAAACGTGCACTGCTGTAGTCAGTCAGTTATTAATCGGGATCAGAATAATTTGTATAATGGAAAGTCCCGACAAAGTCATGGCATATTCGTCGGAGACACAAATCCGTCGGAGGAATTGCTAGCAAAAATTGTGGTATCCATAGACTTTGCAAGGTCTAAGGATAATAATGCGGATCCATATACAAAATGTTTGACTGGTGGAGGAGTCGGAGCATCATCGAGGGAAATGGGGGTTGAAGCGCAATAAATTGGAAACCTTCACATAAGCTACCCAACCTGTACTGGAAACTCCAGTCTCAGGTTCAATGGGAAAACTGAACTGTGCGGGTGACCGAACAAAGCACTCGAGAACATAAGTTCTCAGCCCATTTCTATGATGAAAGAGTGATAGACCTGTACCATTTTAAGGGTGAGCATGATGCTCTTAATGAATCAAGTATCTCGAAGGTCGAGTGGGTGAGTCAGGACACCCTTGACTTGAAAATCACATATAACGAGTGTGTATGGCCGATACTATGTGATGATTTAGGGCTAAATCGCTAGAGCACTCGGTTGAAATTACCAAGGCAGTCCAGGGCCAAATATGGACAATAACTAAAGGGCCTAGTAAGTGATGTAGAGAAGACACTGTGCGGGTATCATTTTCTTATACACAAAACGCTAAAGGTTCAAAGCATTACGCTACGTAATGCAAGTATATCCGAAAGGTATTTCGCTATGGCAGGTTCATGTGGGGGATTGTTGGAAATTCTTATTGAATTTAATGGTTTGAATGCAAATTATTTTGTAACCTACAAACCTTAATATCCCTCCATAATGGCATTGAGGACATGTAACTTTTAACATATTTTTTGGTATAAAAATATAGTTGCATTATCATTTTTATAGACAAGAAAAATGAAAGAAACATATACATGGCATATACACATTCACACACAAACACAGATGCATACATATAGAGAGAGAGTACCGCACCACCAACGGCCCGACCGTGGCTCGGTGCCGTTTCCGCCGACTCACATGTGATAGACGTTGTACATTGGGAACGAAGTGCCCATTTAGCCAGAAGCAGAGGTGGCGGGGCAAATATCGTTTAAGGGAAACTGTTTGCAGTTAACTCGTCTCGGACTTTAGTCCATTTCGGTATCATTTACATTATTTTATGTTAAATCTTGTAATTGATATTTATATATTTGAGGAAACCATTTTCTGTTTATTTGTCCATTTCTTTTCCGTAGAAATTATTGTGTTTATTTACAACGTACCCAACATACCTTACCCGAGAAATACTACTACTACCTTCGTGCTCCTGCGAGGCCCTCGAGCGTTAAAAATAACACGTTCGAGGGGCTTTTAATCAACCTTTACTAATATTTTATTAAATTCAACACAATACCACACGTATTTGCATGATTAGGATTGACGACCCTAAAATTGAGAACATTGTAAAAGCCATTAAAAAGATTTTTTAGTAAATTATTGATATTTATCTAGTAGGGAGAGAACGATTTGCCAACCACCCCGCGTTTGTCCACTAACGATTCCCTCTACATATATCTAAGCCCTTTATAATATTTAAAGCCCTCAAAACACAATTTAATCCTAGTCTAAATCAGTCCATGAGTCGATAACTTGGGTATCTCACCCATTATTTACTTCAACTGCTGTCGTGCTCCTGCGACATTTCATTACGTGAAAAAAACATGTTTGAAGGGCAGTCACTAAATTGTTATCACCAGTGGTTCATATAGTAGGTGGTAGGCATAAGAAAAATAGGAGGAAGGGAGTGGATGAACCAAAAAAGAGGGGAATTAAGCTGTCAAGAAAAAGGGTTGTTATCAACTTTTCTAAATAAAAGAAGCCCAACCATAATTCTAGAACTTATGGGAAAAAACCTACAAGAAGAAGAGATTTTATTTACAAATGAGACTGAGACACAACTTGTTGATGAGTGGATAGTGATAGCGGTGTTGATGAACTTAGTGAGCATGTGGATAGGGATGTTGAACGAAGTGAGCAAGTAAACTTAGTCAATGAGGTGATAAATGAGTTAGGGGATATAGTGAATTTGTTGATAAGTGATCAAGTGGATCGGCTCAACAGGGAGGAACACACTACTGAGCAAGTGGATGAGATGGAACCTGTGGAAGTGATAAAACAACATGTGGAGGAAGAATAAAATGGTTCTCATAATGTATTTGATGAATATGATTTTTATGTTTAAAGGAAAGCTTATAAAGAGATTAATTTGGGAACACAAGCTAGTAGGGTGACTAGTCCAGTGAGAGATGAACAAGTTTAGAATAAGAGAAGCTGCCTCCAAGTAGTTGTAATTTTGTTTTTACATACTATTTTTTTAATTCACTACACTAGTTTTGATGTTTAGATCTAATTATGTTTGGTATGTTACACTTTTTTTTTTTTTTGTTAATTGTGCGAGTTAGGAAGAATACAAGAAATGAACTAAATGTGAAAACTAGTCAGTGAGAGATGGACAAGTAGAGGATAAGAGAAAGTTACCTGTAATTAGTTGTAATTTTGTTTTTACATAATATTTTTTTATTCACTACACTAGTGTTTAGAATTAATTATGTTTGGTGTATTCTAATTTATTTATTTTTGTTAATTGTGCATGTTAGAAATAATGCAAGACTTATGTTTTCACCAAACAAAAAGCCACATGGGTCTCTTGTTGACTTAACTCAAGAAAATGATGGTCAAAGTGGGGGTACAATGCATGCTGGTATCATGATTGTAATGGAGAAAAAGAAAAAGATGCAAAAAGGATAAATTTTCAAAGATGGGAAACTCTACCCTTCAATTGAAGCTCCCAAAGCTGCTGCTCAACATGAAATAATGAAGGAAAAGAAAGAGAGTGGATCAGACAGTATTTAGAGTTGATGTTTAGGTTATTTTGTTCATATTTAAACCTGCTTTTGATGTTTAGAAGTGATGGTACTTTGTAAGACTTGTTTTTGATGTTTAGATGTGATGGTAATTTGTTAAACTTGATTTTGATTTTTAGAATATTTTGATAGTAGACATGTATTTGATTTTGTAAACCCTAATTTGATATTTGGGGATATTGATGGTACTGTGTAATCATGGATCATGATATTATGATAATCTGTAGTTTAAAGTGTTTTTTTGTTAAGTGTGTAAGAGGCGGGGCTAATAATGAAATGAAACGAAAAGAAAAATGGTCAATTTCGTTTCGTTTAATTTTTGAGTTTTTAATTATTGTTTCAATTCGTTTAGTAATGAACGAAAACGAAACGAGTTTTTAACGAAACGAACAAGAAATTTTTTACAAAATTTGTGCTTCATTCATAGTTCTATTAGTTTGTTAGTAACTTAGCAACTTTAATTTTTTTACATGAACCGCTATATTACACATAATCCTATTTACATCTCACCTTATATATTTTTATATAATAAGTTTTAAATTTCAATTACTAATATTTTTTACTATAATTTTATTGATACAAACACACACACTTATATTTTTATATTGTATAAATATATATATATATATATATATTAGATAAAAAAGAAATTTAACGAAACGAACAGGGCTACGATCATTATCATCTCGTTTACTATGAATATATATTTTATTTCATTGTCATTTCAATTATTAATAAACGAAAACGAGATGAGCTATTAACGAAAAGAACACGATATTTTTGATGAAATTTTTGCCTCATTCACAAGCCTAATAACAGGTTGTTGATTGTGCTATGTTATCAGAATTTTGGTCATTAGGTGATCACAATTTTGAGTGTGAAATGGTAGTTCAAAGTGTGAATTGTTATCATAATTTTGGCTGTTAAGTGATCGTATATTGGTTACTTGCAAATGTGGAGTGTGAATTGCAGGTTAATAAGCAAATTGCAGGTTATTAAGTGTACATTGCTGTCAAAAAATGATGAAAAAATCTGATCACAAATAGTACATTGTTATAAGAATTTTGGGTTGTATTTGTATCGTATTTTGGCTGTTAATTGATCGTATTTTGGTTAGTTACAGGTTAGGAGTGTGAATTGCATATTATTAAGTGGAATCTCCACATCGAATTAAATAATATTGAAGATTTCCTTAAAGAGCTAAATAATCGAGTAAGAATGGATTTAAATGGAAGGCCAAGTATCGGATTGGATAAAGAAGAAAAAACTACCATGAGAAATATTGCAATCAATGAAGTGGGGTGATCTAGGGTTGAAATTCTTTTGAGATTTTTGGAGAGAGAAATAAGTTAAAAGTCAAATAGTTCAGTTAGTACTAGTCTTTTTTAACAAAGCTGCTGCGACAGCCATTAAGTTTGTAATTATTTAATTTATTCCCTTTTGTTTCATTTTGGGGTTTTCATCCAAAAATGAGTTTTTTCCACCATTAATTAAAAAAAGTGGTATATTGTTATCAGAATTTTGGCTGTTATTTGAGCTCTTAATTGATTGTATTTTGCTTAGTTGCAGGTTAGGAGTGTGAATTGCAGGTTATTAAATATACTTTGCTGTCAAAAAATGATCAAAAACATGATTAGAACTGGTACATTGTTATCAATTTATTGTGTGCATAATTTTATTTCAGCTACTCCGACTATGCATTATTATCAGAATTTTTAGGTCCAATTATACATTGTTAGGACCATATTTCTGACCTATGTACTCTTTGTTGTCAATTGGTTTGAACTAAATAATCCAAGTTGATTGTTAAGAATTGAGACAGTTTTATGTTCACAAGTGAGTTTGCAACCTCAGTTGCAACCACAGTTCCAACCTGCTGTTATGCAGGATTTTGTCCAGTTTTGTAATTCTGCTTTACTAATTTTTAATGACGTTTATTTGTTTTAAAAGTATGGATAATATATTTCCATATGTTCTTAAAGATTTAGTTTGTGTATATTGAGAATATTAAATTGATAAGGAAAGATGTTGCCTAAAGAATATAAAAAGATTAGTTTATAAAAATATATTTCATTTAATTAGTCAAACTAGATCTCTTTATTTTCATGCAAGTCTTTATCACTTAATTTCATCTATGTTTCCTATCAAAATCAGTATGATCTATTTTAGATTGAATAATATATGGAGTTAAAGTTTCAAAATATATTCAGAAACATTTTATCTCTAAAAGATACTATCTTATATGTTCCTTGTTTTAGGAAAAGACTAACTCCTATTTCCAAACTAGTTATTAACAGGTATTAACTTATGAAGATTGAGGTCAATCAAATGCTGAAGTATCTCGTGCAATATGGAAAGATTGAAGTCAATCAAAAGAGTCAAAAGCAATCAACAAGATCTTGAAGAAAGAAGATTGTTTTTACTCCTCTAAATAGTTGATAATTTTGCTTGTAAAAAGTGTGTTCTAAATTATAAAGAACTCATTCTTAATAAAATACACCTTGAGCTTTTAAATGAAAAATAATGGTGGGATGCCATTGATATTGGGAGACGTAGCCCAGTTGGGTGAACTCCGTTGTTAAATGTGCGTGTGATTTAATTCAAGTACATTTAACTTTACTATTCTGTTCATCATTATACTTAGGTTCCAACTGTGGTTGCAACTGTACTTGGAACCTAACTGCATAACAGCAACTAGAACAGCGGATAGGAATTTCAATTGGTATCAGAGCTTCACACTAGATCTTACTTAGTGTAGATCCTGTGTTCTGGTAAAGATGGACTTAATGAGGGAAGGAAATGCGTTCAACAAGCCACCATTGCTTGAAGGAGGAGTCAACTATGGAGTGTGGAAAATCAGAATGAGATCCTTCATTAAACAGCAAGATGAACAAGCATGGAAGACTGTATTTTATGGTTGGGAGGTTTCAACTCTTATGGATGGTGAATGTGAACTGGTCTATGTACCGGAAGACAGATGGTCTGTTGATGAGGACAAAAAATCAAGTGCAAACTCAACAGCAATAAACTTGATCTTTGCTGGTTTAACTCTCATTGTGTTCAGGTATATCTCTCACTGTGAAACTGCCAAAGAGGCATGAGATATTTTACAAGTAACCTTTGAAGGAACTGTTAAAGTAAAAGCCTTTAAACTCCAACAGTTAACTACTCAATTTGAAAATTTAAGAATGGAGGAAGAAGAAGCCATTGAACAGTTTAATGGTAGAATTTGTCATATTGCCCATCAAGCTGGGACCTTAGGTGAAAAATATAGTGATGCTAAACTTTTAAATAAAACCCTAAGGTCTCTTCCAGAAAGGTTTGAAATTAAGGTTACTGCTATTGAAGAATCAACAGACTTAGATAATCTAAAACTTGAAAAGCTTATAGGAAATCTAAGCACTCATGAGCTAAAAAATTTCAAGCAAAAGAGACCAGAAAAAGTAATATTATTTCAGGCTAAGAAACCTGAATCCAAGGTCTGTAAGAATATGAGTGATGAACAACAGCTGGCCTTCTTTGCTAAAAAGGTTTACAAAAAATTCTATAAAAAAAACAAGATGATACTGGAACATCCAAAAACTTTCAGAAAATAGATAACTAATTTAGACCAGAACCTAGGCTTAATAATAATCCTAAAGGGAAGTGGAATCCTAAAGAGAAGGATGGTAGAGATTATCAGCCTAGAGAAATTCAATACATAGAATATAGAGGTTATGGTCACATTCAGTCTGAGTGTGCAAATACTTTAAAAAGAAACAAAAATGCTTATATAACCACTCACAGTGACAGTGAATCTGAGAGCAACAGTGATGAAGAGAATGAATCTAACTTTGTTAATTTTATGGGAAGAATCACTGAAAAAGAACATGTGTATGAAAGTGATTGTGAGTCAGTTTCAACCCTAGTTACAACTGCACTTAAAACCTATAGCAGTGATGAGGAAGAGCCCTCTGATGAAAATATTACTCAGCAGTATCTTGTCCTTTATGAAAAATATCAATGTCTGAGTAAACAATCTTTGATCATAAACAAACTTAATGCTAATCTAAAGGATGAGGTAAAGAATCTCACTGATCAACTCAACACACAACTGGTTGAGTTAACTGAGACCAAGAAGAAAATAAAACTGATACCAAGTGTTCTCAAAAATGTCATTAATCTCATAGGAAACATTGTTGTGTTTGGAGGTGGAGACACTGGTAAAATAATTGGAAAAGGAGTTTTGAACAAACCTGGAATGCCTGAAATAAATGATGTTTTTCTTGTAGATGGCTTAAAAGCTAATCTCATCAGTATTAGTCAACTCTGTGACAATCACATGGTTGTTCACTTCAACAAGCATAAGTGTATGATTACTGATGCGAAAAATGAATTGATTATGACAGGAGTTAGGTCAGCAAACAGTTGCTATGTTTTTGAGAAAACTGAAAAAATGTTACCTGAGAATAGGTGCAATCAAGCTGCTACTAATAATGTTGATGTTTGGCATAAAAGCCTTGGTCATGTGAATTACAAAACCTTGGATAAATTGGTTAGAAATGAACTAATAAGAGGCATTCCTAATCTTAGTTTTAAAACTCAAGGTATGTGTGGTGATTGTGTAATAGGCAAACAGACAAAGAGAACTCATAAAAGTACCAGTCAAATCTATACCAAAAGAATATTAGAACTTCTTCAAATTGACCTAATGGGTCCTATGTAAACTGAAAGTATTTATGGTAAGACGTATATTCTGGTAGTTGTTGATGATTTCTCTAGATACTCTTGGGTAGTATTTCTGAAAGATAAAATTGAAACCTTTGAACACTTCAAAGTACTTTGCTTAAAACTGCAACTTGAAAAAATAACCTCTATTGGAAAAATTGTGAGGGTCAGAAGTGATCATGGAACTGAATTTGAAAACAGTAAGTTCAAAAATCTCTACAACTCTCTAGGAATAAGTCATGAGTTTTCAGCCCTAAAAACTCCACAACAAAATGGTGTAGTGGAAAGAAAAAACAGAATCATTCAAGAAATGGCAAGAGTCATGCTTAACTCTAAAAAACTTGCCAAAAGATTTTGGGCTGAAGCTGTGAATACTGCATGTTATATTGTTAATAGAGTATATCTTACAAAAGGTACCAACATGACTGCATATGAAATCTGGAAAGCTAGAAAACCCAATGTCTAGTATTTTCAAGTATTTAGGTGTGTTTGTTACATTCTTAAGGATAGAGAATATCTTGGGAAATTTGACCCCAAAAGTGATAAAGGTATATTTCTTGGTTATGCTCAAAACAGTAGAGCTTTCAGAGTCTTTAATCTAAGAACAAACTGTATTATAGAGTCATATAATGTGTTATTTGATGACTTGAAAGATGTTTATGAGATTACAGGTGATGATGATGAGTGTGGAATCAAAAGTAAAGACATAAAAGAAAAATTGCAAATTGACAGTTCTGTAGAGGTTGGAAGTCCAGTTGCAACTGAAGTTGGAACCCATAGTATAACAGATTCTGATGAAGAAGACGATGGTCCTCAAATTCAATCCAAAAATAAACCTTGTTATGCAAGGACTCAGAAGAATCACTCTCTTGAATATGTCATTAGAGAAGTCAACTCAGGTATGAAAACCAGGGGTAAAAGAAGTAATGTTGCCCACTGCTTGTTACATTTCTCAGTTAGAACCTAAGAATATAAAAGAGGCTTTGGAAGATAGTGAATGGATTTTAGCTATGCAAGATGAACTGTCTCAATTTGAGAGGAATGATGTGTGGACATTAGTACCCAGACCTACAAATAAAATTGTTATAGGGACTAAATGGATCTTTAGGAATAAGAGTAATGAAGATGGCATAATCATTAGGAATAAAGCTAGACTTGTGGCTCAAGAACACACTCAAATTGAAGAAATAGACTTTGATAAACATTTGCCCCTGTAGCAAGAATAAAATCTATTAGAATGCTACTTTCCCTTGCTTGCTTGTATGACTTTAAGTTATTTCAACTAGATATCAAAAGTGCCTTCTTGAATGGTAACATACAAGAAGAAGTCTATGTCAGTCAACCTAAATGTTTTGAGGATCCCAAGTTTCCTGAACTTGTTTTTCTCTTGAAAAAGGCCATGTATGGTTTAAAACAAGCTCCTAGAGCTTGGTATAAAAGGTTAACTAAGTTCCTAATTGAAAAAGGTTTTAACAGAGGAGGAGTTGATAAAACATTGTTTACAAAGAAAACTCCTAACGATATTATTGTTGCTCAAATTTATGTTGATGACATTGTATTTGGCTCTACTTATGATAACAAAATTGCTGAATTTATTTATGATATGAAGCTTGAGTTGGAAATGAGTGGTGGAGGAGAATTAACTTACTTTCTAGGATTTCAAGTTAAGCAGAATGAAAAGGACATTTTTCTATGCCAAAGTAAGTATGCTGATAATCTTGTCAAGAAATTTGGTTTAAGTAATAGTAAAGAGAAAAGAACTCATATGAGTACTGCTTCAAAATTGTCTAAGAATGATAAAGGTAAGAGTGTTTGTCCTAGTCTCTATAGATCTATGATTGAAAGTCTTCTCTATTTAACTGTTAGTAGACCAGATCTTTGCTTAAGTATAGGAGTATGTGCCAGATATCAGGCAAACCCTCTAGAATCTCACCTTCTGACTGTCAAAAGGATTTTAAGATATGTATAAGGCACTATTCACCTTGTTCTATGGTATTCTAAAGATACAAACCACTTTCTAGTTGGTCACTGTGATGCAGATTGGGCTGGTAATATAGATGACAGAAAAAGCACTTCTGGTGGTTGTTTTTATTTTGGGAATAATCTTGTTTCATGGTTTAGTAAAAAACAAAACTGCATTTCTTTATCAACTGCTGAGGCAGAATACATTGCAGTTGGAAGTGGATGCACTCAACTTATATGGATGAAACAAATGTTAAATGATTATAATATTAAACAAGAAGTGTTAACTTTGTTTTGTGATAACAAAAGTGCTATAGATTTGGCAAAGAATCCAGTACAACATTCCAGAACTAAACTTATTGATCTAAGACACCATTTTATCAGAGAATTAGTTGAAGAAAAGAGCTTAATTTCAGAACATGTTTCAACTGAAAGACAATTAGCAGATATCATCACAAAACCTCTTGATACAAACAAGTTTGAATCTTTAAGAAGTGATATAGGGGTATGTCACTACAGATCTAATTAAATACTCTTGCTATGTATGTCTGTTTTGAGTAACCTTAATATATTTTATATCTAGGGTAAGTTTTGATTGAGCTATGACGTTTTTGTCTTGAAAAAGCCGCTAATTGATGTCTCAAAAACAGATGTGGGATAACTTGTCTTAAAACCTCTCTGGTAATAGAGTTGCATGCACAAAGTGCAAATTTTATAAGTAGGTTGCAAGCTCAGTTGCAATTCCAGTTGAAACTTCAATCTGAAATACAGACAGATCAGTGATTATCTAAAGATTATCATACTGCCTATGATAATAATCATAGTGAACAAAACAAATGAAAAGCCAAGACAAAGTCTTGATATTTTTGGCATCACTTATACTCTTTCCTTGCTGAGATAATCAATCTAGTTTTTGTGTAGAGGAAAAACATATTTGCTCAATATAGCTCATAGACTTAATTTTTATTATGGATATTCTATGATAAATATATCTTCTTGAGTAAATGACTAGAATCTTGTTTTCAAAATTCTATATTTATATATTATTGCTATCTTTATCTTGAAACAAGTTAAAATTATCTTCAAAAATTCAACTACTTAAAATTCGAAAAATTGGATAAATCTGTTTAACATTGGAATGTAAATCTAAATTTTTTGCTAAATTTAGCTTAATAAAAACAGTATCCTTCTTGATTTATTCAAATTTCAAAATTTCCATATTTGTTACAAGGTAAGTTTCTATTTTTCAGGAAAATTGTTTCAAAAAGAGATTTGGGTATATCTTTTCTATATTTAAAAAGATTTGGGCTTAATTGCTATTTATACTAACACTTTTACTATCCCAAAATACAAATCCAATCAAAAATTACTCTATCTCTCTATCAAAATTAAAAACCCTGTTTTTCTGAAAAACCCCCTTTCTCTGCGTGTTCCAACTATAGTTCCAACCTCATATCCAACCATGTCTTCTTCTTCTCAAAGTCAATCCAATCTCAACTATGATGATGACAGTACTCTCAAAGACTTTATGAATCGATCCAAAACTCGTAGAGGCTCTAAGGCAAAGGTAAGTGAAACCTCTTCTACCCAACATAGGAAACGTAGGGTTAAGAAACGTCCTCGTAGAGACCAACAGAGAGATCCTATCTTTACTAAATATGTTTATGACACTCTTTATAATGAGGTTGATCCTAGGTTTTGAAATGGAATTATGTCAGACAGGTTTGGTGAACTAAGTCATAGGGAGATTCATGCTGAAAGACAGTTAAATTTGGTTAGTTATAAGAACATTCAGTTGCAACTTGAAAAATTATTGAAGGATGTTGGTTTAGAGAGGACTATTAGCTACCCTGATTCTTATTTTCCTGAATTAGTTAAGGAGTTCTATGCTAATTTAAATGATGGTGTGTTTGATGAGGGTGATACAGCTTATGGAAGAGTGTATGTAAGGGGTCTTACTCTAGATTTTAATCCTGAATTGATCAATAAGTTTCTAGGTTCTCCTAGTAATTCTGAGGGTGATCTTGATTATGACATTCATGCTGTAGCTCCAGGCAAGGAAAATCAGTTTGATGGAAATTCAATTAAAACCTCTTCTCTTACTCTTAGTGTTGCTGTTTTGCATAGAATTTCTAAGTTTAATTGGAATCCAACCAAATAACCATCAAAGCTTACCAAGGAGATGACAGTTTTTATCTATAGGATTTTGTCAAAAATACCGATTAACTTTGGTGCTCATGTGTTTCACCTAATCCAACACTTCTGTGATGTCAAAGCTCCCTCAATACTGCTTCCCTTTCCTTGTTTAATCACTGAAATTATTCATTCTCAAGTGGATGTTGTACCCTCATCTTCTATTCATCTTATCCTAAACTCTTTTGAGAAACTTACAGAGTGTTCTCCTGCTTTATACATCTCTGCTAAGCTTCTAAAGGAATGTCATATTAATGACATAACTGGTGAAAAGGGAAAAGAAAAGGTGTCTACTAGTGCTGCTCCTAAGAAGAAAGGAGTTAGATGGTATCTTTTACATTAACTAGCTACGAATCTAGAGAAAATGAATTAGCTAGACACTGATGACTATGAGATCAAAAAGCTGCTGGAAAACCTCAAGGAGAGTGAAGATGATAGTGAAAGTGACAGTGGGTACTCCTTAAGTAGTGATGAAGATGTGGTACGAGATGAACCTATCTCCACAAGAGCTCCTCATTCTAGTTGCCACTGAAATGCCAAGTAACAGCAACTAGTTTGTCAAGGGTTGTGACAAATAGGGGGAGAAGAAAGTTGAGAGTTTATGTTCTTGTTTTAAAGTTCTGTTTCATGTTCTGCAAATTTGTTTTGAAACTATTGTGCCAATTTTTGGTTTTATGTTTGTTCTACAACTTATGTTTGGATTCTGTTTATTTAATGGTTAAATAAGTTCTATTTGAGTTTATATGGTTGCTGCAATTCTAACTTGCAGGGGGAGCTTAAATGATTAACTCAAAAACACTTATATTGTTCTGAAATCCAAAAACACAGTGGAGACTGTTTGTGCTAACAAAATTTGCAGGTGGAGCTATTTCACATAAACTCATATTATTTGTCAAATCCAATGACAAAGGGGGAGATTGTTAGGACCATATTTCTGGCCTATGAACTCTTTGTTGTCAATTGGTTTGAACTAAATAATCCAAGTTGATTGTTAAGAATTGAGACAGTTTTATGTTTACAAGTGAGGTTGCAACCTCAGTTGCAATCATAGTTCTAACATGCTGTTATGCAGGATTCTGTCCAGTTCTGTAATTCTACATTACTAATCTTTAATGACGTTTATTTGTTTTAAAGTATGCAGGATATATTCTCATATGTTCTTAAAGATTTAGTTTGTGTATATTGAGAATATTAAAGTGATAAGAAAAGATGTTGCCTAAAGGATATAATGAGATTAGTTTATAAAGATATATTTCCTTTAATTAGTCAAACTAGATCTCTATTTTCATGCAAGTCTTTATCACTTAATTCCATCTATGTTTCCTATCAAAATCAGTATGATCTATTTTAGATTGAATAATATATGGAGTTAAAGTTTCAAAATATATTCAGAAAGATTTTATCTCTAAAAGATACTATATTATATGTTCCTTATTTTAGGAAAAGACTAACTCCTATTTCCAAGCTAGTTATTAACAGATATTAACTTATGAAGTTTGAGGTCAATCAAATGCTGAAGTATCTCGTGCAATATGGAAAAATTGAAGTCAATCAAAAGAGTCAAAAGCAATCAACAAGATCTTGAAGAAAGAAGATTGTTTTTACTCCTATAAATAGTTGATAACTTTGCTTGTAAAAAGTGTGTTCTAAATTATAAAGAACTCATTCTTGAGAGAATACACCGTGAGCTTTTAAATGAAAAACAATGGTGGGATGCCATTGATATTTTGAGTGATAGTTATAAGATAAGAGCAATATAAAGATAGGGAGAAAAACCTAGAGGGAGTCTGAGAGTTTTTCATTAAGACTTAAATTCTATATGGTAAGCTTTTATAATATCATAATCTGGGTGAGTGTCCCGGAGACGTAGCCCAGTTGGGTGAACTCCGTTGTTAAATGTGCGTGTGATTTAATTCAAGTACATTTAACATTACTGTTCTGTCCATCATTATACTTAGGTTCCAACTGTGGTTGCAACTATACTTGGAACCTAACTGCATAACAGCAACTAGAACAGCGGATAGGAATTTCATGCACTTATTTGTGCCATTCTTACACAAACACACCCACATTCACAAACTCACATTTAAGCACACAAGAACACATTGACAACCTGAATTTCATTGCACTTTAAAATTTCAAATACATAAGAAAGATTAAATCACAATTAACCAACTCACTTAACATTAACGAATTCATTCAACTTCTAAAACATCCCCAATCTTCATTTTTTTTCATCCAAACACACTAAGAACATTGCAATTTGTACAACAACAAAGAAAATTAAAAAACACAAGTTAAGGCTTTTTTTCACTTTACTGTTACACCAAACCCTTGTCTTCATTGTTGTCTCAGCCATTGTTTTTTTATCTCAACTCTCCAGTCAGTAATTCAAGTTAGTTTGTTTTCATTCCCCAATTCCAAAAAAAAATCCTCAAGTTTGTTGCATTTTTTTAGTAAATCATAAATTATTTGCATGGAACGATCACACATAGGTGGATCAAACCATTCAAAAAAATTACAAACATTTTCTTGTAAACAGATGAGGGATGATATATATATATATATATATATATACACACACACACATCTGATGTATAATTAGGTTTATAAGTTTTGTAGAGAAATTTGGTTTATTTTTTAGAGGGAAATCAAGAGGCAAAATGGTCATTTACTTGATTTTAGAGTTACGTGAGAGAACGTGGTACATTTTTCTGATTCCAATCACCGGAGATACACTAAATTGGACAAAAACAAAAGTTGAGTATACTAATTAGAAAAACTTAAAGTCCGGTATACTAAACCAAAATGTGTGCATAATTGAATGTACTAAACATAAATTTACTCTTTCAAAAAAAGTCTAAGTAATTTTAAAACACTTTATGGTCGTTATAGTCATTTTAAAAAAAGTATCAATCATTTTAAAAATAGTCTGAGTAATTTTAAAAAAATCTTTGCGTCATTTTAAAGTAGTTCGAGTCATTTAAAAAAGAGTCCGAGTAATTTCAAATATAGTCGAAGTCATTTTAAAACATTTGATGGTCATTATAATCATTTTAAAAAGAGTATGACTTATTTTAAAAATAGTATGAGTCATTTTAAAAAAGTTTGAGTCATTTAAAAAAGAGTTTGAGTAATTTTATAAATATTCCGAGTCATTTTAAAAATAGTGTGACTCATTTGAAATAGTCTAGGTTATTTTAAAAAGAACCTTAAATACATTTATTAAAACGGGTCTAAGTCATTTTGTTAAATACATTTGTTAAAAACTCAAATACATTTGTTAAAATGACTATAACGACCATAGACTCTTTTAAATTGATAAAAACTCTTTTTAAAATGATTCAGACTTTTTTTGAATTGACTTGCACTACTTTTAAATGGCTCGAGTTATTTTTAAAATGAAGTATACTGTTTTTAAATGACTCAGACTCTTTTAAATGATTGAGACTCTTTTCAAAATGACTCGGACTATTCTTAAACGATCATACACTGTTTTAAAATAACTCAAACTGTTTTAAAATGAATGAGAATATTTTTAAAATGACTCAGAATCTTTTTAAAATGACTCGAAGAGTTTTGAAAAATGTGATTTTTAGCGGTTTTGGATTTTTGATGATTTTTGTTTTTCTGGATTTTTTTTAAAATTTAATTTAATTTTGTGTGTGTTTTCGGGTTTTCGAATTTTTTTATTTGGAATTTTTTCATTTTTTTCATTTTCTGTTTTTTTTTTCTTACTATTTTTTTGTTTGTTAGGGGATGGGGCTTAAACTTAAATACATTTGTTAAAAAAACAATTTTTCTTAAATATGTTTGAAAGGTGACTTAAAAGCTTTAATAATTTACTAAAAAAGCCCTGGCCTTACTTTTTCCAAAATAAAATGGATAATACTCATGATTAAAAGAGAACGCGGTGGTAAATTCAAAGGAAACTATGGGCTTGTTTGGTTGAAAAGTACAAATGCAAAAGTATACTTGTGTGATCAAACTAGAAAAGTAAGTAAATTCATATTATCTATAAGTAAGCTTTTACATGGTTGATTTTACTAAAAATATGCTTTTTATTTTTTAAACCTTTGAAAAAAAGTAAAAGTAAAATCATAGAAAAGTATAGTTTCCTAAGGAGGTTGGATTAATTAACATCAAAAAATCTGTATTAACGCGTAAACCGTAGATTAAATCTACGGTTTACAGTGATTAACTGTAAACCGTAGATTTAATCTACGGTTTGTATTCATTTGATCCAAACCGTAGATTAAATCTACGGTTTACAGTTAATCACTGTAAACCGTAGATTTAATCTACGGTCTGTGTGTTTTTCAGATTATTTGCTTTAAAAATTAAAATTAAAAATCTAATAATTAAAATTAAAATACTGAATGCCTTATTAAAATATTTTTTTCAAATTAAATATGATTTTTTTAGTAAAAAAACTAAATGTATTATTTTTAAAATTTTACATAAATAAATTACCAATATTCTAACAAACTCTCAAAATTTACACAAAACTTACCAAAAAAAAGTTGTTTTGATAAATTTTACAATTTTGGTTCGTGTTATATTTTTGTCAATTGTATAAGTTTATATTTATTGAATGATTAACTAAATTGTCAATTTTTGAGAAGTTTTTTTGTTTGGTTTTAAACACTTGTATAACGCAATATGAAACATTAACTAAGTCGTCAATTTGGAGTCAATAATCAGTTTTTTATTTTTAATTTTATGTAAATTACTCTTTTTACATAAATTAAAATTCTAATAATTAAAATTAAAATACTGAATATTTTTTTCAAATTAAACATGATTTTTTTTTAATAAAAAAACTAAATGCCTTCTTTTTAAAATTATACATAAAATAAATTACCAATATTCTAACAATCTCTCAAAAAAAACACAAAATTTACACAAATTTACACAAAAAAAATTGATTTGATAAATTTTATGTTTTTTGTTCATGTTATATTTAAGTGTATAAGTTGATATTTATTGAATGATTAACTAAATCGTCAATTTTTGTGAAGTTTTTTTTTTTGTTTTTAACACTTGTATAACGCAATATGAAACATAACTAAGTCGTCAATTTGGTGTCAATCGACAATTTTCTTGAATGAAACAATCATAAATTATATAAATTTCATAAAAGAAATTAACCCAATATGCAAACATGAACTAAATTACATGAACTAAATTTCATAAAACAAATTTATTAAACATTTGTTTACATCATATAAATTTACAACAACTTGAAAAAAATAGTATTTTACATAAAATTAAAAATAAAAAACTGATTATGGACTTAGGTCTATAGGTTTTTCTTGATTTGCTTTTTGCTTTCCCGATTGCTTTTCCAGCGCCATATATAACTTGAAATTTGGTCGAAAAAGTTCCTTCCATGGTGCAGCTGTCTCAGTGCGTGTTTGTTCCCACCGTGCTATAATTCCTGGCATTGGGAAGATCCCTTCTTCTTTAGGAATAACCTGAGCATAGTGACAACTGTTGACGAACACCATTACAGTCGGGATGTAATTTGTCGTTCCCCGAGGCGGACCAGTATAAAGAGGTAAAAAAGTACTGTTCCACACGTTTACCCCTCCATCATTATTTTCCCATGAGGACAACAATACAATTGGAATATTGTAATGAGAAGCAATTAAAAACCCATAAGACGGAAATCTCATCCATTTGTCAATAGGTGCGGGATCTGTAGGATGATAAAAATTTAAACTTGATAAAATATAATCATACCGGTAAGCTTCAAAGCCAACATTCTCAAACAGCTCATAGTAAACACCTTTCATTTGCTGCAGCTCTTGAAACAACTCACATCTTACCGCATACCAATCATCTTCCCCATGCTGTTTACCCGTCCCATTTGCAAGTACCCGGAACCCACAATTACCATCCCCACGCACATCATAAACTGTTTCGATGTAACTATGTAACATGACCCATATTTGGTCACTGTACAGGAAGGTTGGCCTATTGGGGGTGGGTTTAGGGTTCTGGTTTCGCGGCCTCCTAGTTGGGTTTACCCTTACCTCCGGTGTTTCATCCGCCTTGCCTTTCCCCTTGTCCCTACTAGCACCAGCACTCTGTTCCTCCACATACTCCCATCCCGACTTATCCCTCTTACTAGATTTGTCGCCTTTTCAAGGTCTCCCCCTATTTGCTCTCACTTCGGGGTCACTGATGGATGTTCTGGCTGGTACGGTTATCTCTCGGAGTTGTGTTTTCATACGCCGTTTTTCAACATTAGTTTTGCTAGCATAAACACTTTTAAACTCTTCTAGATCACCCTCTACCCCATAATCATCGGTGTTCCCATTATCATCAATTACGTCTAATTTTTTCCAGAATGGATGAATATATTCTAGAGGAAGAGGCTTCCCGAATAAAATATGTTCACTCATAATATGATGACAAGGTAAACCATGAGACAATTTGAAACCGCAAGAACAATTCTCATCAGCCTGGCCACTACATTTTTTGTGTTCTTGGAATAATAAATCAAAGGCATAGTGTGTGATATACGACCTAAGATTTATAAACAGAGGTGTTCGTTCAGAATGTGGAAAATAAGACTTGCATTTATCCAACTTCATCTTAATATCCTCAAACTGTTTTTCTAGAATTCTATTGACCTCTACCCAAACGGTTTCAAGCGTGCCAGTATTTGTGGAAAGGGATCTTTTCAGCTTAGCATGTTGTTGTTCGGCTCGATTGCTAGTTCTGTTACCTAGATGTGTTGTATGGTTGGTATAGCATGCAACAAACTTTTCAGCATAATCATTTAAAAGCTTGTCTACATATTTAATCACAGCAGGGTACGATTTGTAAGAGGAATTAAAATTAGTTCGGTTATAATTGTACTCCTCTATCGACTCAGAATCAACCAATAAACCCCAATCATCTAGAAACGTTTGCCACTCCTCGTCGTGGATCTTTTTACGGCAGTTTTTCAAAACATTTTTTGCAATATGAAAAGTGCACAAAATATGATGCGAATCGGGAAAAACAACGGATAAAGCATTTGATAAGGCCATTTCCCTGTCGGTTACAAACACCCTAGGTAGTATACACCCCTCCAATGTAACTTTAAATTTTTCCAATGCCCATATATAACTTTCCTTTGTCTCGTCACTCATGAAAACAAAACCTAAACAATATGTTTGGTTCGTTGATGTCATTCCTACGACTTCTAGAAATGACATATTAAAACGGTTTGTCCTATATGTACAATCCATTAACAAGACATCAGGAAAAGCTTTGAACATCCTTATAGAATCGGGGTGTGCAAAAAACAAGTTCTCAAGGCAATGGGTTGATGGGTTCATATTATAGTAGAATGTGTAGCGATGTCTATCCAACAAATTAAAAAGTTCCTGTATCGGGTTTCTACCATCGCGTTCTTTAAATTTCAGTCCGGCCAAAAAATTATGTATCGTTTTAGTGTTTCATACATTGTCAGGATTTCGATTTTTAATGGCCTCTAATATAGCACCAACTTTAAAACTACTTTGCCTTAAAGTTTTAACAATTTCTTTTTCATCTTGGGTTAAACGAGCACGTCGTGCTTGCCCTTGGAGGTAAGTTGGAGGTGAGTGGTTATGTTGTCCATTTTCTATGTGACACATCCATTCACCATTAACTACGTAACCTTTAATGAAAAATGGACAGTCTTTTTTCTTTGTACCTGATTTTACGGAAGATGGTTTCTTTTTTTCGTAAACCCCCGATTTATCACACACAATATCAACATACGGTGTTCTGCTCCCATCACCCCCTCCAGACCTACGAATCGTAAGGATGAAACCCCAATTCCCAGCCACATCAGCAAGATCAGCAAGCATTTCATCCCTTGTTTCCCAAGTCAATTCATCAACTTCAAAGTGCTCTGAATAATCAGTTAGCTCATCGTTTGATCCACTGGATGAATTCGCATTGTTGTTGTTATTCCATTGGTTGTTGTCATAACCATAGTTGTAATTCATTTTCGAAAAGTGGTTGTTTATATATTTTATTGGGGAGAAATGAGGATTTTTTTAGAGATTTCCGAAATGTGTTTGTGTTTGATTTTATGGTTTGTTAGAATTGGCAAAATGGAGTCATATTTATAGTGTTAATTTACACTACAAACCGTAGATTACTTTTACGGTTTGTAGTGAATTTTTGGTGTAGTCATTTCCAAACTTTAATAATGCATTGAGTAGTCATTTTCGGATAGGGTTGTCAAATCATAATAATTCAAAAGTGATAAGGTCTTGTCGGAATTATTTTGATAGATATGGTATCCAATGTCATTTACACTACAAACCGTAGATTACTTTTACGGTTTGTAGTGAATTTTTGGTGTAGTCATTTCCAAACTTTAATAATGCATTGAGTAGTCATTTTCGGATAGGGTTGTCAAATCATAATAATTCAAAAGTAAGGTCTTGTCGGAATTATTTTGATAGATATGGTATCCAATGTCATTTACACTACAAAACGTAGATTATTTTTACGGTTTGTAGTTTTTTTTTTTTACGTTATTAACGGTGATTTAGTGCAAAAAGTACATTCATAAAATGACGCTGCTTAAATCAGGGGTACAAACCATTTAATGTACGGTTTGTACAGAATACATACAAACCGTACATTTAATGTACGGTTTGTATGAAATCTGTACAAACCGTACATTAAATGTACGATTTGCATGTATATTTCAGAATATTTAGGGTTTAGGGTTTAGGGTTTAGGGTTTAGGATTTAGGGTTTAGGGTTTAGAGTTTGTAATTTAGGGTTTGTAATTTGTAATTTAGGGTTTAGGGTTTAGGGTTTAGGATTTAGGGGTTAGGGTTTGTAATTTAGGGTTTAAGGTTTAGGGTTTGTAATTTTGGGTTTAAGGTTTAGGGTTTAGGGTTTGTAATTTAGGGTTTAGGGTTTAGGGTTTGTAATTTGGGTTTAGGGTTTAGGGTTTAGGGTTTGTAACTTGGGTTTAGGGTTTAGGGTTTGTAATTTAGGGTTTAGGGTTTAGGGTTTAGGGTTTGTAAAAACTCAATATTGGTCCTATCAATTAAAATACAGAATATTTTTTAGAAACATACAAATCAAACATACGACTCAAATTAAACATACGACCGGGTAACAGCAAGACCATCCACCCTGAGACCAAGCATAATCTCTACATCCTGTAAAGATATCCCCAACTCTCCACCGACAAAATGGAACGTGTGCGACTCATCACGCCACCTATCAACTAAGGCTGTAAGCAAGCCTCGGTCTACGGTATAATTACCTATACTGTGAATACCGTAAAAACCAGCCCTAATCATATTTTGAACTACCCTTTCAGGCGTCGGTATCTGCCAACTATAATTATAAACCCTAATCTTATTGGCATCTCCTCTACCCGCTTCTCTTCCAGCATCCCAAGTCTGATTAGAAATGTGACCGGTCTGTCGTAAAATACCCAACCTGCCTTTAATATGTGGACCTGGATCTGCCATTCTAAATGTGATAACCAAATATAACTCGGTTAATGATAACCAAACAATGATAAAATAACCAATTAATAACCAATTAATGATAACCAAACAATGATAAAATAACCAATTAATAACCAATTAATGATAACCAAACAATGATAACCAATTAATGATAACCAAACAATCATAACCAATTAATGATAACCAAACAATGATAACTCAATTATAACCAATTAATGATAACCAAAACAATGATAACCAAACAATTATAACCAAACAATCATAATCAAACAATAATAACTCCATTTTTTAATCATAACCAAACACATTTAATTATAAACCAAACAATAATAATTCAATTTTTTAATCATAACCAAACACACATTTCATCATAAACCAAACAATAATAATTCAATTTTTTAATCATAACCAAACACACATTTAATCATAAACCAAACAATAATAACTCAATTTTTTAATCATAACCAAACACATTTAATCATAAAACCAAACAATAATAACTCAATTTTTTAATCATAACCAAACACACATTTAATCATAAACCAAACAATAATAATTCAATTTTTTAATCATAACCAAACACACATTTAATCATAAACCAAACAATAATAACTCAATTTTTTAATCATAACCAAACACATTTAATCATAAAACCAAACAATAATAACTCAATTTTTTAATCATAACTAAACACACATTTAATCATAAACCAAACAATAATAATTCATTTTTTTAATCATAACCAAACACACATTTAATCATAAACCAAACAATAATAACTCCATTTTTTAATCATAACCAAACACACATTTAATCATAAAACCAAACAATAATAATTCAATTTTTTAATCATAACCAAACACACATTTAATCATAAACCAAACAATCATAACTCAATTTTTTAATCATAACCAAACACATTATCAACAATTATCAACAATTGAAATTAACCAAACACAAAATAAAAAAACATGCAAAAATGAGACAAATATCAACAATTATTATAATTTCTATAATTAATATAAACAAACAACAAACAATTATATATAGCTAAGTGAATTATGGTTTTGCATATTTTATATATTTTTTCCTAGTTTACAAATTAAAATTACACACAAAAAAAAACATGCAAAAATGGGACAAATATCAACAATTATTATAATTTCTATAATTAATATAAACAAACAACAAACAATTATATATAGCTAAGTGAATAATCAATTTGCATATTTTATATATTTTTTCCTATTTTACAAATTGAAATTACACAATATAAATAATAAATTAGAGAATAAAAGATATACCCTTGAATTATGGATAAATTTGATTGATGATTTGGGGTTTTTTTGTTAATTAATTTGATAGGTAATGTGTTTGATTGATTTGGGTGGTTTTTTGGGATGAAAATTGGGGGTTTTTGAGAGAAAGAGAGAGAGTATAGTATAAAAGTTTATTTTTTAAAAAAAAAAACGTGAAATTCTGTTTTCAATGGACTGTCTGTGTAATTTTCGCGCAGGGACTGACTGTGTAATTTTGAAAAGCAGGGACTGACTGTGTAATTTCTGCATAATTTAATCCAGATTAAATCTACGGTCTACAATGATTGACTGTAAACCGTAGATTTAATCTACGGTCTCAGAGTTTATTAAGAAAAAATGTAGTGTTTTAAGCCCACCTCTTTCCTAAGGTCTACCAAAAGGCTCTGCATATAGAGTGAACAAATTCAAAAATTCAAAGGAAGCTTCCGAAGCAAAGTCAAACTAATTCGTGCACACGTTGTATTCTTCGCCTGCCAATATTGAATTGTTTTTTTTGTTTAAATATTTAACTACTATCATTCTATTAATATAAGTCAGAAATGAAACTGTCAAATTTTGTCAGTTTTTTTTAAAAATACTAATATTCTAATTTACTAATTAGTCATATATCATAGTACAATTCGAATGCATAAATAACTAAATAAATATTTTTATTTTCACACATCAATTTATCTTCCAAACTATAATTATATAACAATAAAACATCGTATCTCCAAATATATGATTATTAATTTACTATATTTATTTCATCATTTTTGCATTTTTTTGTGTGGAAAATCTTAAATTCATTTGTGTTGTATCATATACCACTACATATCACACACTAACGTGTGTGGTAGGATTACCAGTATGACGGTGTATATTAACCAACACAAACCCATTATTCAGTTGTGTCTCAGGAATATCCATTTCAGAGTTGACTATCATTTGAGAACTTTTGTCGGGCAACAAATTCATCCTTCATTACCCTCTTTTATATTCTTGATCTAAACCTACAAAAGAAGGTAATTAATTTCTACTACTTTATTTCCGAAGTGATTATGTTTATCACATAAAATAATTTGTCTTAAGAGTCCATGTGTAAGTTCTTGTAATTGTTTCTGCATGCACAACATTAAGAATGTCCTAGTCATACTGTGAAACTTATGCAGGATAAACAAAGGGAAGATGGTTTTGAATATAGTTGTAAATTTTACTCTCGTGATTTTTACAAGGAGAAAGATTGTAAAGGTGATGAATTTGGCAGATGAGAAGGAAAAGCAAAAAAGAAATTTTCTTGTGTCCATGAATTTTATGGTGTATTTTATTACTTTTTCTGCTAGTTTTTTCTACCCGAAATGCTTTCTGCAGAATATAACAGATGTGAATTTTATGATAACGTAAAATTTTAACAAACTTGACCCAAGCTCAATTTTCCTAATGTCTAACTTTTCGGATCACTGTTTGTGGACCTTGTGGTACAAGTGCAGAATATGACTTGCAACAGGTAAATAGGTCTGGAAAATAAAAAGATATAAGGACAAACCCGGTGCTAAAGCTTCCATTATGCATAGGGTCCGCGAGGGGTCAAGCCACTCTAGGCCTAATGTAGACACCCTTCCCTTGCATTTATCCAAGAGCCTTCCTCCACGACTCAAAACGTATTTTTTTTTTAAAAATCACATATTGTGCCTTTCCTTGTTGCAACTAAAATTCTTCTTCTCAATTTATGAGATTTCAATTTTGATTCCCTTATGAAATTTGCGAGAAAGAAAGTGAAGGGATTGTTTCGGAGATCTAATAATATATTTGAACTGTTAATTCTATTAACAGAGACAGCTCAATCAGAGTACAGAAACTTAAGTAATTAATAAGTTCCGATTCATGAGACAAAGAATTTAGGTTACTTTTGATACGATATACTAATTCAATAATCATCATTACACAGTTTTCCCTCTCTTCGGTTGATTTTTAGTTTGAGTTATGAGTCACTTGCACTTCTCCGGTGGGAGGATTTTTCAATTGATCATGATTTTTCCCCGTATACTGGGTAGGAGGAAATAAAATGTTACAGTCCTTGCAAGCAATATCTTTCATCCTGGTTGTCATTTTCAGGTTGTAATTGTTGATTCGAAGTATCATTAATCAACATTTGAAAAATTGTCAGCAATGAGTGTGGACTCCTCCACCTTAAATGGCTGTGAAAATTCATTAATTTCTGAAGAGCAGCACAAAAGGGTAACAATGTTTTGTCTGATACAATCCCATAGGCACTTAAACACCATTTAGATGATGAATATATAAGACAAAATGCAGATTGATGAGGTGAGAAAGTTGATTGGATCAGTTCCAGATAAGCTGTCTCATTACTGTTCGGACGCATCAGTCTCTAGATATCTAAGGGCTCGAGACTGGAATGTGAAAAAAGCTGCAAAAATGATGAGGGAGTCAATAGAATGGAGATCTAAATACAAACCAGAAGAGATCCGATGGGTGAGTCCAGGACTACACAGTAAAAGGGAAAAAAAATAATTTTTTTTTTTAAGATTGTTCTTTTCCCAATACATTTTAGTTGTTTCTTTTTATGCAGGATGAGGTTGCTCATGAGGCCGAAACTGGGAAAATTTACAGGTCACCTTACACTGACAAGCATGGAAGAACTGTTCTTGTAATGAGACCTAGTCGTCAGGTTTTTACACCTACTTAATGATAACGAAATTTTCAAATACAAAATATGTTGCAAGTCCAAGAGAATAAATAATATTCTTGGATTATAAAGTTGTAGCCATGTGGCCTGGAGGTCACGGTTCGAGTCGTGTAAGTAGCATCTTGCATAATGAAAGGGAAGCATGTCCACATTAGGCCTAAACATGCCCGACACTTACCCGGACTACGTGCATATGGGGAGCTTTAGCCCCGGGTTTGCCCATTTATGATGGCCCATTATTTGCAAAGTCGATGACTTGTACGGTGTATTTATGAAATCCACCATATATTTTTATGCTATACCCTCTCTTAATAACATTGCTACTCAGGTCACTTTGTCTCGAGACCATGGGCGGAACCATGATGGTTTTTTTGGGGGGTCGTGGTGTAAAAAATATGTCGAATAAAAGATAAAATAAATAAGATTTAATACAAAAATAAAAAAAAATTCTATATTTAAAATAACATAAAATAAATATGAAGTTAAAGACAGAGTATTGAACAATAAAATATTTTTTTTAGTAATCTTTGTTTGGAAAAATAGAATGGTCATTTACGAAATTTAGTAATTTCAAGATAAAAAACAGAAATTTTTAGAAAAAAACAAATAGCATGATTTGAACTCCTAATCTTCTATTAACTTAAACCCAATTTTACCACTACAACAATAACTATTTTGTTTAATTAGAGGGGACTATCAATGTATATATCTTAAAAAAATTTAAATTACACATAAAAAAAAATTGAAAATCGTCGGGGGCCGCCGGGGTTGGCCACGGCCACCCCCAGCCACCCCCTGGGTCCGCCCCTGCTCGAGACCCTCAATTTTAATTAACCTTTGTTAATCTAATATTTCAGTGTACTTTTGATGCCAATGCTGGTTATAAGACATCTGCAGTAAATATTACAAAAATAATAATAATCAAATACCATAAGGAAAATGCAGGGAAGTGAAAGAGTTTAGAATCATTTAGGTAGTCACAGCTGAGAGTGCGCGAGTGAGACCAAATTGATAGCAAATGATGCCAGATAACAAAACCGCGAGGGTTATCTCCGCATCAGTTTGAACTCTTTCATTTTTTATATTAATTGCAGAACTCAAACTCAACAAGATCACAGATTAGGTATTTGGTGTATTGTATGGAGAATGCTATTATGAATATGCCCCAAGACATGGAAGAAATGGTATGGCTGGTTGATTTTGATGGTTTTAATTTATCAAACATTTCGATGAATTCCACCCATTGAAACGGCCCATGTATTGCAAGAATTTTATCCCGAGAGGCTTGGTGTTGCGGTACTATACAATCCCCCTAAGTTCTTTGAACCGTTCTATAAGGTATACACGTCTCTAACTTTTGATATTCTGAAGATATTATTTATATCATAATTGCTGTTACTGGAAAAGGTATTATTATTTTCTTACATGAGCTTTACTGTCTTGAGTAACAAATGTGCATTAAACTTTTAGGCCGTAGGCGGACACATGTTTATATCACTGACAAATGCATCATCTCTGGTGTTTCTGCTTTCTTATTGTAGCATTCATTAATCATGTTTGTAAGGAATGTAAGGATTTGCAATATTTGGCTCAATAAGAAAATTTTAATATATATTGTCTCTAATTGTAAATAATTACTGTTTCGTCATTTCATGGGGGACCCATAGATAAAACGTTTTATCCTTACATATCCCTAATTTTGCAGTTAAAAATATAGTAGTAGCATTTGCCATTTTGTATGCATATATCGCTTTTACGATCGTGCTGCAATTAGTTAACTTAAACAGATGCACTGTTGATATAAACAAATTTTTAATGATTGCATGATCCGTAATTGGCATGTCTGAGCTCGTTCGTCATAGGTGAATTCTAGTCCTAAATCTTGATTATAGCTCTAGTTTGTTACTCATATCCAGCGTTCTTTTTATACTTATCAGTTCTTACCACACATCGTGTACATGCTAATCTTGAGTAGGCTTGGTCTGTCAGGTAGAAAGCAAACAATGTCAATCACAAAAAAAAAAAAAAAACTCTATTTTCACACCATAAATTGCTGTTTTTCTTAAAACCTTATTGGTCCTACTATGTTTGTAAGACCAATATTGATTTTAGGATACCTTGTTTCAGTTCAGCTCAAAAGCATTGTATTTTTGCAGTTGGTAAAGCCCTTTCTAGAGCCCAAAACAGCGAACAAAGTCAAGTTTGTTTACTCAAACAACTCCAATACAAAAGTAATGGATGAAATATTCGACATGGACAAGTTGGAGTCTGCATTCGGTGGTAAAGACGGTAATGCTGGTTTCCACATTGACAAATACGCTGAGAGAATGCGAGAAGATGACAAGAGAATGCCTTCGTTTTGGGCAAGAATTAATGATCATGAGGCATCACCTATGGCAATAGCTGCCGATTCTCTCAATCCTAGAGTGCTGAAGTCGAATTAAAATCTGTCTTCAAATGAGGAAGGAAAAGATAAATCTTTGTGATCACGTGGGTTCTACTGATACATACTTAGTTGCACTTAGTTGCAGAGACGGAAACATGACCAAATGTATGGTGTTGTCAAAATTAATAGAATCAAATAAAAATTTTCAAATTATAAACACGTAAAAGGCGGTTTTTTTTTATACTTTTTTTACCATCCTTTTTTATTTATTTTGTACCTTATTTTCTTAATTAAAATGTATTTGATTTCTATTTTTTTTTTCATTTTTTGCTCAATTTTGACAATTTCGACTTTCTTTTCAAACTCCAAAAAAAAGACAAAACAGCAATGTCACGTGCACGTGTGCAGTCATGTGTCAAAAGTTTAAGCGTTTCAAAACTGACTAAAAAATAAAATAGAAATAAAAAATATACAAAAGTTAAATTTAAGAAATTAAGGTATAAAAAGTAAAAATATTAAGACACGAAAGTAAAAAAAAATATAAAAAAACCTGAAAAAATCAAACTTATATTAAATACTAGATATATGCAAACAATCAAATATCTATTACACAATTTCATTATAATCACTTCAATTAAAATACAAACCACCAAAAGTTTTTTTTATAAATTTTGTTTGCACTCAGCACTATCTGTTATTCTAATTATTATTTGTATGTTACGTGTCAACATGGTAAGTTGCTGTAAAATGTCTTTTATAATCACTTGTCTATGTTAGGTTTTTAAGTACAATTACTTATATATTATCAACACATACAAAATTATATTATGTTATTGCACTAACAATATATAATTTTGGAAAAAGTTGTCAAAAAAAATATTTTAGAGGTTGTCAGTATACCGTATATATAAATTATTATGAAAAATACTAATAAAATAAATTATTTTTCGAAATTGTGTGGTTGCCGTGACAACCCCTGATAATATGGGTGTGTGGTCACATGGGTGTGCCGTCCCTGCTTACTTGTGTAGATGGGAAAATTACTATCGAGTGTAGTTCTGTCAAGACTTTTGTTGTTGTAAAGTAATTAAAAAAGTCCGCAAGAAGTTAGAATAAGCATTTTGTTACTTTACCGACTTGTCCAAGATTTCAAATAATTTAATAAGTTGGAAGTACAAGACTAGAGTAGTTTGGTATATAGATTATTTATTTTGAAATAAATGAAATTTATCATATGCGAACATGAGAAAATTACTATCGGAGTAGTTATGTCGAAGCTTTTGTTGCTGTAAAGTATTTTCAAAGTTGCAAGAAATTAGAGTACGGATTTTGCCTTTTGGTACTTTACCGACGTGTCCGATACTTCCTTTAATTTAATAAGTTGAAATACAAGACTAGAGTATAGTTTGGTATAGATTATTTAGTTTTGAATGAATGAAAAGGAAAAGGGATAGAGGGTGAAATAGTTCCCAATAACCTTAGAAAATGCAAGTGACCTTTTGGAAGACATTAATTGAGAAGGAATAACTACAGAAGAGTTGGACCATTGAGAAATATTAATCTCAGGCTGTTGCATGTGGATGTCATAAAAAAATAGCACCGGGAAAAATAAACTAGAAACTAGATTAAACTGTGTACTGTGTATGTATATTATAAAAAATAATCGTTTATTATATAGGTTTAGGTCCTTGCAGTATGCAGAAGGCGAATGATTAATGTGGACAATCGTGTTGTAAACTGACCACCGAGTCTTCTATCCTATTCCCGTCTACCACCTTTCTCTTGAAGAGATGTGTGGCCTCTTTTATCTAGGCAAATCCGAAATCTTTCTCTCTCTATGTGATTGAGAATTTCGGCTAATGTATAATAATCTTAGATCTGCCAAAAGATTATGCTTAAATAGGTTATGGTAGGAACTTAACGGAATGATAAGATGAATTTTCTAATAAATATTCGGTTTCTATCTTTTATCAACCAAAATATATTACCATCAACCGAGATCTTTTCCGAAGCAATATTAATCACAATTTATTCCACTAAAGATTGTGATTGTACTCTCCATTTATATCACGAAAATATTTCGGTTTCCAATATGAAATGTGTCTATCTACTCCCCACGTTAAGATTAACATATACACATTAATTAAATTAAATCACTGATGATTTTATGTTTAACAAACATATTATATTTCTTAATAGACTGCTTAACTTATTTGACGTATCGGATAATTAATCCAGATGTAGGATTTAATACTGTCAAAACTTATAACCTCTTAATGGGGTATAATGAATCCCATTAAATGGGACATGCATTCTTTCAATTGATAATATACACCATAATAAATAGTATTATCATCAAACTCATTGAGTTTATTGACTCATAAATGGTCTAACTCTTTTATGAATCAAAACTACAAATATTAAATACACATGTCCCATTAATAATATTCGGATTAAAATAATAAACATGTTTTATGATTATAAGGCATTAATAATTATTTATAGTCAGCGTAAGAATCATAACGTTAATGTAATCCTGTTTAACACACACAAAGTGTACTGACACATGAAGTCGGAACTTAACCGTTCCCTATAGTCAAGACAGACTAATAAAACCAAGTGTCACAATTCTACTGATGGTGTGTCCAACTCCATCTAAAGTTGTAAACATATAACTTATATTATATTAGCACCAATGGTCTAATATTCGGTGTGTAAGCCGAACTATACACACTAGACCATCTACTAATAAAATATTAGACAATTATTTAGCAAAATAAACTAAATAACCATTTCTCATTAAATACTCATAAAGTAAAATAATCTTTATTAAATAAAATAATAATCAAAAAGCAATCATGTCTTTTAGTATATTGCCAACAATCTCCCACTTATACTCAAAGTCATGCTGGCATACATCTAACAAATATGTTCTCCACATGTCAAATAAAAGTCTTAGCTGATAAGCTCTTAGTAAATGAATCAGTTAGATTATTCTCTGATCCAATTTTCGTCACCACTACGTCCCCTCTTTCCACGATCTCTCGTATAAGGTGATATTTCCTCTGAATGTGCTTCGCTTTCTTGTAAGCCCTTGGTTCCTTTGCATTAGCAACCGCTCCGCTATTATCACAATAAAGTGTCATAGCCGGTTTCACTAAATGCACCACTCCAAGATCTAAAATAAAGCTCTTGAGCCATACAGTCTCTTTGGCTGCCTCACCAGCAGCCACATATTCGGCTTCCATGGTGGAGTCAGCAATACAATTTTGCTTGATACTCCTCCAACATATGGCTCCACCTCCTAAAGTGAACACACTCCATGAGGTTGATTTTCTAGAGTCTTTATCAGCCTGAAAATCAGAGTCTGTATACCCAATAGGAATAAGGCTATCTGCACCGTAAACTAACATGTAAGCCCTAGTACCTTTGAGATACTTGATTAAATGTTTTACTGCAGCCCAATTTTCCATTCCGAGATTAGACTGAAATCTGCTTACAATGCCTACGGCATAACAGATGTCTGGCCTGGTACATAACATCGCATACATGAGACTTCCTATTGCAGATGCATAAGGAACTACCTTCATCTTCTCTATCTCAATCGGTGTTTTAGGAGACTGATCACTAGATATATGAATTCCATGTCTGAAAGGTTGATGATCTTCCTTGGAATTTTGCATGCTAAATCGGGTAAGAATCACATCGATATATGTAGCCTGAGATAGGCCTAACATTCTTTCATTCCGATCTCGCACGAGCTTGATCCCAAGAATGTGACTGGCCTCTCCTAAGTCCTCCATATCAAACTGACTTGATAACCACACTTTCACATACGGCAACACTCCCACATTGTTTACAATTAGTAGCATGTCGTCAACATACAGTATTAAAAACACTACAAAATTTCCATAATGTTTCATGTACCCACACGACTCGTCATAACTTTGATTAAAACCATAAGACTTAATGGCTTGATCAAAACGAGTGTTCCAAGCCCTTTATGCTTGCTTAAGTCCATAATTGGACTTCTTAACCTTGCACAACATGTGCTCTTGACCTTGCGTTACAAAACCTTTTGGCTGCACCATATATATGCTTTCATCGAGGCTTCCATTAAAAAAAGCTGTCTTGACATCCATTTGCCAAATATCGTAATCAAAATGAGCTGCAATGGAAAAGAGAATCCGGATAGACTTATGCATGGCTACCAGCAAAAATGTTTCCTCATAATTGATCCCTTCTTTCTGAGTATACCCTTTTCGCAGCAAGCCTTGCCTTGAAGGTTTCCACATTCCCGTCTGCTCCTCTCTTTCTCTTATAGACCCATTTGCATGTTATAGATTTTATCCCTTTGGGTGGTTCTACAAGCTCTCAACCCTGATTAGAGTACATGGAATTCCTCTCTAATCTCATAGTGTTTTGCCAAAGTTGTACATCTTTATCTTCAAGTGCTAGTCTGTAGTTAACTGGTTCGGTATCTGTCTTACCGGAGACCGTAACATAAGTCTCTCCTAAGTGTGCATACCGAACCGGAGGGTGTATAGCCCTCCCACTACGACGAGGCACACTTGGTGTATTAGCATTTTCTAATGGGGTTGACTCGATTTCTTGTACTAATTATTGTTGTACTTGTGGTACACAGATATTTGCGTTGGTAAGTTACCTCTAAGCTCTTCTAAAACGAGCATACTTCTGGGTTTGTGGTTTACTACATAGTCCTCTTCCAAGAATTGGGCATTGGTGCTAACCATGACCTTCTGATCTTTAAGACAGTAGAACAAACCATATTTCGTTCCTTTGGGGTACCCAACAAATAAACAGACATCCGTCCTTACTTCCAACTTATCTATCTTCCCTTTCAGCACATGCTTGACTACCCCATATCCGAATATGTCTTAGACTAGGCTTACGCCTAGTCCACAATTCGGTAGGGGTAGTGGGAACTGACTTAGAAGGTACCAAGTTAAGAATGTATGATGCTGTCTCTAGAGCATGTCCCCAAAACGAGTCTGGTAAATCCGAATAACTCATCATTGATCTAACCATATCCATAAGAGTTCTATTCATCCTCTCTGCTACACCATTTTGTTGTGGCATACCAGGTGCAAAATAACTGAGAGGTAATTCCCTCTACTGATAAGTATTCCAAGAATTTGCCCAAGAGGTATTCGCCACCACGATCAGTTCGTAGTGTCTTGATACATTTTCCATGATGCTTTTCCGCTTCTGCCTTAAATGTCTTGAATTTCTCAAAAAATTCAGATTTGCGGCACATCAAATAAATGCACCCATATCTAGAGTAATCATCAATAAATGTGACAAAATACTCATAGCCTCCTTTTGTTTGGATATTCCAGGGTCCACACAAATCAGAATGAATCAGTTCCGACGTTTTATTAGCTCTATTGCCTTTGGCCGAAAACAGCTGCATTGTCATTATACCTTCTAAACAAGATTCACAGACTGGAAGTGCCTCCACTTCCAATGAGCCTAAACACCCATTTTTAACCAGTCTTGTGATCCGATTTAGATTAATATGACCTAAGCGCAAATGCCAAAGATACGTTTGATTTATATCCGAAGAACTTTTCCTCTAACATGGTAAATTAATAGTGTTCTTAGATTCTCTTAAATGCATAGTAGGCAAGCCATCATTAATAATAAATAAACCATTCACCAATGCACCATGACAGATAACATGTTTATCCATTTTAATAATAACTGAATCATTAAAATAAACAGAATATCCATATTTAATCAGACTAGAAATAGAAATCAAATTCCTTCTAATCGAATGTACATAAAGAACGTCTTTTAAAATTAAAAGCTTATTACTACGAAATGAAATACGAATGGTTCCAACTGCAACTACCGGCACTGTAGTGCCATCACCCATAAAGGCGTAGATCTCTCCATCACTTAGCTCTTTGGTTGTCTAAAACACCTACAATGAATTGCAAATATGATTAGTGGCTCCTGTATCTACACCCCAAGTGTTAGCAGATAACACCGATAAACATGTTTCAACCACAAGTGAATAAGATTTACCTTCAGCCTATTTCTTGAGCCAAACTGGGCACTGTGGTTTCCAATGTCCGGGTTTCCACACTGGAAACACTTGCCCTTTGGTTTCTTTATGCCACCTTGCAGTGCAAGTTGATGCTGAGGTGCATTAGGTTTCTAAAACTTTTTCTAATTCTTCTTACCTTTCAGGTTAGAAGCAGAACCTTTTTCAACCGAATACACAACAAGCTTCTTGATAAGTCCCCTAGTTGCTTGCAATTCTTGAAGTAGCATTGCCAACGAATACATCATCTTATTTATGTTATACTTCAGGAAAAATTGCTTAAAAGAATCCGGCAGTGACTAGAATATGATATCAATTTGGGTTTTCCCATCGATTTTAGCTCCAAGGATCTCTAGTTCATTCAAATGACCGATCATTTTCAGAACATGATCCCTCACTGGGTACCTTCAGCCATACTGGTGTTCATGAGGTCCTTCATTGCTTTCTACCTTGCAGCGCGATATTGTTCCCCAAACATTTCCTTGAGGTTAAGCACCATTTCAGAAGTTGTGGCCATAGAGTGATGCTGATGTTGTAGAACATTTGACATAGAAGCCAAAATGTAACACCGCGCCATCTCATCAGCTCTTTTCCACTTCCGATATGGCCTTTTTTCCTCTTCGGTTGCCCCTTGGGGCGGTTCCTCAGGACAATCCTCAATAAGAACAAACTTATAATCTTCAGCAGTTAAACAAATATCCAAATTTCTTTTCCAGTGAATATAGTTAGCTCCAACCAATTTGTTTTCTTTTAGTATACTTGCGAGTGGGCTGAACGAAATCATACTAATCCTGAGTATTATGTAAATAAAATACAATCAACAAATATATTTAACATTTTGAATTCAATACTAAAAATAAGGTCACTCAAGCTATATTTTAAAAACAATTCGCCAACAGCCTATAATACACCATAATTAGCATGCTTCAATGGGAAAGTTATCATACTTTTTATATTCGTATAGACAGGTTAAACCTATTAATATATTATCTAAACAATCAACCTTGTTAAACGATATTAATTAGTTGGCTTTAAACTAGTCCTATAATTTAATAACACTTACTGCGATTGGCATGATACTACTAATAATATGTAAATGTATAACCATGAATGACATCTAGTTCTGTTGTACTTATTAGTAAATCCTTTTGTTGGAAGGTGATAGACCAATTACAAATAATAGAGATTGTATTTAATGATTCCGCAATTAATCAAACCGATGGGGAAAGTAATTAGTTACATCATTTACAAACCATTAATGGAGACCACGAAAATTATATATAATAAAATTCTCTCCCACTTAGTTATTTAAAACGAGGGGTTTCTTTCAATGATTTAAGATTCTAGTAATGTCTATATACATTTTAACAAATAAAATCAAATTTCATTATCTAGTTTATATGTATAAATTACTAATTAATCTTCTAATCATTATGACATAATATTAACTTCCATGTTCTACTCCACAAAATATGATAACATGATTAATATAAACATTCACAAAATATATGATCATGCAAGATAACAATAAAATATTTAAAAACATGCCATCAATAAAAGATAAGCATAAATATTAATCGAGTTATCACGATCAACAATCTTTTTGAGGATCTCTCCAAATCTTGCATTGCCTCAACGACTTCATTTTATGCCTACAACTAGGGGTGGGCACAGGCGGATTGAACTCAACCCTAACCCAACCCGCAAAATAAATTGCGGGACGAATTGGGATGGGTTGTTAAAATTTAAATCTCAACTCAACTCAACCCGTTGTAAATAAAGCTCTAACCCAACCCAACATACCCACAAAATAAATTGTGGGTCGGGGAGGGTTGGGTTTGTGTTAATTCTTAAATTTTCATTTTGCCCCTTTATTTTTCATATTTTGCATAATTAACTTAAATTTTAAAATAAATTGAACTTTTCAAAGAAAAATATAAATTAAAATCAATCAAAATACGTTTAGAACATTCGCAAACAAGTACGAAAACTAAAATATAACAAGAATGGAAGGTTGCTATCTTAAAATACACATAATTTATATATAAATATATATGGGCAATTAACAAAAACATACCCTACACCTATTATATTAATAAAAACATACCCTAATAATTTAAATTATCAAAAACATACCTATATATACTTATTATTTTTCTAATTCTAATCAGAACATAATCTAACCTCTCTCTCTAATCTAACCTCTCTCTCTCTAACCGCAACTCTCTCTCTCTAATCGCACATCTTTCTCTCTAACACACGATAATCGCACCTCTTTCTAACACGTGCTAATTACCCATCTCTCTCTCTAAAAATGACTAAAAACTCACAAAATATTCATATGCTAATTATAAAACGTAATACCCTAATTTTAAAATTTCATACCCTAAATGTTCTGTATCACAGTCAAATATCTAAAAGAGACATACCCTAATTTTAAAACTTCATACCATAATTTCAAAACTTCATAACCTAATTTTAAAACTTCATGCCCTAATTTTAAAACTTCATACCCTAATTTCAAAACTTCATACCCTAATTTCAAATTTTAATACGCTACATATGAATTTTTCTCAATACTGTACATATGGATTCTCCTCTTTCAACTTGAAACCCACAAGGTTTACAATAGTCTCAAACCTCAATAAATAGAAAATAATCTCACAAATTTCATATATTTTTCATATTTTACGGGGTATCAACCAGTGTAATATTTGTGTATTACGTATGTATATATCTGTATTTATATGTATATGGATGTCTATATAATCTAAATGGTGTTCGGTAGTCAGTGGAGGGTTTTGTGGTGGAGGAGGGGAGAGAGATAGAGTGAGATATGAAATAAAAATACAGAGAAGAATGGAGGAGAGAGAGAGTAAGATCATAGAGATAGATACAAAGAAGAATTGGCAAGAGAGAGAAGAATGGAGGAGAGAGAGAGTAAGATGAGAGAGGGAGAGAAATAAGAGAATAAACAGCATTAAATTTGGTTGGTATGTTTTTGATAATGAAAAATTTTTGGGTATGTTTTTGTTAATTTAGTTTAAAAAGTAGTATGTTTTGTTAATTTATCCAAATATATATATTTACAATTATATATATATATATATATATATATATATATATATATATATATATATATATATTGCGGGTTTAAACGGGTTGAGGCGGATTAAACCGCGGTTTGAGAACCTCAATCCTAACCCAACCAGTGAAAAATATAGCAGATTGGGGCGGGACGGATTGATTTTTTTGGACACTCAATCTGTCCCAACCCGCCCCAATCCGTGCGGATTGGGTTACGGGTTGGTTTTGCGGATTTTTTACCCACCACTACCTACGACGCGGAGAAAAATAAAACCATGAACCATATTATAAGCAATTTTCTGTATAAAAATTGTATCTGCCCATATCTAGTCCTCCTGACAATGGGTTCAACAAATCACACAATTGCTTCCGCAATAACATCATTATAGCTATACTGATACAACTTATACAAAATAAAAATACAGATTTTTACAACCCAGCTACATCATGTAACAAAAAAGAAAAACATGTCTCTTTTACAACTCGGAGAAACACATGAATTTTTAAACAGGAAAAACTTGCATGTACCCAAACGGAAAAAAAACACATGCATATTTAAACAGGAAAACTTGCATGCCTCTAAACATAGAAATCACATGCATATTACATAATTATCAAAAACATTCATATAAACACATATATGATCATATAAACAGATGGACTCTTATCTGCAAAACAAAGTTAGCAAACATTCTATGTATTCCGCATCATGCATAAATCTCAGTTTATATGTTGAGAACAAGGTGATAAATACGACAGAATTAATTGTATGGCTTTGAAGCCAATTGATAGAAAATAGCAGTGGAAAAAATAACCCAGAAACCAGATTAAACTGAGTACGTATATTATCAAAAATAATCGTTTACCATATAAGTTTAGGTTCTTACAGTATGCAGAAGGAGAACGATTACTGTGGACAATTGTGTTACAAACTGACCACCGAGTCTTCTACCCTATTTCCGTCTAGTATCTTGCTCTTGAAGAGATGTTTGGGCTCTCTTATCTAGGCAGATCTGAAATCTTTCTCTCTCTATGTGATTGAGAATTTCGGATAATGTATAATAATAATATTAAGTATGCCAAAAGAGTATGCTTGAATAGGCTAGGGTAGGAACTTGATGGAATGATAAGATGAATCTTCTAATAAAGATTCGGTTCCTATCTTTTATCAACCAAAAGATTCTCATCAACCGAGAACTTTTTCGAATCAATATTAATCACAATTTATTCCACTTATTAAATTTTTATTTTCCCCCTTTATTTTTCATAGTTTGCATAATTAACCTAAATTTTAAAATAAATTGAATTTTTCAAAGAAAAATATAAATTAAAACCATTCAAAATACGTTTATAACATTAGCAAACAAGTACGAAAACTAAAATATAACAAGAACGGAAGGTTGCTATCTTAAAATACACACAATTTATATATAAATATATATATTAACAATTATATATATATTGCAGGTTTAAATGGGTTGGGACGGATTAAATCACGGTTCGAGAACATCAACCCTAGGCCAACCCGTGAAAAATATAGCAGATTGGGACGGATCGGATTGATTTTTTTGGACACTCAATCTGTCCCAATCCGCACGAGTTGTCTTACGGGTTGGGTTTGCGAATTTTTTGTCCACCCCTACCTACGACACAGAGAAAAATAAAACTATGAACCATATTACAAGCAATTTTCTGTGTAAAAATTGTATATATATAGTCCTTCTGACAATGGGTTCAACAAATCACACAATTGCTTCAGCAGTAACATCATTATTCCTATACTGATACAACTTATACAAAATGAAGATACAAATTTTTACAACCCAGCTACATCATGTAACAGAAAAGAAAAGCATGTCTCATTTACACCTCGAAGAAACACATGCATTTTTAAGCGGGAAAACCTTACATGCCTCCAAACGGAGAAAACCACATGCATATTTAAACAGGAAAACTTGCATGCCTCTAAACAGAGAAAACACATGCATATTACACAATTATCAAAAACATTCATATAAACACATATATGATCATGATAACCAAATGGACTCTTATCTATAAAACAGAGTTAACAAACATCCTATCTATTTCGTAACATGCATAAATCTCAGTTTATATGTGGAGAACATGGTGATAAAAACGTACACAGAATTAATCGTATGGCTCTGAAGCCAATTGATAGAAAATAGCAGCGGAAAAAATAAACCAGAAACCAGATTAAACTGTGTACGTAGATTATCAAAAATAATCATTTACCATATAAGTTTAGGTTTTTACAGTATGCAGAAGGAGAACGATTATTGTGGACAATTGTGTTACAAACTGACCACTGAGTCTTCTATCCTATTCCCGTCTAGCACCTTGCTCTTGAAGAGATGTTTGGACTCTCTTATCTTGGCAGATCCGAAATCTTTTTCTCTCTATCTAATTGAGAATTTCGGCTAATGTATAATAATATTAGGTCTGCCAAAATAGTAGCTTAAATAGGATAGGATAGGAAATTGATGGAATAATAAGATGAATCTTCTAATAAAGATTCGGTTCCTATCTTCTAATAATAGTATCTCATCAAGCGAGATCTTTTCTGAATCAATATTAATCACAATTTATTCCACTAAATATTGTGATTGCACTCTCCATTTATATCACGAAAATATTTCGGTTTACAACATTAAACGTGTCGTGTCTATTTACTCACCACGTTAAAATTAACATATGGGCATTCATTAAATTAAATCACTACCGTTTTTATGTTTAGCAAACATATTATATTCCTTAATAGATTACATAACTTATTTGACGTATCAGATAATTAATGCAACTGCAGGGTTTAATACCGTCAAAACGTATAAGCTCTTAAAAGGGTATAATCAATCCCATTAAATGGGACGTGAATTTCTTCAATTAATAATAGACACCATAATAAATAATATTGTCATCCAACTCATTGAGTTTATTAACTCATAAATGGTCTCACTTTATGAATTAAAATGACAAATATTAAATACACATGTCACATTAATAATATTTTGATTAAGAGAATAAACATTTCTCATGTTCACAAGGCATTAATAATTATTTATAATCAGCGCAAGAATCATAATCTTAATGCAGTCATGTTTAATACACACAAAGTGTACTGACACATGGAGCTGGAACTCAACCGTTGACTGTAATCAAGACAGACTACTAAAACCAAGTGTCACAACTCTACCGATAGTGTGTCCAACTCCATCTAAAGTTGTAAACATATAACTTATATTATATTAGGGCCGATAGTCTAATATTCTGAGTGTAATCCGAACTCTACACACTAGACCATCTATTAATAAAATATTAGACACTTATTTAGGAAAACAAACTAAATAACCATTGCTCATTAAATACTCATAAAATAAAATAATCTTTATAAAAATAAAATAATAATAAAAAAAATAAGTATGTGTTTTAGTATATTCTCAACAATCCTCCATGACAACTTAATAATTTAATGTCATGATTTTGGATTATGTTAATGATAATCAGTTCAGTTTGTAAGTTTCTTCTCGGATAAGGTCGAGAGTTCAATTTGTACATTTCTCTTAGGGGGGAGATACAGTGTCTTCTCTCGATGACCCAGTTTGTTCAGATATATCTACATAACTAGTTTCATGCAAGATTGAGAAGAAGAAGAAAAAGAAAGCTAAAACTGTGCCATATTGCATGATCTATGTAAATTGATGCAATTATCAAATTCTGTGTGTACAATGTTAGAAAAAAGAAAACAATATATTAGATGTGTTATTCTTATGCTTAGAAGAGAGAATGCATCCATTACAGTCTTAGTAAAAGCCAGTAATATGGGTTCCTAAAGATCACAAAGTAACAAACTTTTTTACGGTTGGGTAGTTCTATCTTTTTTCTTCTTTTTTTGATAAGGCGTTGGGTTGCTCTATCTAGATGATCCATCACCTCGATTGCAATTCAAACTATTTAAAGTTGTCCACTGTACGTGGGTTGGCTACCCAACTAAAATGAAGAATAGGGACTTTGATACGTTGATTTTGGGTGCAGTCAGTAACATGGGTGTTGGAACAAAGTACGAACTATAAAGATCGGATTATCTACAACAGCAACCAAATAAGCATAAAAATAAATGTGGCAAGTTCGTTGTTTGTCCACGTTTGATCCATTGTTCTTTGTTTTTCTAACGCTGATTGATGTGCTGGTTTGAAGTACTTCAAGACAGATAAAAAAGGACGAGCAGTAAAGGTCTCCACTTTTTCTTGGCAGTAAGGGCATCCTTGATTCATTGAGATGTTTTTTTTTTTCATTATTTTGAGATGTCAAATGTAATTGTTGACCTTGCAGTGTTTAATTTACAAAATGTTATGATTCTGTGATTAAATGTACCTAATTTTATTCAGTGGTAATTCTGGCAAACTATCGGTTGACTTTACCGTTGTTGTGTCCTGTAAAATGGATTGATTATCAGCCCTAAATATAAATACAACGGACTTTCCTTTAAATTTGAAATCAGAACTATAATACTCAATTTATAGAATGCAGAAACAAGGATCGCAATTTAAGTATGATATCAAGCGTAGACAGAGTGAAGAAATAGGAAACGGTGTTATTTGCATTCTTAACAAATTAGTGAAGACTCCCGACCTTTTTTCTTTCACAATGCCCTAACGAGTTTTCAATCTAAGCAGCTGCTCTAAAGAGATAAATAATTGGTCTAAATGGCTGGAATCTGTTACTCTTCTTTGTAGGAATATTGAAAAAATGGCCACGTCTAGTAGATGATGGCCAGAATGAAAATTAAATATAACATTTGTATAATACAGAGTAATAATGGGAATCTTACACGAGTGCTAACTGTTTCGCAAGGTGTCGGAGAAAAAGGGAGAGGGATCTTTCCGCGCTACTTATTGCTTTACCTACTCCTTCCTGATTATCCTCTAAATCATTTTGGCGTTCTTGTGCAGTCTGTAATTGCCTCACTAGTCTACGCAATTCCTGTAACAAGCTTCCAACGTTAAATAGTAAACAAAGCACTCTCACAAAGTTCGAAACGTGAATTATGTGTGTGTGTGTGTGTGTGTGTGTGTTGGGGGGGGGGGGGAATACTAGATAAGTTAAAATTTCTTTGTGAGATAACATTTTGCATCAAATCTCGAAAAGGTGATTCCTGCTATGGCCAAATTTTTCTTGCCCAAAATTATCAGCAAATGAATACAATATTAGCACGACAATACAAGTCATGATGCTTTAGCTGCTATCATTTCAACTTTAGGGTGAGTAAAAACCTGAGCCCTCTGGTTTGGATATTGTTAGGTGAAAGATACAAATGTGGCGGACACCCAACACACACAAAAAACACTAAATCTTTTTATTGCTCAAGTCAAATTTGTTTCTCACACTTTTCTCTTAGCTCAACATCTTCACCCATAACTTGTATGAAAATATCGAGAATATCAAGTATGCGACTATAACTTGTGTATGACATCTGTTGTCTTTAAGTAGTCCAAGGCGTGTTCTTGAAAATGATTACGTGTTCAAGTGTTGCACCATTCCTCATTTTTTACCTAGTTTATGTTAGTTAAATGACAAGCTTAAAAATCAGATGGGTCTTGTTGTAAATACTTATGAAACCTGAACCCAACGGTTTAGATTAGGTGGCATTCCCCACTACAGAAACCTGGACCCGAACCCAACCCAAACCCAAAGTACGCTTCCGTCTTGGGTTCAGGTAATGTCAACCCCGATGTCATCCAATCCATGCCACCCCTAAGCTTTAGTATGCAAGCAACAGTGCTAAATATTTACACAAAGTTCACAAATGTGCAATAGGAAAACCTAAAGAAGAAAAGTGAATAAGAAACCCTAACAAATAAAAGTGAATGAAATGCGCAAATGTCGTATACAACAAAGGACAAACTCTATTGCAAATTTTGCTACAAAATTCAAAGTGATAGACTGACCTGGCGATCAAAATCAACATCTTGAAGAGTATAGATCTCCCTGCCAATCTCAACATCTTTATTTATGAGCCCATCTAACCATCTGCTTGCTTTTTCAATAATTTCATGGGAATCCTGTAAATTAGCACCGAACAAATTCACCATTTGTCGGCTCTTTGATGTTTCAAGCTTTCAAGTACGTTGCATATCATATATATGTCACACTCACTTGGTTTGCAATATATCAGGGTACTACTACCATTCATAAACTATGTTAAATTAAGTTTTTTAAAAGAGCAGTACTTCCTAAAACCTTTGAGCACTCAAGTACCATAAGAAATCACTAATTAGAACATAAAATTCCACCAAATTTACCATGAAGCATGAAGAGCCATATGAGAATAATATCATACCTCATCTTCGTCACTTGAATCAATTTCTTCGAATAAGTCATCCTCGTTGTCTTCATCTTCATCTCCACTAATTAAAGATTTAGCAGAATTACATACAGCCTGGAACTTATTTTGGTCAGCGTCTTTTGTAGCCTCGATCAAACCATCCATCAATTCTGGCTCTGCTTCTCTCAGAAGTCTACCTACCAAGAATTTAAAGAAGTATAATCATAGAGGGCCCGAGTGTCAGTGGGTCAAAATTACGAGTTTTAATTTTATTTATACCAGTGTACAAATTGAAAAGAATAACAACTAACAAGCCATCTATAATGCTCATGAGATGCTTAAAAAAAAGGCTAAGATAAGCATTTCAATTTTTAAAGTGCTCTAGATTGAATACGCATACTGAATCCCTATATTAGCTGAGCATAAGATTGTGATAATCGGAAATAGGAAAACCCTTTAATATCAAAAGCAGTTTTTTTGTTAAAGCGAATAAGATGACTCTCGTCCACTAAATGCAAAAATAATTTCAAACAATCAAACATAGCAATCTCCATGGATGAGGTAGATTTGTCTTCAGTCAAGAACATACTCGGTTTTCTAAGTAACAGCCAATTAGCAAGATGATAGCCTACCTATATAACTAAACTGCCTTCGCTTTCCCTCACGGACATCACGACCTAATCTCTGCACAAAAAAAACAAACACCTCTGAGTCCAAATATCATCATACCATATTGACCAGAAGACAGAAAAACCCATACAATCAACAACCAGACAAACAATTAAAACTACGCAAACTTAACAAGTATTTATCAAGTATCATATAAAAGGTGAAGCAAACTATCACCTTTACCAACATGATCGCTTCAAAAACCTCGGGCTCCAATGAGGCCACTCTGCAACAGGTAAAAGAAGTAGAATTCAGCAAATACCAACATTGAGATGTTTTATAATCATAGATTGATCAACATATGCAAATAAAAAATGTATATCCGTATGCCAGGCTCCATTCATTTTCTTTAGCAGAATGAAAGCATCAGTTCCGAATTGTCTACTTATCAGAGATGAGAATTATCAATTAAGCCTTTCTTTTTTAACTCTTTGCCTTTATTTTGAATTTATCTATGATTTTCATACAATAAGAACTGTGGCCTATCCAATATTGGGATGTTTAGTGATTGGATCATGCCATTGCCAAAGACAATATTGTCTACTAGAAGAGTTTCTGTTTTAATTTAGCCAAAGACATAAACGATTACAAGAAAGTGATGCAGATTGTTTCTTTCTTCTCTTATGTGCCTCTCAGCCTCAAAATTTGGAGACGTAGGCGCAGCCCCCTGCACTTCCGCTGCTGTTGGGCAGGAGGGCGATCCTCTGAAGGACCGTTAAACAAGCTTTGAGGGCTCTATCAAGGATTTAAAAAGCGCTTCGCAGGGTCTACACAGGAAGGGACTGCCTGGCAGGGGCGAAGCTTTAGTTGGACAAGGGGTTGCAGCGGCAACCCCACAATTCTCTATAGATTTTTCAAAAATAAAAATAAAAAACTTTGTCTTGCAACGCCAACAAATAAATCTGGATATTTTGCAACCCTATAATAGCAATTTCCCTGCCGCCTGGCGTCTTAAGTGTCTGCCTGGCGTCTTAATTAGCAAGTTTTTTTTTTTTTTTTTAATGTATTTTAGTTGAAATCTCTAAAACTGAGCCAGTGCCCCTCCCATAACTATGTAATCAACACTTCCCATATGGGTTTAATTAATAAGAAGTGGTTAAGTAGTAGAGTAACATTAGTTTAAGGGGAGGAGCTAGACTAGGCTGGAGGGAGTGCAACACCCTCGAGAACGATTGTTACCAAGTATTTTAAGACAAAAAAATTACAGGTTTAGCCTTTGAGAATGGCATACTACCAAAAAAAAAGTTAAGAAGTTGAGCACCCACATGCAGAAAAAGGAAGTGAGGTTCATCCCGGAGTTTGGTATATGTTAGAAAGGTTACAAGTAAAAGGCATGTATGTTAACAAATGAAAAAAAATGGTCAAAGTAGGTTTAATGAGAAAGTACAACCACCTAGGCGACCCTAACATTTTATCACCGATTTCTTCGTATGCAGCCAAGCCACCAGCTCGTGTCCAGATTTCCCTATACCTTCGTTTTATTATTACTATTCGTGATGAGGAGTGTGGGTGAAGAGAGGGAAGGTGGTGAGTGAGAGTATGCGCCGGAGTAGCTGACCACTAACTCCCAAAACGACAAAAAAAACTAGGCAATGACCATTTAAAATGTGTCTAAAATAATCTAAAAGACAAAATCACTAGACAGGGGCGGAACCAGTTGGAGGCAAGGAGGTGCCACCGCCACCCCAAAAAATTTAAAAATATATTTTTTCATACCAAATAAACAAATAGTAACTTAGTTCAAATGGTAAACATAAAGTTTTTGTGGTCATAAGGTCCTTAGTTCGAATGTTGTGTTATTTAATTAACATTAACTTATTCTTTGATTTCTCCATTAATTAATTAATTGCATCTTTAAGAGGTGCTATTACAAGGTTTTATAAGTAAATGTTTTTGTGTAATTTCATAGTCATATCACAAAAAAGTTTAAACTAATAGATTCGTATTTGTAGTCAAATTTTTTTGTATCACTAGAAATATATAGATAAATGGAGAAGTCAGCTAAGTTTGAAGCTCAAAGGTTTTTTATACGGTTTATTGTTATTGTAATAGGAAACAAAAATTAAAAGGAAAATAGAATGGTGGGTTGGGAGAGTGTGAATAGAGAAAGGGGGGAAATAGATATATACTTGAGTATGCGTTTGATTTGAGGGATGGAGAAGGAAGAGAGGTGAACACCCCATTTGAAAGACCTTTTAGCTTCTCTTTTCTTCTCATTCCTACTCTTTTTAGAAGAAATATCATCATTAAAATCATCATCATAACTTGTCCTTTCATATGCAGATAAACCACCACCACCACCACCACCACCAGCTCGTGTTTTGATTTCCTTATAACCTGTTTTGATACAATAAGTGTGAGTTAAGAAAGGTAAAGTGATGGTGAGAGATACTAAGCTTTGTTTTATCAACGGACGAATTAGTAGCTGCTGTCCACCAACTCCCATCATCTTCATCTTCATCTTCATCATCTCTCTCTCTCTCTCCACTGCTGATTTTGGTATATTTTTGGACTAGCTTGTGTTTTTACCGAATTTGATATCTCCGGATTTTAAATCCATTCACATTAACAACCGCATTTTATTTATTTATTTTTAATTCCAACCACTTTCAATGTACGGATTGGGGCGGATTGATCTCAATCTTAACCCGCCCCGTAAAATAAATGGCGGAACGGATTGGAGCGGATTAGTGAAATTCAAATCCCAACCCAACCCAACCCAACTCATTATAATTAAAACCTCAACCCAACCCAATCCAATTCAAATCAAGCGGGGCGGATTGGGTACGCGTTGTTTCTTGAATTTTCATTTTAGTCATTAATTTTTCATTATTTCGCATAATTTAGCTAAATATTTTTTTAAAAATAAATCTTTCAAATAGAAATATAAACTAAAAGCCAACCAAAATACGTTTAGAATGTTCGGAATAAGTAACAAAGCTAAAACAAAACAAAACAAAACAAAACAAATTGTTCTTCATCAACATAATCAAAATCAGAAAAATACATAACAATTGAAATCAAAATTAATAATCCACTGAGTATGAGCATCAACCGGGATTATTTAGGCAGTGTCGAACAATTGTTTAAGACTTGAGGGTAGGGTAGTGACATCTTTGAACTGTAAAATTTTACAATGAAAAGTTGAATTGGTATGTGACAACATATTGAAATTCCATTAAGAGTTTAATTACATCAATTTTATTACATTTTGCATCTCGTTTTGTTAGATAATAGATAGTAATTAAAAAATATCTTGAGAAAATTTATATATATATATATATATATATATATATGCGGATTGAAACGGGTTGGGATGGATTAACCCGCGGTTTGGAAACCCCAACCCTAACCCAACCCACGAATTTTTTTACGGATTGGGGCAGGGCGGATTTAACTTTTTTTGACACCCAACCCGCCCCAATCCTCCCCAATCCGCACGGATTGGGTTACGGGGCGGGTTTGCGGATTTTTTGCCCACCCCTAATCCACACCATACCAGAACAAACCAACTGATGGGTTTGGTTTTGTTTTGGTGCCGATTCAATCGAATTTATGAAACGACAACATATTAATAAAAAATCGTAAACAAAATTAAAAAACAACACTAACTCATACAAATGTCAACAAAACTTAAAAAATATATCATCAAACAAATTTATATGTAATTTTGACAACTACTATCAAACAAAAATAATTGATTGTAGCAATATGATATGGTTCAGGTTAGGATTTTGCAGTAGTAGCAATGTAAATGAAAGAAAACACACAAATATTTTTTATATCCCTCAAACTACTACATTTTTTAGTATAAATATTCATTAGGAAATAACTGAAATATCAAATAGTGGGCAGTTACTGTAATTAGTAACTGCTGAATCTAATGGCTGAGATTAACCCAACCCAATCTAATCCTACGGTCCAAAAGAAATAACAGAAATAACATAGTTCTTTCAACTAATTACACAGAGGTCCTAAATTAATTAAAACAAAACCAAAACGAAACAAACAGCTGTCTCTCTCTCTCTTAAGCTCATCACCCATGGTGATTAGGGTTTTCTCTTTGGCCCAACATAACCTTACTGTTCCTTAGGTTATCAGCCATAGATTCACTACAAATTCCCTCCTCCTTATGAAGGATCTTGCCTTCAAGATCTTTGTAAACATTTAACATCCTCTTAAAATTCTCCCATGTAGCTTCTCCCTCCATTTGACCACTCCAGCGTATTAAAACCTCCTCCCAACTTCTCTTACCCCTGGATTTGTCTCTGATTGCCAATATTTGTACTGGAATAACTTTTAATCTTCCATACCCATCTGTGATTGGTAAATCAGGTAACAATTTCTTCTCATCTTTGATTTTGAGTTTTAATTGGGATACATGAAACACAGGATGGATCTCACTTTCCTTTGGTAACTCCAATTTGTATGCCACTGATCCTATTTTCTCTATAATTTTGTAGGGCCCATAAAACCTGGGAGCTAGCTTTTGGTTCCTTCTTCTTATCACACTTTGATGGCGATATGGCTGTAATTTCAGGTAAACCAAATCACCTATCTCATAAGATTTGTCCACTCTCTTTAGGTCAGCGTTTTGCTTCATCCTATTTTGAGCCTGCAAATAGTTATTTTTTAAAGTATGAACCATCTCATCTCGCTCCTTAAGTAGTTGTTGTAGTTCTGGTTTATTTTCTTTGGAGGTTAGGTAGTGGTTTATTTTTGGGGGTTCATATCCATAAAAGGCTTTAAAGGGGGACATTTTTTTGGATGTGTGGGTAGTAGTGTTGTACGAGTACTCAGCAATATAAATCCACTTAACCCATAGCTTAGGATAGTCTGAACTATAGCACCTCAGATAAGTTTCCAATGATTTGTTGACTATTTCTGTTTGGCCATCAGTTTGAGGGTGAAAAGCAGTGCTCATGACTAACTTGGTTCCCAATAATTGAAACAATTCCTTCCAAAAATCACTAGTAAACAGGGTATCTCTATCAGAAACTATCTTCTTTGGGATTCCATGTAGCCTAAAAATTTCTTTTAAAAATGGTTTGCCAAATCCTGAGCTCCAAAAGGATGTTTTAAGGGTATAAAATGAGCATACTTTGTTAGTCTGTCAACCACAACCCAGATGCAATTAAATCCATTTGATTTAGATAAACCATTTATAAAATCCATGCTAATTTCTGACCACACTTGTTCTGGCATTGGTAGTGGTTGCAACAGGCCAAAAGAATTTGTTTTTCCATATTTACACATTTGGCAAATGTCACAGGTTTCCACAAACTTTTTAAAATCACCTTTAAGCCCTGGCCAAAACACCTCCTTATAAACTTGTATAAGTGTTTTTTGTAATCCAACATGGCCAGCTAGAGGATCACTATGCATTAATTGCATAAGTTTTAGTTTAAGAGCTGTGTCATTGGGTATATACAGCCTATTTTTGTAAAAAAGTAACCCATTCACCCATTTATATTTAATTGAAGCTAATGTCTCCTGAGAAATAGAGTCATTAATTTCAATAACCTTTGGGTCAGTTGTATACCCCAATTTGATTGTTTCACTCAAATCACTAAATTGACTGGTGACAGTTAAAGTTTGACACATGATTGGCTCATTTTCCCATCTAGATAAAGCATCAGCAGCTTTGTTTTGGATTCCTTTAGTGTATAAAATTTTGAAATTGTAACCCAAAAGTTTAGAAAGCCATTTTTGCTGAGCTGGAGTGCCAATTTTCTGTTCTAGCAAATATTTTAAACTCTGGTGGTCAGTTTTTACAATAAATTCCTGTCCAAAAATATATGGCCTCCATTTGGTAATAGCTTGAACTAGAGCATATAGCTCTTTCTCATAAGTTGATAATGTTAACAACTTTCCTTTCAAAGCCTTACTGTAGAAAGCTATTGGTCTTTTCTCTTGATGCAGGACAGCACCAATTCCAGTTCCTGAAGCATCACACTCAATAACAAAGCCCTTAGAAAAAGCAGGTAAGGCAAGTACAGGTGGGGTTGTAATAGCAACTTTTAGATTTTCAAATGCCAGCTCTGCATTTTTATTCCATGAAAAAGCATTTTTCTTTAGTAAATCAGTCAGTGCACTGGCTATTCCCCCATAATTTTTTATGAACCTTCTGTAATAACCAGTTAACCCTAAAAACCCTCTTAAGCCTTTAATAGTTTTAGGTCTTGGCCATTCAATCATGGCTTTAATTTTGGAAGGATCTGCCCTAACACCTTCTTTTGAGATTAAGTGACCCAAATAATCAATTTCTCTTTTAAAAAACTTGCGTTTGGATTTCTTGGCATAAAACTGATTATCACACATTGTTTGTAGCACCAACTTAAGATGGTCTTCATGTTCCCTGTCATTTTTACTGTAGACTAAAATGTCATCAAAAAAGACTAACACAAATTTCCTTAAAAAAGGTTTAAACAAAGCATTCATGTTCCACTGGAAAGTGGCAGGGGCATTGGTTAAGCCAAATGGCATTACCAAAAACTCATATTGACTTTCATGGGTTCTAAATACAGTTTTGGCTATATCCTTTTCACTCATCCTAATTTGATGATACCCTGATCTTAGGTCTAGTTTTGAAAAAATAGTGGCATCATGTAGTTCATCTAAGAGCTCATCTACAACTGGTATAGGAAATTTGTCTTTAATAGTAACCTGATTGAGAGCTCTATAGTCTACACACATCCTCCAAGTACCATCTGCTTTTTTAACTAGAATTACTGGTGATGAAAATGGTGACTGAGAATTTCTAATTAAACCATTGCTTAAAAGTTCCTTAACAATTTTCTCAATCTCAGTTTTTTGGTAATAAGGATATCTGTAAGGTCTTACTGAAATAGGATTTGTTCCATGAATTAATTCTATTTTATGCTCATGTTGCCTTTCAGGTGGTAACCCTTTTGGCTCAGAAAAGACTTCTGGGAAACCTCTCAAAAGGGCATCAAGTTTGAAATCATCAAGAAAGACATCATGTAACACTTCTGCAGAATATAATTGTAAGATAAATCCTCTTTCCTTTTTAATATTACCCTCTAAGAATTGGATTTCAGCAACTTCAGTTTTATTATTAAGCCCTTTAAGACAAACCAGTTTATGATCTTGCCTAAAGTTCATTGTTAAGTTTTTGAAATCACAATTAATAACCCCTAACTTGCTCAACCATTGCATACCTAGAACCATATCATAATCCACCAAAGGTAATAATAAGAAATCTATCACAAATTCAGTCCCTTGGATAGTAATTTTGACCCTCTCACAACTACCAGCACTAGCAATACTCTCCCCATTAGCCACCTTAACTTCTAATAAGTCCCCTTGTCTAACTGGTAATTTTAATAAGGAAGCCCATCTAGGATCAATAAAATTATGGGTACTACCAGAATCCATTAAGATTCCTACTCTTTGCCCTTTAATTTTTCCCACAAATTTGATAGAAGAAGCATTACTTCCTCCAGTAATTGCTTGTAGAGTTATTTCTGGGTTTTCTTGAAGTTCATCCTCTATGAGTTCTTCTTCCCTATCATTTTCTTCCTGTTCTTTCCCTTCATCACCTTGTAATAAAAATATATTTGGTTTGGAACACCTATGGCCTCTAGTCCATGTTTCATCACAATTATAACATAGATTTTTCTTTCTTCTTTCTTCCATTTCAGTTTGGGAAAGCCTTTTAATAGGTGGTAGATTACTGGCCACACTGATGTTCTGCACCCTAGAATAAGTAGCTTGTGAATTAGGGATAGGGAACCTAAGTGGGTGGTTAGCAAAAGTTTTTGAGTGAAGTTTATTTTCCAACCCTACTTTTTGTTCTTGATAATTAGCAATGGTGTAAGCAGTATCAATGTCCTGTGGAAATTGCATCTTAACAGTTAGGCCTATTTCCTCTTTCAAGCCACTCACAAAGTACACTAACTTGTGTTTTTCTGGTAAATCCCTAACCCTGTTAGAAATAAGTTCAAATTCATTCTTATAATCCTTCACACTACCACTTTGTTTTAATTTAATTAAGAGATCCAATGGGTTTTCATGCATGTGTTCAGAAAACCTCTTAATAACTTGCTCACTGAAGTTCTCCCAATTAGTTATTCCCCCTGTTTGTTCAAGATTCTGGAACCAAATTAAAGCTTGATCTTCAAAATACAAGTTAGCAATCATAACTTTTTGATTATCTGGGGTTTGATTCCACTTAAAAAACTGATTAGCCTTATAAACCCATTACATACATTTGTCACCAAAAAATTTGGGGAAATCCAATCTAACTGGTTTACAATTTGTAGAAATTTGTTCATGGAAAAAATTAACATCACCAGTTTTTGAAGACCCTTTGTTGTTGGCTGAGGTTTCTGGCATCTCTCCCTCTTTTCCTTGGTTGTAAAGAAAAATGACTTGCTGTAGTTGCAAATTCATTTGTGCAATTTGATTTTTCAGAATTATCTTGTCATCCTGCATTTTTTTTGTTTCTTGTAAACTAGCCTGTATCAATGCTTGTAACTGCTCTAATTTCTGGTCAGTGGTCATTGTGTTTTGGGTTTCAGGTTGGTCTAAAGGTTGGTTAATTTGTTGGAAAGGTGTGGCTGGGGGTTGCTGTGATGCTTGACCTTTCTTTCCGGCCATTTGTCTGCTCTGATACCAATTTGATATGGTTCAGGTTAGGATTTTGCAGTAGTAGCAATGTAAATGAAAGAAAACACACAAATATTTTTTATATCCCTCAAACTGCTACATTTTTTAGTATAAATACTCATTAGGAAATAACTGAAATATCAAGTAGTGGGCAGTTACTGTAATTAGTAACTGCTAAATCTAATGGCTGAGATTAACCCAACCCAATCTAATCCTACGGTCCAAAAAAAATAACAGAAATAACATAGTTCTTTCAACTAATTACACAGAGGTCCTAAATTAATTAAAACAAAACCAAAACGAAACAAACAGCTGTCTAATAGTAAATATTCAAAAAATAAAAACAAACTTTTTGTTTCTCAAAAAATAAATATTAATAATGCCTATATAAATATTCGACGACTTTACATGTTGAATAGCGGCCAAAAACGTCTTTGTCTTCAAATTGCGCCAACTCACACATTCATTGTTTAATGGGGTTAAAGGTTTATAATTTATATAAGGTAGCAAACGCTAGATTTTTATATATGTTATGTTACATTTAGTTTTTTTTTTATTTTAAATTTGACTGGATTTAGTACGGATTTGATACGGATTGAACGGATTTGATTGCTTTGGTTTGGTTTGGTTTGGTTTGAATTAACATTTTATAATCCTAAACAAATCCATTAACAACAGATTGAATTTTTTTTAATCCAAACCGTTTAATGAAAAATTCGAATCAATTCAAACCAAACCAACGGATTGGTTCGGATTTACAGATTGACGGATTTTATGAACACCCTTAGGTACGGGAACGAGTATCGTACCCGGTATGATACGGGTAAGTTGATACAGCAAAAGTCTAAAATTTTGGTTACGGTACGACTAAAGTACGATAATTAAAATACAATATATTTTAAATTAAAAATTAGAAAATTTAATAATTACATAATTTTTGAGGATTTTAGTGTTAATTGTTTTAAAAGTAAGGGATGCTTTATGTAAAAGCTATAATTTTAATGGGCTTTTACTATTGAGTTGTTTCATGTCCGCGGGTCTTAGTGTTATAATGTGAAAACTACGAAAATTTAAATAATATATCACAACTTTAATGGCAGTTTTGTAATTTTTTGTTATATATAAGAGCATTTGCAGCCTTTTTTTCTATAAGGCCCATGTTATTTTTTTTAATTTTTTTTGAAATAAGAAAGCCCATGTTATCTATAGACAACATATGTATACAAATTCGGCCCATACAGCAGTGGAGTAAATTGGATGCCGTTATCTTTTAAAACCAGTATATTAAACATTATGACCAATTTTAAACTATTAATTGCAAATCGGTACCTCATGCTAATTACCAAAATAACTCCGTGTTATACTGCGCCATGCGTCCTCCACGTCACCCAGTCCCACATTTTTCTCGCCCTTTTCACTCTCCCTTTCTACAAACAGCGAAAATCGCCATTTTGTACTGTAAACTAATTAAAACAGCAAAAACAGCCATTAATTCACAAAAATAGCTGATAAAACCTGCGATAAACTTGCTATCATCTCTGTCGCACAATCTAATCGACATAATCGAAACGAAAGATGAAGTAAAAACAAGTTTTTACGATGAAAGAAGTAAAATCGCACTATTTTTTAAAAAAATTATGATGTTATTCATATTAACATTCACTATTAAACTAATGATTACTTATATTAATACATTCACTATTAAACTGTCAAAAATATAATTTTTTTTAACAAAACTGTAATTGACTGAAACCATAGCAAGTTTTATAAAACTAAAAAAATTATATTCTGATGTTATTTACATTTATATCAACATTGACTAAACTTTGATTGTCAGTTAATTTTGTGTATTAGATTGTTAATTTTATATTCCCAAATATATGATTGCCAATTAATTTTGTTTGTAAATTTATTTTTCAATTAAATTGTCAACTGTTTATATATTAGATTGTGTATATTAAAGAGTGGGTATTACATTGTGTGTATTAAATTGTGTATATTAGAGGAATAAATTGGATTGCGGATTATCAGTTTAAAATTAATTTATCAAGTTATTCCTATTAGATTGCGGATTAATATTTATTTTTCTGTACATTTGTTTGTCAATTAAATTGTCAACTATGTAAATTTGTATATTAGATTGTGTATTAGATTGTCAATTATCATTTAGCTGTTTTACAAAAATTATGGACGTTGTTACCCCCATTAAAATATGAACTATGTAAATTTGTTTATTAGATTGTCAATTGTGAGTTTTTTTTTTTATCAAAAATTAATTTATCAAGGTCAGTTCAGAATTAATTTATCAAGTTATTTCTATTAGATTGTCTCTTTTTTTTTCCCCAATATTTTACTATGAAATGTGTGTATTACATTGTTAGTTAATTTTGTGTATTAGATTATTAATCTCTCATACTTTTTCCAAATTTATGATTGTCAATTAATTTGTTAATTTGGTTTGTAAATTTGTTTGCCAATTGTTTCTATATTAGAATGTTTATTAGATTGTGTATATTATAGTGTGTATTAGATTGTGTATATTAGATAGTGTATTAGATTGTGTATATTAAAGTGTGTATTCTATTCTACATTGTGTATATTATAGGGTATATTAGATTATCAGTTCAAAATTAATTTATCAAGTTATCCCTATTAGATTGCAGATTAATATTTTTATGTACCTTTATTTGTCAATTAAATTGTCAACTATGTAAATTTGTATATAGATTGTGTATTAGATTGTCAATTCTAAGTTATTTTTTAACAAAAATTAAATTATCAAGTTATTCCCGTTAGATTGTCAGTTCAGAATTAATTTATCAAGTTATTCCTATTAGATTGTCGTTTGTCTTTTTTTTCAATATTTTACTATAAAATGTGTGTATTAGATTGTCAGTTTTATGTTTGTTTTTTATGCGCAGTACTTAAACAAACAAAAAAGTAGGAGAAACGATTTTATTATTAAAAGATGTAGGTTTTTTTTTTTCTGGATTTGTTTTATTTTTTCTTGTTTTTTATTTGTTTTTTCTGAGTTTTTTTTTTGTCAACGCGGAAACCGGCGGTGAACACCGGAATACGACAGTCAACGCCAGAATCTGATAATCAACGCCGGAGACCGATCAATCGTCTTGGTCTTGGTCATACTTTTATTGAGCCAAATGTGTTAGACTAATGTGTTTTAGCAACGAGTACTAATTTACAATAACTAATTTGCAAGTGATACTAACTTTTAAATAAATAGTTTCAAATGGTACCGGGCACAAATTCACTCCGTTATTCCGAATCGAAAAATGACCAATACCCTTTTTATTTTAAATAATAAACTTCTTTAAGAAGTTTCATCTTGCATCTATCTTATCCTTAGTATCAACGAATCCATGATTTTTTTCCCCACTAGACATTGTCTGTTAAAGCAACGATGCATAACACTTACATTCACAATTACAAACAAATATAAACTACTAAACCAGATTTACTTCATTATCAATTGATTATTTTTACAAAGCACATATTTTCATGGAAAACAGCTATTAATTTATCTTCGGTAAACAAGTTATTTATATTTTTAATAATATTTAGTACTTCTTCAAAAGTGACGTAGGGTACAAAGTTGTGCACGTGATGCATAGAGAATAGTGGTGCAAGCACATGATAGACACGAGGCTGGCATTTTGTTGTAAAAGATTACAGTTTAGAGAAGAGAATAAATGAAAACACGACTAATCTATACTACTAACAACCATTTATATGCGAGTCTTTTGTATCTTTTACACTTCTATGCCCCATCATTTTTTAATCCAAAATGTTATGTACGGACACAAAGCACTATCCGATATGACATGACATCTGGCTACACGTAAAAACGATAACATTTTAAATTAATGATACCGACACGGCTATTACATGACAATTAAATAATATCATTATAATAAAAAAAGTTAATTAAGTATCATAAAAAAAAAATCAGTTATGTTGTTAAAGTGTTTGTGGCTAAATTTTATCAACAAGTTATGTTGCTATTTGTTGCTAAACTGTTGCTAAAATTTAGCTACAACCACTTTACCAACATAACTCAAAAAGTTTTATAATGCTAAACGAAAATTTTCTTATAGTGTATTAATAAATATGGAGTACATTATTTATATAGGTTTATATATATATCTAGTTTACAAAAATAAGAAAATTATAAATATATTAATTGCAACAAACAAATCTTAGTAATAATTACATTTTTTAATTGATTATTTGTTACATTATGACATAAAAGGGTAAATTTTGAAATAAAATGGTAAATTTTGAAAGGTTGAGAAATACTTAGTAGTATAATTTGTGCAAGGTTGAAAGGTTTAAAATGTCCATGACGTTTTAAAAAGTGTGCAAGGCGTGTTTGCGGAAGTGTATGTGTGGTCAACATGTGAATACGTTAAGGACATGAGAGTTGAAGCGTATGACACGTGAAACGGAGTGTCGGACTGTTATCCAACACGACACTTTTGCCTTTTTTTAGAGTGTCCGTGCATTAAGCCAAAATTTATATTAAAAAATACAGAAAACATTGTTTAAATTTTGTTTAAACAGTTTATCAATATCTTCCATAACTATTGTAAGAGAAACTCAAATATTATGTAATTTGGAGAAAATATAAGAACAAATTTAAAATAAACATTAAATTTCTACGGAAGAATTTTCTTCAATAAAAAGTAAAAAATTACATATTTGGTCAAGAAAAATTAAAAAGTTTACAAACAAACGAGTAAGTTATAAAAATTCAAAATTTGAGCAAAAATAGGCAAGGAGACATAAAAGATGACTGTCGTGTGAACGTATTTTAAAAACGAACATAGGTCTGCGGGGTAGGAGAGCAGAATAGTTTCAATGCAAGTTCAATCATGGAATTTGAGTTATTAACATTCGATATAATGACAGAAGAGGGGGTTTATTATACTAGACTAGCCTGAAGTATGGTAGTATTTTTGTTAACTAATCTAAAGTATAAACTCTTTCTTTTACAACCTTCAAGTTTAGTTGTAGTCACTAAACCTATTTTTTTTCCTTTAAATTTAAGTGTAAATAAGTAATCTGTTTGTAAAATGATCACGTGCTGACTTTTTCGTCTACTGCTGACTTTTCCGTCCATTTGAATTGTCTTTTTGTAAAAAAAAAAATAACGGAGACTAAACTTGAGGATAGTAAAAGGAAGAGTTTATAATTTAGGGTAGTTAACAAAAACACTACCATAATTCAGGCAGTCAAGTATAATAAACCCGAAGAGGGCGATTGGCAAAGAATTTTCTAAAAAAGATTTTATTAGGGCCACGACATGTTCTTGCATTAGCCTACACATCAAGTTCTCGCGGTAGTGTCTACTACAAGAATGCACGTTAAATCTAAGGGTTGAAGCCAATTGCAATCTTGTGGGGATTATTAGGAAACTTGATTTCATACGGTTTTCATAAGTGGTAAAGTATAAAATTTTAGTTGAAAATTTAGTTCTAATCACTAAATATTCGGGATCGTGTGCAATTTTGCTGCAAAACTTGTGTGAAAAAATTTGAGACAATACATTCAGATGACTAAACCAATGCAAAAAGTGAATAGAAATTTGCTTCAAGGGATTGCGCCCTTTCAAAAAAAGGTAGACTGTACCCTACCTTGAAAACTAACTAATTAACTAATACTTTTCAAACTAAATTAACAAAAAATAACCAAAAATTTCTAATTAATAAAAACATACCCAAAAGTTCATATCGTAATTTGTATATTTCATACCCATATTTCAAAAGTTCATACCCTTATTTCAAAAATCAATACCCTGATTTGTATATTTTCATACTCTTATTTCGAAAGTTCATAGCATAATTCGTAAAATTAATGCCCCAATTTACAGAATTGATATACTTATTTACATATTTCATATGAGTAATTTTTAACTGCATACCATCAATTCACGGAATTCATACATTTATTTTTCAAACTTATAATTAGTTAACAAATTCAACCATTGTCCGTTCTTCGATCTCAAATTACCATGTCGTCGTCGTGAGTCTCTGTTTCGACGACCGCATCTCCGTCGACATCAAGCTTGAGTTTTCGACCTCGCTCTATACACTCGCCGCTCACTCCAACGGATGTATCCGTCTAAATTTCCATCGAATAGAGAGATCGGAGAGAGAGGGGGATGAAAAGAGAAAAATCGGAAAGAGAGAGCGAGAATGAAAGATAGATCGGAAAGAGAGAGGAAAGAACAGAGATAGATCGGAAAGAGAAAGGAAAGAGAAGAGATCGGAGAGAGGGAGAAGCAGAAGGAGGAGGAGAGAGATCGAAAAGAGGGAGAATGAGGAGAGAGAGAGATCGGAGAGAGGAAGAATGAAGAGGAGAGAGTGAGAGGAGGAGAGAGGGAAAAGAGATATGGAGGGATGAATGAACTTTTTTGTTTTTTATTAATTATTAATTAAATATATATTTTTTATAATTTAACTTTTGATGGTATATTTTTGTTAATATAATAGGTGTATGGTATGTTTATATTAATTGTCCCTTTTAACTTTTACTTGTAAATAACAAAAGTAAAATTATTTATTTGGTTGACACTGAAAAAATATAATTTTTTTTTTCTATAGTAACCTTTTTTAAGGTAAGAGTTTCTTGCTTCTTTGAAAAGAATATTAATTTCAATATAATTATATTACTAACAGTTAATTATTACTACTCATCTATTGTTTTCTATACTTTTTAATTTTTTTTACCAAATTAACTTCAAAATATACCCTATGCGTGTCTCTTTTATTATTATTTACGAAACTACGTGCAATTCTGACCGATAAAAATGTTTTGCTAAAATTTTCGAAAATATTTTTTTAATACTTATACATGTAGTACTCCAATTGTTAAGCTATTTGTTCGATTATAGAAAAATAAAAAATCTGTATAAGTTATTGACGGATCGAATTACACATAATTCGTTAAAATTTGAACAATTAAATGAAAAATGAAAGAATTACTTCTATTTATACCGGTAGGTCTCAATCTCCATCTTATAAATATATATGAGTTGTATTTATAATAGAGGCATAATTGGCCATTATTAGAAAATGCAGTGGTTGCCTCAACAAGGACCACCAAACCACTTGATTAATCCTTAAATTTTGCTTGTTTTGAATAAAAATGCATACATTTTGAGATGTAGCTAATTTGCATCTATAACATATTTGAGAAAGTTTCTATATAATTATAATTAAAATTTAACTATATAAAAAAATTTCAAATTTTTTGCTTAGATAATTCCATTAAGAAAAATCTTCATAATAAAAATCGGTGGTAAAACTCTCAATATGCGTGGGGTGCGGAGAGGGGTTGGAACACTTTGAGGCGAATGTAGATGGTCTTTGCTTGTGTTTCTAAAACTCATGTTACGTACGGGGTTCGATGAGAGGGTGGTGCCATTTTAGACGTGATGTAGATAACATTTTTCTTAAATTTTTATAAAATACTGCTTTCATTATTCATAACTCGAAAACATGAACTTGAAGTTGTATGTTAAACAATTTTACCGTTACATAAAACTGACATGTACACGTGTATATGATTTTAATATATATATTTACCGAGAAATGGTGAGCGATGATGTTTTTGGAGGAGAATCTCTCAAACGTCTTTCTTGTTTTTTTTGAATTCATTATTTATTAATAGAATAGAATAGAATAAAATAAGTGGAAAGACAAAACATACACACCTAACCGCGAAGAAGAAAACACCAACACTTTTTTAACACACACACACTCTCTCTCTCTCTCTTTGGATTCCTTAATTTTGCTTTGTAATTAATTAAACCCACCCCACTTAATTCTCATTCCCATTTTCATTTCCTCTTCTTTTCTTTTTTTTTTATCTTCCAAGGTTGTATTTTCCATCCTAGTTAATGTTTCCTTCTTTTGTATTTGTCTTTTCTTTTCTAGTAAATTTTTTGTTTTATTTTTGTTAAGTAGATGCATACTTTGTATTTTCCTCACAAATTTGGCAATCATAGAATAAATTTCACTAAAATTAAAAAAAATAAAATAAAAAATAAATGTCACTACACTATGATACTTATTAGACAGCTTTTTGTCATTTAAGCTCAACTTATTAACTTATAATCTGTATTGGGTTTGGTTGACTAGCTTTTTATTGTTTTTCACATTCCCATTTTCCCTTTCTTTTTATCATCTTAAGCTAATATTTTCCACTTTCATTACCATTCTAGTTAATGTTTTCCATCTCTTTTGTCTTATATATCTATTCTAATTATTTCTATTTTTGTTAAATGTTCCAAGTTTCATAACTACTTACTAGATACTAAGATACATACATAGTTTGTGTTTTCCTTATAAATTTGGCAATCAAAGAATAAATGTCACTTGGTACACTATTATACTTATTAGACAGCTTTTCTACTTTTTTGTCATTTAAGCTCAACTTTTTAGCTTATAATGCTGTATTGGTTTTAGTAATTATCCTTATTTTGTTAAATCTGCCAAGTTTGATAACTAGTAGATACATAGTTTGTATTTTACTCATAAATTTGGCAATCAAAAAATAAATGTCACTACACTATTGCACTTATTAGACAGCTTTTTTAGTTTTTTGTCATTTAAGCTCAACTTATTAGCTTATTTATAATTGGGTTTGGTTGACTAGTTTTTTTTTTTTATTGTTTCTCACGTAAAGGTGGTATGGATCCACTTTCATTTCCATCCTAGTTAATGTTCCATCTTTTTTGTCACTTTCAACATTAATGCTCAACTTTTATCTATAGTAATTATTTCTAATTTTGTTTAATCTTCCAAGTTTGATAACTAGTAGATACATACTTTGTCTTTTCCTGGCAAATTTGGTAATCAAAGAATAAATGTCACAGTGTCACTACAGTATGATGCTTATTAGACAGCTTTTCTACATTTTTAATTTACGCTCAACAATTTAGCTTATAAGCTGTATTGGGTTTAGTAAATATCCTTATTTTGTTAAATCTACCAAGTTTAATAAGTAGTTCATACATAGTTTGTCCTTTCCTTACAAATTTAGCAATCAAAGAATAAATGTCATTTAGTACACTATGATGCTTATTAGACAGCTTTTCTACTTTTTTGTCATTAAGCTCAACTTTTTAGCTTATAAGCTGTATTGGTTTCAGAAAGTATCCTTATTTTTTTTAAACCTGCCAAGTTTGATAACTAGTAGATTCTTATTAGAATAAATGTCACTCAATACACTGATACTTATTAGACAGCTTTTCTACTTTTTTTGTCATTTAAGCTCAACTTATCTGCTTATAATCTGTATTGGTTTGGTTAGCTTTTTATTGTTTTTCACATTCCCGTTTTCCCTTCTTTTTATCATCCAAGGTAATATTTTCCACTTTCATTTCCATTCTAGTTAATGTTCCATCACTTTTATCTTTTATCTGTAGTAATTATTTCGAATTTTGTTAAATCTCCTAAGTTTGATAAGTAGATACATACATAGTTTGTCTTTTCCTCACAAATTTAGCAATCAAATAATAAATTTCACTACACTATGATAAGTACTTGTTAGACAGCTTTTCTACTTTTTTGTCATTCAAGCTCAACTTGTTAGCTTATAAGCTTAACTTTTGGACCCACTTTCGAGCTATCTTTTCTGGTTAATGTTGCATCCAAACAGACACATTATTGTGCATATATGGAGTTTTCTTTGTTTTGCTTTCGTAGTTCAGTTCAATAGCTATTTCACTTTTTGAGTTTTTGTATTAAATTTATAATCAGTAGTGAGCTAAGTAATTGCTACTACTACTGCAAGTATTGGAAAAACTTTATTACTTTTTTTACCAAAAACATATAAACTCACATTTTATGGTTTCGGGAGATATGAGAATCTAAAATTCGAATAAGGTGATGATTTTGCTCTACATGAAAGCTCTATTAGCGTAAAATTTGGAGCCATTTAGTAACTCTTTATGGCTATAAACAAAAACAATACTGTGAAGTGATAACCATGTATATTGGTTAACTCTCTAAAGCTTTAGTTAGATGCATAAGTATAGGCCTGTGAAATCGCCCTGCTAACCATATTTGTTGGACATTTATTGTTGTTTTTTGTATAAGCCTGATCCATTTCTCTCTCGGGAAGTAAAATGTGACCCGATAACCTTTTACTTGATCGAACCATTCAAAATGCACTCATTTGAGGATTTGAGTTTAAAATTTGATCTTTTTTTACTTGATCGATCTAAAGAACAGCATACTAAGCTCTAACCTCATAGACAGTGAACTTCCAATGCTTAGTTTTTCAGGTGGATATGGAAAAAGTATTAGGAAAGATTCGTTTTAATATGTGTGCATTAGGTTCTTCAAAAATTGATAGTCTTTATCAACTTTCCTAATTTGTATATGTGCAAATGATGCAGTTTGAAATGAGCTGGCCTTGGAAAAAGAAATCATCTGAAAAGATTAATATTGAGAAAGCACTTTCTTCATTAGAGCCTTCCTGTTCTTCAGCTATTTCTCAGGGTATTCAGGTATAAACATATTCGATTTTAGTCGTTATCTTATGGTGATTCAAATTGTTTGTGTATCAACAGGAGCTCGTTCTGTGTATTGTTCTGTCTTAAAAAAGGCAACATCCACTTTGTCTGACTCCTGTCAGAGTTCTGCAGAAACTCATCAAGTTATGATAAATAGCAGGAGATTTCACTGTGTATACCAGTGATAAGCAGTCTTAAAAACGGACGCCGACATATTTCCTTTTATAAAATATTGGGTTTTCTTCTTGAATATCAGAGTTCTTCTTCTGTGATCTTGTTGTGGCTAGTTTGAACAATATTAATCTTACCAAAAATGGAAAAGATAATGTCCCTTCACAAGACTTCAAGAATGTATAAACGTCTTTCTGTCATCACCTTTTCAGGTGAGAATTTTTTGTACCAAACTCACCGTGAATATTCTTTTACACTATGCTTGGTATAAGAATTTTTCACAAGAAAAAGGTCAAGGAAGAAAAGGCCAAAAGTTATCTTTGTATAACTCCATTCTCGATGGATATTTAGGGCTCATAGAAATATTGCTTCGAATCTCTACTGCATGATGTGTGTGGCAAGTATTATCAAGTTGTACTCTATGCCGATCTGTGTCCTTAAAATCTCTGTATACTCTCTAGTTCCTTGGGTTACTTCTCAGTTGAATGCTATCAGCATACCTTTAAAAAAACGCCTCAACTGGTTTTTAGAGTTGATTCTAAGTGGTATTGCCAAATCATATTATTCTAATGGAAGGTTTTAAAAGTCATAAGGATTAAACTACTTGGGAACACTGTAAGTAAACCGGAGGCTGAATTTTTTTACGAAGTACGAGAAAAATGATAGGGTAATTATGTGAATTGATGCTTGTGATTTTTTCCCCTCATGAATGGATTGGCGTCTAACTGTTTCATAGATTTTTCTTGCTAACAAACTGTTAGTTGAGATATAATTGTAAAAATGAATCTAGTTGCTTGCCTAGTCAAAATTCATACTTGTGGTTCAATTCCATACAATTAGTCTGGACTTCACAATCGTGTTTTCGGTGTCTGTTCCTTTCTAATTGTACTAATTCATTTAATTTTCTATTCTTTCCTTTTCAAGAAGCAGGACAGCTTAAAAAAACCAAACTACGTACAAATTTCTTTGGAGACATATTCGCATCTATCTGGGTTGGAGGGTAAAGTGAAGGTATACGAGGATCAAGTAAAGTCATACGAGGATCAAGTTAAGACATATGAGAATCAAGTGCAGACGTACGACGATCAAGTGAGAACGTACGAAGATCAAGTGAATACATACGAAGAACAAGTCAAATCTTTGGAAGATGAAGTTAAGGAAGCGTCTGAAAAGCTAACTGAGGCGCAAGCTGATATTATTAACAAGGAAGCTATTGTGAAACAACATGCTAAAGTTGCTGAAGAAGCAGTTTCAGGTAAGTTTTTGGTATCATTGATATAAATCTGGAAAGTTGTGCAATTATGGGTTTTAATTAGATTTATTGCTCTATTGGCCGAGTTTCTGTTCAAACTGATGTTTTGCGATAAAGGGAAACTGTGGAAAACTACTTTGAACTGTTTACTATTTAGGGAATCGTCTAACAAAATGGGACACCCAATATAGAATGCTACCCCAACAAAATGGGATGTGGGAGTAATCTTGTGATCTTAGCCATATTAGTCTGAACTCAAAAATTACTTTTATATTTTGCTATTTTCTTTTCATTTGTGAATGGAAAAATACCGAATGGGTTTTTTAAGTATCATTTGGCTTGCATTCATATAAAGATCCAAAAACCCACTGGAAAATGCAGGTTGGGAGAAGGCTGAAGCAGAAGCTTTGTCAGTAAAAGATCATCTCGAATCTGTAACACTCTTGAAGCTTGCATCTGAAGATCGATCTTTACGTCTAGAGGATGCTTTAAAAGAGTGTTTAAACCAGATTAGAAGTTTACAGGATGATCATCAACAACAATTACAAGAAGTTATTCTAAATAAAACAAAGCATTGTGATAAAATAAAGCTAGAACTCGAAACAAAAATCGGAAATTTAACTCAACAGCTCCTCAGGGAGGAGGCAGAGAATGATGCTATATCAAGGTCCTTAAATGAACGATCTAATATGGTATTCAAAGTTGGTGAAGAAAAATCACGAGCCGAGGCTGAGGTCGAGCTATTGAGAACCAATTTAGAATCAGGCGGAAAAGAAATTAATTCTCTAAAATACGAACTTCACATAGCTAGAAAAGAATTTGAAATCCGCAACGAGGAAAAGAATATGGCCATTAAATCGGCAGAATCAGCCAATAAACAGCATTTGGAAGCAATTAAGAAAATTGCTACATTGGAAAACGAAATCCAAAGGTTACGTGGACTTGTTCGTAAGAAGTTGCCTGGTCCAGCTGCTTTGGCCCAAATGAAGTTAGAGGTTGAAAGTTTGGAGTCAAGTCCCACAAAGAAATCACCTGTGAAGTCTCTTGATTTTACCCTTGATAATATACAAAAGTCCCAGAGAGAAAATGAGTTCCTCACGAAGCGACTTTTGGCAATGGAAGAAGAGACTAAAATGTTAAAAGAAGCTTTGTCGAAGAGGAACAATGAATTATTAGCTTCGAGAAATTACTGTGCTCAGACGGTTAGCAAGCTCCGGAGCTTAGAATCCGAATTAGAAACTAATAACCAACAGAAAATTATGCTATCATCTCCTAGCTGTGCGTCCATATCTGAAGATGGAAATGACGATGAAATAAGCTGTACAGGATCTATATCTGGGCTATCCCATCCGAAAAAAGCTGAGAGTGAAAAGCACCTTGAGATTATGGATGATTTTCTTGAGATGGAGAAATTGGCATGTACAAAAAATCAGTCAAATCTTTCCTGCACTACTGCTTCTAAATCAAGTACAGAAATTGTGGATGCAACTAGTGGACATTTGAGAAATTCCATTTATGGTGTTCGTGATTATGTTATTATGCTGGAAAATGAAGCTAAGTCGAACAAGTTCACTTCATGTGATAAAGATGAGCTGATCCATAAAATTCAGGGGTTCTGTGCAATTTTTGACAAGTTTATGAGTGGGGAAGTAACTTTGCCAGATCTTGTTTCCAACCTTTCACATGTTCTGGATAAAGCTAGAGAATTAAAATCAGAAGTTATAGGATATATGAATAATTATGAAGAAACTAATGACTCTGATTGTATCGACAAGGTCGCTGTACCAGAAGATAAAGACGTTCAAGACATGAAATTCCCAGAACAATCAAACAGGGGTTCTCACTTTCCACATTCTTCTTCTGATCCTAACGTTCCCCAGCAGGGAAGTTGCTTATCAGTTGAAGAATACGAGAAGTTAAAAAATGATAAAGATGTCATTGTTTTAGATCTTGCTAGATGCTCTGAAGATCTGGAAAGAACCAAGAAGCTTTTAGAAGAAGTTAAATTGGAATTAGTTACTGCTAAAAAAGAGAACAGCTTATCTGATACGCAGCTTAAGTGTATGGCTGAATCATATAAGTCGCTTGAGGGACGGTCAGAGGATTTACAATCCGAAGCAAAAAAATTGCAAGCTCATCTAAAATGTTTACAGAATGAGCTTCAAGAGGAAAGAAAATGTCATCAGGATGTAGTCGCCAGATGCGAAGATCTTGAGAAACAGCTGCAAAGGTTTGAACCAAACATTATTTTCCCGTACGGTTCTTTTCTGTCATTAACGCCTAAAAAGACAACATTCCAGTTTAATACTTTGATAATACACTCTTCAAGTTTTACATTAGACTAGGTTTTCCGTCTTCAAAGAGAATAAGAAAGAGCACAAAAGACGTTAGTGAGACCAGTGGTCTGCATTTAGTACTGACCCTTGAAGAAGTTAAATGTTGTTTGTTTAGTGATTTTTCTCAGCTTCTTTTGAGTTCTGAATAAGGACTACATTTTCATGTATTTTGAAAAGGAACACATTTTACAACTTTAATATTTGCAAAAAGAAACTATATCTATATGGATGTAAGACTCTGCAGGCAAAAAACGGTTTTCCCTTGTTTAAAAAGGAATCTTCGTACGGTAATGAAATAAAGTGATAACAACATTGCTTCCATAAGTTTTGAAATTTAAATGACCGAAAAAGTGGGTGTATGAAATGCAATAAAATTTGCAAAGGTGATAACAGCATCCATAATTGCATATTACTAGGAGATTCCCCCCCCCCCCCCCCCCCCCCCCCCCCCCCCCCCCCTCTTATATATGTAGCTGTTGAAACCATTAGTGGAGAGGGAGAGCAGTGACTAAAAAAGTAAGGCTAATTTTGAACTTTGTGAGAATTGAGGAAGAAACTTTGGAGACATCTGCATGTGTACATTTGGTGGACGAAAAAGAAATACTTAATGGAATAGCGTTAATAAATATCATGATATTTTCTTGGAAGTTTTTAGTTTTTTGTTCATGTCTGAGTCATGTCCTCTCTTTTTGCAAGGTTTGAGAGCTTTGCTGTGGCTGTGGCTGATACTGATGTTAAGCCTGACCAGGTGAGGTGTACATGCAATTTGACTCCATTTCTTGTAGTTGTTCTGCTCAGTTGTTTTCTTTGTTAGCATGAAATATCGAAGTATTGTTATTTCTTCTAGTAAAAAAATAGATTCCACGGTTATATTAACCTTGAATGATTACTAAAGATTCAGACGAAACATCTTATTGGTTGTAGTAAATTTTTGTAAAATCCTTATTTGAAAATTTATGAAAACAAAATATGAGCTCCAAAGTAGAACAGGCAGAACTTGGGAATCAATATCACCCACCTTATTCTAATTATGTACTACAGATCCTAAATTCATGTGTTTCAAAATCATTAACTTTCAATATCTTCTAATCACAACAGGAGAGAGAGATAGCTGCTGCGACAGATAAGCTAGCAGACTGTCAAGAGACCATATTTCTTCTCGGAAAGCAATTACAATCTTTGCGTTGCCAAACAGAGTTTAATGGGTTACCATACAGTAAAAGGATTATAAACTCTGAGGTCTCTACTCTTAGTGAAATAAAAAGATATTCAAAAGGTAAACACTCGCTAGATTTTGATCAAATGGTAAGGGAAAGCTTTGGTGATGAAACGCCAGTTGAAATATTCAATGAATCGAATAGCCCAGTTATTTCACCAATCAAATCGAAGAATACTAAACATCGACATACCAAGTCCGTATCCTCCTCCTCATCTTCTGGTCTAACTCCTGAGAAACGTTCTAACAGATATACCAGATTTTTTTCTGGAAAAGGGGAATATGGCTGTTAAGTTTTTGATTCATATTGCAGTTTGGAGCTGGCTAATTATTGATCATTAAAATGATGGAAATATCCAATGAACCAAGATGCCAAACATGCTCTTATTAGCGTTTTCAAAGTATATTGACCGTCATAGCTACTAACTGTATTTCAACATAGCAATTCTTAACTTTTTTAAGGGTTCTTCTTTATAGGGGTTGAAAGTAGGCGTGTTTTGGTGGTTCTTCTTTATAGGGGTTGAAAGTAGGCGTGTTTTGGTGGTGCTTCAGGGATTCCTCAAGTGGCTTATGGAAGATGCTTGTTTATGTTGCAGAATGTTTGTGTATGCTTTATTGTATGTAAGTGGTAGTGGTGTATAATGCTTTGAGTGTGTTTCATCTTTATGATTGACACAACAGTCTCTTGTAGTATTCCGAATTTTAATACTGGATTATTATTTTCGATATTTTTGTTGTTGTGGATAGTTTTCTTATTCATACTCTCTTTCTTAGAGTCGTTAGAGGCCCAAGTCGTTGCTTTTCCTTTCATCCCATGAATGTCGGTAATATATTATCTATTCTTTTGCTTGCTCTAAAAATTAAGCTTTCAATAGTTATTTTGGTTAGGTCAGATAGAAGTAGTAATTTTTGTTCTTAGACTGAAAGATTATGCGATGTTATGCACTACATCTACCAATTCTGGAACTTGGCAACAAGATCCAATGCAAATATGCAATATACCTGCTATTCCATTCAATTTGATATGGACTAATCTGGACAACTGCATAGATATTGCGAAAATTTCCTGGTGGAGAGGATCCGTAATATTCGATTCAACTTACTTAGGGTTTTCAGGCCACTTTTCTGTAATTTTAAATATGCAAATGCTTTTTTTGAACGAGAAATTTTGTTATGTCTCACTTAAATGATGATAAGCATGTAATTGTTTTCCTTTTAAGCTAAAGTTCTTTTGATTTTCCTGTCAAATATGGTCTTCACTTTAAGTTGAAAAACTTTTTTTTTTCCTAAACTTGCTCCATAACCTATATTTGCAACTAAAGTGTAATAACCCAAGTTTATGTATATAGATATATATAGGAAAAGTTGGATGTCAACTAAAAACATTAGTATTTGTAGTAATTTATAAAGTTACAGAGATGTATTCTAAATTAAGTTACAAGTAGGGTCCGTTATTTTGTCATCTATATGAAGCAGATATATATGGGAAAAAAATATATATAAAAAAATATATATATATACACCATACGGATAGATATACAGAGAGTTAGAGTGAGAGAGAGATTAAACAACCCCAATCACTTTAAACCCTGTTTTCTTTTGAATCGATTATCCGTTTTTCAATCCGTCTTCTCCGTTAGATAGCTATTGCAAAGGAGAGTATTTTGAGGTATATATTCAGTATTTCCTCTCCCCTTCTCAAGTCTGTTTTGAGCCTTTAAAAGGCTGTAATTTATCTTTATTGCGGGTAGTTTTAACAAGTTCTTTTTGTTGGCTCATGGGTTTGAGCTGAGTTTGGAGGCTAAGTACGAGGAGTTTCAGCTCTTTTCATTACCTGCCTATCGTAGCATATCTGTCCAGACTTTTTGAGCTTCGATTGAGTTACCGTTTCGGTACTGAAAGGGGAGTCTTCCTTGTTTTATGCGGGAATCGCTTTCCTGCTTGTGTTTGCTTATTATTGTTTGTAGAACCAATATTTCTGGTGGTTATTAGTGACATTTTTCTAGTCGTATAATCGTGGTTGGCATTATATAGACTTACCGTGACTTAATCGAGGTACCGTTTTGGGTACTTAAATGGAAGTCTTTTTATGTTGATTCGATGCCGGAATTGCCTCCCTGTTTTATCTTGTTTGTACTGTTTATAACAGTAATGTTTATAGTAGCAATATTTGTTGTAATTGTAGTTGCAAACTGGTGGATTACAGTGTTTTTGAGGTACTATTTCGGTACTAAAAAAAAAGATGTTTACTAGGCTGTTACATGCGTGATTACGCTTTATATATATGTTCGACTTATTCTGTTTTTACCACTATTTTTTTTTATGTTAATTAGTAGTTTAATTTCTTATATGTTATTAGTTTACTGAAGTTGAGATTATTCAATTTGGTTTCAACTTTTTGTGGCCTTTCGCCTAAAGTCGGTATTGTATTTTAATTTGAGAATTGAATCTCGAGGGCAAATAGTAGTATCACAAAACTTGTTATTTGTTTATACGAAGCTTAAATTGCTCCATTACTGTTATTGTTAATCGATTATTACTCTACAGCAGCTTGTTGTTAAGCTAGATGTACTCGATAGGCCTCCAGGTGCCCCCACAATTAATATCATTACTTAGTTATGCTATTCAAGCTGGATTTTTGAATAAATTATAGTACTGTTGCCAATTATTGTTGAGTAATTACTCTATTTATGGTTTTGAAGTGTGTAAACATTTTATTGTTTATGCTTTAAAATGAGCTAAAATGAGGATTCTGAAGTGTGGTCGGAGGTAGATGAGTTGGTTGTCAGTCGGTTGTTGTTGTCAGTCTTTTATATTTCTTTTAGGGTTCACGTGCCAAAAGGAGTTCCGGTGGGCCAGGTGCTCACGGAAAATACGGCAATAGCCGGCGTATGGTTTCATGAGGAGTTGACTGCATACGTGGATCTGATGAGTGATTCGACACTTTATTTGTGAATCCGACTTTATACACATTTGAGTCGTTTATCGAGTCACGCCAGTTGGCGTAAGTAGTTGAAGTAGAGGAGGTTAGCGGAGGAGAAATAAAAAGACAAAATACAATTATAAATCACTAAATATATATGCATTGCATTATTTATTCTTTTTAGTTTGTTGACGTATATATCTTTTTAGTTTGTTGACGTATATATATAATGAATAGTTGACTCACTCTTTTTCTTCGTTTTCTTGCCTTTGTTTATTTTATTATTTTAGGTGGAGGTTCGGATGTACCGAGTTCCAGGACAGGTTAAGCTGTTGAGCGGGACTGTGAACGGGCTAGATTTTGGGTTGTGCGGGTAGCCTAGACACTCATAGCCTATTTAGTTTGGTGTAATACTTTATAAATGATGTACATTAGGAGTAGTTGTGTAGAAAATGTACTAATGTAATATAATTTTTGGTGTAATATAAGTCGGAGAAATGTGTTTAGAAAGTTGTATTTTCTTTCAGTGTTTTTTTTTAGTTTTCAAATTTAGGTCTCGGGTTTTAATGAAATCTAGGGCGTGACATAAAGAAGCCCTTAATAACATGCTGATCTATAAACTTAGGCCCCTGCATAATCTGGCATTCGATGATAGACAAGACGGAAAAGAAAAACGAAATAAATCTAAAGTCCACTTAATTAAGCTACGTGTAACAGTAAAGAGAATCCATCCAAATAACCCTTAGATGAAAAGTCTAGTTTCCTTTCCCGCTACTTTTTCTATAGAACGCACTTCAACACTAGTTGAAAGATTTTACTACAGATGAGGTGGTGACTAATCCAGAGAGAAGGCCAACCAAGAGTGCACTGTTATACGTGCTTGGTTCCCCTTGCATTGAATTATTACGTGAGTCAACATAAGTCTCATTAAGAAAAGGGCCGCCAACAAGTGCGCCGACGGCAACATTCGGATTGGGATCTTCAGATTCGAGCCACTTCCATCCGTCTTTGCAACCCGTGGTGGCATCTTCCGGGATCGAAGCTCCTCTGTGGTGTACAAACTGTGGGTACGTATTTCCATATCCCACGAGGTAGCTCATCTTCATGCGGTTATTTCCCAACACATAATCAGCCTACAATAATAGAAGCATTTTATAGGCTTGAAGACGGTCAGCCAGTCTGCCGGTTAGTGGATGCTTCTTTAGCATAAAAGGTTTTGTGATATTGTTTCTTTTAGTAATGCTATAGCCATCCAAAAATTTTATACAAAAACTTTACCCGTTGATGTGACGGATAAGATGGCCAACATTGTGATAGTAAATGATCAGTGATTACTAGTCTTACAAAGGGTTGCATAGAATTATTGTCACAGAATGGATGCGATAATTGGCTTTCTTGGTATCAGTATTGAGTTTTTCGTTATCATTCAGTGCATCGCTCAGCTATAAAGGGAGAACTTCGTGGTTTTACTTTGTTAGGACCAATAAACATTATGGATAAACTCGTTGTTTTCTTCTACTTCAAAAAGCTCAGCCCTTTTAGTGTAAGCACTGCCATTAAACTAGACTATTGGCAACAAAATTGATAATGCGAACGAAAGGTATCTTAAGTTTGATTGTTACTATTCTTAAACTTGTGAAATTTAAACCAAAAGGTCCAAATAAGGCTTCAAATATTGGATGATACGCTTCTGAATTAATGAATTAAGTAACTACCTGAGAAATGGCAAATTTCCGGAGTTCCATTGGCCCATATGTATCTCCACTGCAGGATATCTCTGCTGTTTGGGATGAAAGCATGTAATCACTGTAAAGCACTGCTAAGAATGCAGAAGCCACTGGTTGTTGCAAAGCATTCCACTCGCTGACCCATACTAAACCGCCTTCATTATTAATCAAAAATTAAAGGAAGATTATGGACTATACAAAGAAATATTGACAATTAACCTTTAATCATATAAAAATAGTAATTTTTTATTTAGTCCTACTTTTCAAACTTAATCCCTAAAAACTCACACAAACTTTCATTATGCCCAATTAGTCACACTTTCTTAAAAATATAAATACCTCAAAATTCTAATTTTTATAATTCTATTCCTGCATCATTTTTACGTGAAATAAACAGGTCTCTCTTCTCTGTTCTCTCTCATCTCTCTGCATGTCCATCCAAGCTCCACCCCATCCATCGGAGACCCACAGCCACGTCACTACTCCCCTCTGTCTCACCCGTGCTAGTGGATGTTGTGTCTTCTATGAAAAATTGTGGGTTAAATTATGGTTAAACCAATTTATGTCTCCAAGGTGTTTGGTAAATGAATGATAGATGTATTTCTTAGAATTCACTCAAAAATGGTTGCACAAATTTATGCCCAATTGTGGGTTAAGTTATGATTGCACCAATTTATGTCCGTATGCAATTTTTATTGACCAGTGTTCATTTTTTTTTTTAGTTTTTTATTTGACCCTTATGCATTTTTAATATTTTTCTTATTATTGACTTGTATCCATTTTTGATGCACTTTTATTGACTCTTATGTACTATTTATTCATATTTTATTGTCTTGTAAGCATTTTTATGCAATTTTATTTACTCCTATGCTCTTTTTATTGACTCACATGCACTTTTATGCACATTTTATGCACTATAAACTCAACTTTATACACTTTATTATACAATTTAATGAACTTTATTCACTTTAGTTGTTTTATTTTTTTATTTTACTTTGACGATTTTTTTTGAGTTTTTTTGTTTGTTTATTTTTATGTTTTTTCGATCTTTTTAATTATTTTTTTGAATTTTTTGATTTTTTTTTAATTTAGTGAAATTTATACACTTTAAACTCTACGTTATGCATTTTATTATTCATTTTAGTGAACTTTATGCACTATATTATGCATTTTAGAAAACTTTATTCACTTTATTATGCAATTTATTGAACTTTATGCACTTTATTGACCTTTTATACACTCGTATTCATTTTTAATGCACTTTTATTCAACTTTTATGTACTTTTTATGCACACTCATACACTTTTAATACACATGTATGCACATTTTATGCATTTTTATTGACCCATATGCACTTTTTATGCATTTTCTATTGACCCGTACGATTTATTATTATTTTTTATTATTTTTTTTGATTTTATTTATTTATTTCGGATTTTTTCGATTAATTGAATTTTTTTGTTGTGAAATTTCAAAAAAATTTCACCTTTTTATGCACCCGTATGCAATTTTATTGACATTTTGTGCACGTTTTATGCACCCGTATGCATTTTTATTGACCTTTTATGCATCCATATCCTTTTTTATTCACATGTATGCAATTTTATTGACCTTTTAGGCACATTTATGCAATTTTATGCACTCGGACGCACTTTTATTGACCTATTATGCACCCGTATGCACTTTTATGCAATTTTTATGCACCCGTATGCAATTTTTATGCACCGTATACACTTTTTATGCACCCGTATATACCTTTCATGCACATTTTATTTACTTTTATTGACTTGCATGCACTTTCTATTGACGTATACGATTTTTTTTTTCTTGATTTTATTTATTTCGTGTTTTCTTAATTTTTTTGATTTTTTTTTGTGATATATATTTTTTTTGACTTTTTTATGCAATTTGAATGCACTCTTATGCAGGTTTATTGACCTTTTATACACCGTATGTACTTCTTTTTGACGTTTTATGCAACTTTTATACATCCGTATTCATTTTTATGCACATTTTATGTACTTTGTTTGCGTCTGTATACACTTTTATTAACATTTTATGAACCTTTTATGCATTCGTATGTACTTTTATTGACGTTTTATGCATTCATATGCACTTTTTATGCACTATTATACAATTTTTATGCACCCGTATACACATTTTATGCACTTTTATTGATCCGTATGCACTTTCTATTGACCTGCATGATTTTTTTCTTCTTGATTTTATTTTTTTCGAATTTTTTCGTTTTTTTGATTTTTTTTTGTGGATAAACAATTTTTTTTTTTGTGAAAAATCTATTTTTTTTTGTGTGAAAAACCATTTTTTTTTGCGAAAAAGTATTTTTTTTTTGTGTAAAAAATATTGAGCTTTTTTTTATAATTTTTATGCATGTTTTGTAAAAAAATTTTCCATATGTATGCACTTTTTATTGATTTGTAGCCACTTTAATGTAATTTTTTATGCACCTTTATGTCATTTTTATACATTTTATATACACCTTTTATGTATTTTTATGCAAATTTAATGCATTTTGTATGCACTTTTATGCACATTTTATACATTTTTAATGCACTTTTAATCATTTTTATTCGCTATTTATGCTATTTTATGCGCTATTTATGCATTTTAATGCAATATTTATACACTTTTTAAGCACTTTTATGCACTTTTTAAACACATTTTATGCAATTTATATGCACATTTTATGCACTTATTCGATCCGTATGCACTTTTTTACGCACTCATATGCACTTTTTATTGACCCGTATCTACCTTTATGCAACTTTTATGCACATTTTATGCACTTTTTTATGCACATTTATGCACTTTATATGTACTTTTTATTTATCTTTTATGTACTTATGTAAACCTTTTATGCACTTTGTATGCACTTTGTATGCACTTTTTTTGCCTCTTTTATGCACATTTTATACATTTTTTATACACATTTTAAATTTTGATTTTTTTCCAATTTTTCTTGTTTTTTTTTTCTGGATTTTTTCAATATTTTTTGTGAAAATTTTCTTTTTTTTGTGTAAACACTATTTTTTTTGTGAAAAAACTAATTTTTGTGTGTGAAAGAAGCTGTTTTTTGTGTGAAATAAGCTGTTTTTTGTGAAAATAGTAAGTTTATTTTTATTTTTATGCATTTTTCTTAATTTTTGTTATTTTGAAAATATTGTTAATTTTTTCATATGTTTTTTTTTTTAGATTTTTAGAGAGAGAGAAATTATAATTTCTAGTTTAGGATAATAGCAATTTTGTAATTTGGTTAAATTTTCAAAAATTATGACTTATTGGAGACGGAAACATTGAGGTGTGACATTTTGTGGATAAAGTATCAAAATTGTGACTAGTGAGAAATTACCCCAATTTTTTATTGCATCACCGCCATATCTTTTGAAGCGATCAGAATTGAATATGGGGTATGGTAAGATTCGATATGATCAATAATAATATAATGAAGAAGGCAATGCACTGAAAGCTTACCATCGGTTCTACTTGAAGTGGCTGATGAAGATTTTGGCAGAAGCCCACACATTACAGCTTCAGCAGTTTTCTTGTAATTCTTTAGGTTTTTTGTTCCGGAGCCTTTCGTGCCAAATAAACTTATCCTCGATAGTAAGACCTAGACACAATTTTCATAACTAGTAAACAATATAAAACATGTTTTTTTTTTAATATTAAAATCTTGGTAAGGAGGATCAAGGGATATCAAACATGTTTGCCAATTAAACTAATTAGCCACAAGCGAAACTATCATAATAACAATGAATAGTCGCAAAAAATGGGCTTCCTGACAGACAACAGTTTATGGGCTGACTAGTACTTCCATTTTTGTAGTCTTCGACCTTAAACTCGAGTATAGATTGCCTAAACCTCTCAAAATTACTTATTAACTAAAGAAACTGACAATCACCAATAACACAGAAGTTTAAAACCAGGATTTTCCATGAAAAGAACGTAAAGAAGATATACATCTTTCCTTATTTATACAAATACTATAAATATAGTAACAAGACAGGTATTGTACCTGAGTGCCTGCAAGCTTATCGTCCCAGCTAAACCAGGTAGGGCTTCCCCACTTAGCATAATCCTCTCCCATATTGCCAGTTACGTAATTAAGATACAGATCATCTCCTGTGGCATGGTATAGCCAACTTGCAGCCCACAAGAGCTCATCACCATAACCTGTCGAGTTGTAATACATTTGTACACCTGGAATACTCTCGCTATACAAGGCTCTGTGTTTATCAGCAAAGGTGAAAAGTTGTTGAGCATGTGTAAGGAGAGAACTTGAATATTTTTCATCTATGGATTTGAAAACGAGAGATGACGAGGCCAGAGCTGCTGCGGTTTCAGCTGCAACATCTGATCCTGGAAATGAAGTGTTCACTTGCGTAAGAGGCCTTTTTCCCTTCATTTCCTCGGGCCTGTCCCAACATTTATGGTCTGCTTCAGGATCACCCACCTGTTGCAGCGTAATTTTTTTTAGGGAACCCGAAAGTAGTTACTAATAGGACTAGCAATTCTAGATACGTACTGTGCATAAGAAGTGAATCCTATTCCACATTTAGAGACAACAAGACTTGACATAATATACAAGGAATCGTTTGATACTTTCTAAAAGTCAATAGAAGGCTCTTACAAGTATTACAATTCCAATCTGAAATTCTCTGAGAAAAGCATTTACAGGGAAGAGTTTTCTTGGACATGTATTTCTATGGCTGTCTATCACATTTGTCATTTGTGACATTACTACTTAACCCACGCATACAAAAGAAGGTGAAACTGTAGAGCTTCTAGGAACAATGGAAGAATAAAGAGTTAAAATAGCCATTGACATGAAACTTCTATACCTAGAACCAGTGTCTTTCTTTAAGGAGCCATTCATGAGCTAAAACACAATTGTTCTGCCTCTGATCACGTCACAAAACTGATCGTGCTTATTATCGATAATAAAAGAGAATCTACAAAAGTTAAATTTTCTTGGAAAATTAAATTTGCGGAAAGTTTCTTAAAAGTGGGATTTAATAGTAAGCATGCATATAGAAATGAGTCAAAATATTGTTCAATAGCAAGGTAGTGCCAAAAATAAAGAATGGCCATAACAATTGGTTTAGGCTAATAAGAAAAAAATATATATGGAACCAGGGGGAGAACCATGAATTTTAAATGTGAGCGGCCGATATTCTATATGAAAAAAATCCATACCATGTATGAGTTTTTTGCATTATGCTTGGGCCAAATGCTAGTTTTTTATGATTTTGATCAAATTTTTTTATAAAACTATTGTTTTGGCAAATTACAGATGCTATTAATTAAAAACAAACTTCCGAGTTCCTCAATGGCTCACATCATTATATTGAACTCTGTTGACAATCAACAAATACTTGACCTGGATGTAGAGAACATTTTCTGAAGGATGAGAATTAATGAGGTAATCAGTGATCCATATGAGCGATTCCTGAGCAGGTTTTAACTGATTAACTGTTTGCATCTGGTCTCCGTATTCCAGTATTGCCCAAGACAGAACTGTGGCTGTGAATGCCATCGGAAAATTAAACTTCATGTGATCCCCTGCATCGTACATTCCTTTCGATAGATCTAACTTTGCCTCTTTCCCATCATTCAAGGCCGAATCCCCTCTCCATTTCAATTTGTTATTTACTAATTTACCAGCTGCAATAATTAAAACAATTATACTTTAGAAGAAAAAGTGTTCACAAAAATAATATTGAATAGAACAATTTGGTTGTTTTAAGGGATTAAGAAAGATTTAGCTAACAAAAGGCACCAAGTAGCATGTATTCTGCAATAAACATAGGGGTGTAATACAAGTAGAAGAACGTAGGAAGATAGCTACATGAGAAAAATACATTTCTGTATGTCGAAGAATTGCGTTGCGACTTTGAGGGCGTCCCCGTATTTCTTGACAACTTCGCCAGGTGGTCCCGGAACAGGAAGAGGAGACAGAGAATTATGAGCATTCTTTCTGAACACATACATAATAGCAATGCCGATGAACGCCACAAACAGAATTACAATGCAGCATCCACAACATGCTTTTCTCTTTGACACTTTTGCCATTATATTATTTTTAGGAGATACAAATGTGTTCAGATTTTAGGGGGAATATACCTAACCAAAAACAAAAAGATAAAGGTTTTAAAAGAAAATGTTCCATGTACTAGTTGCCCGACAGAAATTTCTCAGAATAAACCTGAATGTAGATTTCTGAAAGCGATTTTTCGTGAATGTACATACACAAGTATTTTAAATTTCCTGAGAATCTTTTAAAAATAAAAAAGCAATAGGACAATGTAGTGGTTCGCCAAGAGTGCTATTTATAGTGCTTCCAATTCTGATGATAATAAATTGAGAGCTAAATCTCATGTCTTATACAAAAATTAGTCTTTTTTTTTCCTGATAAGTCGGTATAAAAGATTTCTCAAACAGGGAAAAGCGCAACGAAAGTAGAAATTCAAGGTTTAAATATAGTATTTTCGTGTTGAACACTAATTAAATTAAATGATTTTTAAGAAAAGTCAAATCATATATTCTCTAATAAAACAAAATATAGTCTTATTTCATTCTTTTTCTTATATTATGTAAATATATTGAAAAGTAATGATATATCCGTATGTTTCTAGTATTATAGGGATTGGAATTTAAACAGTCGTCACACTCAGGTTGGATATGTATTCTACGATTCTAAGCTTGAAATGAATCTTTTTTATCTCTATGCATAGTTTACGTTTTTGTGTTATTTGCTAAAATATTAAATAAAGTAAATTAATGGGCAATGTAAGAAAAGGAATGAAGGAAATTATTACATCGTAGATCCGAGATTTTAGGAACACATTGTTAGTTGTCATCATATTGGTAAAAATATTTTGAGATATCCATAATAAACTCTCAATATAAATACCCGTTTTGTGTACCGTTTTTGTCAAGATATGATCAAGTGCATGTGTAAGTTGCAATCTCAATTGCAACTGAAACAGGCGGACAGAAACTTGGAGATAAAGATTCGGTCAAATATATTCTACAAGCTCTAAAATCGTGTTGACCAATATATGGTAATTTGAAGCTTATTCAGAACGAAGGAAATATAATATTTTTATTATTGACTGAAAATTTTTGAAGACAAGGAAAGAGATTATGATGGGAAGATCTTCAAAGATAGGAAAATAAGATTTGGAAAATCTTTCCTATTTGATCAATTTAAGATATATAAAACCCATTAGCCTTTAATATTTTGTGTGTGTTTACAATGTAGATATTCTATTTATATAGATCAAACACCCGATGTATAAAAGATACATATAAAACAAGAGGAGATCATGGCGGAATGTCATTGATAAGAGAGATAGTTGAGAGGTAAGAGCAATGCGAGATATGCAAATACGTGAGTGAATCCTGTTATTGTAAGTATTGAGTCAAACATTGTAAGATTTCTTAATATCACATTAATCTGAAAAAGGGCACCGGAGATGTAGACTTGGCCAAACTCCGTGATCAAACGTCTCTTGTTCAGCGTTTTATTTATTAACTTCGCAAGAAACTTTCAGTTGCAACTGAAACCGCGTAATAGCACTCGGAATTCCAGACTAAATGTTTTTTCAAATTGGTATCAGAACTTCACATCAGATATAATTGGTGTGGATCATGTGTTATGAGAATATGGAGTTAATAAGACAGAGAGGATATTTCTGCAATCCGTATCGAATTAAAGGTAGATTGAACTATGCATCATCAAATATATAGATTGAGGGTTTTCATTAAAGCACAAAATGAGCAACATGTAAAGTTATTCTAAACGGATGAAAAGCTTCAGGTAGAGTTATGGTGATAATTATAGGTTTCACGTCTCAACGTTTTTACCAAAATAATGACAAATGGAGAGATTGTTATGTTCTAGATCAGAGATTCTAGTGACATAGTGTTCGTCATCATATTGGTAAAAATAGTTTGAGATATCAATAATAAACTCTCAGTATAAACATCCGTATTGTGTACCGTTTTTGTCAAGATATGATCAATTGCATGTGTAAGTTGCAATCTTAGTTGCAAGTAAAACAGGCGGACATAAACTTGAAGATCAAGATTCGGTCAAATATATTCTAGAAGTTCTAAAATCGTGTTGACCAATATATGGTGATTTGAATGTTATTTACAATGAGGGAAATATAGTATTTTTATTTTTGAGTCAAAATTTTATAAGAAAATGAAAGAGATTATGTTGGGAATATCTTCAAAGATAAAGAAAGAAGATTTGGAAATTTTTTCCTAAGATGTTGTAAAGTCTATATATAAAGCCCATTAGCCTTTGATATTTTGTGTGTGTCTACAATATAGATATTCTGATTATATAGATCAAACACCCGTCGTATAAGAGAGACATATAAAACAAGAGAGATCATGGCAGTATGTCATTGATAAGAGTGATAGTTGAGAGTGATGATTAATGTGAGATAGATATATACGTGAGAGAGTCATGATATTGTAAGTTTTGAGTCAAACATTGTAAGGTTTCTCAATATCATATTAATATGAGAAAGTGCTCCGGAGATGTAGACTTGGTCGAACTCCGTGATCAAACGTCTCATATTCAGAGTTTTATTTATCAAATTTGCCTGAAACTTTTAGTTAAAACTGAAAACTCGTAACAACACTCGGAACTCCGAACTAAATGTTTTTTCAGATGTGTATAAAAGTTGTCTTAAATTAGTAGGATTACCATTTGAAGATAATTGAGAAACATAAAACGAAAAAAACTAGTTTGGTGCGTCTTTTGTCGTGAAAAAAAGAGTAATAATTTATATTATTTGTTTTGATTGTTGAGTAAAAGCTACATGTAATATTTATTGCTAATGGTGAAGTTAAACTTGATATGTTCGTACAAAGGAGAGTGTCCTTTAAAAATACTCCTTCCGAATTTCAATTGAAATTAAACTAAACTTTAGCTATCAATTTCACGAGCTTTTTGTATATTTACATTTCAGACATCAATATCTAGTCTAATCTAACGGTTCACTTAGCAACTTTTGGGCTGATGTTCACTCAGCAAATCGATTCGACAATTTTGCACTAGTATTATTTATTTTTGGTCTAAGATAGCTGACACTCAAATTAAGAGTATGATGGATTATAAAAAGCGTCAATGAAGAATCGAATAATTTCGCCATTAAAACGAAAATTTGAGAAGAATTAAAGACAGAAACAATAATTTTACTATAACAATTTTAACCGAATCTCCATACAGTCGCGACTCACGACCTAAATAGCTCAACTGCCTACATCCACGTGTCAACATATTAGTAACTGTATCTAAACTTTGCTCCAGCTTATAATTAGGTCCATTACTTTACAAAAAAAATGGATAATACTTTACAAACTATCACTAAACACCACAGAAATTGTAATATTGACACTTAACAATAAAAAACATGAAATCATCATCTCAACATTCAAAATAACTATTAAACATAAAAGTATAATACATTGTTAAAAAGTAGATCTCTCGTACCTGCGATGTGACACTTATTTGATTCTTCTTTGAGCCAAGTCGGGTGACAGATTGAATATATATTATTTGGATCCCTCGTATAGTGTTTTTCTTTGTCTACGATGTAAGAGTAAAAGATTCTAGTCTGAACTAAGTTGTCGAGAAACTTTGGACCGACACTGCTTATTAACATAAGATTCCAAATTGGTACTAGATGGAATGCTCACATGTGTAAAAAAAAACCCAGTAGTTGTTTGATTTTCATGGCCACATTCCGCTTCCCATGTTGTTGGCCGTTTTATATCATTCCAATAGAGCCTATCTATAATATGGGAAAATGAAGTACTGATATTTTTATGAATTATTTAGGATTTGAAATAAGGAAAACTTAACCAATGCCCCCATAAAATTGCCGGTAACTCATCTAATAAGTGGTATACAAATATAATCTTCATCCTTAGGAATGGAAGTGTCATTTAGGAATAAATAAGTTGTAATTTACTTTAAATGTTGTACTATATATTTTGTTTTCTTCATTTTCATATTCTAAATCTAAATTTTGTAAGGGAATCTAACTACAATTCAATGAAAAATGTGTGCACCTTTGTTATTTACAAATCTATATATTATGTGAGTACTGATGGGTTATAATGAATGTAATTATCTTTTTCTGTCCAATGAATATAGTGTTAAAAGTACTAGCTAGAAGTTTTTGATTGCTTATTATAAAGATTACTGTGTTAAAGTGTTACTTTCCAGTTGTATTAGTGGTTCACAATTATGTTACTCACTATAGGGACTAAGTGTGTAATTACCAGTGTGTAGAGCATATATTTGTAACAAATTAATCAAATATATTTTCTCATTACTTTCTCCTCTTCTCTCTCTATAGGTATATACATATACATATACATATTTGTATCGTCCTTATTCTTGATGATGAACTAGGGTTTCAACATGATATCACAGTGAATCCCCTAGCTTTCGGATCTATCGAGATTCGTTTTCATTGTTTTTCTTCACCTGCATTTGGTAAGATCTACCTAACCTCAGAAATTATGGTTTTTATGGCTTACGATCTCCATTTGTATATTAATTGGTGATTCTTGTTATTATTGTGATACGAAGACGTTATAATTGCATATTGAATAGTTGATTGGATTTAATTGAGTAGAAGATTGGATTTCTCAGCTCAATTTTGGGATTTCTGTGCATCAATTGTTTTTTTTTAATCGAAATTAGGGTTTCATCGAATTAATTGGGTTAAATGGCAAATACTAGACTTATTACCCCTAGTGGTCCTTATTATATAGGTGCTAGTGATACTAGTGGTGTTGGATTAGTGAATCCACCATTAACAGAACCAAATTACTATGCCTGGAGAAGAACTATGGAAATTTCTTTTGGTGTTAAAAATAAACTAGGATTTATAAATGGATTGTTGCCTTGTTCTGAATCTGTAGAAACCCTAGTTCATCATCAAGAATAAGGGTGATACAAATTTGATTATGTATATACATATAGAGAGAAAAGAGGGAAAAATAATGAGAAAATATATTTGATTAGTTTGTTACAAATATCTATCAGCGTATATATACACGCTAATAATTACATACTTAGTCACTGTGGTAAGTAACAGAATTATGAATCACTAACAACTGAAAAGTAATTTTTTAATACATAGTAATCTTTACACTCCTCCTCAAGATGGCATGAGAAAGGAACAAACACCCATATTGGAGATCAAATAAGTAAACAAAGGATTGCCAAGTGCCTTAGTGAGAACATCAACAAGCTGCTGGTTACCAGAAGACACCTGGAGAACATGAATGTAACCTTTGTGAATTTGCTCTCTAATATAATGAGCATCAAAATCAATATGTTTACTACGTTCATGATGAACATGATTGACTACCAAAGCCAAAACACTCTTGATATCACAAAAGAGAACCACATGAGTAGTCAACTGAACATCAAAATCCTTTAACAAAGCAATGAGCTAAACAATCTCACTAGCTGTATAAGACAGAGCTCTATACTCAGCTTCAACACTACTTTAAGAAACCACTAATTTCTTCTTACTTTTCTAAGAAACCAAACCATCACCTCTAAAAATACAAAAACCAATAGTAGACCTTCTAGAATCAACACAAGAAGCCCAATACGAATCAGTAAAACCTTTGAGAACAAGGGGTTTTGGGCTAGAGTGGAATAATCCTTGAGAAGGACAACCTTCCAAACATTTAAAAATTCTCAAAGCAATAGTCTTCTATATTGACTGGCATTTTTCAAAAGTTCACCGCCAGTAGCACTCAACTTCTGTTTGGTATCCATAGGTGTACAGACTGGTTTAGAACCAAGTAAACCAACATCATTAATTAGCTCAAGAGCATATTTCCTCTGAGAAAGATGCAGACCTTTAGGTGTTCTGGCTACTTCTATCCCCCAAAAAATTCTCAAAATACCCAATTTTTTAATATGAAACTGAGGTTGTAAGAAATTTTTGACCTGCTGTACAAGGAAAACACTGCTACTTGCCAAAATAATACGGTATCAAAGCGAATCCGCTACGCTTTCTGATCGATCGAGCTTTGTTTTCATTGTTTTTCTTCACCTGCATTTGGTTTAGGGTTTAAAATAGCAATATCATTCCAAGAGGTTTCAAGCTTAGTAAAATACTCAGAAATAGTCAGAATTCCTTGCTTGGTAGTATCCAAGGCTTGATGCAATTCATACAGCCTTGTCTCATTTCGTTGAGAAAACCTATCAAAAAATTCTTTTCACATCTTTAATGCAGTATCTGAATACAAAATAGACTGGCAGCTTACATAATTTAATATCCACCCCATAACAATCATGTTACACTATATCCAATTACCATATAAAGCATATGTAGGTTTAGGACAAGGCAACAATCCATTTATAAAGCCTAGTTTATTCTTAGAACCAAGAGAAATTTCCATTGCCCTTCTCCAGACATAGTAATTTGGGCCTGTAATGGTGGATTCACAAATCCAAAACCACTAATATCACTAGAACCTATATAATAATGACTAGTAGGAGTAATAAGTCCGGTATTTGCCATTTAAACCAATTAATTTGATAAAACGCTAATTTCGATAAAGACACCCAATTAATGCACATAAATCCCTAAATTCAGCTAGAAAATTCAATATTGTACTCAATTAAACCCAATAAACTATTCAATATACAAGTATAACGTATTCGTATCACAATAATAAGAAGAATCACCAATTAATACACAGATAGAGATCATAAACCGTAAAAGCCCTAATTTCTAAGTTTAGGTAGATCTTACCAAATGTAGGTGAAGAAAAATAATGAAAACGAAGCTCGATCGATCAATTGGCGCAGTGGATTTGCTCTGATACCATATTATTTGAGATAATTAATGTTTACTATATTCAACTATCATGCGTTTTCGATTTAGTATACTGAACTAACAAATTTACTGATTAGCGTACTGGACTAATGAAAACTTTCGATTTAGTATATTTCCGTCCAATTATCTAATAGAAATTAGTAAATTACAAAATTACCCTTATGAAACTTATGAATATAGTCCTTGTAGTTTATTAATGAAGTAGTCCTTGTAGTTTATGAATATAATTAATCTGATACTTATAATCTCAAAAGGCACCAAATATTAAATAAAAGAAAGTGTAAAAAATAATATGTATGACTAATAACTTACACTACAAATAATAAGTATTTTTATTTGGTACATTTCTTCATGTATAGAAAATAAAAACTATAGCACATTTTTTTCTCATTAAAATTTAAATTGTTATAACAAAAAAAAAATCTATGTTTAGAAATTATAACTTAAATACTACTCATCGGTAGAAATGCTTAAAAAAAACTTTTAGCTGAACTATATGCATACTCACTTTTATTCAACTATATTTACTTTCGACTGAATTGTATATTTTTTAAAACGTTTATGATTTTTTCATTTTTTTTATAATTCTTTTTTTTTGTGATTTTTTATAATTTTTATAATTTTTTATGATTTTTGTTATTTTTTTATAATGTTTTGTGAATTTTTGTGATTTTTTTTCAATTTTTTTTATTTCTATATAATTTTTTTGTTTTTTTTAATTTTTTGATTTTTCGAATTTTTTTTATAATTTTTATAATTTTTTGTGATTTTTTATAAGTTTTTGTCATTTTTTATATTTTTTTTAATTTTTCGGTATAAAAAGTGTTATATTGACAAAAAAAATTATATATTTTTTTTGTAATTTTTTAAAAAGTTTGTGATTTTTTTCATTTTTTGTGATTTTTTGTAATTTTTTAAATTTTTTAAATTTTTTGTGATTTTTGTATTTTTTAATAATTTTTTGTGATTTTTGATGATGTTTTATAATTTTTGGTGATTTTTTATAATTTTTTTATAATTTTTTTGATTTTTTATAATTTTTTATAATTCTGAACAAATTTACATCCCAATTATAATACATTTGAAAATGTAAGGACCAAAATGAAACAAACATAAAATTTGAATTTTTCAAAATTTACGAAATCAGTCCCAAAATGTATATATACACATCTATATACAGATAGAGTATATATATATATATATATATATATATATATATATAACGCTATAATTATAATGAAAGTATTGGTGGCCAAGTGGTTAAAAACCTTCCCCTTTGTTTAATAGACCTGGGTTCAAGTCACTTGGGCTGCTTTTATTTATTTATTTAATTTAGTAGGTAAAAAGACCATTTTGCCCTTCAACTTAACGGAAAACGTTAGCTGACGTCACTATTTAACGGTCAATTTGGACGGAAAATACTAAATCGAAATGAGCTGAAAGTTAAATACGCTTAACATTAATTATCTCATATTATTTTGGCAAGTAGCAGTGTTTTCCTTGTACATCAGGTCAAGAATTTCTTACAACCTCAATTTCATATTAAATATTTGAGTATTTTGAGATTTTTTTTTTGGGTATAAAAGTAGCAAGAACACCTGAAGGTCTACATATTTCTCAGAGAAAATATGCTCTTAAGTTAATTAATGATCCTCGTTTACTAGGTTTTAAACCAGTCTCTACACCTATTGATACCAAATAGAAGTTTAGTGCTACATGTGGTGAACTTATGGAAAATGCCAGTCAATATAGAAGGCTGATTGCTTTGAGAATTCGTAAATATATGAAAGGTTGTCCTTCTCAATGATTATTCTACTCTAGCTCAACACCTCATGTTCTCAAATGTTTTACTGATTTTGATTGGGTATCTTGTGTTGATTCTAAAAGGTCTACTACTTGTTTTTGTATTTTTCTGGGTGATAGTTTGGTTTCTTGGAAAAGTAAGAAGCAATAAGTGGATTTTTAAAGTAATGTTGAAGATCAGTATAGAGCTATGTCTTATACAACTAGTGAGATTGTTTGGCTCATTGATTTGTTATAGGATTTTGATGTTTAGTTGACTGCTCATGTGGTTCTCTTTAGTGATAGCAAGAGTGCTTTGGCTTTGGCAGCCAATCTGAGTCATCATGAACGTAGTAACCATATTGAAATTGATGCTCATTATATTAGGGAGCATATTCACAAATGTTACATTCATGTTCTCCATGTGTTCTGGTCACCAGCTTTCTGATGTTCTCACTGAGGCACTTGGAAATTCTGATGATGCACTGGTGAGGAAGACAACCATCGTGGATATGGTTGATCAGATTATTAATCTGTACACCATTAAATTTGCTTTTTTCCAAGTTTATACGGTTGCGTTGGAATCTGTAAGTTTGCTATTTTTTTTTACATATATTATTTTATTTTATGTTGTGGATAGCTGTTTGATTTCTTTAGGTTGAGTTTAAAAAAATCAAAAGCTAAACTAAATATAATATTTAATTCCAAGGATTCGTTATTTATATCAATTGGTGTAAGATGTAATACCAGTAAAACATTCTTATAGCATTAAATTTCTACATATTTGTCTTATGCGAAAAAATAATTTCTTTTTATTAAAAATTACCATAAACTATCAAGTGTTTATTAAGGTATTAAGAGATTTCACTAATTAGTTATTAGACATAAATAAACTATATGCATTATTTAAGTTATGGATTAGGATTAAACATTGTCGTAGGGCACTTGTTGGTCAAATATTTCGAAATATATTAACTTTTAAAAGCTAAGTTTAGTGTTATATAGAGATTAATCCTAGTTTTTGGTCAATTAACCAAACATTACTTTGTATCTTCTTTGTTAAGTTCTGTCACGCCCCAAATTTCCACCCGAGACATGACTTTGAGAAGCAAAGAAAAACATTGGAAGAAAATACAACTTTCCAAACACACTTCTCCGACTTATATTACACCAAAAATTATATTAAATTAGTACGTTTTCTACACAACTACACCTAATGTACGTCATTTACAAAGTACTACACCAAACTAAATAGGCCATGAGTGCCTATGCTACTCGCGTAACCCAAAATTTAGCCCGCTCACAGCCCTGCTCAACAACTTAACCTGTTCGGGAACTCAGTACATCTGAACCTCCAACTAAAATAATAAACAAAGATGAGAAAACGAAGGAAAAGAGTGAGTCAACTATTCATTATATATACACGTTAACAAACAAAAAAATAATAATAATGCAAAGCATATGTTTATTTTATTTTTATATCTGTATTTTGTCGTTTTATTTCTTCTCCGCTAACCTCTTCTACCTCAACTACTTACGCCAAGTGGCGTGACTCGATAACCGACTCAAATGTGTATAAAGTCGGATTCACAAATAAAGTGTCGGATGACTCATCAGATCCACGTATGAAGTCAACTCCTCATGAAACCATATGCCTGCTATTGCCGTATTTTCCGTAAGCACCAGGTTCGCCGGAACCACTTTTGGCACGTGAACCCTAAAAAAATTTAAAAGACTGACGACAACAAAAGACAACACCACAATGAAAATTTGTTGTAATCACCATAACATATACATATACATCATTTACAACAGCAATGTATTCTGATCATTAACTGCAAACTTTGCTAGATCAGTTACCACATCTTTCATCGAAAACCGCAACAAGATCCCTGTGAGTTAAGTTTCTACATAATACTACAAATATTTGAACTACTAAAATACATTAAAACGGTCCTAAGTAAGGAACCCATTCTGGTATGTATTGATATAAAACACCATTCTTTTCAGTACCAGTACCGAAATGGTACCTTGTCAAGCCAATCAACTACTGCTATAAGCTCCTGCTACTATGCTACAATAAGTAGCAACACCATAATCAACACAAGAAAAATAACCAGCAAAGGATGCCGCCTAATATCACGAAATAAACTCTCATTTTTAGGTAGCAAAATGCTATCTCAAAAAGCCTGCAAACCATCAGTTACGCCTATGTAATTACCACAACGAGTCTACAAGTACGATACTACCCACAACTAATTCAATATACGCAACATTTGAATGAATAACATAACAAAATAAGGAACATATTCTTGCCACCATAACGAGTAAAACTCAACTTTTTCATGCTATACTTCGACAAAGTTACTGAACAACCCAGTTCAGTTATGCTTATAAAAAAAAGGAGTAACATTAATATTTATAAACAACAAATATCACCGAGAAACAAGAACTAATTCATGTGATAGCACAATATAAATGACTCCCCTTTAAGTACCGAAATGGTACCTTTATGAATCTCAACACCGGCTAGAAATACAACAGCTGAGTAAAAGTTAATTTACGCCTTAAAATTGTGAGCAAACCCGCAAGGAATCGTCTAAAAAAATAACCAAATAGATATTTTATCATAAGTACAAAACAGATTTTTACAAACTAATTTTAACCTACTAGAAAGGAGAGTTAATTGACAAACCATACCTCAAACTAATATCTGCTTTATCAGCTACGCGTTGGTGAAACCCGTTCGAAAAATGGATCACCGGGCTAAAAGTTATTGAAGATTAAAAGAAAGAAATATGAAGATCTTTTTCTTTTCTTTTCATTCTCCCTCTCTCCTCTCTGTTTATTCAAACAAATTTATCTGTATGTTTTTTTTCCATATATATATGTTTCATTTAGCTGACAAAATAAGGACCCCACTTGTAACTTAGTTTAGAATACATTTTTGTAACTTTATAAATTACTACAAATACTACTATTTTTAATTGACATCCAAATATTTCTATATTTGTATTTTGAATAAATAAATAAATATATATATAAACTTGGGTTATTACACCCTCTACAAGTTATTAAATTTTCGTCCTTGAAATTTCAAATGTACCTTCATTGTCGAACAACTCTGGATACTTGGAGCGAATCTCACGTTCTCGTTCCCACGTTGTCTCATCTGTCCCATGACGCCTCCACATGACCTTCGCCAGTCGAATAGACTTGTTACGGAGTACTTGATCATGCCGATCAATGATTTGAATCGGTCGAATCTCATAGGAAAATCTTCGTCTACTTCTACATCTGACCAATCTAGAACATGTGAGGGATCAGGTTCGTACTTCCGAAGCATAGAAACATGGAATACAAGGTGGATACTTGAGAGTTGAGGTGGTAAAGCAAGTCGATATGCTACTTCTCCAACCGTTTCTAGAATTTCAAATGGCCCAATGTACCTTGGTGACAAGAATTTCAAATGGCCCAATGTACCTTGGTGACAATTTTCCCCGCATCCCAAACCTCATTAGCCTCTTTCTAGGTGAAATTTTTAAAAAGACATGGTCGCCAATGACAGTGCTCTCTTCCTTCGATCCGCCTAACTCTTTTGACAAATACGAGCCATTTCAAGTCGTTGCTGAATCAGTTTCACCTTCTCTGTTGTGTCCTGCACCAAGTCGGGCCCCAGCACACGGGCGACCTGCAAGGTCTTCCGTACAAAGCCTCAAAAGGCGCCATTTATATACTTGGTTGATAGCTATTATTGTAAGAGAACTCTACTAAGGGTATGTAAGGCTCCCAATTACCACCAAAGTCGAGTAAACAAGCTCTCCACATATCTTCTAAAATCTGTATAATGCGCTCGGATTGCCCATCCGTTTGTGGATGAAAAGTTGTACTCATCGAAAGTTTCGTACCTAAGGACCTTTGTAAACTCTTCCAGAACCTCGACACGAATCTCGGGTCTCTGTCGGAGACGATCAAAACTGGCACTCCATGCAAACGACAATCTCCTTGATGTATTGACGACTTAGTTTTTCGATGTTGTTTGTTGTTCGTATCCCAAGGAAATGTGCGACTTAGTTAGTCGGTCAACAATGACCTTCGAGATCTAGGTAATCCCATCACAAAATCCATCGTAATTCGCTCGCACTTCCACTCTGGTATCTCCAGCGGTTTCAATAGTCCACCTGGTTGCTGATGTTCGGTTTTCACTTGTAGACAGGTCAAACATCTCATCACATGGTTCGCGACATCTTTCTTCATACCAGGTCACCAGAATTGTCGTTTAAGGTTATAATACATTTTATTTCCTCCGGGATGTACTATAAGCTTAGAATGGTGAGATTCCTGGAGTATTTCTTTCCGAACACCAAGTGGTACAAAGAGTCGACCTTGAAATCTGAGTCCATGATCTCCGAATATTACCCAATCGTCCAATCCTGCTGTGAATTCTTTTTCGGTAATCTTCTGATGCTTCATCTTCACATTCAGCTGCAATTATTTTAGCTACTAAAGTAGGTTGCACCATCACAGTAAATAAAGTCGCACGACCCCCGCTGTCGACAAAATCCAGCCCAAACTCATTTAGTTCACGCATCATCACCCACTCATTAGTTGCCAAACTTGGCAACAAACAGCGAGTCTTGCGACTTAGTGCATCAGCAACTACATTTGCCTTTCCATGGTGATATTGAAGGTCGAAATCATATTGGTCAAGGTATTCCATCCATCTCCTCTATCTCATGTTCAAGTCTCGCTGCGTGAAGATATATTTGAGACTCTTGTGTCTGAAAATACTTCAAATCCCTCTCCATAAAGGTAATGCCTCCAGCACTTTAAAGCAAGTACCACTACTGCCAATTCAAGATCGTGGGTCGGATAGTTCTTTTCATGTATCTTTAACTGTCATGAAGTATAGGCCACCGCCTTAACTAGTTTCATAAGCACGCAACCCAGACCTTCTTTGGAAGCGTCACAATACACCATATACCCCAATCCTTGCTTCAGAATGATTAAAATCAGTGTCAATGTTAGTCTTTTCTTAAACTTTGGAAACGCATTTTTGCATTTATCATCCCATTCAAACTTGACCCCTTTACGAGTTAGCCTCGTCAAAGGCGCAGCTAACCTCGAAAAGTCTTGAACAAATCGGCGATAATAACCTGCAAGTCCTAAGAAACTCCGGATTTCGAATACGTTCTTTGGCTGTTCCCATTCAACTACCGCTTCAATTTTTGACGGATCTACAGATACCCCATCTTTTGAGACAACATGTCACAAAAATTTCACTTCTGGTATCCAAAACTCGCATTTTGAATACTTTGCATACAATTTGTGCCTTCATAAAATCTGGAGCACGATCCGCAAAGGTTCACAGTGAGTCTCTTCACTATGTGAGTAAACTAAAATATCATCTATAAATTCAATAACAAATTGATCCAGGTATTCATGAAATACCCGATTCATCAAGTTCATGAAAGCTCCAGGAGCATTCGTTAAACCGAATGGCATAACAAGAAATTCATAATGGCCGTAACGAGTATGAAACGCTGTTTTCTGGACATCCTCTTCCTTCACCCGTAACTGATGATAGCCAGAATGCAAATCAATCTTCGAAAACCATTTAGAACCATTCAGTTGATCAAGTAAATCATCAATTCTTGGCAACGAATATTTATTCTTAATGGTTACTTGATTTAGTTTCCTATAGTCGATATACATTTTCATCGTATCGTCTTTCTTTGATACAAATAGTGCAGGTGCTCCCCATGGCGACACACTCGGGCGTATGAACTCCTTTTTTCGAAGATCATCGAGTTGCTCTTTCAACTCCTTTAGCTCAGTAGGTGCGAGTCGATAAAGTGACACAGATATCAGTGGCGTTCCTGGTACAAGATCTATGGAGAATTCTACTTCACGTACAAGAGGAAGTCCGCTTAAATCATCAGGAAACACATCAGGGAATTCACAAACAATATGCGGTAACTCCACTACAGGAGTGGCCTCATCTTCTATCAATAAACTAGTTAATAAACAACTAAGATTATTTTCAATAGGCCATAAAGAGAAAAGAGTCATTGTTCTATCTCCTGAAAAATAAAAAGTCTCACCCGCATGTGTAGACAAAGTGACTCGCCTCCGATAACAATCAATAATGGCATGAAAATGGGATAACCAATCCATATCCAAGATAATATAAAACCTCAACATATCCAGTAAGATAAAATCATACTCAAAAGGATAATCATCAATATAAAGAACACATTTACGACAAACTCGATTTAGTACTAATAAGTTTCCTACATGGGTCTCCACAATAATCGACGGATCCAACTGGTATGTCTCCAATCCCAGTAGCACAACAAATTTATATGAAATAAAAGAGCGAGAAGCCCCCGTGTCAAACATAACACGAGCACCGGTAGAATTAACAAGTAGAATACCTCTCACAGTGGAGGGCTCTCCTATATCGGAACCCTGAGATAGATAATACACACGTGCATTGGACAACTGATTTCATGGAGCAGCACCGCGACCTCTATCCCGATAACCACTCCGCGATGGTACTATTGCCCGCGAAGACGATGCATCCATCGACGGTCTCACTACATGTAAAGGTCTCGGCCCAGCTGGTGGTATATGTACCATTGCTTCTGAAGGATTAGATACTCAGGAACTCGCAGAAGCTCCCCTAAAAGGACAGTCCTTCACTAGATGCCCCATAACCCCGCATCCATGACACTTTAAGGTCGGACATTTATAGAAATTGTGACATGCTTGGCCACACTCATAGAAAACATTACGAGCAACACCAGATGTTTCAAAAGATGAGGTGGGCATATCCCTGACCGATGACAGTGCATTTGAAGAGGGGAATCTTCTAACAGGTGGTGCAGATCGACTAACCTCCCTCCTCTCCTGGAATTGTGGTTGTTTCCGCTGATGGTAACCGGCACCACCTTCACTGTGATAATCACCTCTACTGCTTGATGCTTGACATGCATTTCTGCACGTACCGGATACTAATATTCTTTGTGGATCCTTCGATATCCATTCAACTCTCCGGACGGTTTTGACCAAATCTGAAAAATTGGACAGCCTTTGAGACGCCACAAATCCCTGGAGCTTTAATTTTAACACCTCTTCAAACTTTCAACACTTTAGATCCTCAGTCGCCAAGAACTCAGTTCCGTAGTGCGACAACTTATTGAACTCCTGCAAATACTAGTCAAAAGATAGATTTCCTTGAGTCAAGTCCATGAACTCTCTTCGCTTTTGGTCTTTGGCCACTTGAGGAAAATACTCGTCGAGAAACATTTTCTTGAACGGTTCCTCCATGTTCCGCCACAATATCCCCGCCTCTTCTTTTAAATGAAACTTTGCCGCTTTAACTTTTAGGTCATCATCTACAGTTCTATAATATCAAATATCCGCTCACAGTGTATGATCCTTTCCTCGGCCAACAGTGGACCTTTGACTTTAAACACCTTAGGTTCCATCCGCTGGAATTTTCGACTAGCTGCTGAAGTCCTCGTTTCGTATTGAGAATGCATATCGCCAATGACCGACCTCACCATCTGTTGCATCGCATCACGAAATTCCTGATTAATCTGACCAGCTATGTTCAGAGTAGACTGAACATTCTATCCAGTTCCCGTTTGTCGAGGAGGTGTAGGAAAGGTCTCATTAACAACAAGAGATCCTGTTCGACTCGGAGTGCGAGCACTAGCACCACGAGTTATGGCATGCCTGCCCTGACCCGCTTCTTGTCTCCCTCGTACATGGAGTGCCTCTTCTCGAGCATCAGTATGCCCACTTCCACCTTGCACGCTTGTGCGCCCCCTACTACCTCGACTCCCCCTTCATTCTTTAAAAATTCTTTCTATATAACACACATACAAAGTTCATCGATAAAGTTAGACTAATTAATCAATGAATAATCTCCACAGGTTAGAAAAGAGACGATAAGAAAGTCCACAAAGATATAGAATGACATTATGACATAAAAATCCTAAGGCATGTCTACTATGTTTACCCCTCCCCCTACACTCACGACCAACTAGATAGTATAACCAGGTTCGCTCTGATACCAAGCTGTCACACCCCAAATTTCCACCCGAGACATGACTTTGAGAAGTAAAGAAAAACACTGGAAGAAAATACAACTTTCCAAACACACTTCTCCCACTTATATTACACCAAAAATTATATTACATTAGTACGTTTTCTACACAATTACACATAATGTACATCATTTACAAAGTAGTACACCGAACTAGATAGGCCATGAGTGTCTATGCTACCCGCGCAACCCAAAATCTAGCCCGGTCACAGCCCCGCTCAACAACTTAACCTGTCCTGGAACTCAGTACATCTGAACCTTCACCTATAATAATAAAATAAACAAAGATGAGAAAACGAAGGAAAAGAGTGAGTGAGTCAGCTATTCATTATATATATACGTCAACAAACTAAAAAACAATAAAAATGCAATGCATATGTTTATTTTGTTTTTATATCTGTATTTCGTCATTTTATTTCTTCTCCGCTAACATCTTCTACCTCACCTACTTACGCCAAGTGGCATGATTCGATAACCGACTCAAATGTGTATAAAGTCGGATTCACAAATAAAGTAACGGATCACTCCTCAGATCCACGTATGGAGTCAACTTCTCGTGAAACCATATGCCGGCTATTGCCGTATTTTCCATGAGTACCAGGCTCGCCGGAACCCCTTTTGGCACGTGAACCCTAAAAGAAATTTAAAAGACCGATGACAACAAATGACAACACCATACCTTCCCTCGGTTACTTAACCTCATTATTACTCTTTATTCATTAGTTATTTGAAACATGTAAAAAACTCAATGAAAAACTGTTGTAATCACCATAACATATACATATACATCATTTGCAACAGCAGTGAATTCTGATCATTAACTGCAAACTTTGCTAGATCAGTTACCACGTCTTTCGTTGAAAAACTCAACAAGTTCCCTGTGAGTTAAGTTTCTTCATAATACTACAAATATTCGAACTATTAAAACACATTAAAACGGTCCTAAGCAAGGAACCGATTCTGGTATGTATTGATATAAAACACCATTCTTTTCAGTACCTATACCGAAACGGTACCTTGTCAAGCCGATCAACTACTGCTATAAGCTCCTACTACTATAAGTAGCAACACCATACTCAACACAAGAAAAATAAGCAGCAAAGGATGTCGCCTAATATCACGAAATAAACTCTCATTTTTAGGTAGCAAAACGCTATCTCAAAAAGCCTGCAAACCATCAGTTACGCCTATGTATTTACCACAACGAGTCTACAAGTATGATACTACCCACAACTAACTCAATATACGCAACATTTGAATGATTAACATAACAAAATAGGGAACATGTTCTTTCCACCATAAAGAGTAAAACTCAACTTTTTCATGCTATACCTCGACAAAGTTACTGAACAACCCAGTTCAATTGTGCTAATAAAAAAAATGAGTAACATTAATTTTAATAAACAACAAATATCACCAAGAGACAGGAACTGATTCATGTGATAGCGCAATATAAACGACTCCCCTTTAAGTACCGAAATGGTACCTTTATGAAGCTTAACACCGGCTGGAAATACAGCAGCTGAGTAAAAGTTAATTTACGCCTTAAAATTGAGAGCAAACCCGCAAGGAATCGTCTAAAAAAATAACCAAATACAGATTTTATCATAAGTACAAAATAGATTTTTGCAAACTAATTTTAACCTACCAAAAAGGAGAGTTTATTGATAAACCATACCTCAAACTAATCTCTGCTTTATCAGCTATGCGTTGGTGAAACCCGTTCGAAAAACGGATTATCGAGCTAAAAGTTATTGAACATTAAAGGAAAAGAAATATGAAAAGTTTTGTCTTTTCTTTTCAATCTCCCTCTCTCCTCTCTGTTTATTCAAAAAAAATTTATCTGTATGTTTTTTTCCCCCATATATATCGGTTTCATATAGCTGACAAAATAAAGGATCCCACTTGTAACTTAGTTTAGAATAAATCTTTGTAACTTTATAAATTACTACAAATACTACTATTTTTAATTGACATCCAAATATTTCTATATTTGTATTTTGAATAAATAAATAAATATATATATAAACTTGGGTTATTACAAGTTCAATTTTTTCCCAACAAATTCTGTCAATCTCTTTGGTTTTGGTTATCTCTCTTCTTTCCTTTCAACAATTTCTGTGATATTCTTGATTATGTGATTTACAGTTAGGTCATGACAATTGAGTCCTCTTGGTGGATATACATTTTACCATGTGATAAGCCATTTTACAGCTTTTAAGTGTAACTAATTGGGTCTATATATGAAAAATGGTTTATTATCTTTGTTTGGGCAGGACACTAGATTTGAGTCTAATCAATTAAGGGAAGAACATCGGAGAAGGGACTATTTTGCATTTAATTAGAAAATTTGGAGTTTCTAAAAATAGACAATCCGGATTTTAGGGAGTATCAGAGCGGTAATTACGTAAATAACCGCAAATCACAATTTTTTTTTCACAACACAACTCACCTCCTTCCCCCAAGAAATATGTATATGTATACATATATATAAACATATACATCTATATGTATATATATATATATATATATATATATTCTACCTTTGTCACACAAGAAATCATAAAAAAATCGTTAAAAACGTATAAAAAATGCAGATTTTATAAAATTAAGAAATAGTGTCATAATACAGTGCTTTTACCCTATGGCACTTTTTTCATCCAAGATTCTGATTTATTTCAGACATTCTTTTGTAAGGACACTATTTTTCTGGACATATGGTTGGATAGAAGTTTAAAATACACTATTTAACAACAAAAAAAAGTCAATTGGACGTCGAGTCAATTTTTATGTCCAAAAAGGATGTGAACACTTTCTTGATTAAAAAACAATCACTACAAGAATAGGCATGAATTGTTTCAAAAAAATCCGAAGCTAAATATCAAAATCCGTCATTAAACACGTAATAGCAACGGATATTGCTATCACTAGAGTCCGAAGCCAAAGTGCTTGTCGCAAATATTTTGCGACGGATATGTCCTGTCCGAAGCAAAATTGCGCCGGTAAATGTGTAGCTATGTCGTTTCAAAACATGTCACCGGAAACGGGGTAAGACTTCCGTTACTTGATTTTGATTCACCTTTGTCACACAAATTCCGTCGTAAATTCGAAACTAATTAATGTTTAAAAGTTTCATACTTGAAGATTAACTTACACTAATTACTTTCCTTTTTTAAATAACGAAGAATAATTCATCGTAAAACTATTGCTGGGTTAATCCAGAAATTTTATCATGATTTTTTTAATTAATCATGGTGCTAGTCTGTGACATTTTTGCGACAAAATTGGCGACTCAAATTGGTAGTAATTATAACCGGAATATTAATATTTTATGTCTTTTGTGATTAAAATTTCGTTGCAAATTAGCCGTAAATTATATTTGTATTACGATTCTCTTTATTTATTAATATTTATCAGAAACGAAAATATCATTATAATTCTATCACAAATATTAATTTGACAGAAAAAATAAAATCTATATTAAAATAATACATTTTGCAAAATGTATTATTTTAATATAAATTTTATTTTATTTTTAAATGAAAAGAGAAACCTAAATAAAGCAGAAAGTCAGAAACTAAATATCACCAACATAAAACACTATACGCAAACCGGTATCGGAAAGTTTTGTAGACATAAGTTTCAAATTCACGAAACGGGATAAGCCCGCACAAAAGCTATGATATTACATATTAAACAAAAGCCAAGTTACCCCTACTCGTGTTGAGTTAAAATGTCAACAAGTACGATTACACAACCATCCAAAAGACAACTACACTTAGATAAACTCTAAACAATAATATCAGCTAGAGTTTCAATCTCAGCATCATCGACATACACTCGGTAGACGTCATCTGTCTCCTCTCCATCAACACCTTCACGAGCTTCACCATTTCCATAATTCCAGTCACCCCTGCTGCCATTCTGCCCAGAACCATCACCTGCATTCCTTCTTTGATCACTCGGCTGTTTGGTCCTAGACTGCATCAGGTTCGCCAACGACTCGATGAGCACTTGCTGAACATTACCGCTTATACCATCACTCGGCTGTGTGGTCCTAGAATTGACAAGGCTCGCCAACAACTCAATCAACACTTGAAGAAGATTCTCTTTGAAACCATCACCCATAATGGTCTCCTTGATCATGTTGCACACTAGCTTAATTGTATCTTTTTGAGTCATCAAAGGCGGCGCCGCAAACTTTGCAGTGCTAGAGAAGGAATCGTCTGAGGACATGGTGGAAACTTGATTACCGAGGCCGTAGACACGCCCTTTCTTGATGCATCCAAGCTCAACTAACACGTCCAGAAACACCTTGTTCTCGTCAACAGAATCAACCGACAAACCTTTCTCAGCTTCTCCCCTTAGAAAGACCCACCTCTCCTCAAGCTTATCCTACATCCCAAACAGAATATAAAATATAAACACCAATACAATATTACCGAACGAAAAATGATTGAATGCATAGCATAGAACTAGAAGAAAGAACTAAACTTGGAGCCCTCTTATTAATCATGCTATCAACTATATCTTACTTCATTTCCACTAATTAGCATAATTAAGGGAACACCAGTCAAGCGGATTCGTAAAACAAATAGCCAGTCTAATAACTTAACATATATATTGCAATGTACAAACTATAATTGTTCTCAAACTGGGTGATATTTGCAGTGTACAAACTATAAGTGTTCTCAAACAACTATATCCACTCTGAAGCTAAGCAATTAGTTGTATTTTGAGCAAACATATATACACCATTACCATTAAAAATCAACCCAGATAACATCAATACTATAATTTTTAGATTGTCAGCAACCAAATAATATATAAAACCAAAATCCATGCATACTATTAATCATTGGGTCATAAAGTATTCATGTTAAAAGATAAAACTTACATTGATTTCCTATGATTTACTATCACAAAACGGCCCGTTGACGCCTTTCTGATGCATCGCTCGAAACTGCTTGACAAGACTAGGCATCACTGCATCTTTCTGATACATGTCCAAAGAATGCTCTAAGTGTGACCTTGATCCACCAGTGTGAATGGAATACACATTGTTTTTGCCTCACCGATTAGCAGCCTTGATGGCACACTTGGCCACCACTTCATCCCTGCTCCAATAGACTTTCCATGCCTTCCACACCTCAGTGCTCAACCAGTCATGACACGTGTTGTCCCTTTTCAATTTTCACAACCAATCTGAATACAGTTTCGATGTGATACGGTCCCAAGCTTCCTTAACAACACCCTCAGAATCTGCATGCCAAGTACAAAGCTTCTGCAAGAAGTAAAAATACAAAAATAAAATAAAATCAAACAATTAACATTCACAATACAATTAATGAAATTTCAGACCTTGAAAATCTTCCAGTAAATATCTTTGATTTCCTTGGGGAGAGTCTTCCATGACGTCCTATCCTTGTGCTGCCTCTGCCTAAATTATTTTGTTATCTTCTTAGTGGGAGAGGACAGAAAACTATAGTTGAAAACAAATAAATATTACATAACGACACACTTCATTTTATATTAAAAATACTAATAAAATATATATGAGTTATTTGGTATACGTACATATGTATATATTTATGTGTATGTGTATCTATGTATCATTTATGTATATATATGTATGTATGAGTGTGTGTATATATATATATATATATATATATATATATATATATATGAGTGTGTATATGTGAAGATACAAAGAGGCAAAATAAGCCAACACTTACGCAGGGAACCTCCCCTCGACATGCACAACCCTAATCCGGAGTTTTTCTTCTGGAAAATCAGCTGGTGGTGGTCTTGGCCTTGCGCGATGTGCAGATCGCGCTGAAGTTGAGCTTGTGCCACGTGACAAAGCTGGACTATCAGGTTGGGCATTTGGCACACGAGACGATCCTGTTGACCGGGCAATGTTTATGTTCTCTTGAGAAAGAGAAGGATTGTGTTAAGAAACGTTCTCTTGCAGCCCATCCTCCGGGAAAGAGAAGTACTGACCAGAATTTGTTTGATTTTTCCTCGGTTCACACCTCTCACGAGAAGTTGCTGATGCGGCTACCGGGAAACGAGCCATCTATAAAATACAGTTGATTAAATTTTAAATACTAACTCACTGCAAACATTTATGATTTCCCATTAACAATATCATCAAAACTTAAAGATTTCTGTTAAATGTAAGCAAAGCAGTAGCGAACAAAATAAACTGCTTTTACAATACTTTTTTTTAGTACAAATAAGTTGAAAATGAGATGGATGATAAGTTATTTACAAGCTTAATTATATTAATTAGTTTGGTAACAAATTCAAATTAGCTAGCCCTAAAACTTTAAAAGAATAGACGAGTTAACAAAACTTTTCCAACAACTTTGCTATAAAAACACTCCGCTAGATACAAAATAAGTTTAAGCAAACTGAGACCAAGCTAATGTAATAATTATTCCAAAAAATAATAGGAATGTTATTCTCATTTACCTAATAAAATTTATGTCAACAAAATCAATACACATTAGAGGACTTTTTTGGTTGGATTAAACAAATAATTTCATTCCAAGGTAAATACAATCAACAAAATTAGACTATAGCACACCACAAGTGCGTGGTTCTACTTCTTATTTTTTTTAAACCGAACAAAGTGTGTTGTAAAGTTCAATTGCAGGATTTCAAAACTTTTTAAAAATGTAATATACGTATTGTTTGGTTTGGATGATTATTTTTAACACCTAGACATGTTGGTTTCAAGTACATATATAAAACAGCTAGACATGCATGAGAGTACTTGTTTGGTTTAGATGATTATTTTTAACACCTAGACATGTTGGTTTCAAAAAGGCGTATCTTTTAAGATTTTAGGTTGAAATTGCGTAATGTTGATAATATTAAAAAAAAAAAAAAACTACCAATTAGGCCAAATAAAACCCCAAACTCAATTAGCCATAATAAATACATGCAATCAAACAGGCATATCAAAAATTGTAGATGCAGAACAACCTCCAAATAAATTTGTCCTAATAGAAACCCAAACTTAATTAACCTTAATAAAACCCAACATGCAAGAATTATTACCGTGTGTGCGTTTGTGTATATATATGAAGTGCATGTTTGTGTGTGTGTGTAAATATAAATAGATATAAATATATATATATATATATATATATCTCCATATATATATATATACAGTGTGTGTGTAAACATGCATATAACAGAGAGAGAGATACTGTGGTGGTGACGTAGAAATTACTCTGGTGATTATGACTTCAAGGGCGGTGGTGAATAGAGAGATAGAGAGTTGTTGTAGAAAGAGAAGAGTGGTCTGTGTTATGCAGTGGATGGGGGGTAAAAACGATGTCATTATTTTCATATGCATTTAATTTTTATAGCAAAACTCTCACTTTTGTTTTATTTGAAATTTTGGTGAAATTTTGGCGAATTTTTGACTTTTGGACGAAATATTTGGGCAGCAACTGATGCTTTGGAAAAAAAACAAAAATTTCAAACATGTTTTATAAATGCGTGGAAACTTGTTTTTTTTACCAAATTTGTAGGAAACTATTTTGCCCATATTAATTTAATTAAATTTATTAAAACTCTTTATAATAATCAATTTTTTATAATTAACAAATTTTTAATTATTCTCTACCTATTGGATTTGTATGGTTTACTTGAAAAATAACCCATTCAGTACAAAATATAACATATTTTAAAAACCAAATTTAAAATATAGTTAGGTTATTAAACATACATTAGACTAAATATCAAATAGCTCCAAATTAACAAATAGTTAAAATATCACACATACATTAAAATCCAAATTTAGTACCATCGATGAAAATACAATTAATAAATAACACATAACAAAATTATAAAAGTGCATCATCTAATACTCCGTATCTTCGGGGATCACCTCGTCATCAAACAAATCATATTCTAGCTCCGATTCTGACTCGCACCCCATAATATGGTCCTCTATTTCTTGGGGAGCCAAGTCTGCATAGTCATTAGGAATAGAAAGACCGCTCGTTAAATTATAATCGTCGTCTATAATGGGTATAAAATGTTGGTCTTCGTCTTGATATGTGATTTTTTCTATTTGACCTTCACTACCCAATAAATGAATGACAGATCTGGCTTTCACTTTACAAACAACCCACCATTCATTTGATTTTTCACCGTTAAAAGTCGGATAAGGCAAGTAACACACTTGAGTCGCTTGCAATGCCAATATAAAATTATTTTACTTTGGATATTTGTCTATGGAGTTTATGCTAACGAGACCATGTTTGTCGGTTTGCATATGAGACGGACTCATGTTAAACCAGTCACAGTTGAACAAAATACTTTTCGTAGAAGATATGTTATACTCCAGCTCAATAACTTTCGCTAGCATTCTGTAATAATCGTTTGCGAGTGATTGATTAGTGTAATCACACGTACCCTTAATGCAAACCCCGTTGTTTGCAGTTTTCCTATTTGACCCATGTTTTTTGATGTGGAATACAAACCCATTTACAAAATATATAGGATATGTTTTCACTTCCTTTAAGAGTCCTTGGCTACCTGTGTAATTATAATAACAATTAATTTAAATGTGAGAAATATATACAATTATATATATGTTTGCATTTAGTGCATGTTATTTATACTTACGTAGTTTTCAAACGAGGGTACAAAATGATTCTCAATGCTTTCTTCGAGCTCAACAGTGTTAGTTGCCCACCCATCTCCATACATTTCATCCTCAAACATGCTGCAAAAAAACATAGTATAGTTTAATAATTACTCTAACAAATAACACATGTGCAAAAATTATTGTCAACACTAAAGTTTACCTTATGTATTTTGTCATCTCCTTGCAATTAGTCAAATTATATCTCCTCGCAGCCTTGTACTCCTTACCATTTAACCATCTCCGTACACATTTATCCATAGGACGACCCGGATGAGTGAATGTAGAAAGATTCCTACGAACATTCTCTATTTCACCGCCATCGTCGTGATGACCAATCTTGCTTCTTTTGGTTTGCAAATTAGGTTCAAAATATATAGAGGAGAAACTAGAAACTTCCTCACTTAAGTATGCGTTGATGATCGATGCCTCCACATAGGACTTGTTTTTGCAGTTCGTTTTAACTTACCAAGAAATCTCTCGCAAGGATACATCCACCTATAATGTACAAGACCCGCAATTCTTGCCTCATAGGCAAGATGGATAGGCAAATGCTCTATCAGGTCAAAAAAACTAGGTGGGAAATACATCTCCAATTGGCATGTTATAATGGGAATTTCTTCTTCGAGTCTCCTCATATCTTCAGTAAGTGACTTATAAATTTTCTCTTCAAGTATACGTCTAAATGCAATCGGTATCAACCTCTGTATAAATACGTGATAATCATGACTTTTCATTCCAAATAGCTTGTTTTTACTCATATCAACACATCGACCCATATTTGAGACACAGCCATCTAGAAATTTAATTTCTTTCACCCAATCACACATGCTTTTCCTTTGCCGTTTCCCAAGAACAAAGTTAGCTCGGTCATAAGACCCTCTATCATTTGTACCCAATTCCGAACGATCACAAATAGTTTTAACATCCAATCGAGACCTGAGGTTATCTTTTGATTTTCCCTTGACATCAAAGACCGTATTAAATATATTCTCAAAACAAATTTTCTCAACATGCATCACATCAAGATTGTGGCGGATGAGATTATGCTATAATAAGGTAAATCCTAGAATATACTATGCTTTTTCCACCCTTGATTACCCACGTCTGTTTTGATTATTGCCTCCTTTGTTGCCTTTTTGTCAACCTCAGTCACCTTTATTCACCCCAACGTATCTATCCATTGTAATATTTGTTCACCGGTATATAAAGGAGGGGTATTATCTTTCACTTGTTTTCCCTTCGTGAAATTTTTCTTGTTTTTACGGTACTTATGGGTTTTTGGTAGAAACTTACGATGGTTATCAAACCAACACATCTTTCGGGCATGCGGCAAATAGAGTGCATTTGTTTCATACATACAATATGGGCATGCTAATCTCCCCTAAGTAACCCATCCAGAGAGCATTGAGTAGGCCGGAAAGTCACTAATTGTCCGCATAAGTGTGGCTCGTAATTTGAAATTACTTTTCAGAGAGAAATCATATGTGTTCACACCCTTAGTGAACAACATCTGTAACTTTACAATAACAGGTTGCATGTATACATCTATCATGTGGCCAGGATCCTTTGGTCCAGAATAAAGCACAGTTAGAAACATGAACTGTTCTTTCATAATCAAACCAGATGGCAAGTTGTAGGGGGGGTAGGATAATAGGCCAACATGAATACTTCTCTCCAAATACTCCAAATGGTGTAAACCCATCAGCCATAAGTCCTAATCTAACATTACGGGGTTCAGATGCAAAACGCGGATATTTTTGATCAAAATGTTTCCAAGCCTGTGAATCAGATGGATGTACCATGATATCAGGGTCGGACTCGTGATCTGCATGCCACCTCATTTTGCTAGCCATAGTTTCTGAAGCATAGAGTCATTATTGAAGTCTTGGTAGAATGGGCAGGTGGTAGATAACTGCTTGTGCTTTACCATTTGCTTCGTATCTCGGTAAACCACATATCTTACAGTCCAACCTATCGATGTCTACCCCCCAATAAATCATACAATGGTCTATACATGCATCTATCTTCTACTCTGGGAGGCCCAAACCATGTATTTTTTTTTGGTTTGGTAAAAGCTACCAGGAAATGAGTTAACCTCAGACAATAGCTCTTTGAATGCCCCGACATACCTATAAAATGATGTTGCGGAAGAATACGTACCTAACTTAACGTTCATCATAAGGGCCATTGCATCAAACATTGAGTGTTTCGAGCCCTCATACAACAGTTTTTCTATAGCCTTCATCATATCATAAAACTCTTGCGCTGCTGGGTTAGGTGGCTCTACGGGATTGATTGGGTACTGAAAAGAAGTCCCTGCAACATTCCTAATCATTGTTTGGAAGGGGTCGACATATGTTGCCTATTCGTAATTGAAACAATACAACCACCATCAAAACCCTACTAAAACTTAGCGATATTGAGATGTATATTTATATAAACTTAATTACATTGTCATCGGTTTTGAGACGGAAAAATAGCAAATATTACTTTCAGAGAATTACTTTTAATATTTGATCACAAAGACTAAAACAGTGTCTTTGACTGCATTATTGCTCCATGGTCTTGATGTAAATCCGTCGCAATATCGAAGCAAAATCTCAACTAATTTGAACCGTGATTACGCACCATAAATGACATGTCAACCGTCTTAATTATTGTTCAACAACTTGGTACTTGCGTTGGTTTAGCGACGATTACTTTATTATTATTTAAACATTTTTGGTATACAACCATTAAAGTAGACATTTACTTGTATAACTTACCGTCTTTCTTATAAGTTCTATAATTTGGATTAATTTTTTTAATTAATTATATGCTTAAAGGGAGTGTTATAATGTTAAAATTGTGTTCTAGTAAGTATTGTGACATTTTCAGTACACCCGAGTTATTGATGTGTCAAGATTACATCACAAATGCCAAACTGTAATGATAAATCCTTAACCTCTAAACACTAAAGCAATTAGTATAGCAAATGAAATGTTGAAATAACTAATTTAATTATTATAAATCAAAAATTTAATGAAAATGAAATTGGAATAATTTCATTCTTATTTCTACAAGTTTGTATAATTCTTTTAAAATGTTCATACGAATTATGTACAAATCAACACGGCTAATTGTGTAAACTATTATCTATTTTGTTTTATCACTTTAATAACAATTTATAACAATGCTCGCTGGCAATAAGGGCATATGCATGAATATTTATCTAACTAGTGTCGTCAAAGTGTTGTGATTAACATCCTTTAATTTTCATAGCAGTTTAATTTTCGTGCCAGCTGTGAACTACTCGTAAACTTAATCCAGTTGGAAAATATCGTTTAAATGTTCCGTCACAATAAAGATTCAAGTCCTTTTTAAATAATAATTTGACTTCACTGATTAAAGATAAAGAAATGTACGAAATAGAGTCTTCTGTAAAAGATTAGCGATGAAATAGAGTCTTCTGGAATTCAACCAAATTGCTAAGTTTCTGTTTAAATGTTGATACGGAATTGGCGACGGAATGACATTGGAATGTAAGAACGTTAGAGGGAGATAGTCTGATTATTTATATATAAAAAACTAAAGTTTTAGCTTCTGATTGGCGATGAAATGGCGACTATAACTACCGTTGAATTGTCAAATATTTTTTCCGTCGCAAGTGAGTAACAGCCTGATATCAATTTGTATAAAATTTCCACGGTCAAAATTATGACTTTTGGGATATTAAAGTTTGTATCCAAGTCGTCACAAATTTGTTACTACTCTTAACAGAGCAATTGTCGTCGCATTTTAGTGTTAGTGTAATTGCAAGATTTGAAACGAAACTTTTAGTCGCAACCGTCCGTTACTATCCGTGCCTTTTCTAGTAGTGAATGTCATGCTGTTTTTCACATTAACAGTATCCAAATCCTTCTTTGTAAATTACGTTGGATATATATCTAAGAAAATACACGATTTTAAAAGAACCATCTCGATCGAACACACTATTCTACTGATTTTTATACAAAAAAGTGTCAAAATCTGGTTTTGTAATAAATTAGGTTTGACAAATTTCTAAAAAGTACACGATTTCAATAGAAATATGCCGCCGCAACCACATAAGGTGCCAGAGGTGATAGAAGGTGGCCAGGTTGGTCATATCACTCTAGTACACCGACAGAGGAGGAGAGTTAGAGAGACGGGATCCTCTCTCACCACTAGTGGAACAACATTGATCAGATCATATCACCATCGCCGGAGCTCGCCGACAGAGCAGTCCCTCTTTTGACACCTGCAATAAATCGACTAAGATTCAAACTAAAAAAGACCCAAAATAGCAATAACACAATCTTTTTTGGTGCAATTTTCTGTGTTGATATAGTTGATAGAAGAAACAGTACAATAACAAAGTACTAGATAAAAATACAGGGATTGAAGAACTTATAATCTAAATGAAACTACAGAATTTAAATGATAAAAGCTTCATATTTCTCTCCTCCCCTGATCATGAGCTCCTTGATCTGATACTTATACTACTACTTAGATAAGTGCTTTCTTGAAATTCCAAATAGACCCACAAACTTATATTGTTTGAACTTTAAACCCCTTTGTTCTTAATTGTCCGTAATATCTTCTTCATTAACTTCACTCATCATCCGTCTCCTTTTCTCTCTTTTGTCCTCTGTCCGGACTCATTACATTCCACACCGCTTGAAACACACCTTGCCCTCAAGGTGTGGTCAAAAACTTGAGGCAACGGTTTTTTCACAATTTGAAGCTCCAAATGCTGGTTTATGAATTCTAGTAGAACATTGATTTCCAGATTTTCTTGTTGTTCAGGAATATGAGGCATCGCTTTAGCATATGATGTTATTCTTTTATTCTCACCCGGATCAAAATGGTATAAATACTTTGATACACCTTTTCTTATCATCATAATTCCATTATATATTTCGGCACGTTGGTGCACAACTTGACTCAGTGGTTCCTGCGCAGTTTGGTCAAATACTAACATGAACCTAATCCACAGTTCTGGATTTTGAACTTTCAAATTCTGCTCGAAGTTTGGAAAAACACAACAATGACTTTTCTTTTCTTTCCCTGATTGCTTTTCCATCTATTCATTCTCATAAATCTCGCGATAACCATAAGGAGATACAATCGGTACTTGAGCAATCAAACTATGAGCATCTTCATATGTTTGTTCCCGGTATTTTGATTTACAAAACCCCTTCTCATAGGCCTTCTGAAATTCACTTTGAACCATGGGAGCCATTACATCAGTTGCGAATCGGGTCATCGGATGAGCTGTAACAAGCAAGGAAGCAATGGTTTTGGACACGTGATCTGGTACAGTAGCACGGCTTCTCAATTCACTGGATCCCAATTTTTCTAAAATGGCAAGATGTGCAAGGCTTTCTGTTTTTGTGATATTCTCGAAAAACAACCAAATTGCATGAGTAATATCATGTTTCCGATTCTTGTACAGAGGTGCAAGTGACTGAGATTCAACCATTATCTTCTATTTCCCGTCATTTACATAGTCTAACTTATCCTCAAAAGGGAGAATAAAAGCTGGTCTCAATCCATGTAACAAACAAAGTAATTTAGCAGATTTTCATGGCTTGAAAGCTTTTGAAGTATCACTGATAATCCCCACCTTTGCTGGCATGGTAAGACTCCTTTTCGAAACAATTAAATTGATATATTCTTCACCACATCCTTCATTCATCATCTTAGTTGCTGAGTCTGTGGTGATGGACTCCTCTTCTTCACAAGCATCATTTTCTTCCTTTTGTAAGTTCCAAATTCCTCTAATAATGGTCTCCATTTTCTCCCCATAATCCTTAAAAATGGCATTTATATCCTTTCTTCCCTTTTCAAAATTTTCTTCCAGTTTTGTTTGCTCTTTAAATATATTATCCCAATTCGTTTGCTCCATGTTCTGGTGTTGTATGCATGGAAGTGGTTGGTAAACCCTTTGATGGTCTTCACATGGCGGTCCTTCTGATTGGGGTGTGTATGTAGGAGATGGGTAGTTAGTTGTATGAGATGGTAAGAAGTCGATATGTTTCTCTTCTGTCACAGGTAAATGGTGCAGGTACTGAGCATATTTTGGAGAAAACATTGGTTTATACATTTGAGGGTTTTGCAATGTTTGCGAGGGTGGGTGTATGTGTGAGTTGCAGGGAGAAAACTGTTGTGGATATGAATGAGAAACGTGTCGTGGCTGTATCTGGTGCGAAGGCATGTTTTGCGGTGGCTGTGGAGACGGAAATTGGCCAAAACAAGGCACATATGGGTATGATGAATAAGATGGCAATGCATTGCTTGATGTTATTTGGTGTGGTTGATCATGGTGGTTTGGTATAGGGGCCATAGATATGTAGTTTGTAAGTGGGTCGAAAGTGGGTGGAGATTGGTAGTCTCGGTATGGCGGTGAAAGAGGTTGAACGTAAGTAAAATCATTCATGAAAGGAGATGAATGTTGACGATATTACTCTTGTGGGTTCTCATTCTGGTAATTATTGCTAGCTTGGTAACCTTAGTTGCTCGACAGTGTCAGATATGGTCGAGAATAGTGTGAACTTGTGACTCATACCGCCTCCAACCTTCGAACACTTGATTCTGGTTTGTTTCCCATCTCTCAAATTCCCTTATCTGATTTTCCCTTAACTGGTTTTCAAATATTTGTTGTTGCATTTGTGGCTGCGGAATTTCATCTAACACTTGGCGGTCCAAGTTTTGCCCATAACAGATACTATTTTTTTCAAACTGATCTTCCCAATTTGAATACGACATAACTAACTTAAATAGAGCGAAAGAGTGAATAAAAGCAGAATCGATGCTCTGGTACCAGTTGTAATGAATCGACTAAGATTCAAACTAAAAAAGACCCAAAATAGCAATAACACAATCTTTTTTGGTGCAATTTTCTGTGTTGATATAGTTGATAGGAGAATCAGTACAATAACAAAGTAATAGATAAAAATGCAGGGATTGAAGAACTTATAATCTAAATGAAACTACAGAATTTAAATGATAAAAGCTTCGTATTTCTCTCCTCCCCTTTTCATGAGCTCCTTGATCTGATACTTATACTATTACTTAGATAAGTGCTTTCTTGAAATTCCAAATAGACCCACAAATTTATATTGTTTGAACTTTAAACCCCTTTGTTCTTAATTGTCCGTAATGTCTTCTTCATTAACTTCACTCATCATCCTTCTCCTTTTTTCTCTTTTGTCTTCTATCCGGACTCATTACAACACCCCTACCATTTTTGGTCCAATACCGGACCAGTGAGGTTGCTACCTGTTAAGTATAAAAATTGTCTCCCAGTAGATCCAATTTGTCGCTAAGTATATATTAAAAGTTCAGATATGTGGATATTATTAATGCCATACTTTCAAACTCTAGAGTCCTCGTTTGTTTGTTGTACTATTTTTGAGATTGGATTGGATAAGAAATGAAAAAGGACTAAATTTTTGGAATGGTATTTTTAGTGCCGTGTTTGTTTTGCATGAGATTATGTGTACGTTGGTCCTTATGGAGATAAACCTCGAAGAGGGGTGGGGGGGGGGGGGGTGGGGTGTTTAGTTTATAAAAAAACTTTTCTTTGAAGCCCCGACCTAGATTGTTTACAAAAGTAACTACTCTAAACTTAAGTAGTACAACTATACTATTTATATTTATACTAAAGCAGTTAGATAGATTAGCGACGTAAATATGTAACAAGGATGAAGAGATCTAGACGTTTGCTTTGTTTTCAGGTCTCTTTTGCACAAGACATGTCTCGAGCAATACAAACAAGACAATATATACGATTATGTAAATATACTAGGAAGTAAATAATGGTAAGTAAATGACACAATGAGTAATTCTTCTTCGCATCAATGAAACACTACATGCAGTCTGCAAGTCCAATCGGATTTTGAGATTTTCATTAACTTTTCCTTGAATGGCAGCATACCCATGACAACTTATTTTCTTTAAAAGAATAGATACCCTTCACAAATTTTTTTTTTTTAGGGAAAGCAAACAATTGTCACTACAAGAAAATACACTTTTGTCATTCATTTTTTATTGCCAAAAACAATCGGTAACTAATTTTTTTTCGTTGCGAGCTCCTTGCGGAACCATCGTCCTCAAAAGTCTTTGGAAACCAAATTAAAAATTGAAGCTAAAACTTAATTTTTGACAACAACAAACTTTGTTGTTGATTAGCATTTTTTTGTTGTAAATACTAACCTTCGTTTGTTATTAATGACCTCAAATTAGCTGTCAATTCTAAACTTGTTCGTGGAAAATAATCACTTTTTTCATTGGCACCGATAAAAAAAAATTGTTGCCAATCTCAAATTTTAGTTTGAGTAGAATTAATTTATTTGTTACAGTCCAAATATTTTTTTCGTTGCAAATGTAATTCAATTTTATATATTTAAATTCAATTGTATTATTATTATATACTCATGCACATGTCCTTCTTTCTTTATATCTCCTCAATTCAAACTCATGTTTGATGCTTCGAGTTTTGTTTTGAAGTATCTAGATATGATGCATGATCGTTTCTAATACCTGCAATTAATTACATGTTAGTATATAAAAAAGGGTTAGAAATTTCCAAAAGAGCATATATTTTGGGAGTGTGGATAAAATAACAAAGAATATATAAGTAAATAAAAACAAGTGAAAGTGAACTAAAACTTAGAATCTTGAAATACATACCAATTATTTTAGGCATGAATTCAGAAGTACCATCCGTTAGTTTTTACTGTATCAAAAAGCAATAATATAAATGACAAGGACCGAAACAGAAATAAACAATTTTATTTAACTTTGAAAAGGAATATAACTCGATTACAAATTCCTGACTCGTACTGAATTTAAATTGCAATAATAAAATTTCAGACATATTTAATATAACTTATTAATCTGCTGGATTGATTTGTAATTGTACAGAACTATCAGACAGAATAGTATAAAAACTATACTGCTGGACTGTTTGTCAACTAAAAGAAACTGGCAAACAGAATAGTATGATTACTAAAATGTTGGACTGTTTCTGTAAATAAAAAAAATTACAGAACTGAAATATAAATTACAGAATTGAAATTACATAATGGAAAAGTACTGAAATTAAATTACAGAACAGAAAGGACTGGAAAGTAAATACAGAAAAGTAAACAATACTGGAAAATTAAATTACAGAATGTAGACATAATAGGTTAACAACTACATGGGTTGGACTTGTATATATATTGAAAAATTAACTCTTAATTCTCCAATATGTGATAAGGCTCAAAGGTTTTTCCCTTCTTCCTTATATTTTCCAGCATTAAGGTTTTTCCTTCTTTCGAGAACCAAACTTTGAAGCCGATTAGTATTCACACCCATTCTCCAAATATGTCATGTGATATACTGTTATGAAGCTCGTCACACGAGCTACTCAAACGCTTTGAGTACGGCATCAACAACTTAGAGTTGTCACATGTAATATTGACTCAAAGTTGGTCCTGTGACCATTCAGAACCCCCATGTACAATACATGTTTTCCAACAATCCCCCACATGAATGCAATTGGCTGAAAAATAAAAATTCCCCTAAATGCATACGAGAAAACCACAAGAGTTCACTGCATAAGGACAAGTAACGCGTGCCTTGAACCTGCCATAGTGATGTAAAATCTGATATGCTACTATTGGGTAGCCTTAAAGCCTTGAACATTTAGCGTTTGTGCATACCAGGGTAATACTCACACAGTGTCCTCTCTACACCACTTACTAAGCCCTTTAGTTGTTGTCCATATTTGGCCCTGGACTGCCTTAGCAAAATTCAACCGAGAGCTCTAATGATTTAGCCCATGACTCATCACATAGTATCGGCCATACACACTCGTCATAGGTGATTTCAAGTTAAAGGTGTCCTGACTCACCCCTCTCAACCTTCGAGATCCTTGTTTTCATTAAGAGCTTCATGCTCACCCTTTAAATGGTCTAGGTATATCACTCTTTCATCCTAGAAATGGGCTAGGAACCTAGGTTTTAGAGTGTTTTGTTCGGTCATCCCCACAGTTTGGTTTTCCCGTTGAACCTGATGTTGGACAATCCAGTTCGGGTTGGGTAGCCTCTGAGGGGGTTTCCAATTTGATGGGCTTCAACCCCATTCCCCTCGATGAGACTTCAACTCCTACCTGAGTCAAGCCTTTTGTTAATGGATCCGCAATATTATCCTTAGATCTCACAAAATCTAGGGACACCACATCCTTAGCTAACAATTCTCTTACGGATTTATCTCTCCGACGAATGTGTCGGAACTTTCCATTATACATGTGATCCTGTGCCCGTCCAATAGCTGACGTCAACTATCGCAGTGCATGCTTATTGCCGGAATAGGTTTCGGCCATATTGGAATTCCTTCCAGAAAGCTTCTCAACCAATCAGCCTCTTTAGTCGCTAGATTCAAAGCTATGAACTCAGATTCCATAGTTGATCTAGCTATGCATGTCTGTTTGGATGATCTCCATGAAACAGCCGCTCCTCCCAGTACAAACACATGTCCACTCGTGGACTTTGTACTGTTGGAATCCGAGATCCAGTTGGCATCAAAATACCCTTCCAGCACAGCTGGATATCTGGTATAATGCAACACTCGGTCGGTAGTAAATCTCATATATCTGAGAAGTCTCATGATGGCCTTCCGATGCTCCCCATTGAGATTATTGGTATACCTACTCAGCCTATTTACTAAGTTGGCTATGTCCGGTCTAGTGCAGTTCATGACATACATAAGACTGCCTATTATCCGAGAATATTTCAATTGTCTCACACTCTCCCCAAAGTTCTTCTTTAGGTTGGTTGAGATCTCTATTGGAGTTCTGGATGTAGCCCTACTATAATTGTCAAATTTATCAAGCATCTGCTTGACAAAATGAGTTTGAGATAGCGCATATCTGTCTGATGTCTTGATAATTTTCATACCAAGTATTACATCAGCGACACCCAAATCTTTCATCTCGAACTTTTGTGACAACATTTTCTTAGTAGAGTTGATGTTATCAATACTCCCTATTATAATCATGTCATCTACGTAAAGACAGACTACCACATAATCCTTTTCAATCCCTTTTACATAAACACATTTGTCACACTCGTTGATACGGAAACCGTTGGATAGCATCACTCTATCAAATTTCTCGTGCCATTGTTTAGGTGCTTGTTTAAGTCCATATAAGGACTTCACAAGTTTACACACCTTATGATCTTTACCTGGAACCACAAACCCTTCGGGTTGTTCCATGTAAATTTCGTCTTCCAATTCCCCATTCAAGAACGTCGTTTTCACATCCATCTGTTTTCCAGATTGAACAGTGCCGAGAGTGGAATGACAATCCGGATTGACGTTTTCCTGGAGACAGGAGCATATGTGTCGAAATAGTCGACACCTTCGGTTTGTCTAAAACCTTTCACTACAAGCCTCGCCTTGTATTTTTCGATCGTTCCATCGACCTTTCTCTTCCTCTTGAAGATCCACTTATGGCCTAGTGGCTTACACCCGAGTGGAAGATCCACTAGTTCCCAAGTGTGATTTTGTATTATCGATTCAACCTCATTGTTGATCGCTTCCTCCCAATATTGGGCTTCCGAGGATGACATTGCTTGTTTGAATGTCGCCGGTTCGCCTTCTATCATGAATGTTACAAAATTTGGATCGAAGGAAGTTTCCTTCCTCACCTTTTTACTTCGTCGAGGCTCTTCTTCTTCTTCCTCCATCGGTTCACATGCCCCCCACATTTTCCTCACTATTTGACTCCTCAGTTTCTACAGTTCTGGAAGACTTACGGGGAAAGATATCCTCGAAGAAAGAAGCTTCTCAAGCTTCGATGATCGTATCTACATGCCCTTCGGGATTATCCGACTTGTGCATAAGAAAACAACAAGCACTACTATTGTGTGCATATCCTATGAACACACAGTCTAGCATCTTTGGCCCAATTCTCATTCTTTTCGGAAGCGAGACTAGGACCTTCGCAAGACAACCCCAAACCCTTAAGATTTTATAGCTCGGCCAATAGCCTTTCCATAATTCATAAGATGGTTTATCACGCTTCTTATGCGGTAGCTTGTTCAACACATAATTGGTGGAAAGTTGCGCTTCCCCCCACATGTTCTGGGGTAACCCATAACTTAATAACATAGCATTCATCATTGCCTTGAGCGTTCTATTTTTACGCTCGGCAACCCCATTCTGCTCCGGAGAGTATAGGGCTATGGTTTGATGTATAATGCCACTTTCTGCACATATCTGTGCAAACGGTGCCTCGTATTCACCGCCTCTATCACTTCTCAATATTTTAATCTGTTTATTGAGTGGATTTTCTACTTCAGTCTTATAAAGAGTGAATTTCTCTACCGCTTCGTCTTTACTTCTCATTAAGTAAACATAGCAGTATCTAGTACAGGCATCTATAAACGTGATGAAATACTTTTTCCCTCCTCACGTTTGTATAAACTTTAAGTCGCATACATCCGTGTGTATTAGACCGAGAGGTTCAGTACTTCGTTCAATATGTTAAAATGAAGACTTAGTTAATTTTGCCTTAACACAAACCTCACATTTATGTTGTTTATTAAAGACAAAACTTGGTAGTAGATTTAGTGATATTAATTTCTTCATCGAATTAGAATTCACATGACCTAATCTACCATGCCATAAATTAAATGAATCACAAGAATAAGCAAAAGAAGTTTTATTAGCCACTTGGGCAACATTCATTATTACATCATTCTTGGTATTGGCCTTGGCCTTAGCTCTCCCACTAGCAGACTCGACTTTAGAAGTCGGAGTTCCAACATTTAATTTAAACATACCGTTGGTCATATAGCCACGGCCTACATACATTCCATTTAAGGTGATTACAATTTTAGCGGATTCAAATACAAGTTTAACCCCTTTGTTCACCGTCAATGAGTCGGAGACTAGATTCTTACGAATTTCCGGCACATAGAGCACGCCTGTTAGTGTCAACTCCTTTCCCGACTTCATCCTTAGCATTACGGTTTATTTTCCTTCCACCTTGGAAGTAGCCGAGTTTCCCATGAAATATCTCTCATTGTCCACGGCCGTATAGGTCTTGAACATCTATTTGCTGGCGCATATGTGACTTATAGCGTCGGTATCCATCCACCACTCCTTTGGGTTGCTCGCCATAAGGTTCACCTCAGAGACCACATCACTCAGGTGCATGTAGTCTTGTCCAGCATCATCTCCTCCCTCATCCACATTTGCCTGAGCAGGTGCCCTCTTCCTCCATTTGCCGAAACCGTCTGCACGTCCTCATCGTCCTTGCTTAGGACGGGTGCAGACTCCTTTAGAAACCGGGTCAGGTTAAGGGAAGTTAAATAAAACAACATTTTTTGCTGCCAACGTTTGAAGTTGTTGCCCCTAAAATTTTCCGGCTTCTCTAAATGAGAGGCTGGCAAAACGGGCACAGCCGGAGCCTAGGGATGGCAATTGGGCCGGGTTTCTCGAAACCCGACCCGACCTGACCCAACCCGCACACCAATCCGCACATAACCCGACCCGACCCGACCCGTTTATACTCGACCCGACCCGTTTGACCCGGAATTTTTTTGATAAGCTAAATAAGTGCAACCCATTATTAAGCATCTAACAATAACCACTTAACTAGATTAGAAAAACCTAAAAATCTTATTTTTTTCAAAATTTTCATATTTACCTGGTAAAAATTTATAATAATCTAAATTATTCTTTACAACAATACCCAAAAAAATAAAAGGAAAAAAACTGACAAAAAAAGGAAAATAACAAGCTAAAATAAAATAAGGATATATATATATATATAGAGAGAGAGAGAGAAACCTAGTACACAAGAGACATGGCTAATTAATTTGGTGAATGAGTCCATTTTAATATTTTATCGTTGATAATTAGCTTTCTCTCATCTTTTCATCACTAGTCACATATGTTTTATACAGTGTATCTATGCGTGTATATATGTGTGTATCTATATATGTTAGAGAGAGAGATGTGTCATGTGTGTGTGTTGGGTTGTGTTTTATTATTCACTATATTTCAACTTGCACAAAAGTGTAAAATAACTCAATCCAACCCGGCCCAAATAAAAAGAAAAGTCCTTTCTTTTCGAATTTAGTAAAACCAAAAATACTATCGTTTAAGATTGTTGGTTTTTACTGTATCGAAAAGCAATAATATAAACGACAAGGACTGAAATGGAAATAAACAATTTTATTTCACTTTGAAAAGGAATATAACTCGATTACAAATTCCTGACTCGTACTGAATTTAAATTGCAATTAAGCGGACAGGCTTAGAGATAATACGTTTATTAAATAAGAAATCAGTCAGTGATTTAATTTAATAAATGAGCATCTGATTAATTTTTACGTGGGGAGATAATAAACATGTTTGACAATTGAAACAAATTAGATATTCGGATTATGGTAGAGAGATCAGTCGTGATCTTTAGTGGAATAAATCACGATTTAAATTGATTGTGTATATCTCGGGTTTTAGGGAGATATGATAGCACGAAATATTTTTAAGGAGCTCTATCCTAATCAGCCTACAAGTCCATATTATAGCCTACATATAGCACGCCCCTTTTCTTGGCAAAAGATAAGTTTTTCATAACTATATTTTTGAGATGCCTAGAAAGAGAAAGAGCCCACCCTCTTTCAAGGAACAAGGTGCTAGTTCAGAAATAAGGTAGAAGAGTTGAGGCGAATCTGTTCCATCACAGCCGCCATCTGTTCCCTTCTGTTATTCTGTATGATCTAAACCTATATGGTAAAACAGGATTTACTTTGATAATATACATACATACTAAAACTAAGAATCTGGGCACATTTTGTTTCCGTTGTGCAAACTGATATTCTATAAATAGTAGAGTCGTCTTAATAAACCTTCAAAAATCTTTCGCAAGGCTTTTCCAGTTAGACAAAATGGTTTTGTCAAGTTGTACATCGACATTCTCGTGGGTATCAGACACACCCAAAAAATCATTATAAAGTCATAATGATTGTTTAAGTATAAGTTCCAAAATTTTGGGCAACCCCGTCAAAGAAATACTCATTTCTCACCTTCCAAATCTCCCAACACATTCAAAACGAATTCAATGACATTGTTTAAGGCGTGCTTAAGTGTAATCTCGTTAAACCATTCCCCGAGTGATTTAATTGTATTCGACTTGACGAGTAAATTAAAAGCACTCGCAAACCAATCAACTCTAGTCCAGACACAACAATATTGTATGTTCAACTGCTTTGATATGTGAATGTTATAAAGAACAATCATGAGATTCTCCGCATTTTCTCCTCAATAGATTCTCTTTTGTGGCTAACAATTTGATTTAGCTTTTCGGAAAAAATGTCGAATCCTAGGGGCAATTTTAGCATTCCATTCTAGGTTGTAATTGAAAGTGTATGCCCGTCAAGACAATCGGTTCAACCCGATTGGGCATAACTTATGTAAATATTAGGAAATTAAAAATTATAAATAAACGGCAGTTTCGTATTTATCATGTTTATTTATGTTGGAATCAATATTTTATGCTTCGACATGTCATGATAAAGTCCTGTATATTTATGTTGTACACTTAAAGGACATGATTAGATCATGGCAGGTGAGATGCTGAGTGCTTAAAGCTTGTTTATACAAATGATCATAGTCATAGGATTATCAAGAATGGACATTGATAATCCGGATAGACTATCACACAAGTCATTTCTTGATGGGATCACGGTGATGGATCTCACACCATTGTCGTTGACAAAATGATTATGTGGATGCTTAGTAGAGACTAAAGCATTGAACGTGACACCAAGATAATCTCAATGGTATTGATACTAACCGTTAATGAGAATTTATCTTGTAACTATAGTACATGTGTTCCTTAGACTTGAGGATATCATATACTTGCATGTCGGGTCCCGTACTTTGATACTATTCCTAAATCCCTATACATGGTTATACTAGGTAGTCATTGGGTATGTAATCTTACATGTAGAGTCAATGGATAGGCCAAGATAGAATCTATCACCAAGTATCAGGGTTGTGTTATATAAATCATACTCTTTATCAAACAGAAATCTAAGCTTAGTGGTATGCCATGAAAGTGAGATTTTCTATAAGGCCAGTGTCACGTTTGATTGAAAGGTATGACAATTCATATGATTTGTCTAGTAGGGTTTGACAGTTAACCATACCCTAGGACATTTCGGAATTGGCACGATGGAAAGAACTAGCTTGTACACAATTACAGTTACTACATGTTACTTTAAAAGATATTACCTTCTCATCATACGGGAGGACCATGATGTTGTGCTAGCAGATGCACTTGGTTCAGTAGGTTTAAATTAATCAATCAAACGGTCAATTAAGTTAACTATTTAATTCAAAAGAGTTTGAATTAAATGAATATAAATTGGAATTATATAAATCATAAAGTATTACGAAATTACTATTTTTACTAGCAAAAAGTGACATTAGTTTAATCAAAGTTATTTATGTATATTAGAATTATTTCGTGTCGACGAAATTTATCAACCGGCGCATTTGTATTAAGTTTACACTAATGTAGTAGTGTGACATGTTACTAGTCTATATTTTTGATAGATATATTATGTAGTTGACATGTGTATTATGTGCATGTATGACGTGTCATACGATAAGTCGCAAATTGACAAGTGTTAACACATGTGTCATGCTATAAGGAATAACATGACAAGTGTTAGTACATGTGTCATGTGTTGAAAAATACACATGACAAAGGGTCATGTGTTGATAGATACACATGATAAGTGTTAGTACATGTTGAAAGATACACATGATAAGTGTTAGGACACATGTTATTCATGAATAAGAAGTTACAAGCTTAATGACAAGTGTTATGCCACTTGTCATTTATCTAGGGTACTTGGTGCACTATAAAAAGGTGTAACTTTTTCATGAAAAACACAAAAAAGTAAGAGTGTTGTTTCGGTAAACGAGACGTGTGGATCACAGTTAGAGGCCGAGGAACTATGTGCCTAGATCTTCGGGTTTAGTCTAAGGTTCAACTGAAAGCAAACTCTACCCACCATCCGTTTTTCGGAATCTTGTCCATTAATATTATTATTGTTTTGTCGTATATCGTAGATTGATTCTCGGGTTTTCGGTAAACACAAAGTTTATTTCCTATTGCACTCGATCTGTTCGTTACCGGAGACCAGCAATAATCACACGCAATAAACAAGGAATTAATTTTATGACCAAAAAAGTGCTTGAATGTTTAGTCAAACGTATTAAAATTTAACTATTTATGAAGATTTTTACCACTTCTTTCAAATTTTATTAATTGTGATCAATAGCTTGTTAGAAATATACTAAAAGACATTCTTGGTTTTGCATTTATATTTGACAATGTTTTGAATTGATCTATTTAATGAGAATAATATAAGCAATTTTTATTTATCATTATAGTTTGAATGACTAAATAAATGTCCATTATTCTATTTAGTAGATGGTCTAGTGTTTAAAGTATAGATTACACACGAAAGATTAGACTGTCGGTTCTAATGAAATATAAGTTATGTTTACAACTTTGGATGGAAATGCACAAACTATCAGTAGCGTTGTAATATGTGGTTTTAGTAGGTCTGTCTTCACTACAGGGAACAGATAAATTTCAACTCCATTTACTAGTGCACTTTGTGTGTATTAAACATGACTTATACGAAAAAATCATTTGGTGACTGACTAGACAAAATGATTTATAACTTGTGGTCATGGTTATTGTTTATACCCTTAATTCCTATGGATGTGTTTCTCATTTTGATGCATACATGGTGAGATTCGTCACGAGTCAATAAACATAATGAGTTGGATGGCAGCATTATTCGTATCAGTGTTTATTAGTAATAAAAGAAATCCACGTCCTGTAAGGGATTGATGATACTCCCATGAGGAATATTATATTTTTTGTGCATGTAAACCCTGCAGGTCGATTTATAATCTGACACGACAAATAAGTTAAGCGGACAGACTTAGGGATAATATGTTTATTAAATAAGAAATCAGTTTGTGATTTAATTTAATAAATGAGTAACTGATTAATCTTTACGTGGGGAGATAATAAACATGTTTGACAATTGGAACGAATTAAATATTCGGATTATGGTAGAGAGATCAGTCGTGATCTTTAGTGGAATAAATCACGATTTAAATTGATTGTGTATATCTCGGGTTTTAAGGAGATATGATAGCACGAAATCATTTTAAGGAGCTCTATGCTAATGAGCTTACAAGTCCCTAACTTATCCTACATATACCACACCCTCTTTTCTTGGCAAGGATAAGTTTTTCATAACTATATTTTCAAAATTGTCTAGAGAGAGAAAGAGCCCACCCTCTTTCAAGTAGTAAGGTGATATGTCAGGAATAAAGTAGAAGAATTGAGGCGATCAGTTCCATATCATAGCCGCCATCTATTTCCTTCTGTTATTCGGTATGATCTAAACCTATACGGTAAAACATGATTATTTTTGATAATATTCGTACATACTAAACCTAAGAATATGGGCACGTTTTTTCCGCTGTGCAAACTGATTTTCTATCAATTGTTATGGAATAGATGGTAGGTTTGCTAACTCTATATTACATATAAGAGTCCATCTGGTTGTCATGATCATATGTGTTTATATGAATGTTTTGATAAATATATAATATGCATATGGTTTCTTCGTTTGGAGGCATGCAAGTTTTTTCTGTTTAAAGATACATGTGTTTCTCCAAGGTGTAAAGGAGTCATGTGTTTTCCTTTTTTATTTTATGATGTAGTAGGGTTGTAATTTTTTTTTTTTTTAATTTGTATAAGTTGTATCATGTAAGTATAAGAAGAATGATTTTATTGCAATAGCAATTTTGTGATTTGTTGAACCCATTGTCAGGAGGACTAGATATGGACAGATAAAAATTTTTACACAAAAATTTGCATGCAATATGGTTCATGTTTTTATTTTTGTATGAGCTGTATCATATCATGTCGATCCGCGTCATAGGAAATATTTGGAGTCATGGAAGCAATAAAAGATTTGGTGAAGATTCTCGAAGATCTTCTTGATCATGATAACTAGATTTATATTTGTGTTTATCTTTATTGATTGCATGTTTAAATATATTGTTTTTATCTTGCATGATCATATCTTGTATATATATTAAATATTTATGTTGTCATGTATGTTAGGGGAGAACATGGTAGTAGATATTTATATGATTGATATGCTATTCAATGGTAATTTATACATAGTAACTAGAAAATAAAATGGATTTTATTTATTATTCATGTATATGGTAATTGCTAGAATTGAATAAGATACATATCAAAATTAGTAAAACCCTCAGGGAGATGTTTGGAAACCAAAGTTGTGCCGCATGGCAGACAGCGATGAAGGAACTCATGAACACAACTATGGCTGAAGGCACCCCAGTACAAGTTTATGTTCTTAAAATGATTAATCTCCTTAATGAACTAGATATCCTAGGAGCTGAAATTGACGGGGATACTCATGTTGATCTCATACTCCAGTAAATGTCAGATTCTTTTAAGCCGTTTTTCCTGAACTATAACATGAATAATCTTTATTATACAGTGGCACAAATCCTTAAAGAATTGCTAGCAACTGGGGGGCTTATCAAGAAGCATGTTGTTGCGTACGCTGGTGAAAAAGTTTTTTCTTCTAAACCGAAAGGTAAGAAGAAGCAGAAAAAGGTTCAGAAAGTTATTGTACCTCAACAGAGACATGTCAGTGTGGTAAAAAAGCTCAAGGGAAAGTGTTTCAAATGCAATCAGACTGGGATTTAGAAATCACAGTGTCCTAAGAAACAAAGTAAGTCTTATTCACTTGGGATTGAAATGTGTTTAGCGATGTTATCTGACACCTTTTGGTGTTAATACGGGAGCCACTAATCATATTTGCAATTCATTGCAGACATTTCAGGCAACCATGCAGCTTAGTGATGGGGAGATTTGCGTATTTCTTAGAGATGGCACGAGAGTGCTGATAGTTGCAGGTGGATGCATTAGTATTTATTTCATAGTAATAAGGTTTTAATTTTGAAAGACTTTCTTTATGTGCCTTCGATTAGAAGGAATTTGATTTCTGTTTCTATTCTTGTTAAATACGGATATTCAATTATTATTAAAATGGATAAACTTGTTATCTGTTCTGGTACATTGGTGAATGGTTTATTTATTATTAATGATTGCTTAACTACTATGCAACTAAGTGAATCTAATAACATTATTAATCATAAACCATATAAGAGGAAAAGTCATTCGGAAATGAATGAAACGTATCTTTGTCATTTGCGCTTAGGTAATATTAATCTAAATCGAATTACAAGGCTGGTTAAAGATGGGTCTTTAGGCTCATTGGAAGTAGAGGCACTTTCAGTATGTGAATCGTGTTTAGAAGGTAAGATGACAAAGCGGCCGTTTTCGGCCAAAGGCAATAGGGCTATTGAAACGTTAGAATTAATTCATTTTGATTTGTGTGGGCCCTTGAATATCCAAGCTAAAGGAGGTTATGAGTATTTTTTCACATTTATTGACGATTATTCTAGATATGGGTACATTTATTTGATGCGCCGCAAGTCTGAATGCTTTGAGAAATTCAAGACATTTAAGGCAGAAGTGGAGAAACGCCATGGAAAATGTATCAAGACACTACAATCTGATCGTGGTGGAGAATACCTCTTTGGAGAATTCTTGGAATAGTTATCAGTGGAAGGTATCACCTCTCGGTTGTCTACACCTGGTATGCCATAACAAAATGGTGTAGCAGAGAGGAGAAATAGAACTCTTATGGATATGGTTAGATCAATGATGAGTTACTCGGATTTACCATATTTATTTTGGGGACATGAATTAAAAATGGCTGCATATGTTATTAACTTGGTACCTTCAAAGTCGGTACCAACTACACCCATAGAATTGTGTACTGAGCATAAGCCTAGTCTAAGAATATTCGAGTGTGGGGTAGCCCGGCACATGTGCTTAAGGTAAAGACTGACAAGTTAGAGTCAGGAACAGATGTTTATTTATTTGTTGGGTATCTTAAAGGAACGAAAGGTGGTTTATTCTATTGTCCTAAGGATCAGAAGGTCATGGTTAGCACTAATGGCCAATTCTTAGAAGTGGACTTTATTATGAACCACAAACCAAGAAGTAGGATTTTTTTAGAGGAGATGAGAGGGAACTTGCAAGAAAAGATTTATGAGTTGCCCACAGAACAAGAAATGGTACAAGACATAGAGCCAGTACCATTTGATAATGCTAGTATACCTTGTATTAGTGGGAGGACTATAAACCCTTGGGTAAAATACACACTATTGGAAGAATCTTTCGAGAGGATCCTGGAAGGGTTGGATACTGAACCAGTTAACTACAAAGATTCACTTCAGGACAAAAATGCAGAACTCTGGCAAAAGGCAATGAATTCTGAGATGGGGTCTATGTACTCTAATCAAGTATGAGAGCTTGTAGAACCACCCGAGGGGATAAAACCCATCGGATGCAAGTGGATCCATAAGATAAAGAGAGGATCAGACGATAAGGTGGAAACCTTTAAAGCAAGGCTTGTTGTGAAAGGGTTTACTCAGAAAGAAGAGACCGATTATGAGGAAACCTTCTCTCCGGTAGCCATGCAAAAGTCTATCCGGATTCTCTTGTCCATTGTGGCTCATTTCGATTATGAAATTTGGCAAATGGATATAAAGACATATTTCCTTAACGGAAGTCTTGAGGAATGCATCTATATGGTGCAACTAGATGGATTCATAGCGAAGGACCAAGAGCATTTAGTTTGCAAGCTTAAGAGGTCCATTTACGGGCTTAAGCAAGCATCGATGTCTTGGAATAATTTCTTTGACCAAGCCATTAAGTCTAATGGTTTTAATCAGAGTTTAGACGAGCCATGTGTTTACATGAAGCATGATGGAGACGTTAATGTGTTTTTAATACTATAGGTTGACAATATACTACTAATCGGAAACGATGTAGGAGTATTATTGGCGGTTAAAGTATGCAGGTTGTTTAAACAATTTGATATGAATGATTTGGGAGAAGCCGGTCACATTCTCGGGATCAAACTTATACGTGATCGGAAACATAGAATGTTGGCCTTATCTCAGGCATCCTATATCGATGATATTGTCGCCTGTTACAGCATGCATGATTCCAAGAAAGTTTTCTTAGCTTACTGGCATGGAATACATTTATCAATCAATCAGTGTCCTACAACTCAGATTGAGATAGATAAGATAAATGCAGTTCCTTATGCTTTGGTAGTAAGAAGCCTAATGTATGCAATGATGTGTATTAGACCAGATATATTCTTTGACGTTGGAATGGTTAGCAGATTGCAGTCTAATCCCGGGCAGAAACATTGGACTGCAGTAAAACATATAATCAATTATCTGAAAAGAACTAGATATTACATGTTGGTTTACAGTGCGGATAGTCTAGTGTCTACTGGATATACAGTCTCAGATTTTCAGTTAGATATGGATTCCAAAAAATCAACCTCTGGGAATGTGTTCACATTAGGACGTGCAGCCATTAGTTGGAGAAGCATCAAGCAAGATTGTGTTGCTGCCAATGAGACGGCTAAATAGGCTGTGTGGCTCCGGAACTTCCTTTTGGATCTTGGTGTGTTACCTTCTGCACAATTGCCAGTTACACTTTATTGCGATAATAGTGGTGGTTACGAATGCGAAGGAAACTAGAACACACAAGAAGACTAAGCACATCCAGATGAAGGATCGTGTTATACGAGAGATCATGGAAAGAGGAGACGTGATGGTGACTAAGATTGCATCGGCGAACAACCTAGCAAATCCATTACCTAAAAGTCTTCTGGCGAATACTTTTAGTAGACATGTAGAGAACGTGTGAGTGAGATGTATGTCAACATGACTTTAAGTCTATTATGGTAGATTGTTAGAAATATACTAAAAGACATGCTTATTTTTTTATTTATATTTGACAATGTTTTGAATTGATCTATTTAATGAGAATAATATGAGCAATTGTTATTTATCATTATTGTTTGAATGACTAATTAAGTGTCTATTATTCTATTTAGTAGATGGTCTAGTATTTAGAGTATAGCTTACACATGAAAGATTAGACTGTCGGTTCCAATGGAATATAAGTTATATTTTTAAAACTTTGGATGGAAATGAACACACCATTATTAGAGTTGTAGTACGTGGTTTTAGTAGGTCTGTCTTAAATACATGGAACGGATAAATTCCAACTCCATTTACTAGTGCAATTTTTGTGTATTAAACAGGACTATTAAGAAAAAAATCATTTGGTGACTGACTAGACAAAATGATTTATAACTCATGGTAATGGTTATTGTTTATGCTCTTAATTCCTATATTGCTATTTAGACATGCATGGATGTGTTTGTCATTTTGATTTATACATGGTGAGATTCGTCACGAGTCAATAAACATAATGAGTTGGATGGCAATATTATTCGTATCAGTGTTTATTAGTAATAAAAGAAATTCAAGTCCCGTAAGGGATCGATAATACTCACTTGAGGAACCTTATAAGTTTTGTGCATGTAAACCCTACAGGTGCATTTATAATCCGACGCGACGAATAAGTTAAGCGGACAAACTTAGGGATAATACGTTTATTAAATAAGAAATCAGTCAATGATTTAATTTAATAAATGAGTATCTGATTAATTTTTACGTGGGGAGATAATAAACATGTTCGACTATTGAAACGAATTAAATATTCGGATTATGGTAGATAGATCAGTCGTGATTTTTAGTGGAATAAATCACGATTTAAAGTGATTGTGTATATCTCGGTTTTTAAGAAGATATTATAGCATGAATTTTTTTAAGGAGCTCTATCCTAATCAGACTACAAATCCCTACTTTAACTACATATAACACGCCCCATTTTCTTGGCAAGTATAATTTTTCATAACTATATTTTCGAGATGCCCTAGAGAGAGAAAGAGCACACCCTCTTTTAATTAGTAAGGTGCTAGGTCATGAATAATTTAGAAGAGTTGAGGCGATCTGTTCCATATCACAGCTGCCATCTGTTCCCTTCTATTACTCGTTATGATATTAATCTATACGGTAAAACATAATTATTTTTGATAATATACGTACATGCTAAACTTAAAAATCTGGACACGTTTTTTCCAATATGCAAACTGATTTTCTATCGCAGCTCTCACTATTTATAGGCAATCATTTGATTATAAGTGGAGAATAGTTTATTTTTATAGTTAAGTTTCTTCTCCAAGTTCAGGAAAATGCTTGCATAGATTGTTGCTGCTTGTTGTTTTTCTTTTAATGTTTTTATTTCAAGAAATTTCGCATAAAATGGCTGGTTATGAAAAGAGAAACGCACAACCAAATTGGTATGTTCTAGGACTCTAAGGGGAGTCGATGAAGACTTCTATTATGGTTTGAATAAAAAAACAAAAAATACGAGTCTGTTGTTTTCCTTGTTTAATCTATTTTTATGTTGGATATTTTTATTAATCGAATTTTAATTTGTATTTTATAAGAAGATGAAAAGAAAAAGAAGCTGATAAATTACACTATAATTAGCGTGTAGCAAGCAATCCATGAAAATGGAACTAAAACATGAGCCCTAGATTATTACCGCATTTTCGTATTTGTGTCTCATCTCTTTGGCCGGAAAATATTTATTTGGAAAAATATTTTTCTGGTAAATTATTTTTCTAGAATTTGTTTTCACTCTATTCGTTTATTCAGTATTTGGCGATACTTGAACATTCCTTTACTAAGGGCGCGTTTGACATCAACTTTTGTAGTAAAAATTTGCTTTTACAATGATAAAAAGCTCATAATAAGATACTTTTAAAAAACAATGAGAAAAAAACTTGGTTAAAATAAGTTACTTATATTTTTTTTACTTATAAATGAATTATAACTTATTTATGTTAATAAGTCATTTTTCACTTATTTTAATTTATTGGTGACTTGGAAAAAATAATTTAACTGGAAAATTTCAACTTTGATGATTTTTATGTGTAAAAGCTAAAAAATCTAATATATCAAACACTGAAGCCTTATTTTACAGCGATTATTTGTTAAAACATACTTGCCTCTTTGCGCATGTCTTAGCTATCACATTATCTCCCTAAAAGGTTTATCTCACTCAAGACCAACACCTGAAAAGAGAGAGGTCAGCCTTGGAAAGCAACCAAATCCGTCGTGGACGACTGTTGCACAGTCGGAGAGATCGAGGGAAGGAGGGGGACGAGATACAAAGAGAGGCGTCGGATTTGCAAAGATATCTACGGCACCAGCTCTTCCCTGTCGTCGCTGGTGATGCAACTGCCACTGACATCAACATCAGTTGGAGATCACTGTGTTGGCAGGGTTATTTTCAGAAATTGCAAAACAGTTTTAGAGAGAGAGATTAGAACAAATGAGCAAAAGAAGAATTTTTAGCCCTCTAATTGGCGTAATCAACAAATCTTGTATCCATACCATGTACCCTCTAGGGTGTTTCATGTCTATTAGGCATTCAAAACAACAACTCACTAATGCCATATCATCAGGTACGCGAACAAAACAAATGAAAAGACCGGGAAAGCAAACAAAATTCTTGACCAATAAGCCTTCACCAAAAAGAGGAAAATCCACAAAGCAGAATTTAATAAATTTAACATCTTCCAATTTTTGCCAAAAACCAAGCCAGGATGATAACTGAAAATGGCCAGGTAACAATTTATACTTTCCTCTTGTAGAAAATTAATTTACACAAAATGATGAATAGCTTTAACTACTATCAATCTCCCTATCCAATTTCATTCTTTTAGTACCTTGCATAGACGATGCATCATGTTGATAGGGACAGTTAGCCCCGTTTCTACAACCCCTCGAACTGTTAAAATACATACAAGGTTTCATTTTCTTTGAATTCATATTATTCATCAATTCTTGGTTTTGATTTTGTCGGTTATTCAAATGAGCAACAACCTCCGATTTTTCAGCCCCGTGTTGCTGAATCAAGCTTTTGTAGTAGCTTAGGTCTTTCACCATGGGTGGAGGGGAACTGGACGTCGCTCCATTCGGTGGGTAAAATTGTCCCTTTAGAGAAGTTGAAATTGATGAAGGTGCACCGGTTTCAAGCCTTTGTATTAGTAAAGGTGGAGGGTCGGCTGGAAAAATAATAGGCAGACTAGGACCGGTGACGAGATATGGGTTCATAACGGCTCCATGGTTTGCTAATAACTTTTCGTGCCATTTTGGGTCACTGAGAATTTTCATGAGCAACTCTGGATCAACCATGTTTACTTGATTGTTGCTCGTTGCTACTGCACCGAGAATGGCATTAGCGGCCTGTGCCACCATATCTGGATCTGCTCCAGGTACTACACCAACCCCGTTAGCAGTTGTAGAACGAGAGATCTCCGAGGTGGAGTTTTGTGCCGTATTATAAGTTAATGTCTCTCCAGTTATCGTATCTTCATCTTCAATGGGAGTGATAGGGATTATGGGAACATTGAGCTCGTTGTTTGAAGAGGGTTCTAACTTCGTTAACGGGCAAGGGCTGCATAAACAGAAAAGGGAGTACTCAGACAAGTGGAAGAGAATAACTGAAGGAATAACAACCTAATCAAATCATGGCTTAGTCTTGGCCAATTTAAAAGCTCATTTCTAAACCAAAAGTATGCAACTTGGGTTTCAAAAAAATGAACGAAGCTCTGTTTTATGTATAAGTATAGCAATAATTATCAACTAGTAAAAATCCGAATGTCTTAAGAGAAAAAGGAACAGCAAAACGATTGGACACATTTCAAACTGTATTGAAGAGCTAGCGTGTCTGTAGTGTAGTGTAAACTGCATTATCCCACATCGGTAGAGTAAGCTACCTTTGTGTTGTATATATAGACACCCTCCCTTAGTTAACCGGTTTTCTAGGGTCTACCTATGGGTTTGTTACATTTGGTATCAGAGCCGACACCACAATCCAATGCATGTGACACGCAGTGCGCCAAAAGGGAGACGTCGGGATTGCAGTGTTCGACCGGGGCCAGTCTGCTAGTACAAAGCCCGCAACGCCGGGATTGCAGTGTTCGATCGGACTAGAGAACAGCACGAAGCATGCCTGCGTGGTCACAGGTTGTGGAGCGTGGTGGAATGTAGTGATCCTAAGGGTAATGTGGTGTAAACTGCATTATCTCACATCGGCAATGTAAGCTACCTTTGTGTTGTATAGAACTCTATAGGCACTCCCTTATTTAACCGGTTTCAACCTATGGGTTTGTTACAGTCTGTGTCGCACTTTTCATCATACTTTATGTAATTTACAGTTATGCAATGGGGCTATTGTTTAGCGGTTTCAAGTTGGGAAGCATAATTTGTAACCTCATTTGCTTTTCTTCCAAGTATTGACTATTTTGATAAATTTAAAAGTTTATTGCTACATATTTATCATTAAAATATTCAAGGCAAAGTAATGAACATGGCATATACTTTGGAGGAATGGCAGAAGGGCGAGGATAAACTGCTTCAAGAATTCTCATCTCCCTCTGGTTCTGCACATCCACTTCTTTGCTTTCGTCGCCAGCTACCACTTGCCATGTGCTATTCAACGCAAACTGCAAAAATCATTGTAAGAATGTGGAGAGATGTCAAGATAAGAACTTCAAAATCCCATACCAGAGGAACATGTTCCATATATATGCTCAAAATAAAACTGAAAATCCGTACAATGATTTTTAAACATTATCAATAAAAAAGATATAGTACATGATACATGGGTATCGAGGTATAAACTACCCCATTGAAGTAACGTTTGTTTAGATGGTGCTATTAGAACCCTGGTTGGAATAATATGGTCGGTTGGTTAAGCCGGACAACTATTCAAAGGTGGTGTTTGTTTCCCATCACTATTCAAAATGGATTATTATGTAAATACAACTTTACCCATCTCTCATAACAATATAAATTATTTTATTCTAATACAAAACCCCACTTAAGCTCTACTGGTGGTATACTATTATCTTCAGACTCCATAATCCTGGTTATTCTTTTAGCAAACTGTACGAGTACAACGTGTATATCAGAAGAAAATGACGGATACTACTGAAAACCCATAAGTAGTCTATTTTGGTACAAAAAAATTCTAAGAATTTTAAACACTTTCCAAAATCGATTAAACAGCAATGGGCGTACTACAAACTGCAAAAAAGACTTCGGAAATACAGCTCATGGTATTTCGATGGATAAAACATGACGTACCCAAAATGACCCTTTCAGAGGCATACGAAGCGGTCAAAGTGAATATGACCACTGGTCGATGATTTGATAGCTTTCGCATTGAGAGCTCAACTCTAGCCTTTTTCTTTCCTAAATGAGTCGAGCTAAGGTTTGAGTTAGGCTTTTTTATTGCACGGGTTCAATCCCATACCCTGAAAATGGCGTTGAATGGTCTTCCAAGCTTATAAGATCATTCATTCATAACTGTACTTCAATTCTTCTTTTATTTTAAACTCAATAAACTTAGACAACCCATTACATTTCTATAAATTTATTTATTTCATGAACTAGTGGTACTTGCACCCTAATTGTTATACTTGACATTTTTACGCAGCAATGCAAGTGATACTGTATAAAGAGGTACTGTTGTTTAAAATTACAGTGGAAGATTGTCCCTAAAGTGAGCGTTGACAATTTGATGTTTTCGTTATCTACGACTAACAAGAAACAAGGAAATTACCAAAAGTCAACGACAAAAGAAAAGGAATACTAAATTTGAGAATCTTTTTAAGTTGATGGCATTCTGTATACCTGTACCAACCACCTTACACATTTCGGCGCCTAAAACTAATGACTTACAGAATTGGAGAAATAAAATCAGTTTTTTCCTGAGGGAAGGAAGCTACTAATTTGTGACAAAGGACACTTCAGATGCTAAAAAAACATATGGTGTATCAATCTTTTTTCTCAAACAGTCGTAGGGATGTTAAAGACCATATATAGTGTGTCCCTGTGCGAGTTCACTAAGAATTAAATTTTTATGAGAGAAATATGCTTAGAGGTATTCAAAATGAATTTTGAGGCTCTGAACAATATACTGACAGCCGTCAAGGACTTGAAGACTCCAGTTTTCCCGTAGCCTACTTAAAGTAATAGCCAAAATTACAACCAATTGACCACAAAATTGTGGCTGCAACAGGAGAGCGTGCACATTAACACTATTTGCAATACATTTCCAGGACTAACTATAAATGTAGGACAGAGGTGCAGTTTGATCATCAGACAACGACGTAGAACACCATCTTACTCAGAAATTCATTTCTCGATTTGTTGTTATACTTGGATTAGCGATGTCTAATTAGCTAACTAAATTGCAATCTGATATACGCAGTACTGGGAGAGTCACTCCCTGAATCGTCCTTGAGACTTGAAACAGGTTTAAGATAAAGGAATCTCATATTTCTTTATCGGAGATTTACAAATTGAATGGTTTTATGCTTTATGACAAACTGATTTATTGTTGGATAGGCTTAGAACGCTGTAAGAACTTGCATATGCCTATTTTGCCCTTGTGAGATTTTCG